>OY759271.1:7252233-7934733 GCA_963662155.1 Lamellibrachia columna | reverse complement strand
TAGCGCCACTATGCGTGGTGGTACGGCAAACTAATGCTTCACAAAGCTTCGCCCCCTTAAACCCCCTTTTTGAGATCCTAAATACGCCGCTGACTGTTAGTAAAACGACCACAGTGTTACATGTACCACTCCGAACTGTTAGTAAAACGACCACAGTGTTACATGTACCACTCCGAACTGTTAGTAAAACGACCACAGTGTTACATGTACCACTCCGAACTGTTAGTAAAACGACCACAGTGTTACATGTACCACTCCGAACTGTTAGTAAAACGACCACAGTGTTACATGTACCACTCCGAACTGTTAGTAAAACGACCACAGTGTTACATGTACCACTCCGAACTGTTAGTAAAACGACCACAGTGTTACATGTACCACTCCGAACTGTTAGTAAAACGACCAGTGTTACATGTACCACTCCGAACTGTTAGTAAAACGACCACAGTGTTACATGTACCACTCCGAACTGTTAGTAAAACGACCACAGTGTTACATGTACCACTCCGAACTGTTAGTAAAACGACCAGTGTTACATGTACCACTCCGAACTGTTAGTAAAACGACCACAGTGTTACATGTACCACTCCGAACTGTTAGTAAAACGACCATAGTGTTACATGTACCACTCCGAACTGTTAGTAAAACGACCACAGTGTTACATGTACCACTCCGAACTGTTAGTAAAACGACCACAGTGTTACATGTACCACTCCGAACTGTTAGTAAAACGACCACAGTGTTACATGTACCACTCCGAACTGTTAGTAAAACGACCAGTGTTACATGTACCACTCCGAACTGTTAGTAAAACGACCACAGTGTTACATGTACCACTCCGAACTGTTAGTAAAACGACCACAGTGTTACATGTACCACTCCGAACTGTTAGTAAAACGACCACAGTGTTACATGTACCACTCCGAACTGTTAGTAAAACGACCACAGTGTTACATGTACCACTCCGAACTGTTAGTAAAACGACCAGTGTTACATGTACCACTCCGAACTGTTAGTAAAACGACCACAGTGTTACATGTACCACTCCGAACTGTTAGTAAAACGACCACAGTGTTACATGTACCATTCCGAACTGTTAGTAAAACGACCAGTGTTACATGTACCACTCCGAACTGTTAGTAAAACGACCAGTGTTACATGTACCACTCCGAACTGTTAGTAAAACGACCACAGTGTTACATGTACCACTCCGAACTGTTAGTAAAACGACCACAGTGTTACATGTACCACTCCGAACTGTTAGTAAAACGACCACAGTGTTACATGTACCACTCCGAACTGTTAGTAAAACGACCACAGTGTTACATGTACCACTCCGAACTGTTAGTAAAACGACCACAGTGTTACATGTACCACTCCGAACTGTTAGTAAAACGACCACAGTGTTACATGTACCACTCCGAACTGTTAGTAAAACGACCACAGTGTTACATGTACCACTCCGAACTGTTAGTAAAACGACCACAGTGTTACATGTACCACTCCGAACTGTTAGTAAAACGACCACAGTGTTACATGTACCACTCCGAACTGTTAGTAAAACGACCACAGTGTTACATGTACCACTCCGAACTGTTAGTAAAACGACCACAGTGTTACATGTACCACTCCGAACTGTTAGTAAAACGACCACAGTGTTACATGTACCACTCCGAACTGTTAGTAAAACGACCAGTGTTACATGTACCACTCCGAACTGTTAGTAAAACGACCACAGTGTTACATGTACCACTCCGAACTGTTAGTAAAATGACCAGTGTTACATGTACCACTCCGAACTGTTAGTAAAACGACCACAGTGTTACATGTACCACTCCGAACTGTTAGTAAAACGACCACAGTGTTACACGTACCACTCCGAACTGTTAGTAAAACGACCACAGTGTTACATGTACCACTCCGAACTGTTAGTAAAACGACCACAGTGTTACATGTACCACTCCGAACTGTTAGTAAAACGACCAGTGTTACATGTACCACTCCGAACTGTTAGTAAAACGACCAGTGTTACATGTACCACTCCGAACTGTTAGTAAAACGACCAGTGTTACATGTACCACTCCGAACTGTTAGTAAAACGACCAGTGTTACATGTACCACTCCGAACTGTTAGTAAAACGACCAGTGTTACATGTACCACTCCGAACTGTTAGTAAAACGACCACAGTGTTACACGTACCACTCCGAACTGCTGAAACACGTACATCAGAACAAATAAGAACAAAATGAGGTTCACAGAGACGGGTCCATTGACTCGGGAGCCCCCGTGGTTTGTGAGGTCTGCTTTGTAAGCCACCCAGGAGGGAATCGATGATACGTTGCAGCCACAAGGCCTTCGTCGCTTATTGAAACTCTCGGCGTCTGCAGGAAGATTTGTCACATAGTGCTTGCTGCAGTTGTTGCGGGGGAAGTATTTGTCAGACAAAGAGCGACTTGTGAATCGACTGGCGCTTAAAATTCGACGATAACCACTACACATAGCAGACAGACAAATCACGTTGCCAATGCGCCATTAGCAATCGTAATCTTGCCAACGGCGTGAGAGATCGCGGTGTCGCACATAATAGCACGCATGCTACGTCTTAATAATGGTAAAATGCCCATAATGCAACGGTTAATCGTGCTGATATCCATTCGACGTTCACAACGTGTGTTATCCATGAGGATAGTGCATGGTAACTCGTAACATCAACAACAGTTTATTAGCCGCTAATTATATTTTGCCAAAATAACGAACGATGACATTCGACGGTCGTGCTCGTTGTTTCTAATGGCCTAGATGACGACGTGCGTTGTCGGTCAGGTTACTGTACGAAAACTGTACATCACCCTGCACCGTTGATTGCGTGTTTGCGGCCACCAATAAAACAAATAATCTGTGTGCCAACTTTCGCTCTCCTTGCGTGTAAAAATGCGATATCACAATTGGCGCCTAGCACTAGCCTCTTGGTTAGGCAACGCATAGGCTTCCGGTCACTTCGTAAAATAGTCCATCACTACCAACAGGTGTCGGTTCCCAGCCTTGGTCTCCGGGAACGAACCCATAAAGTCCAACGATATCCTCTCCGTAGGACAACCCACGTCATATTGCTGCAGTGGTGATCGTGACTTCTTTCCAGTGCCCTTCTTCGCAGCGCATATGTCACATCGGCTACACCATACATCGACACGACATTTTGCCCAGTAGAAGCCTTGGCGCACCTTCCCCAGTGTCTTGTTCCCACCTAAATGGCCTCCCGTCGGTTCGTCGTGAAGCTGATGCAGTATCGCTGCTCGTTCAGTTTTGGGCAAAATAAATTGCCACAAAACTATATCGCCTCTAGGTGATTCCCAGCGCCGGTAGAGAGCTCCCTCTCGCATCGCCTCTAGGTGATTCCCAGCGCCGGCAGAGAGCTCCCTCTCGCATCTGGAGGATGTCCCACTGGGCCCAGTATATCTTCATGTCTTCGCTCATCGCGGACACATCCGCCCAACTTGGCCGCTGGCCCAGTTCTTGAGGTGTCTGTGAGGTGTTGATCCCTCAGTGACTTCCACTCAATGTCAGTGTCCCTCACCACACGTACGTTTGCAGTAGTGTCCTCCTCCCACTTCTCGTTGCGAAGACATTCTGACACCTGACACGGTCGCGGCACCCTGGACAAGGAGTCAACGTTGATATGACTCTTTCCCGGATATCGCGATGACGTCGACGCCCCCCCCCCTCCCCCCACTCGGTCTGTCTCGGCAACAGGCTCGCCTAAAATTGCCTACGTTGTAGCAATTCCAGCATTTTGTAGCGTTACGTAAGTTTAGCCGGTCGTCCTTGAATGGCGCCGCCAGCTTTTCCAGAAGCAACTTCTGCATTCCTTCGGCCACGACAAGTAGTGTCTCTTTCAGCTGTTCGTACTCCGGCGCCTTCTCGTTTGACGCGGAATCCTCAGTCACTGTCACGGCTCGTATGCTTGGGCTTTGCCGCACCGCCATATTGTACGACTCAAGCTCTATGCCGAGGCGCAGAGCTTCGTGCAAGCTGGCTGGCCTGGCCTGCATCAAGCTGGCTGGCCTGGCCTGCATCAAGCTGGCTGGCCTGGCCTGCATCAAGCTGGCTGGGCTGGCCTGCATCAAGCTGGCTGGCCTGGCCTGCATCAAGCTGGCTGGCCTGGCCTGCATCAAGCTGGCTGGCCTGGCCTGCATCAAGCTGGCTGGCCTGGCCTTCATCAAGCTGGCTGGGCTGGCCTGCATCAAGCTGGCTGGGCTGGCCTGCATCAAGCTGGCTGGCCTGGCCTGCATCAAGCTGGCTGGCCTGGCCTGCATCAAGCTGGCTGGGCTGGCCTGCATCAAGCTGGCTGGCCTGGCCTGCATCAAGCTGGCTGGCCTGGCCTGGCCTGCATCAAGCTGGCTGGCCTGGCCTTCATCAAGCTGGCTGGCCTGGCCTGCATCAAGCTGGCTGGCCTGGCCTGCATCAAGCGGATGCGTAGGTCGTCATCGGTTAAAGCGTCTACGAACTGTTCTTTGGTTGGCTCGTCTTGCAGGCTTGATGGAACTTCCCTGTATACAAGACGAGACAGACGCTCTACGTCCTCCGTCAGTTCAGGCAAAGGCTCACCTTTGCGCCTCCGACGACTACGGAGCTTCACGCGACTCAGTCCCCGCTGCCCTGTCGTTCCTAACCTTGTCTCCAGAGCTGTTACGACGGAGCAGTAGCTTCGTACTGTCCATGCCACCAAGTACATTGGTTGCAGAACCTGGTGGCTAAAAAAACAGCTTTCTCAGTTACATTCCAGTCATTAAGCTCCGCTACCATTTCAAACTGTGCGTGGTAGCTCTCCCAGGTCGTCTTGCCATCGAAGTTCGGTGATCGCTGACGCTTGTGCCCACCCAGAGAAGACCGAGGTATGCGGCATGGCTGAGTGGAGTCGTTCCAATCACGTTAACCTCCAAATTTTGGAGCCAACTCTCCAGCTGGGTCGCCTGCACCGCGAGCTGTGATGTCTTCTCTTCCAGCTTCCCTTGCAGCTTCTCTTCCAGCTGCGACGTCTTTTCCTCCAGTTTCTGCCCGAGTTCGTCGATTTTGGCCGTCATTGTGGTGTGTAATACCTGGACAGCCTCCAGTTGTTGCTGCAGTAACTGCTGTTGTTGCTGCTGCAGTTCTTCTTGTCTCTCTCATGCCGCTGCTGTAGGGCAAACGTCTGCATGTCGGTGTTTATTACTGCCGTTTCTGTTGGTGTTGCTGACTGTCCTTGCTGCGACTTGCGGGGAGCGGCGCGTCTCGGCATTTTCACAGTTCTAAATACGCAGTTCACTCATCGAAATCCCGCTTCTGTCACCAAATGTTGCAGGACCCCCGAGCGGTATGGTGTTCGTTATCGGAATTAAGCAGACAAATCGCATCACCAACTTAAAACGGCCATGCACCTCTACGTCATCGGGGTAAAACAAACGCAGGACACGGGGATCATCCCGAACCCAATATACCAGAACTGTCAGAACAGCAATTTCTGTAACAATATTATATAATAATATATAATATATTATATAATACTATATAATATGTTATATATAACATGATTTTACGATAAAGACAATCAGACTCTGTATCGTTAAAATGTTGTGCCATGTAGAGGTAGGCCTACTCTTGTTGTCGGTGGCCGTACAATTCACCGGCAGAACTGTGTTGGTTGTGACGTACGATAACAACATAATTGATAATTGAATTCCTGGTCTGGGTACGAAAGTCAATATAACCAAGCACGGACGAGATGTGGCTTCATCGAATTCCCGGAACACGGATCTCCACGGGCGCAAGAAAACGTAGTTAGAGACTCGATAAGTGTTCTTGGAGAAGATCAAGGTAACTTCGTAATGCGGGATTATAGGTCACCGTGCAGGCGATGGCATATGCGCAAGCAGCAGCTAATATCGCTTCACTCGAAACGGTTGTCTAAGCTAAATTCGATCAACACCAAATGCACTTTCAGGATTGTGGGTTCTTCTTTTCACTCACCCGCTACCCGTGTATGCAGGGCCCACGGGGACCTAGTATGGTAGGGTGCGGGTAAGAAGCCCCCTTAAGTGAAAATGGCAAACTTATTATTTTATGGAACCTCTGTTGTCGTACGATTGCTGTGTGGTTATAGTATATAATACTAAAACATCAGTGACGATTGGCAACACTAACAGTATGTAACCGTTAATTAAATATATTGCCTAGAGATGGCGTTTAATCCCATGCCTGCATGGGGGGGGGGCAAGACTCCAACTCCTATGGGACAAGAACTCCTCGGGGCGAGTGGAAGGTGAATATAAAATTTAAATATGTAGCATTTAGCGGCTTAATTAAACACAGGATCAAAAAGAAGAAATGCAATTATTTTAATGAGACCAAATATATTTCACATACTTAAAATATGATCGCACTGATAACGTGCTTGTGCAGTACAAAGGAATTAGAATGTCTGGAGAAATTTAAATGCACCGCATGACAACGATACGATGGTTATTTTCAATCATATGTGTCAGAACTAGGGACCACCCCTTAACATATTGACTGTGGGGATTCAACAGGCTATTTCCTCAATGCTTGCTAGAATACAAACGCGGATTTGGTGAGGGCACATGACCTTCACTTCCACCCGAGACCATGGCTCGCAGCCAAATGCACATCTTCAGTTGGGGGTTGTCAGGGTGTTCGAACGAATCCCCCTTTTTAGGTTTTTTTTGTAATTGTACTTTTTTTAGAGGACGTGCCTGCTATGTGCATGAGTTTACCCGCGCGTATTTGTGTGTACGCAAGTGCGCGTATGTCACATATGAAGAGTGTCCGTGTCTGCCCTCCTTGAAGACACGCATTGACAGCAGAACATTTATGTGTAACGTGTTTTTTTTACGCACGTTGAAACCATTTTTGTAAACCGGTTGATTGATAACTTATATGTGACAGAACAACCTGCATGTGTCGGTGTCGTTAGAATACCCGAAGAACTGCAACACTGAAAATGCACTTCTATGTGGGGATTATTCACGGCGTTGACAAATGCCAAGGCGTAATGCTGCTAAACATTTTACTGTGCAAACACAGCAACATTGTCGACACCCATGGACAATGCCTGTCATGGTTTGTTGCCTACTTCCTCATGCACGGACAATGCACTGTTTCAATTGCCCGCGTGAACGTTACACATTTCACCAAATGACTTGCGACGTGTCACAAGGGTATATCTAAGTTTACCAGCCAGCGGGAAGTTTTTTAAAGCAGCATGTCTTAGATAACAATCCCCGCGAAGCTGGTGTTTCTGCTAATGCTAATAGTTGTAAGATGTAGCACACGGCCGAGAAACGTAACACGACCAATTCGAATAATATAGAGCTACTGCGTGTATGTAACACACACATGTGTATGTGTGTGTGTGTGTGTGTGTGTGTGTGTGTGTGTGTGTGTGTGTGTGTGTGTGTGCGTGCGTGCGTGCGTGCGTGCGTGCGTGCGTGCGTGCGTGCGTGCGTGTGTGTGTGTGTGTGTGCGCGTGCGTGCGTGCGTTTGTGTGTAACACAAATGTGTGTGTATATATATATATGGCCTACTTTGCCGTAATATATATATATATATATACATATATATATATATATATATATATATATATATATATATATATATATATATATATATATATATATATATATATATATATATATATATATATATATATATATATATATATGGGGTGTAAGGGGTGTTGATGCGCTCAACCGTAAAGACACTCAAGTCAACCTCACCTCCCCGTGGTGCACCCCGGTAACCAGTACATTGTGCTGGGCAAACGAGGCTATGGCTAAGGGAAGGAAAACCCCGAAAATAAACCTACTGCGGAGGGCCAACAACCCTCCCAGCTCAAATGATGTTACAGAAACCAGAAGTGAATTTCAAAAGCCAGCTTGTGCTGGAAATGGCTACAGGAAGGCGACGGACCAGATACCAGCAGATGATGACATCATTTATTTGGACAGTATGACGCTTCCGGATCAAAGCCAAACGGAAGTTCGGAGGCTGACAACGTCGTTAACCAAGCCAAAAGTTAATGTAAATATAGGATGTTGGAATGTGAGAACGTTATACTCTATAGGGAAATCAGCCCAGCTTGCAAGAGAAATGGACAAATATAAAATAGATGTCATGGGCATTAGTGAATGCAGATGGATGGGACAAGGAAAAGTCAAGATGAACACCGAAGAGAGCATAATTTTTTCAGGGAGAGAAGACAACATACACAGACACGGAGTAGCAATAATGATGACGAAGAAAGCAGAACAAGCATTGCTGGAATGGAAACCTATCAGTGATAGAATTATTTATGCTAGATTCTTCTCCATGTATGTAAAGTTATCGATCATACAAGTCTATGCACCAACAAATGAAGCCAGCGTCGAAGATAAAGACAATTTCTATGAACAGCCCCAGACAGTTGTGGACAGTGTTCATAAGCATGACATACTCTTAGTAATGGGGGATTTAAATGCCAAAGTTGGAGAAGACAACGACGGATATGAAAACATAATAGGAAGCCATGGAGTAGGTGAAAGAAATGACAATGGAGAAAGACTTGTTGACTTCTGCGGACTCAATAACCTCGTGGTAACAGGTACCATTTTCCCACATAAACTTATACATAAACAGACATGGACATCTCCAGGAGGAAAGACAAAAAATCAAATAGACCATGTGTTAGTGAGTAGGCAACACCGGACATCAGTAATGGACACTAGGGCCATGAGAGGAGCCGACATTGCGAGTGACCACCAATTAGTGCGATCAAAAATCAAGCTGAAACTAAAGAGAAAACAAAAGAACAAGGCGATCAGAAAGAAATTTGATATAATTAAGTTACAGCACCCAGCTATTAAAGCCCAATTCTCACTGAAGTTACGCAACAAATATGATATATTACAAGACTACGAAGAAACAGGCGACGAAGAAGTTGAGAAACAATGGCAAGACTTTGAGGATGCATACAAAGAAACAGCTCAAGAAGTACTGGGGTACAAAAAGAAAGGGCAAAAACCATGGATCAGCAAGGAGTCGTGGGAGTTAGAAGATGAGAGAAAACGACTGAAGAACAACATCAAGCAGACAAAGTCAGACAGGATTAAGCAGAATTACATGGATAAATATAGGTGTAAAGACAAAGAAGTGAAGAAGAGCATGAGACAAGACAAGAGGAAGTGGGTTGACCACCTTGCCATGGAAGCAGAGGAAGCAGCACATAATGGAAGAATGAAAGAAGTGTATGATATTACAAAAACCCTCAGTAATGACAAACATAAGACAACAAATGCAGTGAAAGACAAAGGTGGAAACTTAATAACGGAAGGATTGGCCAGAAGGAAGCGATGGAAAGAACACTTTGAGGAAATCCTTAATAGACCTATACCTGATGACCCTGTAACAGATGTGGAGATAGATCCGATCATAAACGAAATCAGCACTGACCCAATAACAAAGGCAGAAATTAGAACAGCGCTAAGGAAAATGAAAAACGGGAAAGCAGGGGGCAAGGACGAAATTACAGCAGAATTATTAAAAGCAGACATGAATACAACAGAGAAATGGCTTGTCAAATTATTCAGAACATTTTGGGAACAAGAGAAAGTGCCAAAAACGTGGAAGCAGGGACTGATCGTTAAAATACCGAAGAAAGGTGACCTGACAGAGTGCGGGAATTGGAGAGGAATTACTTTGACATCTGTTCCTAGTAAAGTATTCGGAAGAGTACTCATTGACAGAATAAGAGATGGAGTTAACAGCAAGTTGAGAGACGAACAAGCAGGTTTCAGAAGTGGGAGAGGCACAGTAGAACATATATTTATTTTACGAAATATTATAGAACAGGTAGTGGAATGGCAGGCAACTCTATACATCACGTTTGTGGATTTTGAAAAAGCATTTGACTCAGTGCACCGAGAGAGTCTATGGAAAATTATGGAGAGCTATGGAATTCCATGCAAGATAATCCACATGGTACAGATGTTATACGAAGATAGTGAATGTGCAGTGTTAGACGAAGGTGAGGAATCTGAGTGGTTCAAGGTCAAAACTGGAGTTAAACAAGGAGATGTAATGTCTGGATTTATCTTCTTGATAGTAGTGGACTGGATAATGAGAAACACAACAGCGGGAAACAAAACAGGAATAAGATGGAACTTCACGTCAAAACTAGAGGACCTGGACTTTGCCGACGACATAGCACTCATGTCATCATGCTATACACACATGCAAACAAAGACAAGACAACTGAATCAATTTGCAGCAAGGACAGGACTAAGAATAAATAAAAAGAAAACTCAAATATTGAGGATAAACAGCAAGTGCGAAAACAGAATACTAATCGATGATCAAGAGCTAAAGGAAGTGGACAAGTATAACTACCTTGGTGCGAACGTTAGTAAGCAAGGAGGAGGCGGCGATGACATTGTTAACAGAATTTGTAAAGCGAGGGTATCCTTCATGAAACTAAAGCAGATATGGAGTTCAAATATATACACATTGAGATCGAAATTGAGGCTTTTTAACACACTTGTTAAACCAGTGTTGTTGTATGGAAGTGAAACATGGAAAATTAACGAAGGAGACAACAGAAAGTTAGATACATTTTTTTTCAAGTGTTTAAGACGAATCCTACAAATTCGATGGCCATACGTTGTATCAAATCGAGATATTCTGGCAAAAACAAAATTGAAGACAATCAGCACTGAGGTCAAGTTAAGAAGATGGAAGTGGGTAGGACATATCCTACAAATGGAGAAGAACAGCAATTGTGAGACTGCACTGACCTGGACGCCTGAAGGTAAAAGAAAGGTTGGGCGACCAAAGACAACGTGGCGATCAACTATTGAAAATGAAAGACGTATACTGGGGTGGAATAGCTGGAACGAAGCCAGACGTGTAGCAGCTGACAGAACAAGATGGAGGAGATTCACTTCGGCCTTATGGGCCACTGGGCCCGAAGAGGTTAGATGCAGATATATATATATATATATATATATATATATATATATATATATATATATATATATATATATATATATATATATATATATATATATATATATATATATATATATATATATATATATATATATATATATATATATATGTGACTGTTGGGAAAAACTGTTTTGTGCATTTGATCCACAAAGCAACAGCGAAGGGAATGACTTGAGACACAGATAATAAAAAACACGAGGTAGTGCAACTCTTCTATGACACTGTTGGCAATATAATATACCTTTGCCGCATAGAATGTATTGCATTTGTTAAATCCCTTGTTAAATATCGATAACAGTTAATGCACCGACGTTGTACTTAGGCGCCATCTTTGAGTAACCTCTTCTGGCGCATGCGCATAATACAACACTTTGAACATGCATAATTTATTATCAATGACATATATTAGTAATAATATGATTATTATTTACGCATGTTATAATGTTTGCTGCATCACAACATGAAACATAACATATAACAAACATTCTACTGAATAAACATTTTCATAGATGTTGGCATGAAAGTTAACTTTAAATTGAACATGTTTGATGGAGGTACACCACTAACTCACCTACGGGGTGTAGCATAGTATAGAAACAACATTCCACTCACCTACGGGGTGTAGCATAGTATAGAAACAACATTCCACTCACCTACGGGGTGTAGCATAGTATAGAAACAACATTCCACTCACCTACGGGGTGTAGCATAGTATAGAAACAACATTCCAATCACCTACGGGGTGTAGCATAGTATAGAAAACATTCCAATCACCTACGGGGTGTAGCATAGTATAGAAACAACATTCCACTCACCTACGGGGTGTAGCATAGTATAGAAACAACATTCCACTCACCTACGGGGTGTAGTATAGTATAGAAACAACATTCCACTCACCTACGGGGTGTAGCATAGTATAGAAACAACATTCCACTCACCTACGGGGTGTAGCATAGTATAGAAACAACATTCCACTCACCTACGGGGTGTAGCATAGTATAGAAACAACATTCCACTCACCTACGGGGTGTAGCATAGTATAGAAACAACATTCCACTCACCTACGGGGTGTAGCATAGTATAGAAACAACATTCCACTCACCTACGGGGTGTAGTATAGTATAGAAACAACATTCCACTCACCTACGGGGTGTAGCATAGTACAGAAACAACATTCCACTCACCTACGGGGTGTAGCATAGTATAGAAACAACATTCCACTCACCTACGGGGTGTAGCATAGTATAGAAACAACATTCCACTCACCTACGGGGTGTAGCATAGTATAGAAACAATATTAATTCCTATGGTTCTTGGTTGTGCTCTTACAATACACAGGGCTATGTCAGTAGTCGGGTGGGAGACTACAATGGTTTAGGGGCCGACGTTACTCACCCTTGAGCAAGTACATTCAGCCACCGTGACAGATTCAGTGTTGTGGAAATGGTCCCAGACACACCGTTTCTGCTCCACTAATTGCCCGAGTCGACATGACAGAATGGCAAAGCGTCACTCGCTTCACTGTGATCTATTCTGTAGTTTGTCCACTCTCTATATGGATTTTTTTTTACAAAAAAATGTCAGTTAGTTGGTCAATCAGTACCAATATTTCGTCTTTGTCGCAAACTATTGTCGAATTGTAATTTACCCAGTAACTGTACATACATGTATTTTTCAGTTCAACATTCAACAATGCGTGATATTAAAAAAGTAATACACATTGTCATTGGCGCTACATGACTCATTCAATAAACTCAATAAACCGCGTGTAGGCAGCACGGCCTACGCACAGTGCCACTCGATTCGCCCGCTGATTGCCGTTTTTAGAGTTGATGGGCGATACATTACACAGCACACCTCATTGTTGAAAGCCAAAATAAATAGTTTTCTTAATTTCAGCTCCTCCAGGAAAGCCTGTCCTGTATACATCAAAGTTAGTTACAGCAACAAAAGTTAGTCAGAGACTAGTCATCAAAGAAATGAACACCCTACACTCGCACCCATTCAGTGGGGTAAAATTAACTACAAGCCAAGCTAATGCTGACTAGTAAGAAAATAACATATTCATATACGTATATTACCTACATTTTCGATGTTTTTTTTCAAAGAGTGTATAACTTAGACTGTTTGGGGTGTAAACCTGCTTCCACAATTACCAAATTTGCTCGTCTCATTTTGCAATGATTTTGTAAAAAATAAAAGCTATCTAGTATCCACTACGACATGCTTCATCGTTTGTGTAAATGTGTTGTTTAGTTTTGAAGAAATCATCTGAATAAACAGGGTAGTATGTAACACTTGCTTGAAGAAGCCTTGCTCACTGAGTAATACAGTTGTACAGCTAGTGCCTAAGCACTTGAGTTATGGCTCAGGCGATGAATATGTTTATGATACGGGCTGATTGTTGTTTTGCGTATTCATAATTCAAGCACTCCCCCCCCCCCCGACAAAGGCGCACGGTTGAAAGACTATCGTGGTGAACGTGCTACGAGTGTGGCCAAACAAGAAGCTGCTTCAAGTTCAACTTCAGTTAGAGCTCATCAATACGTAATGGTGAAAGACATCCACAATATCCAGACGAAGGTAGCGCCAACGTGTGATGCAGAAACAATGTTTGCAGATATGAAATGAAGAAAAGTATGACACGACATTTGTCTATGTTATGTATAAGGTTTGAATGTAATAGTTGTCTCAGAGGACAGTGCCAGGCTAATAATTTTTGCAAGAGAACAACACAGATACAGTACATGGGTTATTCTCCAAATAGCGAACCCTTTCGATGTAGAAATGTTGGCAGAGGTGCCACAGTCGTAGCTAAAATGAATGTTTATCTGTCAGACGACACACTGAGCTGAATCTGGCAGATCCGTGTAATTTCAGGGTTCTGTTAGTCAATAGTCCTGACGTCATCTCAGTTTTGTCACTGGTATTGTGGACAGATTGTATCAGCTTTTATGTATCCATATATGTAGAATGATAATAAATCATGTAGAAATATATACAATCGTCTATGCTATGGGCAGTGTGTAGATTTGGTACTACCGATCAATGCATTCATGTCTGCATATGAATAAATGACATCAAGAAGCTATGTGCATGGACTTTCAAAACTGGCACACAACATATTTCAATAAACATTCCCTCGGCAAGTCACTGAAACCCCTACAAAAAACAAGGCTCGTCAATGATGAACTGGATACAGTCGCTGTATTTTGGTATTACCAACTTTTCCCTTCTTGAAGCTTGGTAAAATACTTCAAGTATTCCTTTATACATATATCCTTCGACCAATTTAAATCATCTAGAAATAAATCTATCATGTCACTGTCAACACCTTCTACCAGCAAATCTGGCAATGTGCCTGCTCAAAAACACTTATGTAAGATCATATGAATATGTCAAATTTCATATATCTAAACTTAATGTGTTCTACATTCGATACATTACCTCTATAATAGAGGGATGGGTTATAATATCCACGTTTGTCCTTTTTCGCCGAATTTTGGATCAAAATTAATGTAACAGTTTGTCCGACGATTTCATAAAAACTAAATGAAACATTTGCCCAAACGATCTAACATGTCATAGTCGATGTTAGAGAGGGGTGTGGCAGAGGTCTTAACCTCCCATCTCCCACCTGTTTTTTGGGGGCCAACCATCCCACACATTTTTAGTCCACCTCCTGCCAACCTCACCTCCTAACTGTCACCTATTTGTGATGCCAACCTCCCTCACCCCACCAATTTTAGGATCAATCTCCCCCCCCCACACCCTGCTCCCCCTCACTAGATAGATTCGACTAGGTTGTGCGAGTAACGAGTCCGAAACGAAACGAGTGAACAATCATATTGCAGAATTAGCCTGAAAACTGTATTTCGGGTAATTCTGACGAGCATGGCCAGACTTTTAGCATCCTTGTTGGACTAACTGTCTAGACTGTGATAATATTGTGATAAGACTGTGATAAGGGCCTACACACTTCGTTACGACACGAGTGGAACTTAAGATTCAAACGACCCACGTTTGTTTGAACATTGAGGGAGTTGTCTGCGATGAAGGAAGTTCATAGGAAATTCCTGACCCCACCAATACCCCCTCCAAGGGGTTATCAGATCCACCCGCGTCATTAAAACCTACACGTGCTGCCAACGTGTGAATTCGGACGTGGATCATCTCAGAAATTGGCCAAATAATGTTTTTACATTAGGCTCTTGGGACCTATCCTTTATTCGCTACGTTGTTTGATGCCTATCCATCTAACATTTGACAAGGGCGACTGATATACGAACGGTCTGGGACTCTAGATAAACACACGGCTTCTTTATCCTCTCGCCATCTGTCTGTTACGTTGGATGGCGGTCGAGTTCAATCTTGTCAAACTAACCGATATCTTTTTTGCGTGTTCAAAGAACGATGATACATAATTGATACGGTCACAGTTTACTCTCACAACCACACCATGGCTCCGCCCCATGACCCCTTGGCTCCGCCCCATGACACCAGGACTCCGCTCCATGAATGTCTGCGTGGTGCATGGTGCGAATTTTTTTAAGACGCTTTTAGACGCAGGAACCCAAGTGTGTGTGTGTGTGTGTGTGTGTGTGTGTGTGTGTGTGTGCGTGCGTGCGTGCGTGCGTGCGTGCGTGCGTGCGTGCGTGCGTGCGTGTGTGTGTGTGGGGGGGGGGAGCATGTTATCGAGTAAGCCGTCCTAGGTGCGAAGAGGTGGATGCTAAGGTAAACAATTTGGCGGCGAGTCGTCTGAATCGTGAACGCGGGCATCGACACCTGCAAATGTTGGTAAATACTAACGCATGCGTGTGATAGTTTTCGCACAACTACGGACGAATCATATTTAACCAGATTGCCATCCAAGGCAAAGGCCCAGATGGCAAGTGGACAAGGAAGCCATTGGCTTATCGCGAGTCCAACATTTTTAATCTAAGTTTAACCCGCCATGCTGAAATATGTGTCAACCTTGTTTTTAAACATATTCACGCTGCTAGCAGTTACCGAGTGTTGACTCGGGTCAGACCACCAAGTTAACAATAAAAATATTAACTACATAGTGCATGCCCGTCCTGACGTGTACATATTACATGCCCGTCCTGACGTGTCCATATTACATGCCCGTCCTGACGTGTACATATTACATGCCCGTCCTGACGTGTACATATTACATGCCGCCCTGACGTGTATATATTGCATGCCCGTCCTATATTATAACACATTAGTTTGTTTGTAGATATTATTACGATACAATCAGTGCCGAATTAACACTGTGAGGGGCTGGTACACAATTTATGTGGGGAGCCCGCACCGAGAGCGTAAAAGACGAAGATCGAGACGCGTGACGTTGACTGTAGAGGTAACCCCATACCTTACCGTTGACTGTGGAGGTAACCCCTGACCTTAACGTTGACTGTGGAGGTAACCCCATACCTTAACGTTGACTGTGGAGGTAACCCATACCTTAACGTTGACTGTGGAGGTAACCCCAGACCTTAACGTTGACTGTGGAGGTAACCCCATACCTTAACGTTGACTGTGGAGGCAACCCCATACCTTAACGTTGACTGTGGAGGTAACTCCATACCTTAACGTTGACTGTGGAGGTAACCCCAGACCTTAACGTTGACTGTGGAGGTAACCCATACCTTAACGTTGACTGTGGGGGTAACCCCAGACCTTAACGTTGACTGTGGAGGCAACCCCAGACCTTAACGTTGACTGTGGAGGTAACCACAGACCTTAACGTTGACTGTGGAGGTAACCCCAGAACTTAACGTTGACTGTGGAGGTAACACCATACCTTAACGTGTATTCAACTATGTTTGAGCATAATCATTCACATATTGTTACCGACGACGGCGTACAAATCTACGTACAAGAAAATTACAACATATATTGACATGTATACGGGAAAACGATGCAAGAAAATGAAGCGTAAGTTCTCCTAGGCAAACAAGAGACTGATATCCAAATACTTTCCAACGGTTCTAGATATGTGATTACGTGAATAGTCAGACCCGAGTGTAAGTCTGTTGAACTTCCTCAAGCATTAATGAGCTGTTTGCGCGTGTTGGCAGCAGTCCAACTAAATCTTGTCAAGATTAATCCGACGCATGACGTCCCATTCCGTACTGAGCATAGTCAGATGAACCAGTCTGTTCTGGTTCATTGTGGATCGGTGCTCATTCCTTGATCAGTTTCAACTTGGATAGCGACATTTCACCTTTCTCTGCTACAGTTACTAATAATCAAAGTCAGATTTATGCGAAGCTATCCTCCGCATTGGGGAAAGCATTCCTGAGTTTTCTTGATTTGTGGGAAGGCCTGGTACGAGTGTTCTACCAATTGTACCGTGGTTAACCCGGCACTGTATACGATTCGATACGATACGATACGATACGATAGACAGCAAATTATACAAATTATAAAACAATGAAAAAAACTGCCGTATTCTGGATCTGGATCTGGATAATTACTCAGCAAAGTCCTACTAGGATATTGCGCTGAGGGTTTATTTAAGAGTGTCCTTATCTAGAGTTACTGAGGCCGTGACAGGTCTTTTCCATTTGCCTGCGTGGGATTTTTTACTTCCCTGGCATAGACACCAGGTAAGAAGGGACCAACAGCTTTTACTGTCTATTCCGAAAGACACAGGCAAATTGGGGTGAACGAAACTGCCAAAGCTCCGAACCGGCGGAGGTGGAATCGAACCACCGTCCTCTCGATAGGCGGGTGCTCTAACCATTAGACAACAGCTCCCCACTACCACAGCTCACCACTGCCACAGCTCACCACTACCACAGCTCACCATTACCACAGCTCACCACTACCACAGCTCACCACTGCCACAGCTCACCACTGCCACAGCTCACCACTGCCACAGCTCACCACTGCCACAGCTCACCAGTGCCACAGCGCACCACTGCCACAGCTCACCACTGCCACAGCGCACCACTGCCACAGCTCACCACTGCCACAGCTCACCACTGCCACAGCGCACCACTGCCACAGCTCACCACTGCCACAGCTCACCACTGCCACAGCTCCCCACTGCCACAGCTCACCACTACCACAGCTCACCACTACCACAGCTCACCACTGCCACAGCTCACCACTACCACAGCTCCCCACTACCACAGCTCACCACTACCATAGCTCCCCACTACCACAGCTCACCACGACCACAGCTCCCCACTACCACAGTTCCCCACTACCACAGCTCACCACTACCACAGCTCACCACTACCACAGCTCACCACTACCACAGCTCACCACTACCACAGCTCACCACTACCGCAGCTCACCACTACCGCAGCTCACCACTACCACAGCTCACCACTACCACAGCTCCCCACTACCACAGCTCCCCACTACCCCAGCTCCCCACTACCACAGCTCACCACTACCAAAGCTCACCACTACCACAGCTCACCACTACCACAGCTCACCACTACCACAGCTCACCACTACCACAGCTCACCACTACCACAGCTCACCACTACCACAGCTCACAACTACCACAGCTCACCACTACCACAGCTCCCCACTACCACAGCTCACCAATACCACAGCTCACAACTACCACAGCTCACAACTACCACAGCTCACCACTACCACAGCTCACCACTACCACAGCTCACCACTACCACAGCTCACAACTACCACAGCTCCCCACTGCGCCGAAATCCCCAGGAACCGGAGCTCAGCAGCGCGTCAAGACCAAGAGGTTAGGCGGTCTCTAATCGGGTTACAATTTCCAGTCGTCAACAGTCGGAAGAGTACACCGAGGGATGAGGAGGATAAGCGATGACAAAAAGGTGACGCCGAAATGACATTATTCCCCGTTGACTTAACGCTAGCAGGGAGTGGGTTCCACAAAGACAAAGTTGTTGCGACAACCGAGAAAGCCTTGTTTCCGAGTTGTTAACATGTCCACATAGCAATAAGTAGTGGGCCTATTTTTGCAGAACATTTGAGAAAATTTATGTAGGCGTGCACTAGTTAAAATCGTGTTTGTCACAATATGGGAAGGACGGTCGTAAATGAACTGGAGTGAGGAGAGCTGCTTGTGGTGATTGTAGGCCCATTGTGTATCAGATAACTATATAAAAGCACTTGGTGTCTCTGAAATCAGGACAAACCGAGTCTGTAGAAAGTTGCAAATTCGTTTACAGTGTTTATAGCGTGATTGGCAATTGGGTAAATTGAATAAATCCTGTTGACTGGGATCGCTTCCGGAATTCTCGGTTATTGATTTGCAGGCGCGTTGTTACATTGGATGTAGCTGATACATGGAACATAGGGCCTACATTTGTGGGATGATCTTGGAACACACAGAGTCTACAGGTGTTATATGTGAGGCATTTTATGTTCTACCTGTTCAAATATAAAAAATATTAATTTAATGGTTTAGTCCCGAGGATCGAGAAGGGGGAGAACATGAGTGAGAGAAGGAGGAAGGGGGGAAATGGAGATGGCATGGCTTATTCAGGGGGAGGGGCGGAGGGGGGGGGCACCCCAATTATGGCAGGTGTGCCCTGGACAGGTCAGGACTAGCGCGTTCGTGATCCTCTGTGGGCAATAGAACATTTTGGCAATATAATATTTTGGCAAAACAATTGATAATAATCATTAAAACTTCTTCGTTATCTCAAATGTAATTAGAAAACTGAGTGGGTAATAATTACACCGTGAAGTAGAGTGAGAAAGAATGTGAACTACGGTTGTATAATAAAATTACAATTTCTTCTAAATGTAACATATCCAGTGACCAAACATCACAACCAACAATGCACAGTCAAGTAAAATATTAGAGTAGGATAAAAAAATGTCAAAGTGTTTTTACAGCCGGTCCACATCTCCAGCGGCTGCGAGAAAGTGACAACATATTATAAATATAATGTCATATCCAATGATCAAATACCACAGCATACATACACAAATACCACTCTGGTGCCTCTCGCCTGCAAGCGTCCTTGTAGGCCCTGTGTAGTGTTTTGTCGAAGTAGCCGACCGTTGGCATCTGTCCAGAGCCAATGTCCTTTACCAAAATGTCCTGCATTCGATTCAAACAGGGTTGGTAAGCCAGCTCAACTAACATTTGGTGTGGGGTAAGTTGATCCACAGTGTTGCGTACGTTGGGCAAATGGTTTATTTGTATAATTTATGTAGGCCTTGTACTAAAAATTAATAACAACTTAGCCAACACATCTCTCCAATGGATACAACACGTCTCTGACAAGTATATATGCTTAATTAATAAGTCGACACAATCAATTAATGTAGACTTATATGTCATAGTTCCACATTCAAATGTTCAAACCGACTTGAGGGCATCACGTTGAAAGCAACACCATTCCCGCGGTTGCCACTTACTCTATACTTTCCGCTAGAGGGCGGGCTTGGTATTTCCAGAAGCAGACGACGTTTGTCAAGAAATAATGCTCGCCTTCGGCTTCAGAGAGCGGGCCGAGGAACAGAAGGGTGGCGGCGTGTGTCCACCGGCCAGCTGGTAACAACACCAGGCGTGTTAAAACACAGCATGCGCAAGCTATACACTTGACCATGTTGGTTTCGTAAGTAGGGCACACTTTAGTTACATGTGGCGTGCCATTCCACGCCATGCCCAAGCAAGGCATGGAGCATTACCATTGGCCACTTGACTTACGCAGGCCAGAGCTGAGGGCGCGATCGTGTCCAAGGCAGGGGTCACAATGCGAGTTGTCTGTTATTTTAGTGGTAAGGCTCGAAATAGTGGATTGGTAAACACTGCGCGGGTCAATGCCGATCATGGGCCGTTTTTTATTTCTGTTCGAGGGAAAACTGAAGCTGCTTTACTGCCTTTACTTTGTCTTAATGGTAGAAAACTCATTATTAATGACAAACTACAGTCGGGGGGTGGGGGGGGGGCGCGGGGGGGTGGGGGTGGGGGGGCAGCAATGTGTCCCCGAGGCAATGCATTCCTTCAGACTCATAATCTGCCGGCCCCTGGCAGCACCATTTTTATTTCCATCAATATTCTGGCCAATTAACACAAATGGTCAATTAAAAACTAATAGTCCAAGTGTATGAAATGTTAGCTTGCCATCAGAATAATCACATAATCATTACAACAACAATGGTTTATTAATTAAGTTGTTTCCTTGGGCTCTACATATTGTTTTCAATGGGAAATATCATGTTGCATCAATCTCAGGTGCACTATTTAATTATTTTATTAATACCTGTATTGTATACGTGCATCCATGGAATGGTTCATTTTCTGACCTATCCATGAAAGCAGCCACCTAGAGCTGCCAAACATCTGGTCACATATCTATAACTATTCACGTATCTCGTGATAAAAATAAATAATTTCCATCCATTTTTCGGAAAATCTCCATGATGCGAAGCAACTGTCAAATCAATGATTATGCCACTGCCTCGCAATAGACGCACGCACGCACGCACGCACGCACGCACGCACGCTCGCTCGCTCGCTCGCACGCACGCACGCACGCACATACAGTGACACACACATAGACTGACAGACATACACTCACTCACCCACTCTTTTGGGTTGATGTGTACTGAATAAATCATGTCATACTAGAGTACCGCACAAATCATCTACTGTTTTAACTGACCATTGGCAGCTGTTGTCCATATAATTGGCCATGGGTGAAAACACAATATTCGCCCAAGAAAATGGCAACTGCAAGTGGAATTTTTATCTGCAGCTATGTACATGTGCAGCATATCAAAAGGAAGCTCTGTGTCTGTAGTTTCAGGAACTATATTAAAAAAATTAATCCTAATCAGGAAAAATCTTATTCACTTGCATGGCCTTTATGGATTTCTTGGAACTAATAGTCCACTGTCAACATAAATAGTTACCCCCTTATCTAAATGGCCAATGATGACAGCCAAAATCATCACATTCTTGCTGCATTCTGGACATCAAACTTACAGGGAAGACAGGAAATATCAGCTTTATATTAGTAATATACAATTTAACATTAAACTTGCATATAATATGTGCATACCACAGACTTGGTTTTACTATATGATTTTTGCAGTGAAGTGAATACCACATTGCTTTCTCTCTCATCTAACAGTATAATAGGCAGTGAAAGATGGCTGAGAAGCTCTCTGGCTAACACTGGTTGACCTGTATGCCACACGGATGTTTTATGAATGACATCATGTCATATGTACGATATCATATGGAATTTTGCAAATCTCACAGCTCCACAAATTACATATTTGCTAGTTTGTTTCACTGTTCCCCTTACATTTGGCAACAATTTCATATATGTACTATACTATCCTATAATTTGTCCTAGAATTATGACAGTCAAATAAGTTATAAATGTGATTGCACACAAAGATAGATCCATCTGACCATAAAGACAGCACTGACATGTGACGTGTTTGAATGGCTGGCAGAATAGGAATGAATATGTTACTGGTGTTTCTTTAATTGATGAGTACAGCAGGCCATTAGGGCATAATTAGCTCATCCAGTTGAGGCAGGTCAGGCAGCAGTTATGGTGACAGACAGCTGCTGCAATCAAAGACATTATCTACCTAATATTGCTCTCCATTACTGCAGGATGTTGCAGTAACGATTCGGTGTGAATCATCTATAGTGCTTTACATAGTCTTGTTTAATACTCCACTCCTGCAGTTTAATATGTCTCTGATGGCAATTGTATCTAATTTTTTGCTCCAGTTGTATCGTGTGGCAAGTGTATTTTGATTGGTTCAAGATTAGGTAACATGTTTATGCTTAAAAAATGTAATAGAAATGAAGGCGTTAAAATATGCCCCATCATTCAATGGTTAGAATTTAAAATGTACATAGCTTGGGTGGAAATTTAAACAAAATACGCAGTATAAAATATAAGAGATTTCTAACTTCTTTGGGGGATTTACATCATTTATATCGTGCCCAAAACATTGTGACAGATTGGGCAGTTCTTGAGGGAATACCTGTCAAGTGTTGATGAGAAGCACAGATAAATGTGTTACATTCTGGAAGATTTCCTACTGATTGGACATAACACTTGAAAGACTGTAAATGCTGAGTTTCAGTGGAGCTAACAGGGACTGAGTAATTAGATACTGCAGTCATCTGTCCCAGGCAGCAGAGACAACAACTAGCTGTTGTCTGAAGATTAAAAAGGCAATATAGGTAAGCAGTTGATTGCAGGTAAGCAGTAGATCCCAGGTAAACAACTGCCAGGTGTTGTGCATGTTAAATGTCTGTAGGGCTGGCCTTGTCAGACTTCACAAGGTTTAAATATATTAACGATCCAGCAGGGCTGGGTGTGGAATCAGGGCACGACTCTCCTGTATGTCAGTAGGACATACCACACTGGTCAGTAGCCCAAGTCCTGCCTGTGTTCTAATGCTTCATCTGCCGCTGGCAGTCGAGTGATTGGCTCTGGTTGTGTTGTGCTATTGCATCTGGACGGCTGTGACTACCTTATTGCTGTAGCCGTTGATGTGTGTGTGTGTGCCAGTACGGAGCCAGTCTGCTGCCACCACTGCCTCGCATGTGCCGCTGCAGCCACTGCACATGTGCAGTATTAACCAGAAGTCTACGGTGCTAGTCTTTCTGATCTACAGCTGCTGTGTTTTCATTTTTAGGGCCAACATCTCGGAGGATGAGTTCACAACAATTACGGGTTAGCCACTGGGAGTCTTGCTGGGCCTACTAATTATGTAGATGGGTTGCTGCCCCATGGCGCCAGAGTTGACACGACACCAACACCTTCATGGGATGTAGCTGAGATGAAGTCTTGGCTAACATCATCCATCATCCGCCAGCGTACCTACGAAGTTGGTTTCCACGACATTGGAGACGGTAGCTCTGCAAACACTAGTTTCGTTTGCATTTCCGCCGGGGCACACTGCTGCCGTGAGACAGAAGTGTCCAGTCGTCGTGGTGACAACTGTCTCTGTTGACCACATTCTTCCTGTCACCAAATCGTCATCAGCTGACCAGAACACAGCCACAGATATGACAGGTGGCGGGGAATATTCATACATGGATCTTGCGCACCCGAAATACCAGGAGACGCTAAGGACGCACAATTTTGCGACGCTGAAACTTGTTCAAACAGGTAAGTGACTGCCGCTCACACAAATGTCACTAAAATGTTCGTGATTTGCGAAGCTGTTGCTCTGCATTTATTTACTGATTGTGATTAATTGTCTGGCGCACGATGCGTGGAGTGTTTCCGCGGGAAATGCACTGTTACAGCAAATGGAATCACAAAACCATGCAATCTTCAGTAGCCAAGGTTTCACATCGCTTAGCAATTACTAACAAAATAAATCATCAGCAAAATTGTGGATACAGGCTAACGGTAGCCAGTAAGTTGTAGCATGTGACTTTTGTTACCATATGGGCCACAGGGCTTCTGGTTTTCTTGTACAGATGCTGTTGTCAAATGCATACGTTAAAGATAATGCCTTGAACCGGGCTCATCTACGGCCCCCTTTGGTATATTTAAAGAAACATTTTTACCGTATTTTTCCATTTCACCACTACATGATAACATGGGTGACTAGTTTTGTCTCCCCCTTTGGCCTCCCCCTTTGGCCTCCCCCTTTGGCCTCCCCCTTTGGCCTCCCCCTTTGGCATCCCCCTTGGGCCTCCCCTTGGGCCTCCCCCTTGGGCCTCCCCCTTGGGCCTCCCCCTTGGGCCTACCCCTTGGGCCTCCCCCTTGGGCCTCCCCCTTGGGCCTACCCCTTGGGCCTCCCCCTTGGGCCTACCCCTTGGGCCTCCCCCTTGGGCCTCCCCCTTGGGCCTACCCCTTGGGCCTCCTTCTTTGGGAGATCCTAGATATGCCACTGCAAGTAACCAACATAATAAACACTGCCAAAGATTACTATTTAAGGGGTTGAAACATCTGTGCAATTGAAAATTCATCTTATAAACTGATGTTAATTTCTGTTATGGTTGTATTCAGTAGAGCAATTGACATCCCAAAACATTTTTGTATTTACCCATATCCTCATAACTAGCAAAGCAGTGTCTATGCATCAACTAAATATTTATAGTGATAAGCCCTTAAATACCATAAATAAATTTAAAAAAGACTCCTGCGAAATCTTTACATCAGGGAAGCATTTCATTTCACATTTATTAAGGAACAAGAAAACATAAATAATGCATCACTTTAACACAATCAGTAAAAAGTGTTTTATTAATCTACTTAACTTTTCCTCTCATTCTGCAAAAACTTGGTTTTGGAAGGACTTTTGCCCTCCAAACCTGTAATTCACAAACCTGGATCTGTCCAGGGTTTATGGCCCCTGGATCCAGACTTTTCATCAGTCACTGCAGTTAATCTCAGGGGGTTGGCAGCTCAGTGGCTCAGGTGATGATATGCATTTCTTTCACACTTGTATGGCCTTTCTGACCTGACTGACATTCTTTACAGCATGTGTAAGTTGAACACCTCTTGCTCCTGTGGAAACTTCATGGGTATTAGCCATTAGGAACTAGCATTTCGGTGTGTGTGCATGCGTGCATTTGTGCACTCGTGCGTGTGTGCATGCGAGCAGTTGTGCACGCATGCGTGTGTGCAAGTGTGTGTTATTACGGTACATGTTCAAACAAAAGCTAGACTGTTTCCGGTGTTTGCTAGATATGTTAGACGAAAAATATCATTGTGATAACTGATTGTTTTTACCAAGCTAAAGTCATTTAGTCTCATGGTGAGAATGATATACAAATGTAAAAGCGACAGCTACTTTTACATAAATTTGTACATATTTCTCACCATGACAAGATGATTTTATAAAAACTAACTAAACAAAAATTATGAAAATTTCTGTGATTTTATAACATGGTGAGAAATATGGATATGTGTATGTCTCTTAACTTATATCAATTTGTCATGCAGTTCATGCGTAGAATCTGTCTTTACCTTAACACACAATATCATATATTACACCTGTACTTGACGTAGATGAGACTTGTACGAAGTCAATCAGTCAACAAGTGTCTATTGAATGGCCTATTTATTGATTGTTTAGCATCAACACTGGGCTTAGTGAAGTGTTGCTGATCACTCAGTCAACGTCTGTGGTCTTTGTTGGACGGAGGTGGTCACTGACTGCTGATGTTGGACGGGGGTGGTCACTGACTGCTGATGTAGATAAAGACACTTACTTGTTGATCCTCTTTTTTACCTTAGACATATAGAAAAACTGTGTACTGGTGTTTGTGGGGCACAGTGCCGTAATGGTTGGAATATTTTGTTCGCTCTACATTGCCTCAGTTCACTCAGTTGTATAAATGAATACCTGACTATGGAAAGCAGTGGATGTGTGGATGAAGTCTTTGCACAGTAATTGCAGTGTGGCTGAATGATTCGCAGAGAATTCAAGTTGGAGTGGAATGAACAGGTGTGTCAGTGAATGGTCTTGCGCTGTATAAAACTGTACCTTTTCTATAATGGTTACATCCTTTTTCTACACATTTGTTTTGTACTTAACGCCATGTCTTTTTGTTGATGTTTATTGAGAATAATTAATTATCAAAGTCATGTCAATGGAAGCAAATTACAAATGCCACTATGCAACCAAATAGAGTAAGCGAGTTGAACCACATTAAAAATAAGTCTGGTTTTGTGTGCTTTTATATGTTATCCTCAAGTGTCATTTTATATATGATACTATTTTACAGTTATGCATAAAAGTTTAAATAAATCAACCAATCAGTGAACCACAGAGTTAGATGTGCATTTACAAGTAAGTAAGTGAATAATTTATAAGATCCAAAATGCAGATGCATTAAATAATAATAATATATCATATAATTGTACGTAATAAAATATTACTGTATACAGAGAGGATCATGGAGACTCCCACAAAGACTTATTAAAAGTCGCTACCGTCGGAGCCACCCGTCGTATTCTTTTATTTTAGTTTCTGAGGAAAGCAAAGAACATAGATATAAAGTTATCAAAATTAAAATGTAAAGTAACGTCCACCGTCAATGAAAACCTGGATTGTTGTTTTATTATGCTGCTCTGGTGTATGTCACAGCAGGTAGTGAGGTGAGAAAGTGAGAATGTATTTATAGTGTTTGTATGTACAGGTATAACAGTTGATGATTGTGCATGTGTTTTTATAATTCTGAATGATATGATACTTTGCATAATTTATGAAACCCTGTAAACTGTGTGTATAAAGTTTGTCTTTCACACTTTGAGAGGTATTGTTGATAGTATTTGGTAAATTGTATTTAAGACATTGTTTTGGAAAAGTATGCTTTGTACCATAAATGTGAATTTTATTTTTGTTTCACGTATTATGACCATGTATCTTGGAGTTTGTTGCTATCTGCCAATGTTGTAGGTATGTAGGTAATTTATTATGTATAAATTTATAATAAAATTATAATTTTTGAAGGGCTAGCATATCAATCAATTTTAGTAAGTTTAATTTGTTTAAATAGTGGGTCAGTATGTGAATTGAAATTACTCAATGTTATTATTCGTATAGCCCTTTTCTGAAGTTGATTAATTCTTTGACATTGGAACCCCCAAGTCATTAAACATTAGTGTATATGTGGTACTAATAATGTGTTATATAGCATAATTTTAATTCTCATAGGCAGTACTAGTTTAAGCCTATTTAGTGTACTGATTATTCTAGAACATTTGTTTGATATATTTTCGGAGTGTTTTTTCCAATTTAGTTGGGTATCCAAAGTTAATCCCAAGAAATTAAAATCGTCAACCTTTGTTATTATTATATTATTTATTTTAGGAACAGGTGTTTAGAATTTTTTTTGGGCATGTGGAAAACCATAAATTTGTATTTGGTAACGTTAAGGGACAGTTTATTTATTTCTAGCCATTCATTAATTTTGTAGAGTTCTTCATTTATTAGTATATCAGCATCATCATTATGTGCATTTGTGAAATTGCTCATTGTACTTAACAAAGTGGTATCATCTGCATAGTATATGAAGTTGAAAATTTGGCTGGCATGTGAAAAATCATTTATATAAATAATAAAGAGAATTGGTCCAAGAATGGAGCCCTGGGGTACACCAGTTGCTATTGATAAGGGTTTTGATCAGCAAATTCAACATATTGTGTTCTGTTTGATAAATAGCTTTCATAAAATTATAGTTTCAGAGGTACCCCTTTAATACCATAATGGTTTAATTTACATAGTAATGTGTTATGGTCTAAAGTATCAAAATTTAGAGAGACCAAGGAATATACTGAACGGTACCTCATTATTATCCAATTCGGTTGTTATTCTGTCTATCAGTTCTAAGGCTGCGAATTCAGTCGAGTGACCAGAGCGGAAACCATATTGATTTTTTTGTAAAAGTATTACTTTCGAAATAGGAAGATAGTTGATTGCCCATGATTTTTTCCAATACTTTTGATATGGCTGGTAGAAGGGAAATTGGTCTGTAGTTGTTAATTATTGATGGTTCGCCCTTTTTAAACAGTGGAATGACTTAAATTTTTCGGGGAATATCCCCGTGCTAAAAACTTGATTTATAAATAGCGTTAAAGATTTTATTATTTTTGGTTTTAGCAAATTAGTTGAAATGCTGTCAATCCCTATACTATTTTTAGACGGAAGATTGTCTATTATTGTTTTTTGTACAATTAATTCGTCAACGTTATTAAGTGTGAATTTACAGTTTAAATTTTCTTTAAGGTAATGCTTGACATTTTTATCTCCTGAGTAAGTTATATTATTGACAAGATTGGTACCGATGTTTGTAAAAAACGTATTAAATGCGTTGGCTATCTCCAGTTTGTTTGTTGTTTCTTTGTTATTTGTATTGAAAGATTCAGGAAAACATTTCTTGTTGTTTTTTCTTGAAATAATTTCATTTATAGTTTTCCATGTGTTTCTGATGTCAGATTTATATTTAGCGAAGGTGGATGCAAAATGTTGTTTGGATGCGCGTATGCTTCTCTTTAGTATAGTTTTATATGTTTTTAAGTTTATACACATTATTTCGTATTCCCGTGAGTTAGGATTTGTTAGCTTCATTCTCTTATATAAATTATCTTGAAATTTTATGGATTTTAATAGACCCATAGTGATCCATTTGGATGTTTTATGTTTATATTTATAAAATTTCACTAATTTACTCAACGTGTGATTATTCTTGGCATTTTCAATTACTTCATCTATAATATTGTAACTTAAATTAGCGTCTGTGGTCAAACTTTTGTCAAGTTTGTTGTATAAATTGGATGCACTAATATCATTTATTATATTTTTTAATAGCTTTCTTGCTTTGTGTGTTTATTTTAATCCATTTAGGATTTGGTGGATTGAATAACGAAATTTCTAAGAGAATAAAGCAAGGGAGGTGATCTGATACTTTGTTTATTAATATACCAGATGTAGCTGTGGATGTTGAACTCTGAAATTTACAGAATACATTATCAATTAGGGAACCATTGGAGCAGGATAATCTTGTTGGAAGTGTGATTTGTGGAAATAGACTATGGGATGTCAAAAGATCAAAGAATTCGCTGCATATTGCTATTTCGTTTATCTTAAGGAGATTAAGATTGTAGTCTCCGGCTAAGTTAATAGTTATGTTCGATTTTTCTATGGATAAGATTACTGTAGTGAATTCATTAATAAAATGCCTAATATGTTCTCTTACCATACTCAGTGTTCTGTTTATGTTACCAATAGTAATTGCTTTTGATAATCCACCCCCTGTTACTTTAATTATCCCTCCCAGTATTCGTACGTGTTTATATTTAATTGTACTTCATATTGGAATCTGTTATCTACATATATTATTAAGCCTCCATTCTTACTACTGCTCTTTCCTTGAGCAATGCGGTCATACCCAGGTAATTGTATATTTGATAAATCGGTCAGGTTGGATATCCAGCATTCTTGTAGGCAAATCACGTTAAATTTATAATGTATGTCCTGTAGTGAACTAACGAATGCTGATAATTCATCAATTTTAGCATTTACAGATTGAATATTTAAACTAAGTACTGAAAAGTGTTTATTTTTTTCGGCCACTAGTATCTTGAAGTGGTGTATGTTGTAATAAGCAGAATGTTTTATAACTTGCAATTCATTGTTATCAAGATCTATTGTGTTAATTAAATTGTTGTTTTTAACGCCACCCAAGTGTGAAAGAAAAACGCGATCAAAGTGTTCTGTCATTAATTAGCTCTTTAAGAGGTATGAATGACAAGTATATGCATATTTGTTAAATGTTAATCCAATGTATGATGAAGGTGTATGTATATAGTGTACATGTGATCGCAAAAAGCATTATGTTGTTTTGAGTATTTGTGTAATTTTGTTTGTCTGTATCATTTGTTAGATGATGCTCCGCAAACAAAACAAAATAACATGACGATGGACATGTGTCTGAACAGTACGCATAGTCAACAAAAAGAAACAGAAACAGATAAAACGTTAGTGGCTTTGCTGGCTGCATAAAAAGATATAACCATGCCATAACTCACAAGGTGTGCTATGTTAAGATAAACACTGCATGGTATTTAAATGAATGAAAATGAAAGGTAGCAACTTAAGTTAAATAAAATTACATTACCGACATAAGATATAAAAAAACGTAACATCTTAAGTTGAACAAATTTAAAACGTAGACATCACAAATTGAGAAAATTTTTGTACCAAACATTCTAAACAATTAAACCAAATTATGTGCCCCAATAATTATGGGGAATGCGATGTTTATCCAAACATTGCCTTAGCTTTAAATGAACATAAATGAAAAATATATAATATACTAAAGTGAAAGTGACAATTTAGGTTTATCAACATTACATAACATACTGAAGAACATTACTAGACCATATGATGCATTCCTAAACAACTGGGTGTGCAATGTTTGTCTAAACACTGCAAGGGATTTAAATGAACGAAGATAAATAATATAATGTGCAATGTTTGTCTAAACACTGCAAGGGATTTAAATGTACGAAGATAAATATAATAAAAGTTAACAACTTAGGTTTGTCAAAAATTCATCACACACAATTATTCTGTTCAACTTGATTTGAAGGAACAGAAATAAAAAAATTATAATAATAAAAAAATTATAAACATAAATAAAAAAAAAAATTACATTGCATATATAAATGAAGGCAAATTCAGATAATAAGGCGTGACGCTGAATTATTATTGTCGTTGTTTTGCATAGTCTACGCACTTTTGAAAATGACTGAAGCTTGTGCCTTGGTGTGAGGTCTTCGTTAACGAAGATGCAGTTTTCAGTAGGGCTAGTTTTATTGAAGTTTTGAGTCCGCCCCTGTCGTGATACACAGAGTCCCTACAGTGTTCGCTGCGTTATATAGTCTATGCATATTTGAGAATGTCTTTGAAGCTCGTGATTTCACAGATCGTGTTGCGGTTGTCTTTGATTACGATCTTGCCACTGGCCACCCAGCAGTCATTACTTTTGTTGGCCTTTTTCAGTTTTCGAGTTTCGAATGCAAGTTTGGAGCGCCTTGGTGTGAGGTCTTCGTTGACAAAGATGTGGTTTTCGGTAGGGCTAGTTTTGTTGAAGTCTTTGACACTGCCCCTGGCATGATACACAGTCTCTACGGTGCTCGCTGTAGAAGCGAACAATGGTGGTTCTCGGCTTTGTCGGAGTTTCAATAAGTTTCTCCAGAATTTCATCGCACATATCTTTACCTATCCCCTGGATGCGGAGATTTTTGCCGTCTCGAGTACTGCTGCATCGAGTCCAGTTCATCCTCGAGAGTTTCTACTCTGTTTTCTAGATGCACTATTTTGTCGTTTTTGTCGGATAATTGTGCTGAGAGGTTGGCTAATTCTTGATGTAGTGTGTACATTTTTTTGACCAGATCCTGAGGGAACAGGATCGCTTGAAGGTTTTTGGTGATTCTATTGTCTTCCAGGAGGGATATGATTTTTAGAATCATGTTGGTGTCAATGTCTGCCATGTCTGCGCTGGCAACTGGTTCGGTGTCTGGTCTATTGTCTTTTAGTTTGGGTGACATGGCGGTGTTGAGTGGAGTACGGAGCGACGTGGTCGATATTGGGGGTGGTTGATATAAATGTTCGAAATTAAGTCTAACAGGCTCGTTTTGGCACACACTCAGTATAACAGTGGCTTGCTCCTACCTTCACCAACCTAAATAGTGTCTGTATGTATTCGCCTCGGTACACGTTCTACTAGCACACCTCCGGAATGTGGCTGGCTGGCTCTAGCTATTACACAGCTGACGACGCCATTATCAAATAATGGTTCAGACAATGAAGAATATAATTATTGATTGTTCAGTGGCAGCCAAGCTGTCTAATCGTGTCACTGGTCAAAGGTGTCAGAAGTCAATAATTGCTCCTCGGAGACTAAAAGGTACCCCACCCCCTGTTGTGTATGTTCATGAAAGACTCATGATGAAGTGTGGTGTGTTTAACATACAACAATTTTGAGATTGCCTAAGCCTTTCGCTTTGATGCACCTCTGATCCCGGGATTCTGAGGTTTATGCGTGATGACATGTAATATAATGGAGTACACATGGGATCATGTAATATAATGGGGTACTCATGGGATCATGTAATATAATGGGGTACACATAGGATCATGTAATATAATGGGGTACACATGGGATCATGCAATGACTAGTTCTTCCTGTCGTTAATGTAGATGAGGATGTAATTTGGCCCGAGGTAGGCAGCACTTTGTTGTGAGCAGTCCCTAAAGGCACAATAGTGCACACCTGAAACACCTTTAGTAGCATACCTGGTAGGCTTTGTCCACCCCCGTACTCGCTGACATTACATTGTTGCCGTGTGGTTGCAGGCACATAGAATAAATATCATCTATCAGGTGTACTGATATCACTAAATTGTGGTCCATTGTATGCTGCTGGATGAGATGTTACCAATTCCAGTTGATGACAAAAGGATTTCTGATGCTCAAATGCAGTTGATACAAATTGCAACCGCACACAGACGCACGCACGCACGCACGCACGCACGCACGCACGCACGCACGCACGCACGCACGCACGCATAACTTTTTTATGGTTGTACATTTTTTTGGTTGGCATCAAAATTGGTGATTGGTAATGGTAATTTGCATGTACACAGTGTATAATACATAGAGGCTCAACAAAGCAACTCATTTGTCTGAGCAAAATTTTAATTTCCTCAATGTCGGCAAATGCAGCTTAAAGGAAGTTCCATTCATGAAGAAATGTACGAAAATTAAGTATGAAATGCATAAAGAACAGATTATTAAATATGATGACAACAATAATTTTATTTCTGTCTCGAGTAGGTTTTCAATGAGCAGCGATACCTGGATTAACACAGCTAGTGCATCTAATAACTGCATTTGAAGAGTAATTGTTTAGATGAAGTAGTTTTAGCCAGCACAAGACCAATTTGATGCGTATTAACAACTTAAGACTTGACAGAAGTACCTGTGATCCCAATTACGCAGTAATTGATCAAATTCTCGCTGTATAATAGATCACATTTACCAGTCTGTGATGCAGTCATGAAAATATTTCAGTCCTGTCTTGACTGTGATTCTGTCAACCTTTTTACAGCCTATTTGCACCAGTTTGCCTAGCAGATTCATTTTTATTTATTTATTTGAATCTTGCCGGTTGGATTGGCTGATCTCCAGTGGTCTGTGTGTAAATAAATCATGCCTTTATGTGAAGCATGCCAAAGGTGAAGATTAAAGAGCAGGCTGATTCAACTCTCTTGATGTAACTTAATGCCAGGTGCCAGGTAGCTTTGATACTTGGATGTCTTCAGGCGCTATAGGTACACCTGTTGGCTGTGAGTTCCCACAGGTTGTCTGACTTAGATATTCCCAAGAACTGAAGCACTTGGTAAGCTTCGAGAACTATGTCCTAGCCCAGATATATATTGTTGTGTGCCTCAAATTTCATGATTTGTGTAAGTTGGTAACTGGACAAAACCCCCTCGGATATAACCCCCTCCAGACAAAACCCCCTCTGGACATAACCTTCTCCAGACAAAACGCCATCTGAGGGGTTATGCCCGAGGGGGTTTGTTTAGATGGGGTTAAGTCCTGGATTCTTGTGCATCATGTCTGCACCATGTACCCTCTAGTTCTGTGCATACATGGTACTCTTATAATCTTATAATAATCATATATATATATATATATATATATATATATATATATATATATATATATATGTCATTTATATATGTATATATATGTATATATATATATATATATACATATATATATATATATATATATATACATATATATATATATATATATATATATATATATATATATATATATATATATATATATATATATATATATATATATATATATATATATATATACATATATATGTATATATATATACATATATATGTATATATATATGTATATATATATATGTATATATATATATATATATATATGTATATATATGTTATTTATTTGTTTGGGGTTTTTCTCAAATGTATATATATATATATGTGTGTCATTTATTTGTTTGGGGGTTTTCTCAAAATTATATAAAATAGCATTTTGTGGGTATTTTTTCATATTAACAAAAATGCTTTAAAAATCATGAAACATCACCAAATAAATGAAAAACTCCAAGTTTTATTAATCTGGAGTATCATATAATATTTCATCTACAACTTGTGAGGAAATGGTTTGTTTATCTTAAAAGCTTCTACTGAAACTGCTCAATTCAAAACAAGCATAGAAAAGCCACCCCAGCTACCTAAAAATGTAAATTTTATATCGCCACATAAGCCTTGGTCCCACCTCTAATTGGACAATTGAACAATCAGATTTTGAAAAAACAATTGTTCATTTTGGACCTTAACTTTAAAAAAATAATTTAACCTTTGTAGAACCATAGTTTTTAGTATTCTCCTTAACAAAAGAAAACATTTGCAAAATAGACTACTGTGTACCGAGACAATTAATGATAATTAAAATGTGTTCATTATGCATAGATACCCATTTCAGCCAGAGTTAATGATAACACTGCCTAGTTTAAATGCATACAGTTTGTGTCTCATAGCTCCTGTTTAATATCCGATTGTACAATGACAAATATGATGTGCCATTTCTGGAACTTCTTACAAACAACTGGCTTGTCATGTACAACTGGCTTGTCATGTACACTTCCTGCCATGTTTTAGTTTCCTGCCACTCAAGATGATTCTATGGCTGGTAGTTGGTTTATCATGTGTCCGTTATACGATATGCCTCTCTAATAACACCAAACTAACCCAATATCGGGTGGCATATGACCTGGGAAGGTCAGCAGCTGATCGAGTAGCCAAATAAATCACATCAAGGGAGCCCTGCATTCCTGTGCTTTCCTTTTCCTATATTTTAACTGAAGTTCCTATATTTCCTATTTTTTTCAGAAAAATCCTATTGTTTCCTAATAATTGTGGAGATTTGGTTTCTTGTAATTCATCACTATAAAATTGTTCTGCGGTAGAAATCTACTTGTCAATGATCTCCTTGATGGGTTTGAATTTGATTGTAGTATGGCGTGAGTCACACCGTACCATCACCAGGTCAGCGAAATTGGGGATGTAACATTGAAAGTTGGCAGTTGCTAATTTGTGTCAACTCAAGTCAGTAGATGGCACAGAATGATGACATAAAGATTCCGCTATTTTGTTAAAATATTCCTATAGATGTTATTCCTATATTACTCCTTTACTTCTGAATTCCTATATTTCCTATAAATCCAATATTGAATGGGCACATAAATGTCACATGTCAATTGTTTTTAAGTAAATACCATAAATGATAAAACACTGGTTAAATTTTAGGAAATGTGCTTCTAAATCCCAGATGTGGGAATTTCTTCTCACTGTACACAGCTTTGTAATTGGAGACTGTAATTTAAACTCATTAAATTATGCAGATGTTTTATGGTGATCTATGAAATATTTCCATATTCTCATTTTATGACATATATACTAGCATGCAAACTTATATTTGTATTGTAACTTGTTTGCCTTTAAAACACTACTGGTGAGGACCAGTAATGCATATAAACAGCCTATGGGGTGGGGTGGGGTGGTGTAGCGGTTAGGACGTTGGGCGTTCAAGAGAACCTGGGTTCCAATCCTCTTGCTGCTGTTTCGAAGCTTTGGTAATTTTGTTCATCCCACATTGCCACAGTTCACTCAGCTGTATAAATGAGTACCTGGCTACAGACAGATGGATATCTGAATGAATAGTCTTTGCTCAGTAATTGCAGCATGGCTAGGAGAGATTCTTCTTCCTTGTACTGTACTTTATCCTACGACGGGATATTTTGCACAATCATGTAGTGGGTTTGGTATTGATTCCCCTGAACAAACAGTGCTGTGTGCAAAAAATTTGCTGGTTGGTGTCGTTATTTACAGGTGCTACGTACATGTCCATGAAGCGCTTACAGCAGCTGACAGCCTTAGATGCTGTTCTTAGATGGGAGTTTGTTTTCTGGCTGCATCATTTACACGGGACGTCGATGCTGAGACATTTATGATGGAAGAACTCCCGGTGAGACATCTGATATGTTACAAAAGATGTAATATGAGGCATATGATGGAATCCAATGACTTTGTTCATGAGATGTGATGCATGATGAGGGGTTGGTTAATGAGATGTAATTTTTGGGGCACGGTGGCATTGTTGTGAGAACATTGGACTTTCAGACGAGAAAACCCGGTGTCAAATCCTTGAGTCCCTGGCTATAGACTGTGGTGGATATATGAACGAATAGTATTTTCTTGGTGCTCCCTTATAAAGGGTTGAGGCTAGTCCATCTAATGCTGCATCCCCCAGCTGTTATCCCTTTCCACTTCTCCCTATCAGCAGCCTTCTTCTTCCACTTGTCATCCGCTATCTTTCTGACATCCCTCTTTACATAGTCCTCCTGTTACTTCACGAGGGACATGGGATGATTACAAGAGAGAGTTCATGAGACGTCTGATATAGTACAAGGGACTTTGTTCATGAGTTGTCTGATCTATTATAAGGGACTTTGTTCATGAGATATAGTACATAATAAAGTGATTCATAAATTAGATGTGGTAGAGTACAAGATCATACCTAAAGGACTTGGTCCATGAGACATTGATTTGCGTACAATGTATATGGATCTCCAATATATCTGCCAACTGAAGAGATGTATGTGCAGTGGTATATTTGGGGGAATTGGGTCATGGACCCTCCTTTGGTTTGGGGTAAGAATTGTTTGTGAATAATCTGTTCCCACGACATGGTAGCATGGCAAGCTAATGGTGACTAAGCTTGGCCCCCTTTGGAGGTACTAAATGTGCCACTGGCAGTGCGTGTCATAGCACACTTGGCGTACCCATTTATTGTGCAATGCGATGCATAGGCAGTGGTAAAATTTTGGCATAGAATATAATTTGATACGCCTTTGAGATAATTGTTGGTTTAACTATGCTAATATCATGCTGGCTGACAGAGCACCATTAAGTAGAGTAATTTCAGAGCTTGTTCTTTACCTGGATACAAGTATTGCACCTCAGGAACAAGGTAGTCATTTGGCATGAGTGTTAATTGTTTTGGTCAGTTGCATGCAATAGAATAGAGTTGTTTACAATATTGCAGATGGTGATGTAGATATCATTTTAAATGCACTGGGCCTGAGGTGCTTTCAGGATGGCAAGTAATGTTAATTCTCTCTGTCGCAATATGGCATTTTGCCTCGGAAGTTCATTTTGTCTTTCAAGAGACATGGTGTGCTCTGGGTAGTGCGCAAAAATTGTCACCAATGTCCAATTCACTTTTCATAATTTTAGTTAAGTAATTATTAGTCATGTAAGGGATTAATTAATTATGTAGTAAGGAATTAATTAATCATTAATCAATTAATCACATTTCTAAATTAATCATAATATATTTTCATATTCAATTTCAACAAAAAAGAGGAGTCGGTAACAAATGTTGTTTACATAGTCACCTTTTACATAATTTGATGTCGCAAGATGTACAACAAGCATTCAACTTCCTGTAGGAATTGTGACCTATAAATCTTGGGACTAAATGCGACCCTGAACTCACACCACCATTGTTACACAGGCGTTGTTCATTGAAGTCATTGACCTGAAAGTCAGTGCTGTTGTACTCAAAAATATAAAACCAGTCCACTTGTTCAGCTCTGAAGTGCTCTAAATCTAAGATTGATATTTGACATTTAATCCATATTTAAATGGGTGCACTTCATGTGGCAGATGAATGACGTTAGTTGTTAGTGACCTGCACCAGTTGGTAGAGAGGAGAACAGCGTGGGGCAGGACAACCCCAGTGTGATATTTCTTCCAAGATGTGTCTGGTAGACATTAGTATAAATGATTCATAGTCCACTGATTGATTCCTACTGTTGTTGCTCAAATAGAGCCTTTTTATCACACTCCACCACCTGAGTCTGGCTAAAGGCTTTTAAAGGATGCATTGAACTCGTTCTGCCTTTACGCACACTGGCACACTACGTCCAGTCAAGGACGTAATCAGACATATGTGCAGTTGAGTGCTATTGAAGAATGCTATGTGAGATCTGTGGGGATCTACAATTTTACATCTCCCTTGAGGCAGTCGGAGTGGGTGCACTGTCAGCATTCATGGATGCCATATTAGCACCTATTGACCTTACGTTAAGCCTACTACTGTAGTAAAGACCAATAAGTGTTTTATTGCACCGTTGTTAGCATCCAGAATGGAGGATATATCGATGCAGTTGGCACAATAAAAATTTTCACCTGCTCCATATGTACTATGTATTACTACACTGTATTGTAGTGAAAGGTCTCTCATAATCTGCAAGTGATTATAGGGAAAATAAAATCATTGTGTGTAGTGCAGCTATTGTTTGTTTACAATAATTTTGCAAGTTCACTGATCAGTCTGAATGTAGTGTATCTTGCTCCTGTTGTTCTTATGTATTGTCTGCTGAATATATTGCTCCGACAGTGGATCATGCGTTATCAGGCTTCTTGCACTGTGGCTCCTGCATTTCCCTTATGTGATTTCTGTCTTGGCTGTTGTGTTTTGTACCTTCTTCCATTATAGGGCTGGGATCTTTGCGGGTGTATTTAGCCCTGTTTTTTGGGTATCACAGGTTACAGATTTTAGTTTCTTGTCTGAAAGGCATGAACAATGTGGAGTGATAAGAATTGCCAAAGTTTCAAAACTGCAGCAGGTGGATTTGAACCCCGATTGACAGTCCAGCGCTCTATCTGTCCAGGTGTGACATGTATTTTGTGCCACAGGTCCTTATTTGGCTTTTTTGTGTGCTTCTCAGGTGTGGCATTTACATTCCGTACCTGCATTAATACCTGGCTCTTGTTTTGTGTCACCTGTCCTTGGGCTTGCCAAGTCTTTCTGTTTAGACTGACGATTTCATATTTTTTGTACCAGGTGTGGCATTTATGTTTTGTGCCTACATCAGTGCCTGGTACACCTGTGATGGTTCTTGTGTTTTGTGCCAACTGTTCTCAGTATTGCCAATTCTTTTTATAGTATGGTATGTTATCTGACAGTCCTACACGTATAACGGTATCTGGCCAAAATTTCACATGGAACTTACAGAGTTATGCCATGCCAATGCCAATTCGAATTTCGATTAAATCTACTAATTTCTTTTCTTCAAGTGTTGGCAACCCTATGTCCTATGTTGGCTTATAATTATATTGTTCCTAGTGCCCCTGGTGTGGCATTTGTGTTTTGTGGGGCCTCTCTGCTTGATGTAGATTGCCTCCTCTTTTCGCTTGTGCCAGTTTTGTTCTCCAGCCATGACCTTGGTGTTGTCCATGGACACTGAGTGTCCTGTGGCCAGGCAGTGGTCTCCTACCCCTGTAGGTTTATCTAGGTTCGTTTGTTCCTTGAACCTCTGGGTGAGTGTTTGTTTAGTCTCACCGATGTATGTGTGTCTGCTGTTGTTGTCAGTGGTGTTGTTGTCAGTGGTGTTGTTGTCACTGGTGTTGTTTCCCTGTCTTCTCTTTCAGGTGAACTACCACATAACGAATAGTGTTTGAAGGCTTATGGTACAGGTGCACATGTGTGACTTGAAGACTCGTCCGAGTTGTTCTGATAGCCCTTATGGTAGTCCCAACATGGGTCGGTTTGTATTCGTTGTTTTAGAACTATTATTGTTTGTAGCTTGTAGTTTCTCACTGGGAGGGGGAACCTCAAGGGCCCACTCCTGGTAGTTTCTCACTGGGAGGGGAACCTCAAGGGCCCACTCCTGGTAGTTTCTCACTGGGAGGCGGAACCTCAGGGGCCCACTCCTGGTAGTTTCTCACTGGGAGGGGGAACCTCAAGGGCCCACTCCTGGTAGTTTCTCACTGGGAGGGGGAACCTCAAAGACCCACTCCAGGTAGTTTCTCACTGGGAGGGGGAACCTCAAGGGCCCACTCCTGGTAGTTTCTCACTGGGAGGGGGAACCTCAAGGGCCCACTCCTGGTAGTTTCTCACGGGAAGGGGGAACCTCAAAGACCCACTCCAGGTAGTTTCTCACTGGGAGGAGGAACCTCAAAGACCCACTCCAGGTAGTTTCTCACTGGGAGGGGGAACCTCAAGGGCCCACTCCTGGTAGTTTCTCAGGGTGTTGGCTCTCAGGGCATTACGGACATGCACAAGCTCTGCTTTTCTGTCTTTAGTGGTGGTGACATATTGGCCTGTTGGTGAGTGTGTACACAAACCGATCTTTTGTGCATTAGTTGGTGATGTGATTTGAAGTTGAGGTATTAGTCGGGTGTGTGTAGGCTTCCTATATATAGTAAGCTTTGTGGATGCGTTGTCGAGTATGTGCATGCAGAGATCCAGGAATGGTAGTTTTTTGGTCTTTCTCTGGCTCGGTGGTGAACTTAATATGCTTAAAAATAGAATTGATAGATATTTGATAAGGGTGGGTTACACATAGATGAGAAAATTGTTGGACTCTCGATAAGCCAATGGCTTCCTTGTCCACTTTGCCATCTGGAACTTGTTGTTTGGGATGGCAATCTTGTTAAATCTTGTTAATGTGTAAATCAGGCATCGGGCAATTAACCTGAAAAGTTAATTAATTCAATTACAATTGACTCAGAAATATTTAAATTAAATTAACCTCACACATTTCTCAGGTCAGGTATTCTCAGGTATTGTTTTAGAAATGCAAAATACATTCATATGTGACTGTTTTTTGTAAGTTTAAGCACTTGATACAAGTCATCATTGAAATAATAATATGTTAATTGTTATTTACACATTTTATAACAGTTCTAAATTCACAAGTAGGTTCGTAAACGTTACTGTCATGACAGTACAGTGTTCATATTGATGGAATTACTTTACTTATTACATCTGAGGAACATTATTTTTATCATCAAACAAATCTGAACATTATTGTTGACTTATAAAAAAATGTTTTTTGTAACTTTGTTGGAAAAAAATTTGCTTATACAATATTTATATAGCGAGAAATTTTTTGTCATGGGTATTTGATCACATTTTAAAAGTTGTAGATGTTTGTTAAAATTAATGTTTTTCTGAAAGGAATGTCAAGCTGTGGCTGAAGATTTGCAGGGTGTGGAGTTTCTTCCTATATTCAATCACCAAATTAACAAAACCGGGCAACTACATACATCATTTCTATGTACCAAGTTGTTATTTATGCAGTGTTTTAATGCTAAATCATTAAGGTTCCGCTTTATACACTAACATTTAAATATTTCTAAAAAAAAATTTATGTAACACTAGAACTGGCTTGCTTTTGATTCCAGTTGGCGCTGTAGCTATTTTACTTTTCTGTGCATGTTATATGTACACTTGCAGATGTACAGAAAAAATATAGATACATAATCTAATGCATAGGTCCACTTGGCTGCAAGTTGCCAGCCAAACATGTTTACTTTAGACAGAAATTTGCAGAAGCCATCATTTGTTATCAACCTATCACATTACCAGAGGACATTCTATTGTCTAGGCCTTCCCTCCAATTCAAAGGTGCCTGAATGACCAGCCCACTCCAGTTGACACAGACAGTATCAGCACTCTGTGATGTTCTCCCTCCCATTCATACATGCCTTAACCTTATCTCTGTCAGGCTAATCACTGGAATAGTGACTGCAGGCCTTTTGGAAATGCCTGGGTAACATAGGTGTGAACTATCCAGTAATACCAACTATTCAATGAGCACTTAATTGAAAGTTAATTGGGAATTTGTCAATTAAATTAACACCTATTTGTAAAGTTAATTAATTTAATTAAATTAATGTAGCCTTTTTGGTAAAGTTAATTAATTAAATTAACTTAATTGAGTTAATTGAATTTATAAATTAACAATTGAAATTAACCCATGCATGGTGTGAATCGATGTTGTTGATATGTTCAGTGAACTTATCCATGTCATATTCTTTAAGTACAGTGAATGTGTCATCCACATAATGTAGCCACAGTGATTGAGGTTGAGGTGCTGTAGAGAGGGCCAGTTCATATGTTGTCAGTTCATAGGTCATCAGTGCGTAAACAAAGTCCGCAGTAGATGGGTTGAAACGTCGCATTCATTAAAATGTTTGCTCCAAAGTAAGTGTAAATTATTACTTTGTAATGGATTCTTGGAGCAATGAACAATATATTTCATACTAAGGTAACTGTTTAGCACTAGTGGTGTCATTTGGTGATTAGGGTAAAATAACTGAAAAGTAGTGCCAACTGTTTAACATTAGATGACAATACTTTTTAGTTGTTCCACACTAGTCAAATTACAATAATTATGGATCCTGATGATTAAAAAATGGGGCGTGCACTAAGTAGAGCATGTACGCTTAGTAGGTCGAATATGATCAATTGTTTTGACTCTTCAGCGATCTGCTGATCATGTCTGGTGCTCTTCAATTTGCTCTTCAGGTTTGCTCCTTCTGTTCTCTTCCATGCATTGTGCTCCCCAAGATGTCATAGGTGCTCCCCAAGATGTCATAGGTGCTCCCCAAGATGTCACGTGCCATAGGTGCTCTCTCATCTACTTCTTCAGGGTAGTGGATCAGATACTGTATGTCTGGATAATTGCTCAGCAAAGTCCTACTAGGATATAGCACTAAGGGTTTATTGTCCTTCTCTAGAGTTAGTGAGTCCATCACAGGTTTTTTCCATGCGTGGGATATTTGACTTCCCCTGGCATAGAAGGGATCAACAGTTTTTAGTGTCTCTTCCAAGACACAGGCAAAGTAAGGTGACAGAAATTGTTCAAGCTTCGAAATGGCAAAGGTGGAATTGAACCACCGTCATCTCAATCGATAGGCGGGTGCTCTAACCATTAGACCACTGCCCCCACTATGCATAAAAGTTTCAGTTACATCTTGGCACAAATCAAATTTGATGCCACGACCTGCTATAATATGAAGTATAGTTGTTTTTATGATTCTCAAAACTGATCAAAAATGACTGGACGAGAAAGTACACAGAGCACAAAGCGAATGAATACGTGAGATGGTAAGAGGGCTCCTTTGCTGGAAAGCAAGGGCCCTTGTGTTGCCAATGGTGAAATGACAAAAGCTCGCCTGGTTTGGCCATATTGCCCGACCCAAAACCATCCTGCAAGGCACCCTGGAGGGCAAGAAACGACGGGGCCGGCAGAGGAAAGACTGGCCGGATAACATAGAGGAATAGACCAAGCAAAGCTTACTGACCCTACTATGCACAGTAGAGAACAGACAAAGCTTACTGACTCTACTACGCACAGTAGAGAACAGACAAAGCTTACTGACCCTACTACGCACAGCAGAGAACAGACAAAGCTTACTGACTCTACTACGCACAGTAGAGAACAGTTAAAGCTTACTGACCCTACTACGCACAGCAGAGAACAGACAAAGCTTACTGACTCTACTACGCACAGTAGAGAACAGTTAAAGCTTACTGACCCTACTACGCACAGCAGAGAACAGACAAAGCTTACTGACTCTACTACGCACAGTAGAGAACAGTTAAAGCTTACTGACCCTAATACGCACAGCAGAGAACAGACAAAGCTTACTGACTCTACTACGCACAGTAGAGAACAGACAAAGCTTACTGACCCTACTACGCACAGCAGAGAACAGACAAAGCTTACTGACTCTACTACGCACAGTAGAGAACAGTTAAAGCTTACTGACCCTACTACACACAGTAGAGAACAGACAAAGCTTACTGACTCTACTACACACAGTAGAGAACAGACAAAGCTTACTGACTCTTCTATGCACAGCAGAGAACAGACAAAGCTTACTGACTCTACTACGCACAGTAGAGAACAGTTAAAGCTTACTGACTCTACTACACACAGTAGAGAACAGACAAAGCTTACTGACTCTACTACACACAGCAGAGAACAGACAAAGCTTACTGACTCTACTACACACAGCAGAGAACAGACAAAGCTTACTGACTCTACTACGCACAGTAGAGAACAGACAAAGCTTACTGACTCTACTACACACAGCAGAGAACAGACAAAGCTTACTGACTCTACTACGCACAGTAGAGAACAGACAAAGCTTACTGACCCTACTACACACAGCAGAGAACAGACAAAGCTTACTGACTCTACTACGCACAGTAGAGAACAGACAAAGCTTACTGACCCTACTACACACAGCAGAGAACAGACAAAGCTTACTGACTCTACTACGCACAGTAGAGAACAGACAAAGCTTACTGACCCTACTACACACAGCAGAGAACAGACAAAGCTTACTGACTCTTCTATGCACAGTAGAGAACAGTTAAAGCTTACTGACCCTACTATGCACAGCAGAGAACAGACAAAGCTTACTGACTCTACTACGCACAGTAGAGAACAGACAAAGCTTACTGACCCTACTATGCACAGCAGAGAACAGACAAAGCTTACTGACTCTACTATGCACAGCAGAAGACAGACAAAGCTGGCAAAGACTCTGTGAAAGTGGCACCATTATGACCGTCCCGAACAGGGGATCAAGTTGAAGTTGAAGGTGACACTTTTAAGGGTACATAGTCTGATTGTTGTTGTTGTCAAATCATGTTTTATAGTAGAAACTACAGAAATGTATCTATATTTTATCATCTTGACTGCCCAAATGTGTTTGAATGAACCACAATTTGTTAATATAAGTTGACCATTATCTGTTGATGAATATCGACCTTGCTGTTCAGCATACAATGTAAACATGGTATTCGGGTTGAAATATTCAAATTAATCAAATAACGGTAAAATTATATTAACACACTGTGGTTCATTAAAACACCCTTGAACGGTCAAGATGCTAGAACAGACACAGTTTATACTGTATAACACGATTTTATGATAAAAACCATCAAATTATGTATCTTTAAGTACGAATAAAATTAATATATTTATTATTAGGCCATTCCCACTTAGTCTTATTCTGCTTGACCCTGCTGTCATTGAGTTCACTAGCAACATTCCAACCTTCTGACTGTTTCTCTTGCATCTGTTGCACTTTTTGTACACTGCTGCTATTTTTAATCGTTGTGTTTTTTTTTTAAGCACGGCTTCCTTTTCTGACATGCACCATTTCTGTAACGGCCAAATCCCTTTTATCCTCTACCCCGGTCCACATCCGATTGAATCACTGAGCGCTGCTGTCAATTGTCATCCCAGCTGAAGTGATGACGTTAGTGCATCAATGCTGCTAATGCAGACTTCCGCAGAAAATGGCCAATTGGATCAATTACCTTTGCAATATAAAAAAGGTTTGGTTACCAGGAATCGTCCCATCATTTTTCTTGGCAGTTGACTCTTGTTATTGTTCTTCAGACATTGACGCTCGGCAAACACTGCTGCATAAATTTCATTCAGATTTAGCATTGACAATATATGTATGTATATATATATATATATAATATATAATATTATTATATATATATAATATATATTTACATGTACATGCTAGGCTAATGTTACCAGTGGCCATTTGGGCCATAGGCAACATGGCATCGGATTTAGTTAAACAACAGTTAACCATTTGAGCCAATTTGGCCACCAGCATTTTCATTGAAAAGCCTACGGAATACATGCGCGTTTGTTGTTGTCTTGATGCACATTAATCATGCCTGTTAGTAATAAACCGCCCTGACACTCGGTCAGGTTTGTGAACAAATAAAAGTAAGACGGTTGTGGGTGAACTTGTAGATCTGCATTGTTTTAATGTTATGCAATAACCACATCATGTGCGAATAATCACCATACATAGTAAACATGTGGATATATACAGACAATTGCCACATAACAATGCAAACTCCCTGATCTACAAGTAAGACTACCTACTAACTAACATCTACACAATACATTTATACAATAATTAACTACAAACATAAGTAAAACAGTTAATACGGGATGGTGGGTGGGAGCTTAAAATGAACCGGTTAAAAACATAGTAACGCTGTCGATGGCTATCGACGAATTTATTAGAACGGCGGCTGCTGAAGCAAGAGGCCGATTTGCCGCCAAACACCAGTTTAAATAGGACCGTGCCTACAGCTGATTGGCTGCTGGCCCAGGCTTTGCATGATTGGGCCGTGTCCTACGAAATTAAGATTTGAATAACCTAGTGACTAACATAGTACATAGTAATGCAAAAGAAACCACCTTTCCACCACCCCTGATTAATACATAATTAAAATATTTTAATTCTCACATAAAAAATTTGGCTAAATCAATTTGTACTTAGCTAAAAAAAATTGGGGGCTTTAGCCAAAATGGCTAAGCAGTATACAACATCAGAGCTAGCCCAGACCTGTACATGGATGTGTGATGGCATCAGAAAACCTGTTGGATGTCACGCTATGTCAATTTGAGATACAGGCGAAATACATCGGCATGCATGGTCAAGGTAAACACAATTTACGTAATTACATTCTAATACTTGGACATGGAGATAAAATTCCAATTAATTTTTTATATGAAAGGCAGGTACATTGCCTTCGTAATGCACCATATTTGGATTACCTATTCAAATGGCTTCATGTTGAAAACAAAATATTTCAAATATACATATTTTGTGTTTTTATCTAAGCAATAGACTATAACACAGTATAAAATCCTCTAGCTGATTTTACTACCTATTCCATCTCTAGTAAGAATTTTTTTTATATATATTGTCAAATACAAAAGAAACCTTCTGAATACATACTTCTAGATTATATGTACCTGGGTCATTCCATGTGAAATCAACGAATTGTCAAAATGTTGATGTCTCAGAATTTACTTTAATTTTAACCAATGATTAGGTGGTTGACTGGTTATACTTGAGAAGTAAGTATTTACATGCAACTTGTCTCTGCAATGCCCTTATATAATATGAACAATGGGTAAGCACTCTTGTGCCTCTAACTTGAGAAGTTTTCTAGCTATGTATCTGAAATTTGCTGAAAATGTACAGATTGGTACAGATTGTGAATTTTGTATGCAACATTTGAGGAGAGGGAGAAGGAGAGGGAGAAGGAGAGGGAGAAGGACAATAGGTTTACTGGGTGCAAAAAAGTTGGGAAAATGTTTTGTTTTATTTCCGAGAATTATTTTAGCAGCCTGTATTTCATTGTTGCAACATCCAAATAGCAACCCTCTGTTGCCATGGATACTGGAAATAATCTTTAATTTAGTAGTTCTGTAATACCATGAAGTAAAAAAAATGCTCTTAATGACCACTGGACAAAAACTGCTGTTTCCTAAAACTTAGCATGGGCAGACATCTAATTGATGAATGGAACATAATCAAGCTAAATGTTGTGTGTAAATGTTAAGTAAAAAATATTGAATGGTAGAAGAGTTTTAGTGTTTCATATGAAAGAAATTTTTTCCCAACCTCCAACTGATATGTCAGGTGCCATGAAACAGCATGGTTATTAGCTGAGATAGAACCCACAATCTTCTGGTCTTGAGACAAGACCATTAAGCACCCATGCTAAGATTCAGCCCTTGTTAATTTTGCCAGGGATCCATGGCATGCCCCGGTAACTTTTAGTCTGCTAGTCCAATTCAAACAAGTGCAATTAAGAATGTGTATATGCCACAGACAACTATGTTTATTACATTGAGAGTTTATTTTTGCAGCAATGCATCTTTATGTCAATGTTGATTTTTTATTATTTGCAAAGTAAATGCATTCGAATGGCAATGTTGGCCAGTTTGACCACAATTTACTGGGTTATGAGGTAGGTGTTTTAGTGGTAATTGTCTTAGTCAAATATTTCACCGAAAGTGCTAGTGTGCACATTAACAACGCTGAATGTCAAGAGTTTCATAATTTGTCATTGTTCAGTTTTTGTACATTCACAAGAAACGTTATAATTGTTGCCAAAGTGTAATATAACTGTCACTTTGGTTCTTTTGACAAATTTCTTTACTGCATCTAGCATTCAGCTCCTTTTTTGGCCATACTAGCTTTCCTGGCAAATCCAACCTGGTGTCTCCATGTTTGTAACGATAATGATATTACAAATTCTTTACATTGTTTATATTTTTTAGCCATGCAAGAGCTGCATAGAAACCATAATTTTATATTTCAGAATATCAACATAGAACATGCTCCCTCAATTTATCACTGGACCCTGCCAGATTTTTTTTTTCAAATAAAGTGAAATCCATCTATCAGTATTAGGTTTGTGTGCTGCCCATGTAGAAGTCCCTCTGCAATCAACATCTGCTATACCCAACATCAATAAGCGTGCTGAATTTCCTCTCTTGGAATGTAATATTGCCTGCAACCATATTATTGAAAGGACCCACCGGAAGGTTATGATTAAAACACATTTTTAGATCATGACAACAAACCAGGTGTTGGAATCTATCCCCAATCACAAATGAATTGATTTCTCTTGAAACTGAAATAGAACTTTGTGAGTGAGATGTAAGATGACGAGACTGTTTGTCTTACTCACGCAGATATTGTTTTAAATGTCAGGCGTTTTTGCACTTTGTTGTTTATTACAATTATTATTATTATATCTGAATTTATATAGCGCCCGAATCCAATTAAGATAAAATGCTCTCAGGTGCTCTACATGAAACTGCATCAATTAAATAACACTATAAAATACATACTTTACATAAAACTGCATAAATTAAATAAAACTATAAAATATAGATTATTTTAAAAGTAGCTAGTGTAAGGAGCTGATTTAAACATTAAAAAATAGATAAACAAATATATTACACTTATAGTACACACATGAATAAAACAACGAATAAGTCATTGGTATATAGCAATGTCATTAAAGGGGTAAGACCACAGTTGACCTTCCTGTTTATTGTTTCACACGTATTAAATTGCGATATGTGAATTTAAAGAATTCATATGATGTGACATAAGTGCAATTGAGCAGGCATATTCACAGGTTTGTTTGTAGAAGCTATTGGCTGTGAAATGGTGCATTTTTTTGAGAGTTTAAAAGGCGGAGGGATTTATGGGAATTTTTCTGCTATGGGCCACGTGGGCGCATGAATACAAGGCTATTTTTGTCAAAATTGATGGGCATCGCACGTCGGGGCGTTTTAAAAGAGCTGGAGGTATGTGATTTCGATAAAACTTGGTCAGCATGTCAATGAGATGATGGCAGATGCTGTGAAAAAGTTTCAGAATTTTTAGTGGTCACGTTTTCTTATAATCTACCAAAACGTTAACATGGCCACCAATGCAATTTTCAACTGTGGTCTGACTCCAAATAGACGGAAGTCGGGGTCACAAACACGGTTATAAAATGTTGATATGCTTATGTTTTGGTCGTTGTTATTAGCTTAATTGTGGATATTACACGTAATTTGGATGAAATTATTAGTTTGTTATAAAAAATTTCTTATAATTTTTATAATTTGCAATTATGATAATATAATTAGGGATCATATTTTGGAAAATAAATAAATAAATAAAAACGGTTGCTAACCTGTCCCATGTTGTGTGTGTTTGACTTAGACAATTGTCGGTGTCAGACTGGATAATATATTATTATATGTATGTTATAGATTCCATCTAGTGAACAAGATCATTACTGGTTAAACGCCGCTACTATTTAAACTGTTTAACAGTCTACCTTAGGAGGTGTCTTATAACCGATCTACTAAATATAAAACATGTCAAATAAATGTACATTTTAGTTTTGTACTATAACGTTTGATGTGCACGAGCTGATATATTGCGCAAGTTGATGTTTAATATGATATTTCATTGCTAATAAATACAATTTTTTTATTTTTCATATGCTAAAATAGCATTATAGAACTTGTGGTAAGCTAAAAGTGTACAATAAGCAATTTTTAATATCAACAATAACTGTTGCCTTTCCAAAATGTCTGCTCACCACATATCAATACCAATTTCATGTTGTGTGCAGTACTTTGCAACCCTAACCGTAGCTAACCCCATCTTTAGCTAACCACATGCCTGGCTAACCCCATCTCTAGCTAACCCCATCCTTAGCTAACCATAACTCTGAAGTGGTTAACATAAGATATAATCATTCCCATAGGCACAGGTTGATAGGAAAAGTGAACAGTTTGCTTGGAAAAGGCAGACAGCAGTAGCAATCACGAACATCATGATACAGATCGGATGCCAAAATGGAAAGTTTGCGAAAATTAGGGGGTATGACATAAGTATGTGACGGAACAGGTAACCATTTTGGACTAGAGCGATCATTGGTGATATTTGTCTTGTGGCCCAGTGCGTTAGCAACATTGTGTAACAAATTTGGACAGAATAATTGTATTTTGGTTGTGTCACACCCACTGGAAGCACTGCGTAGATCAGCATTTTCAAATCTGGCCGCGACTGGCATCTGGTCATGTGATACCCTTTTATGGTGGCGTATCGAAATCAAGCCGTTCGCCTTGTATCTTATCAACTAGAAGTATGAAAGCAGTCACATAAACAATAAAATTGGACAAACCTGAATCATTGGAATTTACCCTAAATCCTGTTAAATGTGAAAAATGTCCAATTTTCTTACAAAGTTATGCCACGTTTGGTTTAAAATCAAGCAATTATATGAATAATAATTTTAAAATAAACTCATTAGTATATTCAAAGGGACAGTAAGCAGGCTTCATGATTCGCAGTGCTATGTAAATCTAGTGTATATGATCTATGATTTATCAAGTGTCAAAATCGACCTATAATTAAATTATGTGACTGGTTATCAGCTAATAATACGGACAAAGCATTGTTTAGACTTGGCTGTCAAACAAATAATAATGACTTGACAAGTAGGAGTGTTCCATAATGTGTCTACATATACACTGTGCCGCAACTTGATATAAAATTTGACACTTTCTGAAAAAACAAATTCCCTATTTGGGGTAAGACCACAGTTGACCTTCCTGTTTATTGTTTCACACGATGTAGGGCGTATTAAATTGCGATATGTGAATTTAAAGAATTCATATGATGTGACATAAGTGCAATTGAGCAGGCATATTCACAGGTTTGTTTGTAGAAGCTATTGGCTGTGAAATGGTGCATTTTTTTGAGAGTTTAAAAGGCGGAGGGATTTATGGGAATTTTTCTGCTATGGGCCACGTGGGCGCATGAATACAAGGCTATTTTTGTCAAAATTGATGGGCATCGCACTTCGGGGCGTTTTAAAAGAGCTGGAGGTATGTGATTTTGATAAAACTTGGTCAGCATGTCAATGAGATGATGGCAGATGCTGTGAAAAAGTTTCAGAATTTTTAGTGGTCACGTTTTCTTATAATCTAACAAAACGTTAACATGGCCACCAATGCAATTTTCAACTGTGGTCTGACTCCTAAAACGAGAGCGTGACTCAATCACGTCAGTCGTATGCCAGTTTAAAAAGATGTTTTTAAGTGTCTCTTGAAAGAGCTGAGAGTGTTCAGTTGTTTAATGTTCTCAGGCAAGTTGTTCCACAGTATGGCCGTGTGTCTGCTGAAACAACGTTCACCATAAGTTGCAGTCCGTAGTACAGGTACAATGAGAAGTGACTTCTGCATTGATCTTAAACTACGCGTTGGTTGATGTTTCTGCACAATGTCACTCATGTGCTATTTCATTGAGCACTTTATACGTGAAGGCGTTAACCTTAAAGCGGAGCCGGTATTTCACCGGAAGCCAATGTAGCTCATGTAACACAGGTGTTATGTGTTCGCTCTTGCGTGACCTGGTGATTTAGGCGAGCAGTGCTGTTCTGTATACGCTGCATCTGAAGGCTGATGACTGTGGCATTGATTGTGTGATGTCAACATTGCCCTCTCTCCCTCCCTCCCTAGTTGGCCTCGCCTATTTGTAAAGGGATCTACAAGGAAGATTACATGATTTAGAAACAGTTGTTGCCTGTGGTGTTGGGAATTTGGCATTGTATATCGAGTTCCATGTTCCATAATATTACGACTGATAGTTTCTAGCTGAAAAAATGCACTCAGAGTTGGCAACATTTGTTGCTGTTACAAGACACATGGGGAGAGGCAGCTCAGTGGTAGATTGCCAGACTGTCAGTCGAGAAGCTAACAGACGTTGATCAGTTCTACCTGGTGTCTATGCCATGGGAAGTAAAACTCACACAAGGGGTAAATGTAGTGTTGGGAATAGGTTTGATTTTCATAATCAATCATCGGTTTGGCCAAACCGATCGATGATCGATTATATTTTGTGTCTAAATTGTGGGCAAGCAACGTGAGTGTAACATGAGTAGTGCTGCCACCTATCGGATTTCACCATAAATATTTTGGTCATTCGTCATGGGTAAAATTTTAATTAACTTGACTATTAATCTTGATTTAATGTTCGTCGTTGACAAGGGGTCATTTATACTGGGAATGTAGTCCGTTAACGAAAAACCCTCTCAATCAAACTTCCCTGGGATATTTGAATAGTTTGTCGACAGTGGCCAACTTTTTTGGTGCAATAGCTTGCCTTGTTTATCCAGACTACGTGATGTGACATCAGGCCAGCATTTATCACAAACAAGATTCCCGGCGAGTCCAGAAAGAACTCAGGAACTGGAAAAAAATTCAGCATGAATTTTTATTGAAAATGATCGATCAGACAAGATTATAATTGATTTGGAAGCATGAACTAAACAATCATCAATAAAATCAATTAATCGGAAAAACAGTAGGTAAATGTGTAACCTGCCAACTCTAGAGAAGGGATAGTAATAAACCGGTGTAGGAGTTGCGATCACAGAAATTATAGCAGCAATCATTGTTCATACATGATGGCAGACCAGAATGGAAGTCCATTGTGATTGGAGGAAACCCACTCGACATATCAAATCACCATCACATCATCTTAACATAATCTCATTATCACATAATCTCATCATCATCACATCATCATTACATCATCGTCACATCATCATCACATCATCATCACAAGACGCAGGGTTAAACAATATTACATATACCCCACCTTTCCTCCCCTGGGGTTTAAAGTGTTTTTCTTGGTTTCACTCCGTTGAATTAGAATTGCAGTGTTCACTACATGAGGGGTGGGGTGTTTGCTCATTAGAGGGAGTGGACATAGAAATTATGTAGTTAGTTCACCATAGATTGTCCACATAACAGAGGTGACACTAGTCAGAATGTCCATTGGAGAGGGTGACCACACCATAGACTTCCACTTAACAGAGGTGACACTAGTCAGAATGTCCATTGGAGAGGGTGACCACACCATAGACTTCCACTTAACAGAGGTGACACTAGTCAGAATGTCCATTGGAGAGGGTGACCACACCATAGACTTCCACATAACAGAGGTGACACTAGTCAGAATGTCCATTGGAGAGGGTGACCACACCATAGACTTCCACTTAACAGAGGTGACACTAGTCAGAATGTCCATTGGAGAGGGTGACCACAGTGCACGTCCTTAGGATGATGAACCAGGCAAATATTGGACATTCTTTATAACCAGGAGTGTCTGAACCACCCTTCCCATTGGGGTAGACACAGACAGGTGAGTACTATTTGTATATCGCAATAGAATGAATGTCACAGATCTGGCATTGTCAAACTGCTGATATCTGTAGCGTCTGCTGTGTGCAGCATTGTGTCGTAGTGGATTTGCTGCATTACTCGCTACTTGGCTAATGAAATGAAACCTGATCAGTTAATGATACAAGAGATTCAAAGAATCACAGAACTGTCATACAGTCCTGCTTTGGCTTCAACAGTGTCATCCAGGAACATCTGTTTCCGGTTATGGAAACAAGCAAGAAAGCAGAATTTATTGATGCCATTCCTTGCTGTGTGAATACATCAAATCTTTTTGTTGTTTTCCTTTTTATCCCTAAGTCTGGGGCGAGGCTGGCATCGATAATGATCATTGTTTTTTCCCTTGTGTCAGTGATCCCATTTCAGTGCCATCTCCACCCTTTATCCCTCTCCATCATTCTTCCCTCCCAATCCTGCCAAATCTCTGTTCACGCAGTCCTTCCATCTCGGTCTCGGTCTTCCTCTGCTCGTTCTACCCTTCTCGTGAGCTCGCTATGTCAACCGTGAGCTCTCTGTGTCAACCGTGAGCTCTATGTGTCAACCGTGAGCTCTCTGTGTCAACCGTGAGCTCTCTGTGTCAACCGTGAGCTCTCTGTGTCAACCGTGAGCTCTCTGTGTCAACCTTGAGCTCTCTGTGTCAACCGTGAGCTCTGTGTCAACCGTGAGCTCTCTACGTCAACTGTGAGCTCTCTATGTCAACTGTGAGCTCTCTGTGTCAACTGTGAGCTCTCTGTGTCAACTGTGAGCTCTCTGTGTCAACTGTGAGCTCTGTGTCAACTGTGAGCTTTCTATGTCAACTGTTCCCCTAATAGCAATTGTCGGTTAGTAAGTCATATCTTGATATGGCTTAATGTATACCCAGGTTTGTGGGACAGATTCTGGGACCCATATCAGATATATCTTGGAAAACACATCCCAACAAAACTGGCCATTTCTCTACCTAGAGAGATGGCAGGATGATCAATTGATGCAAATTTAAGCAAATTCTAAAATATTTACTACTGCAGTTGTGCTAGCAACTAGAAAAACCAGAATATTTTTGTCTTGGGTGTCATTAATACGGCTTTATAGGTCATTAAAGATTACCTATTTTTTATCCCAAAACGTTCATTCCATCATACTTATGTTTTGTGACATACACAAAGCACTATATTCTGACTAAATATTGCATTTTAGGGCACTTTTAGTGGTTCAAATAGCGCTCCAAGTTGCATTAGCCTGCATTGTTATCACTCAGTTCAGAAGCGCGGCACATTAATAATGGCAGCTGATGCAATTCGGACCTCTATCAGGACTGCTAAAAGTGGCCTAAAATGCAATATTTGATTAAAAAAATATGCCCTCAAATGGTGTGATAGAATGAACATTGTGGGATTGAAAAAAATATGTAAGAATGATAAAGCCATAATAATTTCAGCAAAGTTTGTAAAGGATTACCCTAACATTTGCACAGATTCTAGTATTAACAAGTTGGTGTTCCAGACTTCCAGTAAGATGTTTTCATTCGGTAAATCAGATCCCAAGGTCATAACAGACCCAGCAAGGCGACAGGAACTGAGAGCATCTCACTCTATTAGAACATTCTTCAATGTGGCTTGAGCATCTGGGAATCACTCGCCTTCAGTGCGTCTAGGTGAACCCATTCCTTCTCAGAAGTGTTTGAGTAATTTATGTTGTTGCTTCTCCCAGTACGGTGCTCAGGAATTATGGTGGTTTTGATGTGGTGGTATCGATGTGATGGTCAGACTGGAAACTTATTATTAAGTAAACAGATGCACAAACAGTGACCATTTCAGCGGGGAACTAAATACTGTGAACACCGTTAAAGGCACAAAATCTTATTGTTTTTATAGAAATATTTTATGAATATCAACAACACAGTTCAGTACAATTTGCGAACTGCTGTAGACAGTTTCCAGTACCTGTAGACAAAGTCTATTATGCTCAGATGTTCGCAGGATCATGTGACGGGCATATAATTTACACCCGTAAAATTATTCCACGTGCAATATAAACACGATATTGCCCCGAAAACATTAAAAGTAAACAGAGCTAGCAATACATATTAAAAAAATATGGTTAAATAAAAATGGGGGGTTAACTTGTTAGAACATGTATAGCTCATATTATTTTACGATAACAAACAATCAGCATTTGTATCTTTATTACAAGTAAAATTTAGGTTTACGCTGATATTAAAACAACAGAAAGAACACTTAATGTGACACCTCTAACAGGAAGCAATGCAGTTATTAATGTGACAATCTGAGGCATATTGCACAAGAATATGTTCAACTACATCGATTAATGTGTAAATATTTGGTGATATCACTGTTTATCGTGGGGCGCCGTAGTGTAGCGGTTAGAATGTCCGCTCTCAATGGAGAGAACCTGAGTTCGAATCCTCTTGCTGCCGTTTCGAAGCATTGGCAATTTCATTCATCCCACGTTGCCACTGTGATGGGTATCGGAATGAATAGTCTTCGTGCAGTAAGTGCAGTGTGGCTGAATGCTTCCCAGAGATGGTGTTGGAATGAACAGGTCTGGCAGGGAGTGAAGTGCAAAGTGCTTTGAGCAGTCCCAAGGACTGGATACCGTGCTATATAAGAACTTACCTTTACTTTTTATGGTTTTCTCCTTGGACAGGAGACATTGGATATATTGTTAACTAGCCAAGTTGCACCGGAGAAAAGACAGCCACTGCAAGAGCTTATGACTTCTTGCACTTCCCAGTCAGATTAGGTACGGCAATGCAAATGAAAATGATGGATACAACTTCATCCCCCAAAAATCATATACAACTGCTGGCTTCATGAAGTGTTCGTTCTGTACGAAGGAACTTATGTGGACGTTTGACGTTGATCAGTTAACTCTGAACGGTTGTAGAAAACATGCAGTGTTGTGAACAATTATATGTAATTACTATTGTAAGTTACGTAATTTACGTCAAATGTCCACATCAGAAGTTCATTCGTAATATCCCCACCCCTGTGGAATTTAAGTTTTTTTTATGAACCAACCCCCTGGGCACAAAAGTTCAGCCCACACATGCGAAACTGATGGAGATATAATGGAACAGACAGAGCCACACATAGTATAGACAACAGCCATGCCACGAATTCAGATAACAACTTTAAAATCTTTGGGGATTCTTCTTGTGCCATCTCTCTCTGGGAGAACTAATTAATAAACAACATTATTTAGAGATCGGTGTTATGATTGAATACCCAGAGGATGGTGTTGTTTTTTTGTGTCTTAATTTGAGTACTCTTGTTCTCTCCAGGGTTTATTTTCTGTCTTGTGCTTACATGAAATATCCCCTGAACAAACAGATGTTGATTCCCCACGAAATAGAACATAGTATAATGTGTTTATTGGTACACAGTGAAGCATCTATTTATAGTTCAAGCATCCTGTTTTGTTGATGTAACACCGGATATATTTATATAGTTTGTGCAGTGAAGATAATCTTTATTTTTAGATATTTAAATTTCACATCAGATGTTCATGTAGGGACGAACGTGGATAAACATTATGAATAATGCATATTGGCATTTGCATGTGCAGGCGTAGAGTAATACTCATTGCTGACGGTATTTTCTTGGGGTTGTGATATAATGACTTTAGAACTGCTCATGTGAATATTTATAAGGGAAATGAGGTCTCATGAGATGCCGATTTATAAGTTGAATGTGGAAGTGTGGAACAACTGAACAGTGTTGCCATCTGGTGTTAAACAGTGGGACCACTTTTCAGTTGTTCTACATTAGTAACTAAATCACACCACTAGTGTTAAACAGTTACCCTATTGTATACAGAAAAAAATTTTGGTGTGCACTTATAAGAACAGATTCCTTGACATTTTTTCATGGCCCAATTTTTTTTAAGCGTTCTGTTCACTTATTAGGTCGAATACGATACCTTTATTTAACTATTTTTCAGACTTGCCACAAAAAACCCAATTTGTATCACCCTGTACTTTTCCACTTCCCCAGCCCCTCTTTCCCTTCCTCCTCTGCCTCCACCTCTTTCTTCTTTCCTACCTTCTGTCATACTCCTCCCTTCACCTCTTCTTCCATACCCCCTGTTTTTTTTATCCCTTCTCCTTTTTTACCCCCCCCCCCCAACTCCTTTATCTTTATAAATCTCTGTATATATATATATATATATATATATATATATATATATATATATATATATATATATATATATATATATATATGCCTCCTCTCTGCCTCTCGTAGTATCTGTAACATGTCACACAGTTATGAGATGATCCATTCAATGATGTTATGCCATCATCTTCTTATGACTGTTTATACCCTATTGGGAATAGCCGATCAGATCCTCCTCCACCACGATGTCCTGTCCACTGCGTCCTCCACAACCTCAGCCACCTCTGTGTCTCTCCTCACCACATCTCTCATTCTTAACCTTTGCCGTCACCTGCTGCGTCTTTCAACCACTAGCAGCCTCCACGTCTGCTTTATCACAAGTAAAGCTTATAAGTTCATAAGCTATGATGAAGCTCTAAAAAAACATCAGCTGTCTCGAGGCGGCTATTTCTTCTCTGCACTTCACTTCAGACTGTCAGGAGAAATTACCTTCCTTTCCGAGGCACGTTCTCTTATCTTGACCTTCACTTTGTCTCTCACAAGACACCACCTTTGATTTTGATTGTTCCTTGTAACAGAAAAAATGTCACAAGAGACAGTCTACTGTAATTGATTATGACAGTGTGCCTAGCTTAGTTACTAGCAGTGAAGAAGAATTACTTTATTTGATCGAGCAGTATTATATAATCATGAAACAGTGGCACATCTAGGATCTCGCAGGGGGGGGGCAGCTTAGTCACCCATTAGTTTACCTTGCTACATGCCATGTAGTGGCACAATAGGTTATATATGACAAAAATATAAAATTAAGCCAATGGGGCCATGGCGCAATGCCCCCTAAATACGCCAGTCATGAAATTTGGTTGATGGTCAGAATTTTTTTATTAATGTTCACTCAGTCCTTTGTATTTGTAATCATGCAGTGCAACCTTCTCCTCTCCTGTGCAATGTATATCCTCAAATGCTCTGTCAGAATTAAATTTTTCTGGTGATTCAAGACATTTCATAAACTGTATAACTATGGCAGAGAGCTCATTCCTACTTTCATCCTTCATGGTAGTACAAGCAAAAATTCCCCATTTACTGATGTTATGGGCTTCAACAAACCACAACCTGCAAGTGTGGTCAAATTAATGTTGGTCTTAAGATTGTGATGCAGAATATATTCCACACAGCCCAATAAATCTAGTTTGAATTGTGCTCTTCTGCAATACTGGGCAGTATAATGAAGAAGTGCATTAATAAAGTTCTAGATGTGAAGCAAAAAAATTGATTTCCTTGGAAAGCTAGGACTTGGTCTCAGCCAAGATGAGATTAAACACTTTGTCACTGTGTCTTGTACAATGTGTGCACACGTTGAAATCTTTTAGTTTTAAATGTGACTCAGACAATTTGTCCTTTATATTGCAGGATCTATTTGATTAAATTATCTTGTGATTCCACAATTTTTTAATGTTATTGGCTGAGGCTGCTGTGGTGCTGAAACTGTGTGTCACAAGGACACCATTGCCCAGTTGTAGAAATGTACAGTTAACTGTCTCCTTTGATCATATGTATCAAAAGGTTTCACCCAACCGTGGCAGTTTGTGTGTCCTCAAACTTGTTGTAGTGTCAGTCTTACACACTCGTCATACATTTTTCACCAGTAAAGACTGCTTTCCTTTGGACTTGGCCACAGAAATGCATCCTTATCATTTTATCTTTGCTTCTGCATATCCTTGACATCATGACCTTTGTACGTCATATATCCACATGTGGGAACTGTAGGTGCATGGTCAGTAGCTCAAGGATCTCCTGGGGGCATGGACTAGGATGCGTCGACAGGCATTGGCTGGACAGAATAGCTACCTTCAACAGTGACTTGGCTGCTGAGTATGTCACACCCTCATTCTGCATGGAATATAACGACATAGCTTATCAAGACCTTGATATATTCCAAGTACAGCAAGGTACAGTACAACTTGGTTAACTTGAAAGACTGAGGAAACACTTCGGGTCAGACCCATTAGAACGTTGGACTTATTAGAGAGAGCCAGGGTTTGAATCCTCTTGCTGCTATTTCAAACCTTGTGTAGTTTAGTTCATTCCACACTGCCTCAGTTCATTCAGCTGTATGAATGAGTACCTGGCTTTAGACAGTTGTAGATATAAATGAATCAGTAGGCAGTAATTGCAATGTGGCTGAATGCTTCCCAGAGAAGTCAACTGTCCAGTTGGTGTTGAGATGAGAAGTTCTACCAGGGGTTGAAGTATAAAGTTCTTTGAACGGTCCCAAGGACCAGACATAGTGCTGTATAACTTACCTTTACCTTTTTGAGTTAATAAAGTTGTTTTGTAATTGTGATGTGGCTCTAACAAATTACCATGTCATTCACACTGTCAGTTTATGACTGGCCTGCTGTGAAAGGTCTGTCACAGTGTTAGGTTACAAGTTGATATGTTTGCTACAACAGTCACAAGATGGCAGCACATGCTCACAGCCACCCCTGTGATTTCATTATGTTAAAGAAGGATGCTCACTGCATTCAGTACTCATGCATTTTCCATTGTTGTTATTTCATCAGTTTGTTGTATTATCACAATTCTTGAAATGTTTTGGATTAAAGTAACTTTTTCTGTGATTTTGCCAGTACAGTGGATACTAGAGCTAGCATGTAATAGTGGATACTAGAGCTAACATGTCATAGTGGATACTAGATAGGTTTGATTCTAAAATGAGACAAATGAAAAAAAAATTTAATTCAGGAAGGACCATTAAGCTTAACTTGGCTAAATCATGTTTGAAAATGCAATAAAAATAAGTCGGCTCTTCGGGAATGTTGTTATTGTTAATTGCACACAGAAGACATTACCATTAATATTCACCTTCTTTTTGCTTTGTTAAATCCTATCCATCTGCGTAATTTGTTTGAAATGCCATAGATCCTATGTTAATTAGGTGATGTCTTATGTGATGTGTGGAATCAAAGGTTTCTTGGAAGTGCTGCTTATAACATTTGCTGCATCTCCACCGCTTCATAGCCATGTTGGGGTATCAAACACAGCTCTGCTGTACAGAGGTGCCAAGTCTACCATTTTGACAGTTATTACTGCGCACCAATTACCACTTCAAAAACTTATAGAATCTGCTGTTGAGCCAGAATCCACTACCAAACTGCAATTTCAAGGTTAAACATTAAATTTACTCATTTTAATTCCAAACATTTTGCCAAACCACCAGTGGCATATTTAGGATCTCGCAGAGGGGCCAACCATACTCACCCATTAGTTCACCATGCTACAATATAGCAGTGCAGCAGGTTACATACAGAAAAAAATCTAAACTTTAAGCCAAATGGAGGTCCTATGCCCCCTCAATTCGTCACTGCAAATATGTGCACCATTTCACGTAATTTTTTTTTATAAATATTCCCTAAAATAGAACAATTCTTCTGCCAGGAAGTGAACCCGCTTCTACACTTGACCCCCACCATGACAGCAGTGCCAGATCATCTACTGCCCACGCATCATAAAAAGTGGAAGATATATACAATGTTACTCGGTAACTGCACCAGTACATTTTTGCCTGATCTGCCGTCATCAAAATCTAAGAGGGAATTCAGACTGTTTGCGTGAAATGACTGCCGATTAATGGCTATGTTTCACTGTTTTATCATTCACTGATAACGTATCATTGATCAGTCTGTCATTTCTAGCCTGGGTGTTTTGTCTTTAGATACTGTGATACTCCTAGTAACATTTTAGCAGCAGACATTTAGAGCTGCGTGCCCGAAGTGTACCAGAAACTTTGAGTTATTGACCAGAAATGTTTCATGTGAAACACCTTACGACTAGTTTGTCAGCAGAGCATAGTAAATTCATTACTTTTGTGTTTGTGTTTTTATTTGATTGTCCACGAGACAGAACGAAACAACACGAGATACATATAATGTAGCAACACTGGCACATGGTGGTGTACACAGTGGTGTATGTGGTGGTGTACATAGTGGTGTATATGGTGGTGCACACAGTGGTGTATATGATGGTGTACATAGTGGTGTATATGGTGGTTTACACAGTGGTGTATATGGTGGTCTACACGGTGGTGTATATGATGGTGTATATGATGGTATACACAGTAGTGTATATGACGGTGTGCATGGTGGTGTATACGGTGGTGTATACAGTAGTGTATATGGTGGTGTATACAATGGTGTATATGGTGGTGTATGCAGTTGTGTATATGGTGGTGTACATAGTGGTGTATATGATGGTATATGATGGTATATATGGTTATTTATAGTGTACATAGTGGTGGATAGGCACACAATGTTGTGACAACATTAGGTATGATGTTGTGGCAACGTTGTAGCACCGTCAGGTATCAACGTTGTGATCGAATTATTGGTCGATATGAAAGTTGAATCAACGTTGTTGCATCGTCATGTATCAACGTTGTTTGTTGTTTCAGCGTCAGATATCAACGTTGTTTCAACATCAAGTATCAATGTTGTTTCAACATCAGGTAGCAACGTTATTTCAACGTCAGGTAGCAACGTTGTAACAACGTTACAAACTGACTAGATTTCAACATCCTTAGTAATATTGATTTTGTAATTGAAACAATACTGACTGATCTGTCAGCATTGTTTCAACTTAAATGAAACAAAGACACAAATATATTGGTGAGTCCTATGTTTATTATTGATGATGTAACAGAAAATGAACTTTGGACTACTATATGTGTCTGATTAGGCAGTGTCGGTGGGTTGTTTGGTTGTGCTGGCTGTTCGTCCACCTCTCCCACTCCTCTTTGGCGCATACTTCAGGGTGCTGGCAACAGCTGTGTGTACATCAGACTCGGTGCTGCCATTCACTGACTTCATAACACTAGCTGAAAGGGAATGCATATATAATATATAGATATATTATATAATAATATATAATTTTGTGCTTCTATTCTGGTAAATTACTCGCAACAAATAAACATAGTGACAGTATTGAGGACGGAACCTTCGGACTTCACCTAAGACTAAGTCCAAGACAGTTCACGGCCTTCGCGTTTGGCGCCTAAAATTACGATGTGCAAAGGTCTACTTTCGTATGCTTTGCGAACAAAAATAATTTGCATAATGCTCAAAATCAATATATTGGATAATAAATAATAATGGGGTATTTAAAAGAAAAATAAAGGCGTTACGTTTCGTTCGTGGGGTCGTAGATTAATCCCTGAAAGTTTGGCTACCAAGGTGCAAGCCATCTAGGAGGATATCTACATGGTGCATGGAGTGCTTCTGGTGAATTAATCGGGAACCTGGTTAAAGTTTCTCTAGGCTAGGGTAAAATCAAGTCCTGTAAAAAAATCAGCAAAACTGTTCAGTTTACAGGACCTGATGTCCTGTGACGCTTGGAGACTTCGCGTAGACTGTTGGTGTACCAAGTTATGAAAGCAAAACAACCTGTCAAGTGTACAGTTGTATACTGTATTTTATTCAGTATTATGTATCATATTGTATTGATCCTGCCTTGAAAATAAATGTTTCAAAACTGCTTGTGTTTTATGTTTTTTATTTGTCACACATTTTATCTTCAAAGTATTTACTTTCTATCATCAAAGTATTGATTAGCAAGTGGGCAAAATCAGCAGGTCCTGTAAACTGTTCAGTTCACAGGACCTGATGTCCTGCGATTCTTGGAGACAGGACCTGATGTCATGTGACGCGTAGACTGTTGCCTTGTTGGTGTACCATATTATGAAAGCAAAACAATCTGTCACATGTACAATTGCATACTGTATTTTATTCAGTATTATGTATGACTTTGTATTGATCCTGCCTTGAAACTAAATGTTTCAGCGCTGTTTGTTTTTGATGTTTTTATTTGTTGTTGATGTCGTTCATACATTCTATTTTCAAAGTATTTACTTTCTATCATCAACGTATTGATTAGCAAGTGGGCTACCTAAGAAGATGTCGGGCTACTTCACTTTGCAAGGTTGGTAGCCCGACTGGCTACCTTTCACGACTTGCTAAATCTCACCCCTGTGTATACAGTGGTGTATGCAGTGTTGTATTCAGTGGTGTATGTGGGGAATCGCGTGTACAGCTCACTGATTCTCTTCACATTCTCAGAGACAGTCCAGACTTATTGCTGCTGACACATGATGTCAGTCTGTCCACTCTTTAGCAGGAGATGCATTGAACTTACTGCTAATGAGGCATGTGTGATTATGAGGCCAACTTACCAGGGAGACTCCTTACAAGAAGCTGTAAGCACCAGCCACAGGCTTCCTATGTGTCTTTGTGACTTCGGTTAGAAGCAGGTAGGCGCACTGTCTTGGTTTGATTATATAACTTTGTGGTTATGGTAATGATCATTCAGTCAAATAGCAACATTCATTAATTGAACTGAATTACTTGTGTGGAGCATGTGCCAGAATTAGAGCCAGAATAAGAGCTAGAATTAAAGCCTGAGTTAGAGTTAGAGTTAATATATGGGCTCTAGTCTAGTGGGTATGATATGTGCACCATCCTTTAGTCGAGTTATAGTAGAATTATTATTATAAAAAATATTCATATGATCATAATTTATATCCTGGTTTGATTACTGGGATTACAAGACAGGATTATATGAATAACCAGATTATATAACTATGATTAGAGTAATGCCTTGAAATAATTTTTGATTACAATTACATCTGTAATTACAGTAGATCCCTTCTAAAGAGGCCACCCAAGTGATTGAGAGGAAGTAGTTGATTAACCCTGGGAGTGACCACTGGGCCGTAATCAGCCCGCACGATCAGTGTGAAAAGTGTTCCAGCCGATTTTTGTATGACTCTGTAGGAACAATTTTCGTTTCCATCACCAGTACCTCACACGGGAACAAATGGTATCATTAGAAAGCTGAATCACTCTTCGTTTTGATTCATATTTGCTCATGAGCATAGTCGATGATAGCTAATGACGAAAAACATGCAGCCTGTCCCTCCGATGAGGGGACATCTGCCATGTAGGGACACTTGCTTGGATACAGAAGTGTCCGTTGAAGGCAGGTACTACTGTACTCAAGTATTGTAACAAGGTACTTTTACTCGTTACATGCCAACCCTGAAAACATGTCATATAGTTGGTGCCCAAATTTGGCTGCTTTTACTACGCTCCGCAGAATAAATTTACGTTTCTATTCATAGTATCTAAATATGTAAAACGTTATACCTTTGGAAAGCTCTATGATTGGCCTATTCAAATACATGTGAATGAGCGAGCAGGATATATGCTATCTGAGCTTTTTTTTTTTACTAATCCGCTATTTTGTTTTCTTACTTCATTCTATGTCAGTTCACTTTAGGCCAGATTATTTAAAGTTTCCGCATCAGTATTTCAGCAAATTGAATGACAGCATTAGTGAATTACATTATTATACTAGTTCAGACAGTTAGAACAATGTTGTGGGCTCTTTTGAGGTAAATATCAGCAAGTTGCCATCACGATTTCCACCAGCTTCGACACCCCGCACTGCCACGGTAAACGAAGTGGGACTGATGGGCCTGTCTGAATCGGTAATCTGGTGTTAAAAAAAATCATAAAAATAAAAGTTTTCTACATATTTGATTCATTTTTGTTTTATTTTGTAGCTAATATGTATGGCTACATTTTTCAATTGGACGTAGGGACATACAACCACTCAGTCATTATCTGGTAGCAGGGTGAAAATAAACATTTTTGCTTTCTTTTTTTGATGAAATTCAAAAAGTAATATCCCCATGATAACATTATACGCTGTAGTTTTTTTATCATTTTATTATAATAATGAGTCTTTTTAGCAACGAAATGATACCTCAATCACATTTGTGTGATGATTTTTAGCGATGTTATAATTTTTTAAAAGCACCCTTATGAATAACTCCAATTTGTGTACACTGTTGAAATTTATCATTGGTCACTTCTAGGGTTAAAGGGGTGGTCGCATTACAGAGGTTGATCAGATGTGCTGATCTGTGAACAACAGTCTAATACAATAACAGTTTTCAATGGGTGGCTGTTTCCGAGGGGTGGCCGCTTTGAGTGGTTCTATTGTAGGTCTACTTAGCATGTTTGAAAGTAAACATTCTTTCTATGTAGAATGAGGGATAAGATGGTTTTACACACAGTGGTGAAAACACTTAAGTGTGCCTTACAGCATGTAATCTCATTCAACCTGATAACCAAGTCTCCATATACAGCTGGCCACAATCCATTTGCACTTCATGCAGTTAAGTTGATTTTGTAGGAGGATCTTACATTAGGCAGCGTAATAGGTTTAAAGCAGAATTTAACAAAACTATATCTATACTTGTCACAGCAAAGACTATTTTTACATGGCTTTTTCGGGATCCTTATCTTCGTTTTTTGTGGGATGGATTCTTCGGAAAGTGAATTTCAGCGAAGGTGGGCTGTGGCATTTATTTCAGAATTACATTACCGTAGGAGCGAATTGGGTGGAAAATTGAATCTTGATGATAGGATCACATTAATCCATCTTTATGCATGAGCAGCCATCTCCTTTGAACTGTCTGCCAGGCCAGCGCATTCAGGCAAGAAATGAATGTGTTGTTGCAAGATTTACTTGGATGTTGAGTAATGTTTCACAATGCTAATAACACTCAACTTGGTCTTATGGCATTTTAGGAAAACATGGACATGTTTGTGCAGATTGCAACAACAATATAGGCTGGCATAGGGGCATTCCTATCAGAATTACCAGTTTCTTTCCTGTTAATGCCTTGGTCACATTAAACAAATTACAGGTTTCAGGCAACATTTAATATATGGTAAACTTGTATTATATAATTTTATATGTAAAATGTTTTTAGAAGAAAAATTATTTTATAAGAAAATATCTTTACAAGAATATATTATTTTACAAGACAAAATATTATTTTACAAGGCTTTATTTTATAAGAAAATATGACTATAAGAAAATATTATTTTACAAGAACATATTATTTTACAAGAAACAATTATTTTACAAGAAAAGATTATTTTACAAAAGATTATTTTACAAGAAAAGATTATTTTACAACTGCTTCAGTCTCAAAGGTTCTAACAGCTAGACCTATCAATAAGCCACCTTTAAAGGCATTACAAATTCCCATCGGAGCTATGATGGAGGACCATGCAGACTCCTATAGTGTAGCACATAATCTACTGAAGATGGTGTCATTGTTCAGGTGCAGGGTATGTGATCCATCACGAGCACCACTGGCTGAGAATCGATCTGTTCAGTGATTCTGAAATTGCACCAGCAATGTTCCTTCAGAAGTCTCTGAATTTCATGTCACATAAGAGCAAGTATTATCAACAGATGAACAGAGATGAATCTTTTTTCCTCATCAGTGGTGTAATACTTTGTGCATGTAGGAACGCTGACAGTCAGAGTATGATGAATGAGGAACTATTACCGAATTACTGAGAAGTCACCAATTGCTCTGATTGTTTTACAAGTGATAAAGGTTTGCGTTTTTGGATATGGTGACAACATGAATTTTCCAGTGGCATTTTTATCTCACGTTACGGATAGATGAACAAATGTTGGACTGTGGATCATCGGGGTTTTTGCTTTGGATGGCAATCTTGTTAAATCTTGAAATGGATTGGCTCACAAGGATAAGTGAAGTATTATGCGTTACACTTGGGGAAAGGGGAAAATCTTTGAGGTGTGAAGTGGGTTTCAGTTTTACATAAAGTTAGTTGATTGCACACTGATGTTTTTCAGAGGGCGATAATATAAAGCTGGTGTAAATACTGACAGGTAACAGATTTTATGTTGAATGTGGTAGTCCATGTCAAGTAGATAGGATACTCTTGTGTAGATTGTGGTAGCCCATTAATGTCAAGTGGATAGGCCACTTTTGAATGGGGTAACCCATGACTGTCAAATGAAGTGGATAGGCCACTCTCGCATTGAATGTGGTAGCCCATGATTGTCAAGTGGATAGGCCACTCTTGTGTTGAATGTGGTAGCCCATAATTGTCAAGTGGATGTGCCACTCTTGTGTTGAATGTGGTAGCCCATAATTGTTAAGTGGATGGGCCACTCTTGCGTTGACTGTGGTAGCCCATGATTGTCATGTGGATAGGCCACTCTTGTGTAGAGTGTGGTAGCCCATGATTGTCAAGTGGATGGGCCACTCTTGTGTTAACTGTGGTAGCCCATGATTGTCAAGTGGATGGGCCACTCTTGTGTTAACTGTGGTAGCCCATGATTGTCAAGCGGATAGACCACTCTTGTGTTGAGTGTGGTAGCCCATGGTTGTCAAGTGGATGGGCCACTCTTGTTTTAACTGTGGTAGCCCATGATTGTCGAGTGGATGGGCCACTCTTGTGTAGAGTATGGTACCCCATGATTGTCGAGTGGATGGGCCACTCTTGTGTTAACTGTAGTAGCCCATGATTGTTAAGTGGATAGGCCACTCTTGTGTAGAGTGTGGTAGCCCAGGATTCTCGAGTGTATAGGCCACTATTGGGTTAATTGTGGTAGCCCATGATTGTCAAGTGGATAGGCCACTCTTGTGTTGAGTGTGGTAGCCCATGATTGTCAAGTTGGTAGACCACTCTTGAATGTGGTAAATGCATGATTGTCAAGTGGTTAGTAGATAGGCCACTCTTGTACTGAGTGTTGTAACCCACGATTGTCAAGTGGATGGGCCACATTTGTGTTGAGTGTGGTAGCCCATGATTGTTAAGTGGATGGGCTACTCTTGTGTTGAGTGTGGGAGCCCATGATTGTCAAGTTGGTAGACCACTCTTGAATGTGGTAATCCGTGATTGTTAAGTGGATAGGCCAGTCTTGTTTTGAATGTGGTAGCCGACGGTTGTCAAGTAGATAGGCCATTCTTGTGTAGAATGTGTTAGCCCATGATTGTCAAGTGGATAGGGCACTCTTGTGTTGAATGTGGTAATCCACGATTGTTAAGTTGATAGATCACATTTGAATGTGGTAGCCCTTGATTGTCAAGTGGATAGGGCACTCTTGTGTTGAATGTGGTAATCCACGATTGTTAAGTTGATAGATCACATTTGAATGTGGTAGCCCTTAATTGCCAAGTTGATAAACCATTCTTGAATGTGGTAACCCATGATAGTTAAGTTGATAGGCCACTCTTGTGTTGATTGTTGTAGTCCATGATCATCAAGTTGGTAGAGCAATCATGAATCTGGTAGCCCATGATTTTCAAGTGGATGGGCCACTCTTGTGTTGAATTGTCAAGTACTTAGACAAAACACTCTTCCAGTGATTGCTTCCTAAAAACTTAGCTTCCTGGAATAGGTCCCTCTGGAGAACGGTGCTATACCAAATGATAATGCGTCTTCCACTGGGACGACATGGTGCCTCAAGGTTGCTTTTTGTTAACTTGTACTCCAAGGAAATTAATGAAGTGTTGGGTTGCTGAACTGATTCCCTCAGAGAAGTGTGTCATGTAATGAGACTAGTCAAGTTGCAACAACACTGACAGGGCCAGTTTGATTAGTGCAGGCCCGGATGATCAAACCCATTCAACATCTGTATTTTCTTTAGCAACAACCCACAGATTAGCCACACTGCAATGTTGACTTGCTATTGATTTGTCCAGACGTCATCATTTAGCACGCCTTAGGGAAATTGATGTCGATGGGCATTTAGGAAGGTGTGCACATTTAAGTGACTGTCATAGTGAGTGAGGATGTGACTTCAACCTCGCGAAGAAACCACAGATTTGTAACCTGTTTAGTAGTTGTTCGGAGCGGAATTCACCACCACCGCTGATTGCAGCGGTATGCTTTTAACCATTCACATGATTGGTGTATTGTGACCGAAACATTGTGTGGGGTGGGCGCTGTACTACATACTGTTTATCAGACAATACACGTTCATGAAGTGATAATAGGCCAGCCTATTTGACGCAAGTGGGAGAAACCGAGTTGTTAATGAAGGTAGGTGTGATTACTGTCGTGGTGTGATGCCATTGATTCCATATTTATCAGTGTTGAAATTTCTCTTTTGTTTAAAGGTGCAAAGGCTGGTAGTTTTTAACATATATACTCATCATGTTATTTATAATAAACTATAGTATATCTGTTCTAACATCTTGATTGTGTTTTAAGGAAACACACTAATTATAATTTGACTGTTGTCTGTTGATGAATACCAACCAACATTCATCATCATTTAGCATGCCTTAGGGAAACATTCATGAACAGCTGTCGACTGTTTCTAATTCCTATGGACGACTGTTTCTAATTCCTATGGACACAATTTACTGGGTCAGGCATTCATCAGTGGATTCATGCCCATTTCGTCTAACGGGTACTCCCATTTCACATACAGGTACTGTGGTTTTATGGCTAATTCTGAGACATATTCCCAGTTCACCTACTGTCCAATTAAGGCCTGCGCCCACTTTGCCTACTCTTAGATCACTTGGTCTACTTGGTGCGTGCGTGTACATGACATGGCGTCAACATAATTAAACGTTAATTGGATGTGGTTTCTTTTAGCAATTCAGGCTTTGCTGAAATCAGAGTTCCTCTTTAGTAATTTTTTTTTATATCTTTAAGATCTTTTTGGATTTAGTAAATGATGTCTGAAAAACTCCAATTTACTAAATTTTTTGCAAGTATTAAATTTAAATGGTAATTTTGCAGAGTAGGTGAAGTGGGAATAATGACAGTGTAGAGGTCAGACCACAGTACAAAATTGCATTGGTGGGCCATGTTAACTTTTTGTCTGTTTATAAGACAACTTGAACTTCAAAAATTCTGAAACTTTCACAGCAATTGCCATCATCTCATTAACATACTGACCACATTTTGTCAAAATCACATACCTACAGCTCTTTTAAAATGCCCCCACATGCAATACTCATCAATGTTTGCCATGCGCCTGTTAAACTCTAAAAAATGCCCCATTTCACAGCCAGTAGCTTCTACAAACAAACCTGTGAATATGCCTGCTTAATTGCACTTATGTCACATCATATAAATTGTTTAATTTCTCATATCACAATTTAATACGCCCTACATTCGTGTGAAACAATGAACATACTGAGAAGGTTGAATCACTGAGAATAGGCGAAATAGGAGAGCTATCCAAATGCAGAGCAAGCGAAATGGTAATAATATATCAGAAGGCGAAATGGGAGTAGGCGAAATGTCCCCTGAAACATTTAAATTTAATACATAATGGTTAGTATATATTTTTTAAAGTTAGTAAATTAGTGACTAAACATGATGTTTAGCTAATATACATTGTCCGGCAAACCCATTGTCCATTAGCATGTAGCCAACTTAAATTCTAAAACTGATCCTCCTAAAGAAATGTGCAGTTACTAAGTAGCTAGGTGACTGAAGACACATACTAACATTTCAGTTGTCAAATAGTTGGCAACTACTTTTTAGTTGGCAACTTGTTACTGTTTACATGTATGTTCTCTCCCAACAGTTGGCAACACTTGGCAACACTTTTAGCCAGTCACCGGCCAGTCCATGAACATCAGGTACTGCTAGTTTTTTCCAACAGTTGGCGACTATTTTTAGACATTCAGTAAACATCTGCCACTGCTAGTTATTCAGGACAGTTGGCAACTATTTTTAGCTCAGACATGTTGGCTGTCGGCCACTGAATAGTTGGCAACTGCCCTTGGGCTATTAGATCGTCAGAGTTGCCCACACACTGTTTTCAGCAGACTACTGTCTGGGTCAGTAGTGTCTGTCAGGCCACAGACTAGTTGGCGACTGCTGGGAATCTGTCATTAGGCCAACAGCTAGTCAGTCACACACAATCTGTGTCTGTAGTGTCTGCCAGACCAGTTGGCAACTGCTCGGAATCTATTAGTGGGCCTTCAGTCACCCACACAATGATTTGACTGTTTGTACAACTGGCATTATGACATGCAACGTGTGGTCAGTCGAGAAAGAGGAGTACTTGATCGAATTATGGGAAGAAAGGTCCTGTCTTTATGATACTTCTTCTCGTGACTACAACAACAGAGTGAAGAAAGCAAAGGCGTGGGAAGAAATAAGCTTTGCTCTAGAAGTCCCCGGTAAGCAAGTTTTTTTCATTCAAGTTCAATATACTGTTTGGTACCAATCTTATGCTGTTTTGACAAAAAACCTGAATAAATGTTTGTGCAAGAGATTGATATTGTAAATCACTATATAACAGTTATTTCATCGATTGACTGCAAACAAATGGTCATAAAAGTTCCTTTGAGTGTGAAATAGGTATGATTATCAAACGATAAAAAAGAAATTTAGCAAAAACACACCTTCGTTAAAAATTGCTAGGGCATGCTTGGAACTACTAAGGGCCATTTAGATTGATACCCTGATTGGTCAGGTGACACTGTGTTGTATGACACAGTACAACTAAATTATGTGTGCGTTTAATCAAGTGACATGTATACACACTGCGAAATGTGACTTTTGACTTGCGCCAACCCTGACTTGAGATTTTAAGAAAGTTTACGATGAGTGCATCACCTGTCGTTAATAATATTCAACAATCTGTATTTCAGTCCTAGAAGTGCACAGACACGTCTGTTCACTGCGGACACAGTTCACAAGATGCATCAAGAAGTCAGTCAGTGCCAGTGGGCGGAAAAAGACACAGAGACAGGACTGGCTCCTCACAAACCTCAACTTCCTGAGAATTTACACAAGGAATCCAGGTTCAACATCAAATCTAGAGGTGAGTTCTGCTATAGAAACTGCAACACATATGAAGTGATATTTAACATCATTTGTTTGTTTTGGCTCAATACACAGTAATCAGTATGTAGTGTCAAATGTATTGATAGCTATGTGCAGTTAACTTGATGGACTGCAACTTCAAACTATACTGGCATATTCCATCCAGGATGTATTGTGAAAGAGAAGTTGGTTGATTGATGGAATTTTCATAATAATGAAACAAATTTCTTTTAATCACAGATTTACTTACTCAACATTTCGGCCACCGTCGGTAGTCCCAATAGTTGTGATTAAAAGAAAATAATTTCTTCATTATTATTTGTGGGGCGTTGTAACATAGTGGTTAGAATGTTGGGCTGTCATTTGAGAAAACCCAGGCTCAAATCCTCTTTCTGGCATTTCGAAGCTTTGGCAATTTCGTTCATTTCACGTTGCCATAGTTCACTCAGCTGTAGAAATGAGTACCTGGCTACAGACTGAGAAGGATATCTGAACGCATAGTCTTCGCGCATAATTGAAGCGTGAATGTTTCCCAGAGAAAATTAAATGGCATTGGAATGAACAGGTCTGTCAGGGGTTGAAATGTAAAGTGCTTTCAACAGTCCCAAGGACTGGATACTGCGCTATAGAAGAACCTACCTTTACCTTTGTTGTCTACCAACTTTATGACATTTTCACCAATTTTCATAATGTTTTATACAAAATTATACACCATTTCTTGCAAGGTTGAAGTGTAAGTCAGTTGACTGAATGAAAAAGATTTAAAATATCTAAATTAGTTCACTGCAATATATGAACCTGGTCGACATCCCTGTAAAAAATATATTTTTTTAGATGTCCATGTCGTTCAAGGGAGAGGACATCGATGAGGATTACGCTGACACTGCCGATGGGGAACTCAAAGAGTCGGGCCAGTTGAGTTCTGCTGAGGAAGCTACCGATTATGATGTCACTTCATGCCAAGGTTACGAATTGGACAGTCAGGAATTGACCAAAGTTCGATCCACCAAGAGGCGTCTGGCTGACGAAGGTGTCAGCCAGGGGTCGGTCCAAGTTCCATCAACCAAGAAGCCCTTGGAGCCGAGGGTGAGGTTGGGGATGAAGCGATCATGGGAGGGTATGAAGAGGCGCGAGGGTGTGGACAGGCATGAGGGTACAGTCAGGCGCGAGGGTGCCGACAGACAGGAGCGTGTGGACAGGAGGGAACTGGAGATTTTGCAGGAAATGATGTCTGTGCTGAGTGCTCTGGCATCAGTGCTGACGAAGAAGGAAGATGACGATGAGGATGCACTGTTCGCTCAGTTCCTCGCCAGAGAGTTCAGGTCGATTGCTGATCCAGCCATGAGAGCCCACTTACGCAGCCAGGTGCATGCTCTCATAGTGGAGACTAAATATGGCCAAAGGCAGTATGGCGCAGTATGACAGTCGCCAACTGCATCCTACACACAATATGTACAGTGAGACTGCCAATAAATTACTTTAATGTTCATCCCTCCCTAGATCAGGCCTAAGGACATCACATGCATCAGATGCAAGGCCTGGGTCCAGCATCCAACCAGCAACAGGTAGTCCAGTTGTTGCAGACTGGCAACATTCCGCAGTGCGTCCCTACTGGCAACACTCCCCAGTGTTGTCAGGGCTCCACACTGTGTCCTGACTGGCAACACTCCATGTTGTGTCCTGGCTGGCAGCACTCCTCAGTGTGCCCTGACTGGCAACACTCCCCAGTGTTGTCAGGGCTCCACACTGTGTCCTGACTGGCAACACTCCATGTTGTGTCCTGGCTGGCAGCACTCCTCAGTGTGCCCTGACTGGCAACACTCCTCAGTGTGTCCTGGCTGGTAACACTCCACAGTGTGTCCTGGCTGGCAACACTCCCAGGTGTTGCCAGGGCAGCACCCCACAGTCTGATCACTGGCAACACTTCTCAGTGTGTCCTGGCTGGCAGCACTCCTCAGTGTGTCCTGGCTGGCAACACTCCCCGGTGTTGCCAGGGCAGCACCCACAGTTTGTCCTGGCTGGGAATACTCCTCAGTGTGTCCTGGCTGGCAACACTCCTCAGTGTGTCCTGGCTGGCAACACTCCTCAGTGTGTCCTGGCTGGTAACACTCCACATTGTGTCCTGGCTGGTAACGCTCCACAGTGTGTCCTGGCTGGTAACTCTCCACAGTGTGTCCTGGCTGGCAACACTCCCCGGTGTTGCCAGGGCAGCACCCCACAGTTTGTCCTGGCTGGCAACATCCCTCAGTGTGTCCTGGCTGGCAACACTCCTCAGTGTGTCCTGGCTGGCAACACTCAGTGTGTCCTGGCTGGCAACACTCCACATTGTGTCCTGGCTGGCAACACTCCACAGTGTGTCCTGGCTGGCAACACTCCCCGGTGTTGCCAGGGCAGCACCCCACAGTGTGTCCTGGCTGGCAACACTCCTCAGTGTGTCCTGGCTGGCAACACTCCACATTGTGTCCTGGCTGGTAATGCTCCACTGTGTGCAAAACTCTAGTGACTACTCTAGTTCCAAAGCAGCCTCTCTCCTTGAAACCAACATCACCAGGAAAGAGAGGTGGAGACGAGAGTGGGGATCAACAGACACCAGAAACAAGAACCTTGTCCCGCACCCTACAATTGAACCTGCTGGATTTAACCTTCCTCGACGCCAGTGGACCACCATCAACTTCATCAGAACTCTAGATGGACGATGCACACATCTGATGCACAAAATGGCACCTCAAAGACACAGCTAGATGTGAATGCGGCCACAACCAGCAAACTTTTGGTCATATCATCAACCATGAAAATTAATATGTATAATGAAAGAAGGTACATTGAGGATGTGTGGTTTTGCAGGTAAGGTTTGTACATCAGTCACTTTAGTGTATATAAAATGTGTATGGCTTTGTTTATTCAATAACTTTATTCCAAATATGTTGTGAAGATATTTATATTCAATTCATATATAGTATATGCTAGTCAACTACAGTGGCCTCTCACATATGGAAACCCGATGTAAGGAACATCCTCTTAAAGGAACGATTTTGAAAAACCCCTCCCTGCCCTGCGATGTTGATCACCCCCCTCGTTCCCATAAGGAACAACAGATATATTGACACAATTTGGCAGTCTGAATGTGATCCGTACAGTTAGATTCTATAGGAATCTATGTATTTCTATGGGAATCACTGTGGTTTTGCAATTTTATACAGTACCTGTTAAAGGGAAACAAAAGTCATGGTGTTTCGACACATGGGTCCCGCCCAGGGTTGAAAAAATCATGATTTTTTTTAATAAAAAAAATATTTTTTAAATTTAGATCAGATTTTTTATTTATTTGATTTTTTGTTTTAATCTGGTATGTATATATTTATATAGATGTTTATATTTATAAACTCTTTCAAACTTGTTCCATTCAAATCGATTTGGGTACTTGTCTTAACAGAGGGTACATGATTTTAGACATTAGACAATGTCCACAAGGCCTCACCCCCTGTAGTTGTATATTCTGTCTTGGAAAGAAAAGCATGTTGTGTGTCTGTGGCTGTAGCAGTGCTAATTATTGTTTGCTGAGAGGGTGGATTAACACCTGACCAGGGCTCTGTGAACTCTAAGGGTCTCTAACCAGACTGCAAACTGTTACAGTATTAGACAATTGTAGCCCAAACTGTCTCACTTGAGTCAACATACTCAATTGGTAACAACTAGCACAAGCTCTAAGTGGACTCAGGGCTTCTGACTTAAAAAGATACTTCCTCTGGAAGACAAGTTTGTGTGGTTTCACTGCATTCAGAAAGGGAATAGCTCAAACATACACAGTGTCATAAAATATTTGACTATCAGGCTATCTGGTGACAATACAGCTACACAAGTGTGCACTTATTGTGCTTTTGTATTAAAAAACATACAAAACGTTGTTGATCTCGATGCTTGTAAACAATTATTTGTGTTAAATTCATATAAGTGATAAAAAAATCAGAAATAAAAAAATCAGAAATCAATTATTTTTTTGGAATTATTTAAATCAAACAACCCTGGCTGCACCATACTGTTAGATAACCCTACATCACGAGTGTCTAGCAAAATTTGCTCTCCAAATGAAAATATATTTGTATTCCTATATTTGCCAATATGATATGACCATGCTGTTTGCATCCAAACTCAATTTATGTAACATATTTTGGCCTTTGTTTACTAAACTAGTCCTCTTTCTGAGAAAACAGCACATTTGTTTGAGACTTTGTGTTCGTTCTGTGTATGCCGGCTTCCCTTCCTTTCCCTAGAACTGCACACGCGCTTATCAGTCTTGCTGGTTGACATGTCAGCCCTCGGTCAACAAGAAAAATGACCAGAATCTCCCACTTATATAACACATTCTGAATAAACCAGTGGCGTGATATTCTTGATTTTAGGTGCATAGCCACAAAACCATGACTTTTGTTTTGCTTTAGTTCCAGAAAAATGCAGGATACATGTGGTTCTGGGGGGAGAGGTACTTAGTGCATTGTATCACCCTTCAGACCAATTCCATGTCTTGTGGGTAAATGTTCCGTGTTCAATGCATGCAACGCATTTAGGATATCAAATCACACATTACACTTATTGGGAAATTAAGGGTAAATATTTTAGCATCTCACAATGCATTTTTACGATAAAGGGTACAAACGAAGAGGTCTCTATGAATTGATCAATTACTGAATTAATCTGTGGTATGGAACAATGCATATTTTTACACGTTAAAGGGTGCAATAGCAATTAAATGGTTTAGTTGTTCAGCCTTACACATTTAAGCAAACATTTTATTGTTCTAAACTTATAATGATGGATTGATAACTCTAAACATGATAACACATGGTATAGAAATGACAGCGCTTTTAGCTATTGTGATAGATGATTGATACATTGGAAATAAAAACATTTCACCAGTTTCATTAGATGTGTTTGTGATATTTTGGATAAAACGTTCCCTGATATACACTGGTTGTTGAGATTGGATCAATAGCCTTATACAATTCAAGCCGGAGTGACGAACCCAGAAGCTGGCTACTTCAAATGCTACACCTAGTGATGTAACTGCATGTATTCACTCAACCGCGGAGAAATTGACAGGACATAGGGCATGCATTCTCACTGATAAATCACCCGCTACTCCATAGAACATTAAACCGTGGTTATTGTGTGTTTTGTAGCTTTGTCTTTGTTGGCCGACTAAAAGCGTTGGTGCTGTGTTTGCCTGCAGGTTTTTACAGTGTTCACAAATAGACACAAATGTGATGCCCTTTTCATGTCTCATTGTGAAGGAAATTGTGTAGTCTAATTAAGGATGTGGGCGATTTATTGAGTGCCATAAATATCATGGCTGTAGATGACGCTGACTTGTGTTAATACATAGTGTTAATGCTGTTTGTTTGATATCTTTTTGACAGACCACTGATAATTGGCAGTATACATCCATACAGTTGAGTGTTTCCTATACAGTTTGTCGTCAAATTTGTCTAAACCTTTTTAGGTGCTGATTTCTAGTAATGAATCTTTCATCTTCATTAGATTTGCATTGATTATTGTTATTTCTATGTTTGCCATTATTATATGTAAAGAAATAATGTGTGATACCAATATTAATGTTAAAAACCAAATTCAAGGCTTTAAACAATAGACCTTGTTAAACCTGAACCACGTCATAATTTAAACATTTAAAAAAACAATCTTGAAAGGTCAGAGCTGTCACGGAAGCCATTCAGCATATTGTGAATAATCCTTTGCTGTGATTAACAGGTTGGCATAATTGGGTGGTCGAACTTCTAATGTAGAATTTTGGATCAACGTCATAATTCAGTTGTCAATATTTTGATATTGGATCAATATCAGATACACAACTACTAATCAACCACAATCTAATGAGAGAATCTAAAATGTTAATATGTCTTTCCATGGGTAGTAGTTGCATGTTAATTACCATGTTAATTACCATATGTACCTGCCAGAGCTGCTGTGATGAGACTATTTCTGGAGGGGTTAATCCTGGGTTAACAAGGTATTTAACAAGCTCCAGAGGGCAAGTGGGCAAGGAAGCCATTGGCTTTCCAAGAGTCCCACAAATGTTCATCTATTTGTAACCTGATAATCAGGTAGCTGTCAATTTTGTTTTTAAACATTCACACCTCTGCTAGTTGTTTGCATGTAACAACTTGGCGAAGTTCATCATATGATTTAGGCGAAACACAATAATGAGAAAGGAATATAAAAGGGCCAACTGTGAGGTGGCATACGATACTGAAACAAAGATTCAATTAAATTGACATGACTGTTCAAATTCACTTTATCACAATATTGCTCTCAAGAACATCTTGAAACTTCAACTTGTGCAAAATTGTTTGGCAAGGGTACCGGTAGTTACCTGGTCTCCTTGTTTCTCTCACTCGGTATCACTTCTTAAATCATTGCATTGACTCCCTATTTGATATCACATTATTTTTAAGATCTGTACAGTTACCTATCAAGCACTTTCATCCAAGCAACCAGCATATTTACATTCACTGCTCACTCCTGCAAGACAGCCCAGACAACTTTGATCATCTAATTCCAATCTACTTTTTGTTCCCAGTGTTAAGACAAATGTTGGAACTAGAGCTTTTTCAGTTGTTGCACCGACTCTGTGGAACTCACTACATTTGTGTATAAATATAACAACATTTCGCCGTAAACTAAAAACCCACCTGTTTAAACTTGCTTATCCTGCATAGCTCCACAGTGTACCAGCTTGTTTACAACTGGAACTGCTTATTGATTAGGAACTGGTAACCCCTTTTGTTTTGGTGTGCTGCCGAGCTTGGGTCTCCCAAGGATTTTAGCACAATAGAAGTATTTTATATTGTATTGTATTACATTGACTCTGTGGAAGTATTATCAATTGTCTCCTAAAAATGGCACTGGAAAGGTAGGTTTGGAGTTATGGTTATGGTTAAGATTATTTTCTTTCTATTTTTTATGGGGGCTTTTTTACTGGAGGGTTTTTTCAGGGTGTTTTCCGGGTATTTTTCTCCAAGGGGATTTTGCAGCCACCTATTTGAGAACCCCTTATCTAACTTATCATGAACACTACCTGCGTAGGTAGGTGTTCGTAGCATCAAGAATGTACCCTCCAGACTATATTGCAAGCCAGAATGGCAGCCGTAGTGATGCATTGTCACATGGTTGCATGGCTCGATGGCACGGCAGAAGTGTAATGAAATCATGCACAACGGAAGATTTACTGTGTCTTGTGAATATTGCATGATGTGCTGGTGTAGTGGCTCGCAGCTTATGTCGTAATATCAACACTAGGCTTCTACCTGCCTAGTTCACTGCAGCAATTACTTCTCGATTTCCCAGTTGGTGTTGCTTTCTATTTTAACCAGCAACAATACTTTTTGATGGGAATGAAAAATTAATAATAGAATTGCTTCCAAGTTCATCTTGCTAGCCCTAGTGGTGAAGTTGTATATTATATATATAATATATATATATATATATATATATATATATATATATATATATTAATGACTTAATTAGGGCTTTGCCAGGTCACTGGTTTAGTACACTAGGATAGCTTGCATCTTAAATATTTTTTTATTGTACCGTTCCACACTCATTTTATGAAAAATTGAACCTGTAATATCCACTACAACGTGGTATCTTGTTTGTGCAATTTTTTTTTTTGGGGGGAAATAGTCAGAAAGCCATCAAATTATTTTTGATGTGCATCTGGTCAAAATTAAATGAAATTTGATGCCAAAACTGGTCAGGATAACAGTAATTTTAATTTTTTTTAAATGGTTCGTTATATAATTAATAACACATTTCGGTGGTCAATATTTTAGAATAGATATGATTTTATAACATATAGCATGACTTTATGATAAAAACAATCCAGGTTTGCACCTTTGATATGTATATTCAAAAGTAGTATACTGTGGGAAATTTGGACTACTATTGACAGTAAGACTGTTAAGAGTATTTGGATGGCATTGGCCATGGACTCCATTTGGCTTAAATTTTTTTGTTTTGTGTATAACCTGTTCCGCCACCATGTGGTAGCATGGTAAACTATTGGGTGACAAAGGTAAGCCCTCTTTTGGCCAGACTTCACATGCCACTGTGTACTGTTTATAAGCAGTCTGTTTGGGAAGCAGATGAGGAAATATCTGAATGGGGGTTGGACATCCGATCTTTCACTTCCATTGGCACAGGAACCAAGTAGAGGGACCAATGGTTATGAGTGTCTATTCCAAAAGACACAGGCAAAGTGGGGGTAACGGCAGCAGGTAGACTTGAACCTAGGTCTGAGGATAGACCACAGTACCAATGCATCTTTGAATCCACCAAATTGACATATTGAATGTGCCAACCTTGCTGGCTGATCACTTCTTGGCAATAAATAATAAATCAGCTAAATTACATATTTTTTTGCACTGCATTCATATGAAACAATTCCGGAACCCTAACTGTGGTCTAACCTCTACTGTTCTAGTGCTGCCACTTGTCCTGGTGCCCCAGCCTACCCCTACAGTTCCCACCTTCCTTGGTGTTCCCACTGAGTCCCACTTGGTCTCCCACATGTTCTTGGTGGGTTGATATATGTCTTGCAGGCAGCCAGAGTGTGATGTCTCAATCAATTATCTCACTCCCAATCTCTACTACATGTTCAGTTAAGTCCCACTTTGATCAGTTCTCCCGGCCTAAGTCTGCTTATAAGGCCATCCTGTTTCAGTGAAAATACACCCTCTTGGCTTCCATTGGCCAGTCCACTTGTCCTGTGTGGAGACACTGAGTTTTTACTTTTCGTAGTTCTGCACATTATAGTTACCTTACCAAGACCTACAGTCCACATCAGGTACATAAACGATATTTGAACTATTAAGCGTACATGCCCTATTTAGCATACAACCCCATTTTTAATTAGCAGGATGCATAATTAATGTAATTTGAGTAGTGTAGAACAATATAAAAGTGTCGCCATCTGGTTTTACACAACTGATACCACTTTTCAGTTGTTCTACCCTAGTCACCAAATGACACCACTAATGTTAAACAGTTACCTTATTGTCTAGAGAACCAAATTTGGGTGTATGCTTATAACAACAGATTCTTTGACATTTTTCTGTGGCCCAATTTTTTTTCGAGCATACTGTAAGCTTACTATGTTGAATACGGTATGTGCTGCCTTTTGGAGAATATTGGGCCATTTGGAAGTGAGTAAATATTTATTCTGTGCAACCATCCTAAAGTGATGCAGGTTCACCACGAGGTGGTTTTGAACAGTCGTAGTTCCAACTATGTCTCGCAGGTCTGTCATCAGCGAACGACCATACAGTTGTGAAGATTGTACATGTTTTCTTTGCATCTTAGTTTAGTAGTATGTCGATTTAAGTGCTTGCCATTCCAGATTAATTGTTAACTGTTTTAATAAATTATTAATTTATTTTTAATAACTTTGTTAACTTGAACTTAATTAACTCGAGTACCCATCATGACTTAACGGTGCCACCAGCTTCTGCATTGTTGCAATGCTAAATTATATGACACAACTTCAACTGGTTCTACTCGAAACCTGACAACTGGAGCCTTCATAACTGGGTGATCCTAACTGGGTGATCCTAACTGGGAGATCCTACTGTGGAATTAGCTGATTGACCTTATTTAACTCAAAGCAGAAGTGTAATGCACAATTTGGCGAAGTCTTAGGTGTAAGTCTTGCCATCACAAGAAATCACTGTCGCACATTTTTACATTTTATGATAAACAGTACATGAAATTATAAAATGCATTGCCACACTAATTTACTTTACGATATGACCAAAGAGTAATTTCACTAAACTGAGTTAACAGGTATGGTGGGTGTCAGTCAGATTTTTGTGAAAAATTATACCTACGTTGAATGACTTTCACGTAAATATATGTCTTCTGCTGTGTTATTCGACCAAATATCGCATTTGAAAATGCAACACCTTGAGAGCGCTTCAAAATTATGTATATTTGTGCGATAATCATGTTACTCATAATCGCATTTTTCTTGGAGGCTTTATGCCATAATCTGATAATTGTAATGCCAAGATAATCGTCACTTAAACAATCATGTTACATAAATTTAATTGCATAATAATCATCATGGCAACCACCCAGTACGCTGCTGTGTAAACATGACTTCACTAGAACACATAGATAACCTAACTGTAACACGTAGATAACCTAATCGTAACATAGATAACCTAACCGTAATATGTAGATAACCTAACCCTAATACATAGATACCCTAACCTGTAGATAACCTTACTCTAACATGTAGATAACCTTACCCTAATACGTAGATAACATAACCCTAACACGTAGATAACCTTACCCTAACACGTAGATAACATAACCCTAATGCGTAGATAACATGACCCTAACGCGTAGATAACATAATCCTTACACATAGATAACATAACCTAATGCGTAGATAACATAACCCTAACACGTAGATAACATAACCCTAACACGTAGATAACCAAGTATTTTCCTGCTCCAACTTTTAATTATTATGAAGTAGTACTGTATATCAGTCAATATTAATCTGTAGGGCTGTGCTTGTAGGAAGAGACACTAGGCCATTGTTCCCTTCTACCCAGGCCCTTAGCCAGGGACTCATCTGCCCATCTTGAAGGCGGTCAAATGTCTGATGATGACGGGTAAAATAAAAATAAAAGACAGGTTTTTCTTTTTACAAGATGAGATTTCTTCACAATAAAATTGTTTGAACTGTGTTTAACCTTTTAATGTTGACATCGTTGGAAAATAATGATACTGTGGCTGATCTCTATTTATTGTAATCGTGTACCTCATTGATTGGGAAACGCGTTTCTTTGGCCTTTCTCAGTGCTTATCCATTGGCACTCTCATTTGAAGAAACAATCCTGTGACCCAGATGTTGTGGGGCAAGTTCAAAATGGCACTTGCCAAGCGAGAGTCAGTGAAAAGATGCGATATGTCAAAGTTCACGACAATTGATGTCTACGTAAACGTGAATAAAAGCAGCTTTTCTGCAATTGTCCCTGAACAGTCCGAGTCAGCATCCTTTGTTACGTTGGTGGAGATCCATAATGTTGATGTGCCCGCCGCTAGTAACCGAGACGCTACTGTATTGTCACCCACCGCTGCCACTCTGCAGTGGCCAAGCGTGATTGCGATTGACTTCGAAATTGAGTCTGATTCGGGCTCCGATTCACATACATAATCGGCATGTAGGCCCTACTATTGGCAGCAGTTTCCAGGTTGCTGAAAGAAAACTGAAACGGCAGGCAAACCACAAATGATTAGGCTGTGCTCAGTCTAGTAAATTCATATTATTTTTTGTCCAATAGGCAATACTGAATCTGGATGATTGCTGTTTTCTCAAAGAATGTAATGTTTCAATGTATTACTTTCAAAATAAGTTGTATTACTGAGTGCTGTATCTTCTATTTTTATTTGTTGTATTGCTTTACTTTTATTGTCAAGCATTTGATTTTGAGTGTGATTGTAATCATATCTGTTCATAGTAGACATATTTGCATGCAGTACGTAGTCTTAACTTTTAAGATGTTTCCAACATTACTCCCATGTGTATATATTTACAATAAAGTTTCAAGTTACTTTTTCATGAACCTTCATGTGTTGGCTCTTCTTCTATTATTATTAATAATGCCAACTTCGCTGCACAGCTAGTAAGATTCAATTGGGCCAATAATGGCTAAACTGGACTTGGCCTGCCATTGAAAAAACTTAATTCGGCCAATAATGGCTGTCATTTCACATTTGCTTAACTTGCATTGGATTACCACTGAAAAAACCAAATGGCTGTCATTCTGTCATTCAACCAGCATTGGCTTGCAAGTAAAAACAATTGGGCCTATAATGGCTGTCGTAGATGCAAACGGCTTCCACGGAAGCAGTTTGCGCACGTAAGGTTAAGCCTTTTAGAATGTTCAAGACTGGGAAAATTTTATTTGTGGCTAAGGGCCTGCTTCTTCCTGGTATCTTTGCCAGGGGAAGTAGAAGATCCCACACGATGGGGTAAGTGTGTAACATGCTGTGGACTCCATCTCTCACGAGCCACTGCAGAAGCGTCCGTGACACTGCTCAATCAATTCTACTAACTATCTCGCAAGAGGATACGATTGAAAGAGTATTTTGTGTTGATTCGTGTCCTGCGGCATTTCAATCAACACTTCTACTTCAATAATTGGCAGAATCCCTGTGTCAGGTTTTTGACGCCACTGGTAGTATAGAGATAGAGATCAACAGCTCTGTGAGTCCACGACAGGTGTTTTCCTTTTCCTTATTGGGATCTTTTAAACCCCCTTGCGTATATATCAGGAAGAAGAAATCAACAGCTTTTTTGTGTCTCTTCCAAAAGACATGGGCAATGTGGGATGAACAAAATTGCTCAAGTTTTGAAATGGCAGCCGGTGGTTTTGATAGTAAGTCCTCTTGGCCGAAAGTCCGATGGTCTACCGCACACCCACAATGCCCAACTGTGTCTTCCTCCTCGTAATTGTAACACCTCCGCTAACCAGGTGGTGGCCATTCGTCTGACAGTGTGTTGCTAACTGACAGGTGGATTGAGTCATTTCATTCCCGTATTGCTTTTCGCCTCAGACTTGGCTTAATCCTATAGCCTACTAGGGGTCAGTCTATTGATTATTGTGAACAATCAGTCAGTACTTATACTACGCAGACGGTCGATTACAATGACCACACAGTTTACGGGAATCACTGATGGTAGCTATGTAAGTCGCCTGCTTGAGAACTCGTGAATTCTGTTCAGTGGTAAGTTATGATTGTTGCATGAATGAACTGGATGTTGGAGAATGTTAGTAATTGTCTGGAGTTGTCATTGAAAGAAATCTACTGCTGGATGGACAGATGGACGTAGGTTATGCATACACATGTTGTTTTCTACATATTGTATGTAGTTAATTATACAGATGTGTATACTGATGGATAGAGACAAGGATTTAATCAAAAAAACTATTTTTTTTCATCTGTGGCACCTATATCATCAGGAACCTTAGCTCAGAAGCACAACAAAACAGAATCATTAAGCGTAACCATGAACAGGGATGCACAAAAGTCAATATAAGATTTATGGTGGAAATGCAATTTGGAATAAATATCTTGAGTTTTTTTTGGAAGGTAGCTATAGTTTCAGATGTTTTCGAAGTGATGGGGAGTTCATTCCAGAATCTAAGTGCAGCGACAGAGAAAGCATGTTTGCCCAAGTTAAGTTTTGTTTTATGAACAATAAGTTGCTGTGAAATGGATGATCTGAGCTGCTTAGGGATATTTGACAGATACAGGACTGAAGACGCCAACTATGTAGGGTGGTTGTTGTGGAGATAGAGCACAATATATAAAAGTGGACAGTTTAAAATTAATTTGATAAGTTACAGGAAGACAGACGAGAATACTCATTGGAATTTAGCTAGTGAATTACAATAGTTAAGGCGGCTACTAATTAGTGCTGTTGATATTCGACGGAGATCATGTATACGGTAGAAACAGGATTTGCATATTTGAGAAATATGCTGACAAAAGTTGAAGTCGCTGTCAAAGCCAACACCTAGATTACTAATGGTATCTGATGGGGATATATCACAGCCTAGCAGTTTAACTGGAAAATGACTGATGACCCTATTTCGTTGTTGTTTAGTGCCAATAATAATAAGGTCTGTTTTATCTGGATTAAGCTTTAGCTTACTTGATTCCATCCAAAACAAGATGTCAGTGAGACAATCACTTAAAATCAAAAAAGATTCTTGTGCATTTGATTGTGACGATGATATGTAAACCTGTGTGCCATCAGCATACTGGTGATTATGATTAGTAATGACTTGACTGAAAGACGTAGTGTATAAGCTAAACAGAACAGGACCAAGGACGGACCCTTGCGCTACTCCGAATGGAAGGTGTTGTGGGCAAGATAGTGTGCCAGATATGTTAATGCTTTGGTGTCTGTCTAAAAAACATGATTTGTTTTTTGTGCATGGGTTTCTCTACTAATGGTGGCTCTCATGCTAGCGACAAGTTATGTCTTAATGGAAGTCTCCTTGACCATTTATTTAAGTTATTTATAATTTCTATGCATACAATTACTTAGTTAAAAATAAAATGAGTCAGATCAAGTTGGAGGCTGGGCGATGTCAGAACCATTGATGGTTTTATTGCTGAGATTTTGTTTGCACTGTGCTGACTTTTGCCAGTCTATTTATTATTACCTTTAAGAAAAGTGTTTATGGGTTGTGTAAATTATGAACTTAAATGTCCAGCGGCACCCTAATTATGTATCTAAGTAGGCAGTGGTAGGTGTCTTCCTTAATTTGCTCATTCTGTTGAGTGCATGGACAGTTATAGGTGCACTATAAGGAACACAGAAAACATAATTTAGCAGCTGATGACATTGTCACATACAACAGTTGATCACATTGTCACATACAACAGTTGATCACATTGTCACATACAACTGTTGGTAACATTGTCACGTACAACAGTTGATCACATTGTCAAATACAACTACTGATCAAATTGTCACATACAACAGATCGCATTATCATGTACAACAGCTGATCATATTGTCATGTACAACAGTTGATCACATTGTCACGAACAGTGTCACAATCTTTACTGCATGCCATTACTGAATATAAACGTATGAGTTAGTTGGAAATGCGAGCTATCTTTGCAGCTACATCCATCTCTGATATAGGCCTTCATTACAAGATTCTTGACCGACAGTTGATGGTTTTAAAACATGCTCGCATCTAGCCTGTGATGCAGAGAAGAATCTCCACCGATATTCCAGATGTCACACAGCAGTATCCACGAAGCCTAACATGTCCGCTTCATAAGCCTGTCGATGAAAGGTTCGGCTGAACTGAATTATACCATAAGTATCAGGTGAAGTCTCATATCTACTGAATCATTCACATGAAATGTGATTATCCAACAAGTGAATCAATGCGTTGGAGAAGTTATTGTTTATCTGCCTCATGGGGTGAGACTGAATGCCGTTAGGTAAACATATTTGTAATATATCCGTCTTGCTTGGTGACAAAGAAAAGAAATCCAAGAATATTTTTTTTTGCATTACTTTTTTTACATTATTTATATTTTTGGCAGAATACTGCATTAATGTCATTTGTACAGATATCAAATGTTTCTAATTGAAGGCATCACCAAACAACAACACCATCTTTTTCAGTACCATCAGCAGCATCAACGATTAAATAAATAAATTTAATAAATAATAATTTATTATGTTTTCTATCCTATAAAGTAGTTTGTGGCTCTGTCTGTCTGTTCCCTCATATCTCTATCATTTTCACATGTATGGGGCTGAAATTGTGTAAGCGTGCCCAGGGGGCCATGAGGATGGTTCATACATAAAAAAATTACTCGGGGTGGGCATATTACTAAGGAACCTGTGTGGACATTCGACGTAGATTACGTAACTCGGCAAAATAGAATTTGTAGTTACATACAATTATATAGCAACGTGATGCGTGTTTTCTGTGATTGTTCCAAGTTATGTGATCTGCATCAAACACTCACATAAGTTCCTTCAGATGGTACGAATGCTTCATGAAACCGCCAGTTGTACATGAATTTTGTGGCATGAAGTTGTCATTACCATTGGCATTGCACTACCAAACTTGACTGGGTGGTGCAAGGAGTGACTGGGTGGTGCAAGGAGTGACTGGGTGGTGCAAGGAGTGACTGGGTGGTGCAAGGAGTGACTGGGTGGTGCAAGGAGTGACTGGGTGGTGCAAGGAGTCATATGCTTTTGCAGTGGCTGTCTTTCCTCCTGTGCAACACCGGACAATTCTGCCAGTTTATAATAATATAAATATCCCAGAGCTGTTATTTATGTTGTTTTAAGCTGGCTCGATTTCCCAAGATACATTTTACACGTGGAATTATGTCCTCCATATCACTGCTAACAGGAACGATGTTTAAAAATTATAAAATTACCATACATAGATTGTTTTATGCATAGGGTGCCACTTCTGGTTCTCCCAAGTATTTTAGCTGCTTGATCAACAGGTGGCAGCACTTAAATCAAATTTTTTTAATTTGCAATGTATTCAGGGTGTTTTTACTATTTAAAATGGCATGGGTTTGGTGTATGGTACTTGCTTCATTAAATAATTGCACTGGAGTTGTCTTACAAATAAAACAAATTACCTCTGATAAAATACGTCGTACATAAAAATGATGTAGCATATTGTAATATTTTTATTTCAGCTCGGTCTCAAGTGAATTCTTGGACTAACATGGGAGTGAAAATTGCTGTGCCAAATCATTTAATTTTAATTCAGTTTGCAGTCCAAAGAAACAAGGACAACATTTCAACTAGGATGACGATATGTATAAAATAATTATTGATCTGTGTGGTTTAGCAGTAAAACAGTTGATAAATCTAGGCACCACTACAGGCACTTGGCAGACAAAACATGTGACATGTTACAAAAAAACATCGAATCCGTTGCATTTCAACTTTAATTGCCTGTCTGTTGTGAAGTGTCACGATGCGTCCTTGTGGATCTGTGTAGACCAAGTAATTCAGATAACTGATGAGGGTTGTGTATTTACTGCCATCTGGTCTGCTCCTCTCTCTCTTTGTGTTGTGCGGCATGCATCTTTTTGTCAGTACGCTGATCTGTCTCCTCCTGTCCAGAAGCTTCTAGAAACAGATCCAAACAGCGGTAAGCATTCGGCTTGGGTTGCAGAGTATTGGACTTTATACATAACATTGGCTTTGTGGTGACGATCTATAGTATCAGCAGTTGACTTACTGGTAGGCATGGTGGCAATTTAAAGACCGATTTATTTTCTTGTTTAATAATAGTTTTCCAGGAAACTAAAAAAAATACATTCAGGTATAGAAAATGTTCATACCTGCCAAATACTTGGTATCATTTGCTAGTTCTTGAGGTTGCATATTTTAACTAAAAACAACTGTCACTATCTTAGCTGCATTTTTCTAGTGAAGAGACAGTTTAACGCAGAGAAGTTTGATCTTTGCAAGAAGTAAACTTAAGTGACACAAGAATTACGTGTCACATGGTCTCCTCCAACATCTTGTATGCTAACTTGATGCTGGTAATATTTGCGTTGGCTGCTTTATTAATGTTGTAAAGGGTCGAGCAAACATTTTATTAACACACTGCCATTTTTTTTTACCAAATACAACTTTTTTTTATTTGTTGGTAGAATCTCACAAGTTCACAAATATCCAAGGCCAATAACACATACAATAAGTACACAACATATAAGAGGGATCTGAATGATACCTCCAGAGATATTATATTTTGAAAATGTGGAAATTTGGCACAAGTTGGGAGACAGGCAAGAAATAAAAAAATTATCACAGCTAGATAACAGCAAGGTCAAAGGGTATGCTAAATGCATATTGGCAGGTGAATTTTCCTTTGTTCAGGTTTGTGTTTGGCACTGATTGGTAGAATCATCATTTCTTTTTAACATAAACTTATTCTGAATGGATAGGACAAAAACTGACTGAGCGCAATATATATGAATGGTCTATGAGTGAATTTATGATCTGACCAAAGGCGCTTCGAGCCTGTGTGACGGCAAAGCTGGCAATATGTCATTATCATGAGTTGATCGTGTATTCATAGGCTTTGTTGAAAGCCTGCTGATCTCGTAATTTTTGAGTTATCACAGAAATATTTTACACATGAACAGACAACTACATACTAGTACTAGGGCGATTGACCCTGCCTACGTGGATGCAAGTTGAAAGGCTGCAAAATTTTTTATTTTCAAGGGTCGGCACTGGCACAAATCAAATCTTCATCAAATTTTCATTAGTTGAGATTCATAGTTGGGAGGAATCATCATTTTTCTTTAGCATAAACTTTATTCTGATCGAATAGCCTGCCTGGTTTATGCATAAATGTTCGATCTGACCAAAGCGTGTAGTGAGCCGCTTGTCTGTGTAACAGCATAGTATTCAGGGGGTCAAATCTAGTTTTATGGTGCAAGTAGACATGGAGTGCTGTAAAAGGTTTTCTTCAAGAAGTCATATCTTTATATATCTAGGATCACAACCTTGGTGGACAACCTTGTAAGCAAGCTACTGGAAATGCGTAAACAGCTCTTAAGCAACATGACCCTGCAAGTGAATAGGTGTTTTTCTCAGCTATCACAAACTATGGTATTTCTACTTCCCATGAAGACCTAGGTTAGTTCATGCAACATATATATATATATGTGTGTCAGTTAAGTCACTGGAACTAATGCAACCAAATTGAGCCGAATAAGGTAAGTTTACGTGACCAGATATAAAATATTGGTTCAAAATGGATTAGAATTGTGCCTTTATTTAGGAATTTGCAAATATGATTCATGTATGTTTGTTAAATTAAGGTGTCCCACTGCTGTTACATTGGTTTATGTTTTGTTAAATTGAGGTGTCCAACTGCTGTTACATTGGTTTATGTTTGTTAAATTGAGGTGTCCCACTGCTGTTACATTGGTTTATGTTTTGTTAAATTGAGGTGTCCCACTGCTGTTACATTGGTTTATGTTTTGTTAAATTGAGGTGTCCCACTGCTGTTACATTAGTTTATGTTTGTTAAATTGAGGTGTCCCACTGCTGTTACATTGGTTTATGTTTGTTAAATTGAGGTGTCCCACTGCTGTTACATTGGTTTATGTTTTGTTAAATTGAGGTGTCCCACTGCTGTTAAATTGGTTTATGTTTTGTTAAATTGAGGTGTCCCACTGCTGTTACATTGGTTTATGTTTTGTTAAATTGAGGTGTCCCACTGCTGTTACATTGGTTTATGTTTTGTTAAATTGAGGTGTCCCACTGCTGTTACATTGGTTTATGTTTTGTTAAATTGAGGTGTCCCACTGCTGTTACATTGGTTTATGCAGTGAATCTACCTCGCAGTGAGGCAAAAAGTATTGGAATCCGCAACTTTTAAACAAACAGCCGATTCCTTCCCCTACCCCCAAAACATGAAAGTTGAGTGAAATATAGGAAATTGATCAAGTTCAAGTTTTTTTTCCATTTTATTTTAGCCTATTTGTAAGATATGAAATAACATTGATTCACATAGCCCTCGTTTATGAATACTTTGATTACACATTTGACTTTTATCAAATTAACAGGACACAGAGAATGGCTTGTCATCACTAGGTCAGTAGGTTACAAAGAACCATCTCTCGCTTGTGACCATAGCAGGGGTCGAACTTAAGGTTTTCTTCCATGAAGGTACTAATGGTTGCTGAACAAACTAAATAATAAACGTCAAAGTAGTTGCATTTGTCCACATGTTTGAAGCTATGTACAGTTTGTGCAGTGTGCGCTATTACTATAATGTTGATAATTGAAACACTTGAACAAAGTGCTGTCAGTTTCAATTAATTGTCACTATCTGATTCACTGATATTGCTGCTGTCAAAATTGGCAGTATACATTGCATGGCTGCATTTTTTCACCGCTCCATGGCAGCGGCAGTCTATGTAACATGCAGTGCTATTCCTGGCATAAAACAGTTCCTGTTGCATCCTTTGGTACATCCACAGGATATGGTCTCGGCCATCTGTTGTGGGCAGGCAGGTTGTGTTGATACACTGGGATAAGCTTGCCATTATCCAGAACCCACCCATATTCTTCATACAGTGGGATGATGGGCTTGCAGATATGAGCATTGAGCACTCTTATCTATCATAGTCGCCAAAGCCGCACGTCTCAAATGCAGAAGGAGAACATCTGTTGGAGGTAGCAGTTTCAGCAGCAATGACTTGTTGTTCAAAAACTTGTACACACTGAGCTTTCCGAGATTCGATGCTTCAAATTCATTGCCTCGGTTGGTGTACATGGCTATGACAAGCTGCCTTGCCTGGTTGATGACATGTGATCCTGGTCTTGATCAGTGAAGTTCTCCAATGCAGAGATGTCTGTTGTCTTGCTGCGATTCATATGACAACGATGTCTGTGTCACTTGCCTGGAGTATCACTTTTTCCACATCTTTATTGTGGACACTGTATACAGTATGAAGAATTAGTTTGGTGTCAGCTTCCTGTTGAATGGACTCCAGATCAGACACATCTGTGACTGAACTCTATGTAGTCAGCACGCTCTTAATTCTTCCTTGAAGCCACTGCCCAGATCAACTCAAACCCATGGTTGGTGCTAGCTGCTCTTCTTTGCTCCATGACTCACAGAGAAAGATCAGAAGTCCCGCCTTGTTGGGCAACACAGAGAAAAACTCCTGTAGGCTAGGAGCTCTGTACTATATGTATTTTCTTCTAAACAGCTGACATCGAATCATGAAGTGCCCAGGCCCAAGTTCCTTCACATTGTTCAGACGATGCTCCACTTCCTGCTCTGCCTGTTGTCCTGTTGTCCTGTTGATACGTTGATTAATGTAGAGTTTGTTGTCATAAATGGGTTTGTCTCCAGTGCTGCCATCAAGGACCATTTCATTAAGGACCATTTCTGCATCCCTTGCCACGCGTGTTTGGCCATATTCATGGTGTGTATTGGCAGAGTTTAGGTGGAGCATTGACTTGAGTTGTGAGGAGACAGCGGCAGTGACATACTTGGTATACATCCACAACAACATTTAAAGTAATGCCATCTAGACCACTCTCTTCCTTGGCATCAGCATTGTATGCCCGCTCTAGAAGCATGGCGGGGAGACTCTGTTGTGGTGTCCATCTGCTCTCCGTCCAACAAATGCTACATTTATCAGGGCATTGTGTACTTAATTCTGGGGACGTTTCAGGCCACTTCTTCATCTCAGACAAGTACAGAGGCAGAGATTGCTGACCATTGCTGACCGTACATCAAAGGTATTCTCAAGCAGTATTTTCAAGGCAGCTTCAGTGGTTGCCCTTGCGTAGTGTCTTTCTCTGATATCCACATTTTGAATGTATCCCAGTACATACGCCACACCGCCTCACTCAGGATTCTAAAAACCAGAATCATGAACAATTATCCAAATTAATTTACAATTATTACAATTCGTAATATTGTCTCAGAAAAGTTAACAATGGCCCTGTTATATCTATGTATTCGATGCACTGCGTCTTGTCATACACTGGTTAATATGCAGTGAGGCTTACGAACATGTGTAGCAATTTTGTGCTAAGGCAACTTCTTGTGAAACATGTTTTGTCGCTTGATAATCATAAGCATTTAACTCCAAACAACAGTTCTAACAATTTGTTTGCACCCAGTTAATGATAATTAATTGCTAGTGATTTAGAATGTTCATCTCTTGGGGAAATATGTCTTCAGATCAGGGTTGAAAAAATCATAATTTAAAAAAAAATTTAATCGGATTTTTAAAATTTATTTATTTATTTATTTTTTTAATCTGGTATATAGACGTTTATATTTATAAACTCTTTCAAATGTGTTCTATCCAAATTGATTTGGGTACTTGTCTTAACAGAGGATACATGATTTTTGCTTATATACATTAGACAATGTCCACAAGGCCTCACCCCCTCTAGTTGCATAATCTGTCTTGGAAAGGAAAGCATGTTGTGTGTCTGTGGCTGTAGCAGTGCTAATTATTGTTTGCTGAGAGGGTGGATTAGCATCTGTCCAGGGCTCTGTGTACTCTATGGGTCTCCAACCAGACTGCAAACTGGTACAGTATTAAACAATCTTGGCCCAGACTGTCTCACTTGAGGCAACATACTGAATTGGTAACAATTAGCACAAGCTCTAAGTGGACTTTAACTCAGGGCTTCTGACTTGAAAAGATCCTTGCTCTGGAAGACAAGTTTGTGTGGCTTCACTGCATTCAGAAAGTGAATAGCTCAAACATACACAATGTCATAAAATATTTGACTATCAGGCTACCTGGTGACAATGCGACTACACAAGTGTGCGCGCTTTGTGCTTTTGTATTAAAAAACATACAAAACTTTGTTGATCTCAATGCTTTTAAACAATTATTTGTGTTAAATTCATATAAATGAGCGATTAAAAAAATCGGAAGTAAAAAAAAACCATAAATCAATTATTATAAAAAAAATTGAAGCATTTTAAATCAAATGATTTAAATCAAACAACCCTGCTTCAGATGTTTGTAAAATTGGGATAATCTAGTATGTTTAGCAAAAATTGCATCAATCAGTGTATATCTGTTTGGTAGAACCTTGGTTTCTATGCTACAATTATCCAATTTATGGTGATTCTAGGTATTTACTGCATTTAACTAATATACTGCACTTTACTAATATGCTACAGAAATTACTTTTCAGGTGTTTGTAACACTAATCCCTCCATTTTTGAGCTTAGACAAATGGCCTCGAGCTGCTGTTATCGCTCAAAAAAGGGTGAAACATTCAGTCAGAAAGGGTTACAATGCTAGTTCGCAAGGGCTTCCTCCATGTTTCCAGTACCTTGTTGTTGTTGTCCATCCAGGTTGTGATCCTGGATATATATATATATGTATTTTGTGGAGGGAAACCTTTTTATAGCATTCCATGTCTGTTGGACACATTTGGCTCCCTGGGTATAGGGCCTTAGAGCCCTGGCTCCCTGGGTATAGGGCCTTAGAGCCTGGCTACCTGGGTGTAGGGCCTTCGAGCCCTGGCTCCCTGGGTATAGGGCCTTAGAGTCAAGAGCATGTCACCATGGCCAGTAGATCGTGTATTCATAGGTTTAGACACATGAACAGACAACAACATGATGTTTTTAGTGATGTAAATTTATTCCAGTACATGTAATAATAATGTCTGGCGGATATGCAGAAATAACGTCAGTTTCTGTGGAAAATCCTTGCCCAAGTCTATGTTATAATTATAGAATAAACTGTATGTCTGTTACAGCACCTTCACTGCCCATTTGTGCAAGTTTTATGGAATTACAATAAAAAAAAGTTTTTTTAAAGTTTTTGGCTCGAAAATCATGTTTAACGGTAAGGGTGACATTCAAAATCACGTAACTGTCCAATTATATTTAGTGCATTAAAACACATTTGGGCAGTCGAGATATTGTTTATATTACATAATATTATATTACAGTGATCAGGCATTGCACCTTTAATTTACAGTTGTCAGACATAGAATTAGTTAAAATCTGTGATGTTGCCACTCATGTTAGTACTATGCAATAATGATGCACCAGTATCCACCTATACATTTATTTATGCTCAGATTCAAGAGCCTGCTTGATAATACTTGCTATTCTGTAATTCTGTGGTTAACATATTTGCAGGCTTTTGAATGTTAATGATTTAAAAAAAATTTAACAAGATTGCCATTCAAGGCAAAAGGCCCAGATGACAAGTGGACAATGAAGCTATTGGCTTATCAAGGGATAAGTTGTGTTTCTAAAATAAATTGTGGGATATTCCAGTCATTAATAACAATTTATTCTTGATAACAATTTATTCTTGACAAGATATGCAAAATACGAAATACAGTCAAACCTGCATTAAGCGACCACCTGTCATTAACTATCACCTGTCATTAACGACCACAGTTAACTCCTCCTTTTACAAGAGTTTCACGTGTTAAATTACCTGCATTAAGCTACCACCTGTGTTAAGAAATCACTTTTCAACTATCCATTGAGCAGTTGCTGCAGCCAGGTTTGTTTGGCGTTTAATTGTTGCAGGATGTTCTGTTACTCTGTAAATCATCAATTGGAGACGAATTGATTTGCAGCTGACCTGTGAATACAGTGTGATTATAAATTAATGTGGGTGAATGACCTGTCTCATACGCTCCATATAACTTCATTTAACATGAGCTGGTAAGGCGATACCAGGGTGTGATTGAGGATCAACTTGTCTTTTTTGGAAAGCAGTGCTCATATTTCGTTTTAGATGACACTTGAATAGGTGTCCATCCATCCGCACTTGCATGCACTAAGTGTGAGTGATGGCTGGTGTGACAGAGCCACCGAGACATGTTGTCTGTGTCTAGTCTGCCATCTCCATGGGTCCCCATCTGATCCTCGCAGCCACAGTGGATTTACTGCAAAATCTTTGCCAGTCGAAAAGCGAACTTTGTCATGAAAACATCTCAGTGTGCATGGTCGGTGAATGTTTGCAGAAGGACTGGATGTGTAGACTGATTCCTGTGATTACACACAGTCTTTTAAACATTAATTCTAAGTTGAGTAATGATTGCATTTATCCTGCAGTGTACAGTTGATCGCAGTACTGTGCTGTGATGATAGGTTAACCAGCAAAGTTTATAGCTTTAAATCTTCTTCATTTTCCTAGCTCCCCTGACCAGGACGGTTGAAGGGATGCTAGTCTGGTCTGTCTTCTGCTGTGCAAAGTAGAGTCACTAAACTTTGCTTGGTTCATTATCAGGCCACTTTAAATCTGCCTTCCTTGCATTGTTTCGCAAGGTGTAATACAAATGAGCTATGCCAATACATAAGGACAAGTCAAAGGTTAAGAGGAGATCAAATTGAAGTTTTTAAGATATGGAATGGATATGAAGAAATATTGATAGGACATGATGTAACTTTTGTAAAGGATCAGTGTAGATTGGATATCAGGAAGTGCTTGTTCTCACAGAGGACAATAAATGAATGGTACAAATTATCTACTGATTGTATAACTGCTAGCAGCGAGAATATGTTTAGAACAAGGTTGACACATCTCAGGAGGGCGGGTTACACATAGATGAAAACATTTTAGACTCTCAATAAGCCAATGGCTTCCTTGTCCACTTGCCATCTGGGCCTTTGCCTTGGATGGCAATCTTGTTAAATAAGAAAGACAGATCTCATCCATATGCTTGCTGTTCCCACTACCAAAAATAATATCTGACAACATATGCATTTAGGAAGTTCATTACTGCAGACTTTTTTATTTAGATTAGACGTGTGTATATCAGTCACTGAGGGTCTACCAGCATCAGTGAGAGGCATCTACCCTAGACTATTACACTGAGAAACTGGACAATTATGAATCTACCATTCTGGACTTGGTTAAATAAATGACAGATTGTTCTGCAGAAAGTGCGAAGAGTGTAATTTTGAACGTTCACTTTGTTCTTGGCAAAAAACAATTGGCTATTTTTATTGCGTCTTTTACTTGCCATGCATAGCAAAGTTGTCTAGCTCATCTACTAATTGTGACAGTTCGTAAATGAACACCTGAATTCAGAGGTGTACAGTTGCCACTGTCAGTTACTGTGTGGTTCCACATCTTTCCATGCCAACAACTGTGGCCTCGGGGCATCGTTTGACTTGCACGCTTCACTGACTTGTAGACAGGGCACAGTGAAGGGGGCAGGTGTGTGAATTCCTAATGGCTATGTGCTTCTCTAATGGGGATGGTGATATACCTGTTGCTTCTAACATGTAATCCAGCAAATACAGTCAAACCTGTCTTAAGCAACTGCTCAATGGATGTCGAAAATGGGTCTCTTAATACAGATGGTCACTTAATGCAGGTAATTTTCCATGGTGAAATTTAGTTCAAGAGGAGTTAACTGGTCGTTATTGACAGGTGGTCGCTTAGTGTGGATATTGTTCTTATTAAAACAAATTTTAACTCGGAAAAGTTAGGTTTTGTTGCATTAATACAGTGTTAATTGTATAACCTAGTCTACCACACAGGTTGTAAAACACATTGACATATGCAAAATATCCCCAGGCAGTTCGGATCATCTGTCTCTCAACAGCTCAAAAGCTGAACCTGGGCATGCATGCTTTTGCTATAGCTGGCTATTTATTAGCTGCGCCCAAAATCAGGAAAAAACTCCATCAGTTTAGGGAAAGATTCGGTCCCTGCCAATATATTTGATTCTACTGAATGGCTGATTCTAACATCTGTGATTCTGTTAAGAGATGTCTACTATTTTAAGGATAGTGAAAATATTTTCTGAAAGATCTCATACGTTTGGCTTTGGATAAACAAATAATAATAATAACCAGCACTGTTTATCCGGAAATACAATCTGTTCAGCAAATAAAAAATTTATAAAATAATTACTATAATAAAATTCATAAATCAATATAATAGTGATGTTTACTTATAGGCAAGAGTTGTATGTGTAAATTATATTAACCAAGTTACTACATATAGTAAAAATAGAATACCAGATTTAAATATGAGTGAGTAAGGAAAACATCTTAATCTAGAATGAAGTTGTGGCTAAATACACTAATACAAAACTACTGAATAGAAAAGGTTTTAAAATTGGTCATCAGGGATACTTCATGCTTTACTGACTTCCCTTTATCTGTCATGTTTCTAGCCAGGTATCGACACGCAGTTCTTGAGAGTACCACTGCCCTACATTGTGATTATAGCTGGTGTACATCACTGCACTGGGTGTGGGAATTTGCTGAATAATTGATCCATCAAGATGCTATCACTTAAACGTACCTGCTCCACTGCTCTATTTTACAGGTCATTGGAGATTTACATGAAAATGCGCCTCTGCAAACATGCAACATAGCATGTTGTCAGATCTAAGAGACTGCACGTCTTTCCCAGTCTGTTTTTTGTTTACCTGACGTTTGTTTAGTGTGACGTCTTTCCTGCACGTCACTATGTCACCTGTACGTCACTTGAAGACACACATTGTGTAACGCTGGCAGTGGACAGGTTGGATGCTGTCTTGCACTACAGTTGGCATTTCAATCTGATCTAGAATGTCACGTTTCTGCTTGAATATTGGCACTGGTGACACTTGTTTTAGCTGGAATTGACAATGGTGACACTTGTTTCAGCTGGAATATTGACACCGGAGACACTTGTTTCAGCTGGAATAATGACACCCGTGACACTTGTTTGTTTTAGATTGAATATTTGACACTGGTGACACTTGTTTCAGCTGGAATAGTGACAGTTGGTGATAGTTGTTTCTGCTGGAATATTGACACTGGTGACACTTATTTTACCTAAAATATTGACAAAGGTGACACTTGTTGTTGATGGAACATTGAAACAGGTGGAATATTGACACTGGTGGAACATTTAAATTTTATACACTTGTTTCAGCAGGAATATTGATACTGATGGAAAGTTAACACTGGTGACACTTGTTTCTGATGGAATATTGACAATGGTGGAATATTAACACTTGAGACACTTGCTTTTGATGGAATATTGACACTGATGGAATGTTGACGCGTTTCAATTGCAGTGTCAACGGTGAGGGTTTACTTGTGTAGTCGTTGCATGTGTAGTCAGTAAGTAGAACGACGAATGTTTATGCAGTCTGGTTTAACAATACACGTATACCTGCTTCAGCCTGATCGTTGTGTGTTGCAGTTGCGGTGTTTGCCGAGAATGTATCAGTGGCCCATGAACAGTTCGCCAACCAGATAAGAAACATTGTAGATTCATTCGCGAAAAAAAACAACGAACTTAAGAAGGAAATGTAAGTATGTCTCCAGAAACCCCTCTTGCTTTCTCTCATGAACTTGTACAAATTCATTCTCTTGCTAATGGGTTTAAACTTTAAATTTGAATTAAATTTAAATTAAATTTTCTTAATGGCTTCTTAGTTGTTTGGTCAGTTTGAGCGATCATATAGCATATTCTGTTAAGCTGTAAATAAAGCTATTTTGTTATGTAATGTCACAACAAATTGTTTGAATAGTACGAATACAACAGTGCTGGTGTTTTTATTTCACATTTATATACCTACATTTGTACCAAAAGCAACTGTGTATAGGTTTGGTTAACTCGGACAACTTGCCATTACTATGATTATATTTCTAAAACTCACTACAAAACATTGCTAACAAAACATTGTTATGTCAACTAAACAGTTATATTTAGTTAAATATTTTGCAACCAGGAAATAATTTATGAGTTTTGGAGTACACTGATAACTGTAATTCATCACCATTATTACACTATTTATGCATTGTAACAGGAGATGATGAAATTTTCTAGAATTGCATGTCTGTCATGCAGTTTATAATATTCTTAGCCACAGTTTATAATCTCCCACATAAAGCTGACAAAATTTACTTCATGTGGGGCAAATTTGAGTTGCAATGTATTTGGAGACGAAAGTTTTTGCACACACTTAGAATTGTGCAATTCCTGCATTTCCATAAAGAAATGACTAATTACAACATGACTTTCAGTTAGAATATGGGGAAAAACATTCTCATTTCCTTTAAACAGAATGAATATGGTAATTGATTTCTTTCAGGTCATTCAGTTTGATGATTGAATGCATGATCATGTAGGCTTTTCTGTGTTCTTATTTGAAAGCCTTAAGTTGGACTAAGAGTCTTTTCATTGTTTGTTTTATTGGCTGAATGATGAAGCTAATAAAGTGATATTGCGGACATAAATCATGTGTTTTTCTTCTGTAATGGTAGAATACGTATATTCCGTAGTTCTCTCTCCCTAAGTAAGGTTACCATGCTTGTATGTAGTGGTGCAACAGGTTACTGAAACAAATCCAAAATTTAGGCCAATGGGGGCCCAGTGGCCCCTGTAAATATGCCACTGGTAGTAGTGAAAAAGGTAAAAGTTGTTCTTATTCATTATGTTTAATGTCCAAAGTTGTTTTTATTATATATAATATATATTCCTGCTGTAGTTTGTTGATTTTATGTGCACTCACCCAGACATACACACTGTATTATTATCTAAAATAATCAACAACCAAGTCAAAGAATGATATATGAAAACAACACCAAAGTAATTAAATATTAACAGCACAAGCAATTACATTCACCTAGACTAGCACGCTGGACAAGGAGTACCGCAGTCAATGCAGACATCTATCAGTAAGGAGACAGTAAATTTCCAATAGACAACACTCTAGTCAGCGCTTGACTACAAATTGCCTTTGCCCGTGGATATAGCAATTATTACATCTTATGTTGAGTGGCTTTGTGGTCCAGTAAAACATCACAAATCATGATAGACCTATCTCCTACTCTGCGCACTTAATATACAAAGGATACGGAGTTGTCACATCATCTGGCTTTGTGGGATATTTCTAGTGTAGGTGTAAATTAATATGTAGCCATGGCATAAAATATGTAGTCATCATTGTATGTAAATTGGTCATTTAAAGAACGCAAAAGAAAGATTGAACAAATTTAATATCCTACACCCAATAGTTATTGTCTGTGGTTGGTTAGACCGGGATGGGCCCCAGTTGGGATGGGTTGCAGAGGCACTGTGGTTAAACCTTAGGACCCTTATTTGAGAGGACTGGGGTTCGAATATCCTCTTGCTCCCATTTCGGAGCTTGGGTATGTTTAATCAAAGGTTATAGAACCGTGTTGCATCCAATCTAGAGTTAGGACCCTTGTTCATCCAGTCTAGGGATATATAGCCCTTGTGCGTCCAATCTAATGTTTGGACCATGGTATATTCAATCTATGGTTAGAGCTCTGATGCATCCAATCTAGGATTATAGAACCCTGCATGCATTCTAGAGTTAGGACCCTGGTGCATCCACTTTAGGGTTAGAACCCTAGTGCCTTCAATCTAGAAATAGGACCCTGGTTTACACAATCTAGGGTTGGGGCACTAGTGCAACCAATCTAGGGTTATAGAACCCTTGTACGTGTGTCCTAGAGTTAGGACCCGGGTGCATCCACTTTAGGGTTAGAACCCTAGTGCCTTCAATCTAGAATTAGGACCCTGGTTTACACAATCTAGGGTTGGGGCAATAGTGCAACCAATCTAGGATTATAGAACCCTTGTACGTGTATCCTAGAGTTAGGACCCTGGTGCATCCACTTTAGGGTTAGAACCCTAGTGCCTTCAATCTAGAAATAGGACCCTGGTTTACACAATCTAGGGTTGGGGCACTAGTGCAACCAATCTAGGATCATAGAACCCTTGTACGTGTGTCCTAGAGTTAGGACCCTGGTGCATCCACTTTAGGGTTAGAACCCTAGTGCCTTCAATCTAGAAATAGGACCCTGGTTTACACAATCTAGGGTTGGGGCACTAGTGCAACCAATCAATAGTTAAAGCTCTAAGATTATTCCTCCCACTAAGTGTGGAGTGCCGTGACTAGCAGAATGCAGTGTGGTAGTTATCCTTGCTTGATCTGATTCTTGTACAGGAAAACATTTGATTCATGTTCATTCAGTGGCAGTATTAGCATTTGAACAATGTCAAGTCGATAGATATTTAAATGAGCATTTTGTCAACAACACGTCATGACAAGTCAGCAGCTGATGTGTTATTGTGCAATGACTCATCATGGTCCATTAGTTAATCTTTTCTGCTGCCAGATTGCCGGAATATTGTGTGTTCAAAGCACAGCAATGAATGTTTAAGGAGCATGAGATTATTATTTCCCTGTGTTGTCTGTTGGTGCCCAAGTTGAATCTAGTCACAAAACATTAGTGTTTCCAGACATAAAAAGACAACTTTACATGGGTGCATTTTCTCCTTATGGTTTCTAATTTTTAGATGATTGGACATGTATTATATGCAGACATGCCGGTTTTTGTTGAAATCTGGTATTTTTATTTAAAATTCTGCATAAATCTGTAAAAAAATCTATCGTTGGATAATCAAACAAAAGGTGTCACCACACGTCTGCCTAGCCATCTGCCTATTTCAAAGCAAGCATTAAAGGTGTTTGCACTTTGACTGCTATAGGTTTGTCATTAGATTTCATCCTTTTGTGGTGAACACTAAATAATGGCAACATTTTCTGTAAATTTGAAACAAATTGTGTAAATATGGGATACAGTCGTATTCTTCCCCAAAATGTAAATTGAATACAGATAATCCATAAGAAACTGCATACAATTTTTTTATATTTTATATTAGCGGGTCAAAATGAGATTGGCAATGGCAGTTCATTCAATTAATCATGTTCATTTTTTCCTGTTGGTTTTGTTCACATATCCATAGTTAATGTTCTTCAGTCTAGCGCAGAGGACACTTTTTCTTTGACCACCGTCATGTACACATAATTATCTCCACTGAGTATCATGCATGGCTATGATAATGCTATAATATTGATGAAGCAATTATGGTTACTACAGCGTACATTTGGCAGTGAGCTGCCTTAGCTTGTAGAAGCGACATGCTCATTGTGATTGATTGATTTGAACCCCCAGGACACCATGCCCTTAATCCAAATCACTCACTAGAGAAATCATAATTTAATTGCTGCACATGGTGGATAAGTGTAATTTCTGAGGTATTGGAGGAAGTACTGCATTACTGGGAAGATAAATGGCTTCCATGCTGATGCAGGTGGCATGATAGCATGGCTACATTGTGTATCCGTCCACTCGGCTGGTGATCATCTGTTTGTCTGTGTTGCACTGCAGAAGAATGATGGCTTGCAAGTATTCCTTGGTCACAAGGGGAACAAAATGTCCCCTCCCACATCCGGTCTTGATCTACAATTGAAATGTGTGGGAACACTTAGTGTATGCATGCAATGTTTTTGTTAGTTCAGGTCTTATGGAGTGTTTTTGTTAAGGTTCTGCTCATACATGGGCAGCTATACCTTTCCGGGACAACCTGTTTGGACAAGTGCTACCAAAATTCTGTTCATTTTACGGCAAGCTACATATTCATATAGCTTATATTATGAAATTGTGATAACGTTTATACTTGTGTGAAGCAATTTATTCAAGGTGAACCTTACGAAAACAAAATGACCACAAAAAAGTTTGTAAGCACAAATGTATAATGAAATCTATGATGAAACTATATGTATAAGGTAGATGCATGAGTAAATTTCATAAACGCCTCCTGTTTATGTGTGTAAGTGTTATTGCAGAAAAAGCTTCCACATTAATTCAAACACCTGATATAGAATATAAAAATATTATTAATGTGATGCAATTAATTATGTCTGTACAGAAGAATATAAAGTACTTATCCATTATGATGTTAAAACACATTAGTCAAGTTGAAAAAAGGTGTTTAATGTTGAACATGTAAATGGAAGGTCAGAACTACATGTTCTGGATGTATGATAATAACTCTCTGTCAATAGTGCACTTGATTGATATCAACTGTTGAAAACTTGTGTCGGAGATTGATGTGAATCATGTGCAATCATTGTAAGTGCTTTTGTCTGTCAGATTATTATAGCAATATCAGACAAGGGGCCTCCCAGATAACTGAGCTCCATAGTGTGGCACTAAGTTATATGTTGGACGTTTATTTTGAGAGGTGCCTTTTGTTAGGAATTGCAGAGTGTGCAATTGGCAAGGTTGAGAAGTACTAGGATGCTTCTAAAGACACATATTTATCTCACCTTTCAGTAAAATATCTAATTTTGAATTGAAAGATTATCTGTGGCTCAGTAGATAATAGTTATTGTAAGGCTGGATGTCAGATCATCTGTGGCTCAGTAGATAATAGTTATTGTAAGGCTGGATGCACTCAAGGGGCATACGTCTTAGGCGATAAATATAGGAACATTTCATGTGATATACATGAACAAGAGCTGCTCATCGCATTCTTGTTCTAAATCTTTGAAGTATTCTTTGATATGATAATCAAGGTTGCAACATTGCTACGGTGTGACATGAATATGATTTATTTGTAGATTGGATAGCTCAGTTAATTATATTATAAGGGATATAATATCTACAAAATAATACATAATAATATGCTGCTGTAAATATTTGTATACATTTGTATAGTTTTTCTGCCAGATATTCGATATAATAGCTTGTTCCAATATGTACATTGTACCAATATGTATTGCATTTTTCATCCAGAATATATACATATTGGAATATTATCTGAATATCTGATAGAAACATCTATAAACATATGCACACACACACACACACACACACACACACACACACACACACACACACACACACACACACACACACACACACACACACACACACACACACACACACACACCCACACCCCCACGTACGCACGCACGCACGCACGCACGCACGCAAGCACACACACACATTACGTATTACGTATTATTTGTAATGTTTGTTATAACATATTGAACTCATGTCACATATGATGCATTAGTGTGTTCTGTTGAATCTGAATTAAAGATATTCAGTTGATTAGAATATAATTATATTTAATTTTAATTAATTTTCAGTCCTGTGGAATACCCCCCTTGCTCCCTATACACTGTTTGGGAAGAATTGCTCCGTGAAACCCAGCAAGATGCTGAGGTAAGAGAAGTGTCTGTCGAAGATATCAACATATGTCTGTTGATATCTCCTGCCCTGCTTATATACCTCCAGGGCAGTATCAACCACAGCTGCAGGTTTTGCAGTGCAGTCATGTAAAAAAATTATTGGTAGCTAAAACTAAAACATTAAATTTTTTCTTCATCATTGATTAATGCTATTTATGACCATTTATACCACATTTCTATGTAGAATATTTTGAAATTTGAAGAAATGAAATTTTATTTAAACAAATTAAATGTAATATTGACACATGCCATTTTAAAACAGATGATGGAGGGGGTTAACAGTGGGAGGTTTGCCCCCAAACAGATGGGAGTTGGGAGGTTGAGACCCTCTTGTGATGTGTGTTCAATTCGCCACTGAGATAGGTTCATGCCAAGTTTGAATGTAATGTGAACAGTCGTTCTTGACCAGTGACCGTGGACAGCAATGTTTGTACTTTAATGTACAGTGGTGTGAAAAGCAGTGCTACTATATGTCCCATTCGATCAGTGTCAAAAAAATATCTGCAAAAGCCAAGAAAAAAAACAGGAAAAATTCCTAGTCATACAAAACTTTTACATATTTTTTCAAAGATAATTATTCAAGTTAAATGTAACATTAATGTAAAGTCATGTTGACCAGAATGATGACGCATATATAATATCAGGAATTGCAGATAGTAGGCCAAGTAGAAGAGGTGGGGTAATAGACACGGTTAGACCCACGTTGATGACTAAGTGACGATGACGTATATTTGTTCACGCACTTGTTAGAGCACACAGGAAACATTTCTGGAAATATCTGTTTGTGTGTGCATGATAAAAGAAGATAATTGACTTAGTTATTTAGTATACGGTAGGATGCATCAGCGGAAAAAGCGTCTGAGTGGCTTGTGTTGTCACGTACATCCTATGTGAACAGGCGCATGCAGAGACGGCGACACTGATTGCAAAGAACGTCTGCGTGCCACTCGTTGAGATCTCGAGCCATAAGAAGAATGAGTCAAAGCAGTTGTGTTCTTACCGCGACAAGTTCGAGTCATTACTGCAGACGGGAGAAAACAATGTAGAGAAGGTAGGTGGTTACTTGGTCACTAACTGAAAACTGGTAGTATGATGGGTAATTAATTCATATCTGACTCTAAATATGTGCGATCACTTGCCATGTCAATATTTCTGTATGCATGTGAGACAGACAGACTCTTACAGCCGAACTACAAAGAAGAGAACAAGCCATGGAAATGAGGTGCTAAGGAAAGATCCTTTGCATCTCGTACAAGGACCATGTAGAATGAAGAGGTTCACAGCAGAATCCAACAAGCCATCTGGCCCTATGAAGAATTCCTGATCACGGTAAAAAGATGGATGCTGAAATGGTATGGGGACGTCTCACGAACATCTATCCAAGACAGTATTGAGAAATTGTGCAGTTAATAACTTTAACAAGATTTGCCATCCAAGCCAAAGGCCCAGATGGCAAGTGGACAAGGAAGCCATTGGCTTATCGAGAGTCCAACAATGTTCATCTACTTATAGCCCGCTCTCCTGAGATATGTGTCAACCTTGTTTTTAAACATATTCACGCTGCTAGCAGTTACACAATCTGTAGACAATTTGTTCCATTCATTTATTGTCCTCTGTGAGAACGAGTGCTTCCTGATGTCCAATCTACATTGATCCTTTACTAATTTTACCTCGTCCTCTAGTTCTGCTATCCTTCTTGAGTGAGAAAAACATATTTCTATCAATATTTTCATACCCATTCAATATCTTAAAAACTTCAATCTGATCTCCTCTTAACCTCCTCGTCTCTAGAGTTGTTAAACCACATTTTTTCAGGCGTTCTTCATAACTAAGGTGTCTCAGTTCTGGAATCATTTTAGTTGCTCTCCTTTGTATGCGTTCAAGCGTATCTATATCCTTCTTACGATATGGTCTCCATGCTTGTATACAGTATTCTAAATGAGGTCTAACTATTGCTTTATAAAGAGGTATAATTAACTTTTTTCCCTTGTATGTTATGTTTCTTCTAATCAATCCAAGAATTTGATTACCCTTTGAAGCTGCAATACCACACTGCTCTGAAACTTTCATATCAGCGCTTATTGTAACTCCTAAGTCCTTTTCTTTTACAGTAGTACCCAGAACAGTATCTCCCATTTTATAGTTTACATTCAAGTTCCTATGTCCTGTATGTAGGCATTTACATTTCCCAAAATTGAACAACATCTGCCATTTCTCAGACCATTTCACTAATCTGTCTAGATCGTTTTGTAAATGTTGTTTATCACCATCAGTATTAACCTTTCTAAACAGTTTTGTGTCATCCGCAAATTTCAGTACATTACTTGTTATACTGTTGTCCAAGTCATTGATATAAATTAAGAATAATATAGGTCCTAATACTGATCCTTGAGGTACCCCACTCAAAACCGATTTCCAATTTGAAACTTCTCCATCTACTACAACTCGTTGTCTTCTGTCAGTCAGCCATTGTTCTATCCAGTCAGTTATGCTATCCCCGATACCATGGGCTTTTAATTTAAGTAGTAATCTTTGATGTGGCACTTTGTCAAAAGCTTTCTGAAAATCTAAGTAGATAATATCTACTGGCGATCCCACGTCTATCCACTTAGTGATTTCTTCCAAAAAACATAACATATTTGTTAAGCATGACCTCGCTTTAAGGAATCCATGTTGAGATGAATTTAATAATTTACGCTTAACGAGGAATTCCACCATATGGTCTTTAATTAACCTTTCTAATAATTTACAAATCACTGACGTTAAACTCACTGGTCTGTAATTCTCTGACTTATTTCTCGAACCCTTTTTAAATAATGGTATGATGTTTGCTTCTTTCCATTCAAACGGAACAACTCCCTCTTTTAATGACAAGTTGAATACTCTTGCAAGTGGTATACTGATTTGTTCTACTGTTTCCATTAGTAATTTTGGAGGAATCCCATCCACTCCCGGTGATTTGTTATCCATCATTGCCTTTATTTTCTTAGCTACCAATTCTGGAGTTACAACTAACGGACCTAAATAGTCAGATTTAGCCCCCTGAAATTTAGCATCAGCAACTGGTAATGAACTAATATCTTCTTTGGTAAACACTGAACTGAAGTAACCATTTAGGTCTTCCGCCATTAAAAACCCCTGTGATATTATATTTCCAGCACTGTCTTCTAGAGGTCCAACCTTGTCTTGTACGTTTTGTTTACTCCTGACATATGCATAAAAACTCTTGCTGTCATTTTTTATGTTACATGCTAGTTTTTGCTCATAGCTTCTTTTAGATTGTCTGATTTCAGTTGTAGCTGCATTAAGTGCCTCTTTGTATTTTGCATAGTCTTCGTCCTTTCTGGTACGCCTATAAACCCTCCACATAGTTTGTTTTAGCATTATTTTTCTAATAGCCTCTTTTGACAAGTGTTTCTTTCTACACCATTTTCCTTGTTTTTGGAAGGGAACAAATTTATCGATGATACTCTCAATTTCATATTTTAGAATATTCCAACATTCAATTGCGGTCTTATTCATCAGCATGTCATTCCAATCTAGCTTTGCTAAGTATTTTCTCATATCTTTGTAATTACCTTTGTGGAAGTTTCTCTTGTACGTTTTCTTATTTTTACTTTCTGATTTTACATTGATGTCAAAATGTATTTGATTATGGTCACTATTACCCAATGGTTCAAATATTTTTACATTGTCCACTAATTCTTTTTGTGATGACAAAACTATATCTAATACATTTTCTCCCCTGGTTGGTTCTAGTACGTGCTGAGTAAGAAAGCTATCCTGGATTTAAAATAGAAATTGTTGGTCCTCAATCCCTGTGCTCTAGAGAATTCCATTGTATGTGTCCATGGTTAAAATCTCCCATTATGATACATTCCCCTTTACTAACTTCCTTTATAGCGTTTTTATTTTTGTGTTGTCCTCTTCGTTTATGTTTGGACTTCGGTAAACTAATCCAATAGTTAATTTTGAATTTCCTGAAACAATTTTGCACCAAACAGCTTCATCGCAATCTGCTTCCGTTTCTAGTTTTATTTCATAAGCCTGAATAGATTCTTTAACATATAAAATAACTCCCCCGCCCCTTCTTCCTATTCGATCTTTCCTAAACATTACATATCCTGTCAGTCCTAATTCAGCATCTGTTATATCTATGTTGGCCCATGATTCAGTTATACCAATTATGTGAGGGTCAATATCTTCTACCATAATGTTTAATTCGTTTTTCTTATTTACTATGCTCCTTGCATTTAAACATACGCATCTATAACCTTTTTCAGAGATGTTTTTCGGATGATTTGATATTGGTTTATCTGTGCTAGTGGCCTCTTGTTCTGCTTGAGACACCTCTAGGTAACCCCCCTGCACTTCTAGTTTAAAGAATGTTTACTTCCAAAAATATTTGTCATTGTACCCAAGTCACTATCTACTGCTGCTGAAAGTTTGTCCGCGAATACTGCCGCCCCCTTTCCACTTAAATGAAGCCCATCCTTCATGTACATATCAGCCCTCCCAACAAAACTTCCCCACAAATCCAACTTCCTCTTCCCTACATAACTTCTGGACTAACATGTTAATTGCCATCCCCCGACAATTTCGATATTTGTGACCCCTCCTGCCCATTACAGGTAAAATCCCTGACAGTATTACCTGCTCAACCCGCGTCTGTTTTAGTGTTCTGACCAACTGCCTATATTTCCTAACTATGGCAGTTGTACCCTCCCTCTCTACGTTATTTGTCCCTACGTGTACTAAAACAGATCCACCCTTACCCGAGCCTACGATGTTTTTTACCCTCTCAAACTTGCCCTTATATGCAAGAAAACATTGAAATGGAGGGTGATCCCTGGCATTATGTTTAGTCAATCTTGATAGTACGTATAATATATTGTAACACAAGGTTTTCAGTTACCCCTTGCACTTACTTTTTCCTTAAGGTATCTTATGAAAGTGTGCTAATATCCTATTTACTCATGTTTTCGCATAATTTTAATGTGCACACATGCTCGTGTGCGCCTGTGTGTGCAAGTGTGTGTGCGGGTAAGCATCCATATATGTTTGGGTAGATTAAATTTTATATGCCTATGTGCATGCATTGTTAGCTCAATTTTTTATTGTTTTCCATTCCATGGATCTGGAGGTTTGTACTTGTTTTGGAACAAGTTCAGACCTCCTGGTTTTAATCAACACCAGAGCAGTAAACAAAGCTCTTGCATAAAGATAAAAAAACAGCCAGGCCCCCGAAACGTCAATGACCGTGTTTTGACACAGGTGTGCATTGAAAAAAAAATTAATAAGGTGATTCTGTGTGTGAGCGATTGGCCTCCTGAATGCCAGCTGCTACTCCTTGCTGCTCAGTGTAAAACTATTCATATGGAGTCATGTCAACAGACACTAACAGTGCACTAAGGCTGCAGAAGAGCATGCATTTTGTACATGAGATGTTTTGCAACTGAAATGCGATTTCATCCTGCAAATGAGCTATCTGCGACTGTGCCACTGCGACCACTGTATGACCCCAGCTAGTAGTCAGACCTCGAGCCATTTTTGCCTGCGTAAATGCAGTGTGAGATTTTAGACATTTGAAAAATGCAAGCGTGTTCTTGACAGAAAACTAATCACCTGTGGAAAGTGTTGTTTGACAGATATTTACATCGGATGGTCTCATTTAGGCCCTTTTCACATGAACAAATTGTGAATAAGGAAGTAAATTTGTCATTTGTTGTTTAAACAGAAATTTGTGTACACTGTATTTAATTTGAAGTACATCCCAAACACTTGTGCGACATTGTATGGTGAGATGGGCCCTAGCTACTATTGTATGGTGAGAGATGGGCCCTAGCTACTATTGTATGGTGAGATGGGCCCTAGCTACTATTGTATGGTGAGATGGGCCCTAGCTACTATTGTATGGTGAGATGGGCCCTAGCTACTATTCTCACTAAATCTAGGCTTCTCTTGCCCCAGATGTTTGAATGTAGTTCATCCCACTCTATGCTGTTATTTTTGCGCGAGAACTATTTTGGCATAAACCACTAACACAACATGCCGGGAAAAGATTTCAACTTGTAATCCAGTACTTGCAGTGTCGGTTTTGGTTTGTATATTGATGCATCTCATGTTGGTTTGGTATAAACTTTGAATCAAGCTGATGTTGCCAAGTTTTACCTGCAGTGCTACAAGAAGTACACAGAGGCCTATACGACGTACGAGAACGACGAAACAGTCTCCCAGCTCCCTCTGGGCACTTACCACAGTGCTCACAATGACTACTTGCTTCAACTGGAGGCCGCCAATGCACAGGAGGACATCTATCACGAGTCTGTCCTACCACAGATGCTCCAAGTAAGTCTGCTGTCACCCCACTTCACCCCGCTTCACCTTATTTCACCCCGCTTCACCTTACTTCACCTCACTTCACCCCACTTCACCCCACTTCACCTCACTTCACCCCGCTTCATCCCACTTCACCCCACTTCACCTCAATTCACCTCACTTCACCTCACTTCACCCCACTTCACCCTACTTCATCTCACTTCACCCCATTTCACCTCACTTCACCCCACTTCATCTCACTTCACCCCAGTTCACCCCACTTCATCCCATTTTACCTCACTTCACCCCACTTCACCCCGCTTCACCCCACTTCACCTCACTTCACCCAACTTCATCCCAATTCACCTCACTTCACCCAACTTCACCCCAATTCACCCCACTTCACCTCACTTCACCCAACTTCATCCCACTTCACCTTACTTCACCCAACTTCATCCCACTTCACCCCATGTCAACCCACTTCACCCCACTTCTTCCCCTTGGTGCCTTGCAGTGTGGGGGCCTCCTCAATGAGTTGTCTTCATCTATCGGGATCTTCTGCCATTCTCCCTCTCCCCCTCCCTCTCCCCTCCCTCTCCCCCCCTCTCTCTCTTCTCTTAACACTATCTCTCTTAACACTGTCTGTAACATTATTGATAACACTATTACAACATTCTTAATTTTCCAACTGCACCTAATCGTAGCCCCAATAACAGGCCTGGTAATCACAATTTATTGATTGGAGTCAGCCCCAATCACAATGCATAATAAAATAAAATAAAGATACATATTCTTAATGTTAAAAATTAAGACTCCAACCTTTCAAATGTTCCTGTAATTTATGTGGAATAAAGTTACACTTTCTTTTCGTCGAACATCTCCGAGATTACTGAAACAAACACCAAAGTTGAAAAAAAAATGGGCACAAATATATTGTCTATAATAATATATTTATTAGTATTACTAGATGCACAATTAAATTAAATATATGATCTGATTGTCGCTGATGAACCATACTTCAAGCGACGGACAGTCTCACATCAATAAACCTTCAATGTGTAAATGCAGATGGGTGGCTCCTATGATAGTAACTAATTTTAGTTTTAACGGGAGCCTCTGTGACCCGAAATTGTGACCTTTGTATATTTTTTTATTGTGCGTTCATACCATGTTTGTGATAAGTCTGCGTGGATATGCGTATACAATAATATGCTTGTATATATGATAATATACATATTTTTGTATCTTTTCATGTATATGATAAATGCAATCAACATGGCTGCTCTATTGTCCGATAAATTCCTGATGCAATTTTAAAATATTGCAGTTTTATTCCAATGGCAATGACTTTGGTAGTTATATAATAAGATTGTGCAATTTATACATGACACTACATGACCACATTTCACTGGTGCAACTGCAGGGTATGATCGAGAATGAGAGGGAAGCGACGACACCGCGTTTTGCAATAGACTATAATTTTTTTATGTCGGAAAATGTGCTCAGATTCAAATCGGTGAAAGCATGCAAAATACATCACGACAAAGACAACATTATGGTCGTGTGTGCTCCATACAAACGATAAAACTAAATAGTTCAACAAATAAAAGCGGATGGTGACACTTACTTGCATATATTAGTGGATTGTTTCGCTTCCCTCAACTTCGTTCATTCGAATTCAAGGCAGTATGGTGTCACGCGCAATGCATGCTGGAATATGGTAGATATGCCACTGCTTTACTCAATACCAAAATGTGTGGTGAAAGCTGCCTTAAATTACCTAACGTTACAAATATAAAGGGTCTTATTATTTGTAAATTTAGTTAAGGCATCTAACACCGCACATATTGTATTGTCTTAGAGATATCATAGTTAACATTCGCAACTTGAACAAATAAAAAAATTGCAACGTTGTATGAACGTCAAATGTCCAAGTCCTAATAATGGTGATGACAGGCATAAAGACATCGTGATGGGTTGTTGACCTGGTTTCCATGTTGTGCCAACATCACATATATTGACGTAGTCATAACGTTGATGACCAGACGTAAAAACGATGTATTCATATAATTACTATGTACTTAGTTGGTTGGTCTGTCGACGTAACTGAGACGTTGTATGGACATGGATTTTCCACGTCCTTATCCCTTTAGACCTCAGTGTGTTTCTGTGTACAACGGAAGCTATCTTCACAAATCTGCGAAGCAGAAATTAAATGTGGGGCATATCACTGTATAGAGTCTACCTTCAATGCACATCATGTTGCACATGTTGCAGTGCTGCAATTGATATGATAGTAAATGCAATTGAATAAACTATACATTGGTACTTCAGATTCTCCACGTCCTTAAAACGTTGATGACTAGACGTTGCAAACACGTTGGGTTGCATTGTCGACGTTATTTCAACGTTGTGCCAACGTCACATATATCCACGTCATTATAACATTGATGATCAGACATTGTAAAATGCTGTATTTATATATATATATATATATATGTACCTAGTTGGCTGGGCTGTCGACGTGATTGCAACGTTGTATGGACGTAAATTGTTCACGTCGTTCTAAAGTTGATGACCAGACGTTGCAAAGACGTTGCATTGAGTTGTCGATGTTATTTCAACGTTGTGCCAATGTCACATATATCCATGTCGTTATCTTATCGATCACCAGATGTTGTAAAAACGTTGTACTTATAGATGAAACTAGTTGGTTGGACTGTCGATGTGATTATAACGTTGCATGGATGTCAACTTTACATGTCCTTATAACGTTGATAAACAGATGTTGGGTTTGGTTGTCGACTTCATTTCAATGTTGTGGCGACATAAAATGTCCACGTCCTTGTGACGTCGATGACCAGACGCTGAGAAAACGTTGTATTTGTGTTGTTCGATGTTGCAATGTATATACAACTAATAATCAACGTCGTACCAATGTTGTGTGACGGCTGGGAATGATGGTGATAAGCAACATTTACAAAATGATCTAGACAAATTAGTTAAATCATCTGAGACATGGCAATGTTATTAAATTTTTGGAAATGTAAATGCCTGCATACAGGAATTTTGGATGTAGACTATAAAATGGGAGATACTGTTCTATGAACTACTGGAAAAGAAAATGACATAGGAGTAACAATAAATGCTGATATGAAAGTTTCAGAGCAGTGCGGTGTTACAACTTCAAATGGTAATCACATTCTTGGGTTGTTTAGGAGAAATATAACATACAAAAAAAGAGCTATATATAAAGAAATAGTTAGGCCTCATTTAGAATACTGTATACAAGCGTGGAGACCGTATCGCAAGAACGCTTGAACAAATACAGAGGAGAGCAACTAAAATGATTCCAGAACTGAAAGACCTAAGAATGCCTAAAAGAATGTGGTTTAACAACCCTAGAGACAAGGAGGTTAAGAGGAGATCAAATTTTAAATATTAAATGTGTATGAAAGTATTGATAGAAAAATTCTCACTCAAGAAAGATAGTAGAACTAGAAGCCATGAAGTAACATTAGTGAAGGATTAGTGTAGATTGGATATCAGGAAGTGGACAATAAATGAATGGCACAATTTATCTACAGATTGTGTAACTACTAGCAGCATGAATATGTTGAAAAACAAGGTTGACACATGTCTCAAGAGGTCGGGTTACACATAGATTAAAAATGCTGGACTCTCGATAAGCGGGCTTCCTTGTCCACTTGATATCTGGGCCTTTGCCTTGGATGGCAATCTTGTTAAATCTTGTCTTGTTAAAGTAATTTTTTCTTTTGGGTGTTTCTCAGAATTATAAGACCTGACATTTTGTGAGAATTTTGTCCTATTTACAAAATGTTTTAAAATCATGAAACGTCCCCAAAGAAATTGAAACTCAAAGTTTTATTCATCTGGAATATGACTTTGTATTTCAACTACAATCCATGAAAAATGTAAGTTTATCTTAAATTCTACTGAAGCTACTCACTTCAACACAAGCATAGAATAACCATCTCAGCTATGTTAAGTAAAGTTATTAGGTAAAATGATTGTAATTTTGCAGTATGTTTTGCAATGAAATATTTGTTTGAAGACGCAGTTGTGCACACAAAGAACGCAGGTGCAAGTGCAGTTTCACGTGAGATTAGTCTCATACTGATAAAGTGGCAACAAATTGCATATATAATAATTGTATTACCGCAGCCACAGCGTACATAATTATCTAGTGTCATAACGTATAGTTTGATGCACAAAACCACTTATGCTTCTTGGGAATTATATACCAAGATGGGCGTTTGCTCTAGATCTGAGTGGTTCTTCTTCATCTATGCTAATTATCTACACCTGTAGTACTGTACCATCTGTAACAGAGACTGACCCTAAAAAATTTGACTTTAACCAGAGCAGACACTATGCAAAACACTGATGTTACCTACAGTGCAGCTCCATTATCTTTTGAGATAGATGGATGCCAATGACTACTTGTGACATTCACATGATTTCCAAGGCTGCCTCTGGTCTAGTGAGCTGTTATTGCTCTCTCAAACCTGTCAGCTCATAAACAACAGGAATAATAACAGATGTGCAAATATATTGGGAGGCACTTTCAGGATCTCGTCCTATAATAATAAAACGTATTATATAAAACATGGCTCGTGTATGTATGTGGCTTTTCTGGATGCTTCCAAAGCTTTTGATCAGGTGAACCACACTATTTTCAAAACTACTTGAACTTGGTGTTCATAGGAGGATAATAAAAGTATTATGTAAGTGGTATTGCAACCAGTCATTGTGTGTCAGATGGGGATCAGTCGTTGTGTGTCAGATGGGGATCAGTCGTGTGTCAGGTGGGGATCAGTCATTGTGTGTCAGATGGGGATCAGTGCTCTCAAACTTCTTTTCTGTTAATAATGGTGTAAGACAGGGAGGCATGCTATCCTCACTGTTGTTTAATGTGTATATTAATGACATCAGTGTGTCTCTGTCGAAACTACCTGTTGGTTGTTGCTGTGGTAAAACTGTTCTTATCACCCCATGTATGCTGATGACACTGTCTTGCTTGCTCCCTCAGCCAAAGGGTTGCTTGCTCCCTCAGCCAAAGGGTTGCTTACTCCCTCAGCCAAAGGGTTGCTTGCTCCCTCAGCCAAAGGGTTGCTTGCTCCTTCAGCCAAAGGGTTGCTTGCTCCCTCAGCCAAAGGGTTGCTTGCTTCCTCAGCCAAAGGGTTGCTTGCTCCCTCAACCAAAGGGTTGCTTGCTCCCTCAGCCAAAGGGTTGCAAAGGCTTCTAGATGCTTGTTACACATATGGATGTGATAACAATATTTTGTTTAATAGTCAAAAATCAAAAGTAATGTTTTTTGACACAATGTGGCAAATTTTATGCTGGGTGAAATGAAATTGAATATAACCAAGCCCTACAAGTACCTTGGACATATAATAAATGATAATCTATATATTGAAGGTGATATTAAAGCTAAAGAATGGTGCCTCTGTGGCAGGTGCAATGTTTACGTAGAAAACTTTACTTCTGTTCTGAACATGTGAAGAATAAGGTGTTCACCTGTTATTGCAGTAATTTGTATTTGTGTTCTTTGTGGGCTCAATATAGAAAGTCGTCTATGCAGCATTTTATTGTGTCATACAATAAATAATGCATTCAGGATTCTGCATAGCCTGCCTATTAGATGTAGTGCAAGTTTTATGTTTGCCACTGCGGTTGTTGACAGTTGTAAAACTTGAATTACAAAACGTATTTATAGTTTAATGACTAAGTTGTCTACTTCCACTAACTTAATTGTACATTGTACTCTTAATAATCATGTATATACCACATCAGGTTTGTTCAGATCATGGATATGTGCATTATATACTATTATACAATTATTCATATTTTTTGTTATGGACTCGATGTATACTTCAATGTATGTTATATCTGAAATAAATTATTATTATATTTATATTTAATAGGCATGAACATACTTGCCCCATCAGCCATATATTATTAAGTCCCCCCTGTCCCTCCATATATTCATATCTGGAATAGCCCTTATAAAAGGTGCAAGATATGCATGTTATTCTGCTGTTGAATGTTTGATTGGCTTGTCTGCATTGGAGTGCTTAAATCCAGCCTCAAATATGCTGCCACCTAGTGGAGTATAAAGAGGTTGAATGCAGACATGCTGACATGTACTTGGTGTTTTTAATGAATAATGTATCTTTCTTTGTTGTAGGAATTAGAAGATATCCACACTGATCTGTCAACCACATTGAACAACGCGTTTACAAGTCACTGTCTTCTATTTTCTAATAAAGTAGGTGTTTTCAGTCTAAATGTTAACATTAATAAGTTGTTCTGAAGCTGAAACATGTTTTAATTGTACATGGGCACTAACTAATATGGGGCATTGTGTTAAGGGACCTTTCACAACAAGATATTTTGCCACAAAATTAACACTGAACATCTTTCTACTACAAAGTGATGATGTTGTTGAACTTACGTACAGAAGAAGAAACTATCCCATGATGAAATGCCCAGCCCCACTCCAGTGGAATTTTATTGGATTATTTGTTCACATTTGTTCTGAGGACTGATTTAGATTCTAAATTATGTTAAATTCAGGTTTCCCGGTGTGGTGGTAATTTGTTGCAGTTTGGAAGAGTTACATTTTGGTGTTTCTAATACGTTGAATGACTTGCATGTTTCTAATGTTAATTATAGTTATATTTACACATCATCTTGAGAAACTTGGCTTGAGAATGGATGATCTTGGGATCTCTATTCCCAGTGTGTGATAAAATTAAGAAAATTCCCTAGTGTTATATAATATGCTATTAATTTTACATTCACATCACCAAATTGTAATTTTAGCTATTTATTTTATTTCACTGACCCTAGTGTGATCAAATTTATAAATATTTCAAAACTGTATTATTAATAAATTGGATTTAGTATTATTTATTGGTATTTCATAACCCGTATTGATGGCAGAAGTATAAAAACCAAATAAATCTTTACTGCAACACCACTAAAGTTATAGGTTACATAATAGAGATAAATACGTATTAGGACAGAGGCCTGATAGTAAGATATGTCTATGTTATAGTGCCATCATGCAATAAAGTTATGGATAACATAACAACAGTAGAGATGTCTGGGGCTGATATAAATCTATGTTGCGTAGCCAGCTTGTTATATGGCGTGCAGTCATATAGCAGAGAGCATTCATGGGGATATTGGAAAGCCCACTGCAGGAGGTAGGGGAGATTTGAGATCTTGTGGGACAGTGGAGCCCCAACAAATTAGGTTTGGGAGACATACGCTTCCATGGGTGCATTGGGAAGACAAGGTACATAGGGAAGGCGCCAAATTAAATTCAAGACAAAACATGATGGCAGTTGTGGATATACTCCAAACCGGATGTCAGTATTAATTTGTTATTGTTAACTTAGAACTAATGTGTTCAAATAATATTTGAACACAAAATTATTCAGATGCACAAAAGTACAACCTGAGATATGATTATTTGTCTGACATCTCAAAGCTAGCTTCTGAGAAAATAGGTCTGGAAAGATTAGACAAAGAACTGTTAACAAAAATATGTTTAGAAAATATACCTTTGCAACAGATTCACAACATTTAATTGTATTATCTATTTTGTTTAGGAGAAAATTTATCTGATCAAACATAATAACCATATGCCAATAATATTGATAAATCTAACTTTTATAATGGTTTAAAATGTGTTCGTATAATCTTGATAAATTATCAGCCTTTTTTAGATGACAACTTATGAACATATTATGTTATTATGTTCATAAGTTGTCATCTAAAAAAGGCTGATAATTTATCAAGATTATACGAACACATTTTAAACCATTATAAAAGTTAGATTTATCAATATAGCTATACAGTACAGTCGAACCTCAATATTAAGGTCACCAATGATACTAGACCTGAGTGACCTGAACAGCGAAGTGACCATTATAAAAGTTAGATTTATCAATATAGCTATACAGTACAGTCGAACCTCAATATTAAGGTCACCAATGATACTAGACCTGAGTGACCTGAACAGCGAAGTGACCGTATTGGCAGGACTATTGTCCTATATTTTACTATTATGGAACAATTTTGGACTGTCCTTGGGTGACCATAACAGTGAGGTGGCTGTATTACTAGGGTGACTGTAAAGCGAAGTTCAGCTGTATGTGCACCAACTAAAGCCCACACAGCAAAAAAAAATCTTTTATAAAAATAATATTATGTAATGTGAGTTGTAAGAATTTCTTAAAAACAATATTCACTTGATTTGTGGCATATCCTATATCAAAAACTCTGACAAATCCGGGCAGATTAATTGCACTTAGACTTGGCATGAACATCTCTCTGGCAACAGAACATCAACCAATTAAAATGTCGTGAATATTAAATAAAAAAATTCTTAATGCATAGTTGGCTTCATAAATATATTCTGTGTTAATGATGATTAGGTTTCAAATGCCAATATAATTCTGCCAAAATTCTGTTGGTTGGTGAGATACACAATTCTTGGTAAATTTCCTAAATAATTTTTAGATAGTGATTTGACTGAAATTTACAACATTGAATAAAATTATTCAGATGCACAAAAGTACAACCTGAGATATGATTATTTGTCTGACATCTCAAAGCTAGCTTCTGAGAAAATAGGTCTGGAAAGATTAGACAAAGAACTGTTAACAAAAATATCTTTAGAAAATATACCTTTGCAACAGATTCACAACATTTAATTGTATTATCTATTTTGTTTAGGAGAAAATTTATCTGATCAAACATAATAAGCATATGCCAATAAAAAAATCAAATGTGCAACATGATGTTGTATGTTTGCAAATTCAGTTGAATTTTTAATTGACATTAAACAGCAACTATAGTAATTGCCAGTGCAACAACCATTCAAACATACAACTGTCCTACTAACTACTAAGCATACCTGGCAAGACCTTGGCCACGATTGACCCTTTTTTACCTGCCAGTATCATTGTTCTAATTAGAAACCAGTGTAAGTGGTTAGAAGTTTGCACGTGTTGACTGTGTCGGCGGCCTTACGTGTTCCAATGCAAAGCCTGTGGGATTGTCTAGCAATATTCGACCAGTGCAGGTCACTACGATAAACTTCATAAACGTTGGTTGTAGGCCAAGGAACAGAACCGGCGGTTTGAGGACATTCTCAACCTATGCAAAAATGTGAATTCGAAGACAGACATCAATGTGTTCTTGTCATCGCTTCACCCTGAGGTCTTGCCATACACTGCGAAACATTTCACGTTCTCGCCACCTGCTCAAGTTGACCACACTGTGTCACAGGTAAATGCACCAATGACACATAATCCACAATCCTGTCATAAGGTTCCCACACTCAAGAAGTTACATAGCTGTCAACATTACTACTTTCATGTGGAAATTACAGTTTTTTTCTCTGGTCCCTCTTTCCCACTTTTTTGATGAAATGTCCTGCTTTTTTATTTTCAAAAGAACTCGCAGTAACATTGATCTATTCGTTGCACATGAAGTCATTCACATTTGATTTCTTTTCACATTTTCTCGCACGTAATGTTTGATGAGCCATGTCTTACGTGTTTCTTGGTGCTATTATCCAGACTAAGAGGAAGGCATTAGCAGAGCAGTGTCTGTCAAAAAGCCTGGTAGATCTTCTTCACACTTCCAGCAACATATACAACACGGCCATTAAAGTGTCTGACTATCAATCGAGAGAGAACCTGGGTTCAAGTCCACCCACTGCTGGGGCAATATCACTCGCCCCAGTTCACCCCAATCATTCAGCTGTGTAGATGAGAACCTGGCTATAGACAGTGATGGGATTCGAGTGATGAACTGTGAGAACAAACAACCTTTGTGCAGTAATTGCAGCATGGCTGGATGCTTCAATAGTGTTTGCATGAACAGGTCTGCTGGGGGCAAAGTGTAGTGTGCTCTGGGCAATGAATGTTGCAGTGTAAATTGAAGGCTTTGTTTTTGCTTTACCTTGACCACCTGTGGATGAAGACTACACCATGTCTTTGCTTCAGTGGACTCTGCTGGACCAGAAGATTATATTCCAGCGACACACGGAAATCGCACTTAAGTCGAAGGAGTTGTTTCTACAGAAAGAGGCTGCTGCGTTGACGTCCCTTCTGAGGAACAACGAACAGACTACTTTGACCCTCATCCGCATCTGCCAAAGGTGACTATTTCTGTCTCCTTTTTTTACAAACATCATTTTTCTTGTAAATTGTTCACAAATTATGTTGTTTTTGCTATATTTATACATTTCAAAATATTTATCTATGGTTGTATTTCTCTGTATGTCTGGTATTTACTGCATGAAACATGTTTATGTCCCCCGTGACTGTTGCATGCAATCTTAATAATCAGGAAGTGTGTAAAAATTATTGATACTTTCAAATTGTTTAATTTCTTACAAGATTTCTCCACCAGCAAAGCAATATTGATATAATTGGGAGAAAAAGCTTCCATAATGTTCCATAATATGACTTTAGCAGTCGTCACCTGCCACGCTGACACTTTGACATCCTACACAACTGGCTTTAGTTCAAACGAGTAGTTATTTATAGCAGCAGTCTATAATGAAGGCATGATGTGATATTTCTAAACATCATGAAGTCCAATAATTATTATTTATTCCATGTTACAAAGATTGGGAGTGTGAAAGAAGGTTTTCCCTCCTAGCGGAATAATTTTTTTATTTCAGGGTAAATTTACTTAATTCTGCTGCATTTTCTGGTCCATTTTCTGTGTGAAGTGGTGGCTTGGCTGTATATTGGGATTCAAGATGAGTAAATTTAACTTTTTAACTTTGAAATTATGTTATGGCGGTAGATTTTTGCCCGAAAGCGCTAGAGTTCAGAAAATAATTAAAGATAGTGGTAGACGTGGCACCTATGATTCTCACGGCCCTGCTTACGGCTTATGCAGTTACTGTTGCGAGATGTGGTTTTTAAATTCAGTACATGTGAGCGTAATGTGTGACTCATATGCCTGGGTTTAATTGTTAATTACTTAATCTAGGTATTACACCTGTACTAGTAGGTTATTTATAGTGGGTTTAGCCAGGTGCACTGGGTAAATGTAATTAAAAGTCTGGTTAATTGTATTGCCCAATACCTATCAGCCGGACAATACTGCCCACCTTGATAACTCACTAGACCCTCTGTGTGGATTGCTGATATGCAGTGCTAATTACTGGCCTGCACTGTTGTTATCAGTAACACTGCATTAAGAACAGAGAGAAGTACACTTTGGAAAAGGTTAGTAGGCTTATGTATGTCAGTTGGCTAGTTTTAAAATGACATGTTTTACACAAGTTTATATGCCTGGTGCTTGACGCTTGAAGAGGTACTCACTAAACAGCTGATCACAGCTAAACTGGAAGGTAATAGTGAGATAAGAGGTCACTAGCTATGTGAGTTGTGAGTCAATGACAGGTTCTTTTCATTTCTGTGTGTGGGATCGTCTGCTTCCACTGGCAGAGACACCAGGAAGAAGGGACGAACGGCTTCTTGTGTCTCTACCGGAAGACAAGCAATGTGAGGTGAACAAGGCAGGAGGTCAACTCAAACCCTGGTCCCTTAGTGCCATGTTTTCTTCTAGAGAGGCAGTGCTGTCTTTCTAGGCAAGAGTCAGATTCGGCACATTCGACTGCTCCATAACAGCTGGGAATAGTTACTACCAAAACATGTTTTTGTTGTTGTTATTTGCCTGAAGTTTTGCAGGTGAAATTGTTTTGACTTGTTCCCAGTTTTTAGGAAAAGGTGGGGTCAGATGTTAACACAAACCCTGGTCTCCCAGAGGTCTTTATTTTCACCACTCTGGTTCTATTGTGTGTTTGATATAACATTTAAAAAAAAAATTTGACTCGGTTTTTGTAATAATTAAACAATAACATTTAGAATAAAATATTACTAGCATGAAAGGCAAAAGGAATGATTTTCTTCCATTTCACAATATACATATTCAATCATCGATTATCACCTATTATATAGAAAATCGATGCAGTTGAAATATATAGAACGAACATTACGTTTCTTGAGAGGTAATTATGCTTAATATTAATAACCAAGAAACCGGATCATCTATCCATTCAAGGATCATTCGACAACACAAACGAGAGGTTGTAAAAACGTTACGGGGGCTGGAGAAAACGACGAGGAAGGGAGCTTGCTGGAAGAACCACCGCCATTTCAATACACGTCTGCATGACAACGTAATTCCAAAGAGCCTACATCTACGATCGACGGTAAAGGGAATAAAAGCGTCAACAATCCTGAGAAAAGCAGAGAAGAAGCTGTTAAACATCAGAATTTCTCAGTGCCATTTTACAGTGAACAAATTACAAGATGAAAAAGAATTGCTAGAAGCAAACCTACATACGAAACTAACAGAAACGGAAATGGAGGAAGTGACAGCATTCATCGAGCATGCGCACGAAACCACTTTCCGGGAAACGCGGGAAAGACAATAACGAAAATATGATCAACTGTTATCCAAACAACAACACGGAGCGGACAGTCCACAACTAGATGATCTGGACAACATCACAGAGAGGTGGGTCATTAATCTAGCGAACAGACATTTAGACAGTGACGAAGTCGGTCTATTGAAGAAAGGTTTAAATTTCGCGGTTACCCCACAGAACCTTCCCATAGACAATCTGATAACGACAACAGAATTAACATGTAAGAATATCAAAGAAAAACATAGGGCCGATGGGTTGAGATGTCAGGTAGCTAATGCCGTGATGAAACACAAAGCCAAGAAAAAGAGATCTAACATATCACTGGAAGAGAGGAAAGCACTTCAAACTTTACGTAGCAACAAGACGATCAAGATTCTACCAGCAGACAAGGGTAGAGCAACTGTGATTATGAAGGCCACAGATTACAATGCAAAGATTGCAGGACTATTAGGAGATGAAACCACCTACAAGAAATTGGAAAGGGACCCCACTAAAGTTTACAAAAGTAAACTAGTCAACACCATGAAAGAGTGGAAAAGAACCAAGACGATCTCAGATGCCCTATACTACAGGATCTACCCTACATCAGAAGCAGTCCCAAAATTCTATGGATTGCCTAAGGTCCACAAGAACAATGTACCATTAAGACCTATAGTATCAAGTATAGGTAGCATTACATACAAGACGGCAAAGTTCCTAGCCAGCATTTTGAGCCCACTAGTTGGAAAAACAGAACATTTTGTGAAAAACAGCACACAGTTTGTAAAGAAGATCAAAGAGTTGGAAGTTCCACCAGGGAGGAAAATGGTGTCCTTTGATGTGACAGCCCTGTTCACGAGTATCCCAGTGACAGAGGCGGTATCAGTGATAAAGGACGACTAAACCAGGATACAACACTGAAAGACAGATGTGAACTATCAGTAAATCAGATCATGACACTGTTAGAAATCTGTCTGAACACCACATATTTCATTTATGATGGCGTGTTCTACAAACAGAAGAAGGGAGCAGCCATGGGTTCACCGGTCTCTCCGATAGTGGCAAACCTATACATGGAACATTTTGAAGAAAGAGCCATCAGAGAAGCACCTCATCCTCCAGACATCTGGTTGAGGTATGTAGATGACATATTCACAGTGTTACAAGAGAGCGAAGTAGAACATTTCACACACCATCTGAATTCAATGGACGAGAACATTAAGTTCACGGTAGAACAAGAACTGGACAGTACGTTAGCCTTTCTAGACACATGTGTATGCCTGAATGATGATGGATCAACCAAGGTCAAGATATATCGAAAAGCAACCCACACGGACCAATATTTGAACTGGGATTCTAATCACCACTTAGAACACAAACGATCAGTGGTCAGGACACTCCTCCAAAGGGCAGAAAACCTGATAACAGAAGAGGAGGACAAGAACACAGAGGTGGACCACATCAAGAAAGTGCTGAAAGCAAGCGGTTACAAAACTTGGATGTTTAACACCACGCAACCAATGAGAAGGAAGGAGAACACCACCACAGAAACCAGCAGAAGACAACATGCCATATGTCTGCCCTACATTAGTAAACTATCAGAACAAGTAGCAAGGATTTTCAAGTCCTATAACATCCCGGTTTACCACAAACCTATCAACACCCTGAGGTCACTGTTGGTTCACCCAAAAGACAGAAGAGCAAAGGCAGCAATGTGTGGGGTAGTATATGACATACAATGCCCAGAATGTGACCAACACTATATAGGAGAAACAGCCAGAACACTTGGCACAAGAATTAAAGAACATCTATCTTGTCACCAACCCCTATCAGCTATAACTGAACACAAACTGAACACAGGCCATCAGTGCTCTATGAAGGCCGTTGGCACAGGAGAAAAATAAAGGAGGCGATTAACATCCACAGAGAGAAACCTACGCTGAGCCGAGACGTTGGCCAGGAGCTCCCACCAGTCCTACTTGATTTATGATTTTTTTATTTCCGATTTTTTTAATCACTGATTTATATGAATTTAACACAAATAATTGTTTACAAGCATCAAGATCAACAAAGTTTTGTATGTTTATTTAATACAAAAGCACAATGTGCGCACACTTGTGTAGTTGTATTGTAACCAGATAGCCTGATGGTCAAATATGTTATGACATTGTGTATGTTTGAGCTATTCCCTTTTTGAATGTAATAAAGCCAAAAAAACTTGTCTTCAAGAGGAAGTATCTTTTCAAGTCAGAAGCCCTGAGTTAAAGTCCACTTAGAGCTTGTGCTAGTTGTTACCAATTCAGTATGTTGACTCCAGTGAGACAGTCTTGGTGACAATTGTTTAATACTGTACCAGTTTGCAGTCTGGTTGGAGACCCATAGAGTACACAGAGCCCTGGACAGGTGCTAATTCACCCTCTCAGCAAACAATAATTAGCACTGCTACAGCCACAGACACACAGCATGCTTTCCTTTCCAAGACAGATTATGCAACTACAGGGGGTGAGGTCTTGTGGACATTGTCTAATGTCTTTATATAAGCAAAAATCATGTACCTTCTGTTAAGACAAGTACCCAAATCAATTTGAATAGAACACGTTTGAAATAGTTTATAAATATAAACATCTATATAAATGTCTATATTCCAGATTTCAAAAAAATCAAATAAATCCGATTAAAATTTAAAAAATCCGATTTTTTTTATTTAAAAAAATCATGATTTTTTTCAACGCTGCATATGACATATCCGTAACTTCAGTCTGCTGAAGAAGACTGCGAGATGCAGTTGAAATATACAGAACGAACACTAAATTTCTTGAGAGGTAATTATGCTTAATATATAGAAAATAGTTATGTATACAATACTTCACTCTGGTAATAAATGGCTTCTTAATTACCATTGTTATTTGTGAAAATTAGATCCACATTCTGTTTTGTAGCTAGATGAAGGGAAGGACCTTATTCTAAGACGTTGGTAAAAGTATATATATATTTAGGATGCAAGTTGTTGGCCCTGAATACTACCATAGACTGAATGTGACCCCAGACTGCCCAGGCATGCAAGGCGAAAGATGGCCCTGAAGCAGTTGCTGTCTGCCATTAGACTACTCTGTCTTGGCGCCACATGTCAAACACATATTTGCCTTAACCCCATACTGTCAGTGTTGGTAACTCTAGCTAACTCAAACCAGACACTGACCACAGGTAAATTGAGACTTCACAAAGGTCATGTCCTTTAAGGATTTATGTTTCATGCAGAAATATGTGTGTGAATCATGGGTGGGGTTAAGGGGGTTTCCACCGTTTGCAGGAACACGGTCAAACTCAAACTTTTTAATTAATTGTATTTTGCAATAAATGCACAGATTTAAGGGGTTTCAGCTGTATGCAGGAACAGGGTCAAACTCAAACTTTTGATTTAATTTTACAACAACAACGGATTCAAGAGGGGTTTGACCATATGCAGGAACAAGATCAAACTGAAACTTTTTAGTTCATTTTACAACAAATGCCTGATATGCTCACAACAAGCAAATCATGGGCAACATCATTTTATGAGATGGTGACGTTTCACTATACATACTACATGTACTAAGGTTGGAAACCAGTAAAATTTTACACCTTGATTTGCCCCTGTGAATTCCTAGTAGATCCCATTCTGTTGTCTGCCGACCCACCCCCTTATCATGAGATGCTTTCCTGAATTCTCTCCTATCTGTTTTCACTGGATATCCCAGAGGCTCGTAATAAAGTGCCTGGATTAATGAGGAAATCCATTAAATCCGTCTGGCTTCACATGATGACAGATTCCATGTTTATGTAATACTCAATCACAGGCCATGTGATGAATGGTGTTGAGATATAATGTGTTTGTTGGTCTGTGTCACAGTTGTAGTGTGGTGGGAGGTAGGACTGCCCAGCAGGTTTCTGTCTGTGTCTACCTCTGGCAGGCCTCACTGTAGAGCAGTGGCACTGAATGGGGGACAGATATGCTTAGTAATGGGATAACTTCCCTTTGAATTTTTTTTACCTAATAAAATGATGCAGTAATCACACAAGTGCCATTGGAGCGAAAGTGAGAAAATCATAGTTTAAGCTTGACTGTGATAATGTTGTCTTTTCAAGAAAATTATCGTGTCCATCAATGTAATGACTCCCGAATGACCGGTGACTGGAGGGAAAGTATAGACACTTATAGTGACCAGATAAAACAAAAATGTGTTGTGTGGTGCTTTCAGGATTATTACATCGATGCGCACAATTGTAGTTCTATCTCAAGATATTTCGACTGAATCTCTCGTCTTTCATTGGTGGCATGACGTACGCCCAAATGAGTATGTGACGCATAAATATATAAAACATCTGGAGAGAGAACTACAGGTTTATTGGGAGAAAAAATATCATATTTCATTCCTAGAAATTCAAAGTTTTATGTGAGGTGTCTAAGCTTAAATAAATGGCATCAATTTTGCGTAGTGTTCCATGTCAATGTTTTGAGGGCATCCCTTAGATTCGATCTCTAGAAATGTCTTGGTGCAAACAGTGGTGTCACCTAGTGGGAAACAGTGGTGTCACCTAGTGGGAAATGGTGTCATCTATTGTGAATTAATTGTTCCTCATTTCCAGTTCACGTATTTGCAGCTTTTGTAATTACTCAAATATAGGCATTATTAATGCACACAACTGTTAGCTGTCCTGACTCTTGGACCTGGCTCTTAGTCCAGCTCTGTCCAGTTGCTCACTGTCCAGTTGGTATCCAGTTGTTTACGATCCAGTTGCTATGTCCATCCGTTTGTGTCGTCTCCACTTACCCTCTCCGGCTCTGGCTGCCATAACTTCCAGTTCCGATTAACGCAATATTATCCTAGGAGAATCGTTTCCTGTGCACTGAGAGTGGAGATATTTCTTGGCTGTTGCTATTTATACGACCAGGATGAGGTCAGGAGGTCATGCAGTCATCGTGGAAGGCTTCATGCCTGGGAATGTGTGGCAAGTTTTGTCACTCAGTGCAATTTCCTTTATTAATCCTTCACTCGTTTTTTTGACAGTAAATTTTACGTTTTTCTTTGGAACGTTTTGACAGCTTTCAGCTGTGTTGTTTAGACTGACTACCACTAGATATCTATGGTATCTAACGTAGTCGGTCTGATGTAGACAGCTGAAACTTGTTGAAATGTTACAAAGAAAAAAGGTAAAATTGACTACAAAAGAGTAAAAGATTCAAATATTACTACATTGACCACGTCTACTGGGAAACCTGTACACTCTAATTAATAAGAATTGTGAATTATCATTTGTTCAAATACGTTGTTTGATGACACAAGTCGCAAGATTATAGATATTTTAAAATACAATAATAAAAAATGGAGTCATCCAATTCATGCATTTTAGTATCATCCGGTGCAGTAGTTTGGCGAGAAATAAAAACAACCTAAGGCAGGTATTATTAAATATGAACGGCACTCATAATCCACAGCAGTATCCAAGTGTATTTATCACAATAACTGAGCCTAGGAGCTTACGCCAGCCACAAGAGAGACTTGACTTTCTACACTAATGTAGCTACATGGGGAATCTATATAGGAATTGTAGGTTTGGGCTGGGGACCGACAGGCTAGCTGATTAATGCCCTGAGAGACCAGAGTCCTCCACTGTTTTAGCACAGATATAATTGCGTTGTTTGGCAGCGGTGTCTCAGTCTACTTGCTACACATGAACACCTGTATGACTGTGTTATAATTATCCACTCATGGCTCAGATCTCAGCCAGGTATATATAGTCGGCGTCACTCACCGGCAGCATTTCGAAAAGTCACCTTTGCAGTTCATAGGCTGTTGTGTTTTTACACTGTCACTCAAGGATTCTCATGTACCTGTAAACAAGGGCTCGGTTGACTCAGTAGAGAAAAGTTTGTTTGCGGCTTAATAATTCAGTGCTGTATTAAGGACGCAGTAGACGGAACACTGATGGAAAGGAACTGGTAGAAACCAGCTCGTGTATTGTCATTACACAACGTGGAAACGGAATATTTAGTTGGAACAACAATGATCTTTTCTGAGTAGACATCAGGTGGTTGATCAAGACAAAAGCAATTATTTTTATTCCTGCCTGTGGATATTTGCTGTGACACTTCGGTTTTATTTAATACTGCAAACGACTGCCCAAGCGTTCACCTCTCTTGCAAAATGTGTGCGGTGATTTGAAGTGGACATCCACCCAGAGCAAAGAAAAATGCCAAAGTCATCTAAAAATAAGCCAGTAGGTACTCTTCTGTTTTACCCCTTTGCTAACCGCCCTGTGTGCTGTGGTTATTGCTTTCAGAAACCTTGCAAATCATTTGTATGCGAAGGTTTATGAGACCCAGGAAGATCTGTGTCTGAAGCGAAACGGGATCAGAATGGCTAATCTGCAGCTGGCGTCTGTGCGTGCCCAGGTAAGCTACAGAAATGTAGACATCTGATAGATGTTGCTTATATGTCATGTGTTGTGTGTTGAGCATGCCTAGGCACTGTGTGGCTTAGTGAAACATAGTCTAGATGAAATTCGCATCTTTTTACTCATCCTGAGCTTTTCTCAGCATATTGCATACAATTCTTTTTTATATGTCAAAGTTTTGTCTACCTGTATGGGCTTGCCACTCTTGTCAATATGGCTTCATCAGTACTAATGGTAACCTTACCGCGACATCATCACTAGTACTGTTGAAGCCGTCTTGACAAGTGGTGAAAGGTCCATACAGGTAAATACAGGTAAATAAAACTTTTGTATATGAAAAAAGAACCTGTTTACTCTGTTTTAATTTTATTAAAAATGGTTGGCAACATTATGGTTTGGTTTCTTGGTTGCTTTACTTCTAATGCAGAATTATGTTGTCATCTTTAAGAAATGGTTTCCATAGTGATGGACAACATGGTTCACAATCGATTTTCTTTTGAACACTAGTTCAGTGAAAACTGAGTCTACACATGAGGCCATTTTTTATCATTGAACAAGCATTTATTCATTTACAGCGATAACTATGTGGGATTCTTAATAAATCTTGGTTCATATTTCTGAGCAGTCATATACCAGAATTGTACTCGGTGTTTGAACTCTGAATACATTGATGAATAATTTTGCAGGCCAGCTCTGTCAAAGTAATCTCTTGTGATCTGCTTTATTGCATTTGTAGCGTCAGATCCATCAGTGAAATGGTGGTTGTGTCCCACTGGATGTGTTATGAACATATAGAGCAGCTGATTGAACAAGTGCGAATTCATGGTCAGAGACCTGGCTTCATAATGCACGGCTAAATTGTAATTACAATGTAATCACAGTGTAATTGTGTAACTAACTGTAGTTGCAGTGTAATGTTAAATGCAGTGCAATTAGTATTGTAATTACAGTCTAGTTAAAGTGTAATTGTAATATAATTGCAATTACAATGTGATTGTGATTATAGTGTGGTTGTAATTACAGTGTAACTACTATGTAGTTATAATTACATTGTAGTTGTAAGTTCAGTGTAATTGTAATTGTGATTACAGTGCACTAACAATGTAAGTTGGGTCAGGGTAATGGCGATAATTATAGTGTAAATGTAATTATAATTATGGTTTAGTTATAATTGTAATTACATTGTAATTGTAATTACAGTGTAATTATTACTTTTTTAATGTTGTAATTGACATTTCATTATATTATTGAACATTGTAATTGGAACTAGCCCTGACAACAAGAATTCACCTAAAATATAATCTACATTCTGTAAATCAGTGTAGTTGTTCTCATCTTATAAATTGACCCTTTGTGAATCTCTGTAATTTTTGCAAGCATTGTAATTTATTTTTTCAGTACTGCAGTTGTAACTGATTTCTTGAAAAATTGTAATTTAATTGTTATGACGCTTTGTAATTGTAATAATAGTAATTGAACCTATCCTTAGCTTAGTTACCTATCACTAGCGTAGTTACCTATCACTAGCGTAGTTACCTATCTCTAGCGTAGTTACCTATCCCTAGCGTAGTTACCTATCCCTAGCGTAGTTACCTATCCCTAGCGTAGTTACCTATCCCTAGCGTAGTTACCTATCTCTAGCGTAGTTACCTATCTCTAGCGTAGTTACCTATCTCTAGCGTAGTTACCTATCTCTAGCGTAGTTACCTATCACTAGCGTAGTTACCTATCTCTAGCGTAGTTACCTATCCCTAGCGTAGTTACCTATCCCTAGCGTAGTTACCTATCCCTAGCGTAGTTACCTATCCCTAGCGTAGTTACCTATCCCTAGCGTAGTTACCTATCCCTAGCGTAGTTACCTATCTCTAGCGTAGTTACCTATCTCTAGCATAGTTACCTATCCCTAGCGTAGTTACCTATCCCTAGCGTAGTTACCTAACCCTAGCTTAGTTACCTAGCCCTAGCATGGTTACCTATCCCTAGCATGGTTACCTATCCCTAGCATAGTTGATATGTATATCAGTTGGTATCCAAGTAAAGCATTGAACATTGTGTAACATACAGGTATATAAAACTTGTCATCTTTCTTAGTTGAGGTGTGTATGTTTAAAAAATAAATATGCTTTTGTTTTGTTTAACTAACAAATTCAGTTGAACACGTTTATTGCAAATCTTTTATTGCAAAGTGTATGGGTGAGTTGGTATAGCAGTGATGCACACTGAAAACAGAAGTGATAGGAAAAATGTCCTGAACCTCTGAAATCAATAGGACATAATGTCCTGACTCCACAAAAACGATAGGACATTCTACCATGAAAGATGCTCATTGATTTTGGTTGCACTTTGAGACTTGAGCAGTAGTAGTAACTAGTTCAGCATACAGCGTGCAATTCGATGTAGTTATAAAGAACAATACTAATAAAAATTAAAAGTTTTGCAGTTATTAGATGAAATTTTTTTATTCTTCATTCACTTACAATGACATATTGCAATCAGCACCACTTTTCGTGATTTGGCACATTGGTAACAAATTAGATACTAAAACAGAGAGGCACCAAAAATGTAGTACCAAGATATCAATCACATGGATTTAAAAATTCTTTGAATTGAAATGTGATTAAATTGTTTCAGTGTGTGTGTGTGTGTGTGTGGATGCATGCGCGCATGTGTGTGTGTTTAGACATGTGCTTCACATGTCACGTGAAGCCCCTGCCGAACTGCCCTCGACAAAGATCTGCAGGAAATCAGCAAGCGTATTTGAACCGAATAACCAAAATCAATGGAAGAACTGGTATACTGAAGAACTTAAATCAGAACATCTTGAAAGTGCCTAGTAACAGAAGTATTTTGAGCATGCCACCTGGTGGATAGTGACCGCACTAATGGAGCGCCCCTTGGAGCGCCCCAGCGGCTAGTGAAATGAACTTTTTTCTTAAAAATGCTTATGCTTAGTAGCCGAAGTACCTTGCGTTTTAAAAACGTCTTATATTTATTATATATAATATTATATAGGTCAGTGCTATTATTGTTGAAGTGCCTACTTCAGGGCCAGAAATAGACTATGCATTAGCATGATTTGCTGACACAGACGAATAGCGAGAAGCCAAACTAGTGAACGAACTGCAGAGTTCGGTAAAAGTTGTTTTTCGTGTCCAGCAGTGATAAAAAAAGATAGGACACATGACAGCTCTGACGATAATTTTATCAGACAAATGACCTGATCAGGACCACATCGATAGGACATTTTCAAATTAAATCGGTCCATGTCCGATGTCTGAGCCCAATGTGCATCACTGTATAGTTACCCCTGAAGTGACCCTCTGGCTTATGAACTAGTTATCTCTGGAACTTTGGCACATACAGAGATACATATTATATGTAGAAGTGAATCAAAAGCACATTTAATGTTGGTTTTTAGGAAGCTAGCCATAAACAGTTGTGGAGGCATGTATTCATTGGCAAAGTTTCTGAGACACTTACATTACGAAGAACGCTGTGTGGATTGACAGTTTTTTAAACTACTCTAGTCAGACAGAGTATGTACTGCACGTACCCTCTGGTGGTAGCCACCTGGCAGATTTATAAACATCTCCACGTTTTTGCTGATCAAAGTCTTGTGAGTCTTGCCACTATTTCTTGGTGTTCATGTAAGTTTTTCTGTGAGTCAGTTTCTAGGTATGCACAGTTCTTTGGGTATTGAATTACATCACCGTCGAGCAGAGAAGAAATATTTTGCATGCGTCTAATGAACGTCATCTGAATCGCCTTTTTTGAACCACATCCACAAATTGAAGCGTTCTTATTTTACCTGTAAATATTTCTGTTTTTTATTAATGTTTTGCCACCAATCATGCATTTCAATACCAGTTCAATATCAATTCAATCTACTATTGACAAATCAATGATAATGTTGATATGCAGATTGTCCAACATTTTTTAAACAAGCTAATTGGAATCCCAATACGCATTCCTTGTTCACAGGAAATGTGTATGGTGCATAATATTTCTAGCATATCTGACATCAGTTATCTGATTCAAAATGCCTTTTCCTTCCGCTTCACTGCAAACCATCTGTTTGTTGTCTGGATTCATTGCCATCTCATAAATGCTGGCTAGCCTCTGATTGTCGAACACATTTACAAATTGAAAACTAAATATTTGATTTATAAATATTTCTGTTTTTATTATTGTTTTGCATTTCAATGCAAGGTATCTGTTACTGATAAATCAATGATAACACTGCAATGCAGATTCTTAGCCTATTCCAAGCTTATTGCAATTGCAACACATATTTTTTTTTGGTAGGAAATTTGTATGATGCATGATATATGTGGCACTTGTGCAGATGAGACATTCGATACAAAAAATCTCTTCCTTCCACTGTGTTGCTACGCATCCATTTGGTTCCTTGATTCATAGCCTTGGTGTCTGACTGGAGTAATACAGCATCAGTGTTGAGTTGTTTGTCTGCCGACACAATTGAAGAGTAATAACAGATGTCAAGCAGGAAGTGATAGATGCCCAGTGATACCTGCCAAGGCAGCCTATGTGCCATGTGGTCGTAGCTTTGTAGTAGTTAATCCTCCTGTTAATTCTGCGCTCAGTCGTAATGGCAACAATCGATGATATCAGTGGCAGGAAGACCACTGTGTCAATACCTGATGACTTATGATCATCGATGAACATATCCATTCTGGAGAACCATCATTATCCAGTGATCACTTCTTTTTGAGCACACGGATCTTCTACGAAGGAACATGTTAGACCTGTAAAGTAAGCAGTATCTTGTGTTTAAGAAGGCTGTGGCTTTGCAAACATCAATGGAACGATGCAAGTATAAGACAAGGCATTAAAAACATTGGACCAATAATGTGCATTTGTGGATGTGCATTGTTAGTTTCGGTGGATTTCACAAAGTGGAGAGCATGGTCCGTGCAAACGGTAAGTGTATTTTAGAAAATGATATATGGAAAAATATGTGTGACGTGTTGCATTGGTTCTGACTGTGAGGTACCATTGGCTTTATAGAGTTGCGGGCATCATGTTAAAAGCACTTTTTAAATACACAATTTACAAATCGCTTAAAGGTGATTAATCAATTTTATTTTTTTGCTAATCTTATTTCAAATTAATTTTGCGAAAAACCAAACCTACCTTGTATCCACTGCCACATGCTAGCTCGTTTGTGCAACTTTTGTATGTAGTTTTTTGTGAAACCAGATTCTTTCAATGATTAGAACAAAAATAGTCATTTGTTTATTAAATCGACAGCAGATGTTGCACGAACTAATTACACACTACATATTTGGACGGCAATGTACCGGATTTGCGATAGGCTAAATCAGTTGAGGATGGAGTTTTAATTCAATGTTAGTAAACTGGTTTTTGTGTCTAAAATTGCAAAGATCCGAGTATAGATGCCTTCACCACTGTGAGTGTTTTATGTTTTTTCTCCCGATCGACCAAACATACCTCATGGGACTTGGCTTGAAAAACTATGTAGCTCTCTGTAATGTAAGAGCTCATGTCCTTGGGGTGTTCCTATAAATACAGGTTGTTTCACCTTGTTTAGTTCAATCCACTGTCAATGCTGTTGATTTAGTTAGCAGCAATACTATCTCTTATTACACCAGCTAAGGACAAAATCCTTGGTGTAGGCTTTGAGAACATAGGGAGATGAAAAGATCGGGTATGAGGGCTGTGCCTTGCAGCATATTCATTTTGTGTTGGAACAAACTTATCTATCTGGGAATGAACAAACCTTTATGCTTTACATTCAGCTATGTTACAATTACTATATTGATTTGGCCATCTCTAAGTGGCTCTATGGCTGCACATGCAGTCTAATCTGGTCATTTTGTTTTTTCGACTGGGTTACTGAATGAATTGCTAGGTAAATTTTGTATTAGTGGGATCAATAGACTTGATTAGAAACCATTTGGGATTGTGGTGACTGTAATAATGATGTGATTTACCCAAGTGACATTTAAAATTTGGCTTAACTGCATTGATTGCTGCAACTGTGAAATAAATAAGGAAAATATTTTGATGGTATTTATAAAGACCCACTGGGATCTCTGTTTTGGTATGTTATGATCTACTAGCCGAGTTACCCGGCGTTGCGTACAAAAAGGCAACCAGTGCAAGAACTTATGACTCCTTGCACTGCCCAGTCACTTATGACTCCTTGCACTGCCCAGTCACTTATGACTCCTTGCACTACCCAGTCACTTATGACTCCTTGCACTGCCCAGTCACTTATGACTCCTTGCACTACCCAGTCACTTATGATTCCTTGCACTGCCCAGTCACTTATGACTCCTTGCACTGCCCAGTCACTTATGACTCCTTGCACTACCCATTCACTTATGATTCCTTGCACTGCCCAGTCACTTATGACTCCTTGCACTACCCAGTCACTTATGATTACTTGCACTGCCCAGTCACTTATGACTCCTTGCACTACCCAGTCACTTATGACTCCTTACACTACCCAGTCACTTATGACTCCTTGCACTACCCAGTCAATTATAACTCCTTGCACTACCCAGTCACTTATGACTCCTTGCACTACCCAGTCACTTATGACTCCTTGCACTACCCAGTCACTTATGACTCCTTGCACTACCCAGTCACTTATGACTCCTTGCACTACCCAGTCACTTATGACTCCTTGCACTGCCCAGTCACTTATGACTCCTTGCACTGCCCAGTCACTTATGACTCCTTGAACTACCCAGTCACTTATGACTCCTTGCACTGCCCAGTCACTTATGACTCCTTGCACTACCAAGTCACTTATGATTCCTTGCACTACCCAGTCACTTATGACTCCTTGCACTGCCCAGTCACTTATGACTCCTTGCACTACCCAGTCACTTATGACTCCTTCCACTACCCAGTCACTTATGACTCCTTGCACTACCCAGTCACTTATGACTCCTTGCACTACCCAGTCACTTATTACTCCTTGCACTACCCAGTCACTTATGACTCCTTGCACTGCCCAGTCACTTATGACTCCTTGAACTACCCAGTCACTTATGACTCCTTGCACTGCCCAGTCACTCATGACTCCTTGCACTACCAAGTCACTTATGACTCCTTGCACTACCCAGTCACTTATGACTCCTTGCTCTGCCCAGTCACTTATGACTCCTTGCACTACCCAGTCACTTATGACTCCTTGCACTGCCCAGTCACTTATGACTCCTTGCACTGCCCAGTCACTTATGACTCCTTGTACTGCCCAGTCACTTATGACTCCTTGCACTGCCCAGTCACTTATGACTCCTTGCACTGCCCAGTCACTTATGACTCCTTGCACTACCCAGTCACTTATGACTCCTTGCACTACCCAGTCACTTATGACTCCTTGCACTACCCAGTCACTTATGATTCCTTGCACTACCCAGGAAAATTTTAGTAGAGCACTGCCAATGGCAATGACAACTTCATGCCCCAAAAATCATGTATAACTGCCGATTTCACGAAGCGTTTTTCTCTGGACGTTTGACGTAGATCACGTAACTACCAACAATCATAGAAAACATGCATAGCGTTGCTAGCAATTGAACATACTATTATTGTTCTCAGTTACGTAATCTACATCAAACATCCACATGCGTCCCCACCCTGGGGGAATTTTGGTAATGTACGAACCATCCCAGTGGGCCCCAGGCACGCCTATTAAATATCAGCCCCATACATGTGAAAATGATGGAGATATGAGGGAACAGACAGACAGACAAAAATAGCCACAAACTACTTTTTATTATAGATGAGTCTAGTAGTAGGCATTGCCAAATTTCAGCATTTCTTACGTTTTGTTAGAGATAGATTCAACCCTTCGACTTAGTGCTTAAGCTTGTCTCTGAGCACTGACAGTCTTGATAAGTTGATACCCTTAGGAGTATACATTTACCAACAGTTCAATAGCAGTATTCAGAAAGCTAGTTTTTATTCATTTTGATTTAACGCAACAAATTGTGTCTGCTTTATGCCAATCCAAGCTACGTGGTCAATGCACTGTTTTTCATAACATTTTCGAATTAGAAGAAAATGTCTAGACAGGTAATATAGGCATGGTTTGTTTGTGTTGAATGTAGGTAATAATTATTTGCATCTCAACAGTTTGATGTTTTGGACGCCTGCAGTTTTATGACGCATATATTAATGGTTTGTGTCCATAAACACAGGCATAAATCAAGAATTTGAGCCACATAGTGTTGTGAACTTTGCCTTTTATATATAGAACCCACCTGCTTGGTAAATATCCGAAGCACGTCTAAATGATATTGCTCACTGCATGTAACAAAGTTAGCATGCTGGTATTACTACGTTGGACAAGGAAACAAATAAAATACCCGTTCATCAAGGCAAGCTGCAGGATTATTGCTGCTGTTGAAGACGTCCATGTTTTATGTGTCTGTGGTTAAGGTGGGCACTGCATGTGACATGTGACATGTTTTATGTGTCTGTGGTTAAGGTGGGCACTGCATGTGACATGTGACATGTTGGAACTGTCACTGCTATCATCTCTTCTCGGATTTATTGTGCGTCTGTTTGTACTGTGTCCTTTCCATCACTTCCATTACAAGGCCTTGGCAAACCTGTTTCTCCTTCATGGCCAAGTTGTTGATTGAGACAACAGTACAAAAATAAAGTGCGCCACTGGTGGGGATTGCAGCCAGTCGGTGTGTGTGCGACTGTGCGTGCACTGTTATGGCGTGGCTCCAGCCCATAATTCATTGTGATCTAGCCTCTGCAGCTGGACTGCAACCTTAGCTCACTAGGTGTCAGCTCTGTATGGGGTGTGCTAAACCTCATTCATATCAGATTGTGTAGTGCTTCTGGTAAACAAACAGCCTGTATTCTCAAGAGAATTACGAATGCTTGACTGATGTTTCCTGTAAATATGGAGGCAAATCTGTCCCCGGGGATCACTCACAGTCATTCTAATATAAAATTAACATTTATATACCTTTTTCCACAAAAACATCACTATTTGGGGGTCTTGAGACTCGTCTTTCATCCTTTGATAAAACCATTCCTTCGTTTTTTATGCATATTCGTCCGCAGATATTCCATGAGTAACCTTCCTGGAACAATTATATTTCCAGAAAACTTGACTTACGAATTTGTTAGCCTTTCGAGAATATGGGCCTAGTTGCATATTGTTATTGTCCACCTCTCTCTCTCTCTCCCTCTCTCTCTCCCTCTTCCTCTTCCTCTCCCTCTCTCTCCCTCGCCCTCGCCCCTACCTCTCTCTCTCTCCCTCTCCCTCGCCCCTTCCCTCCCTCTCTCTCCCTCTCTCTCCCTCCCTCTCCCTCTCTTGCTACCTACCTCTCTCGTTAAATTTTTATGTCTGTACACTGCAGAGAAGGATGTGGTGATTTGTTTCAAGGACATCCTGCTAGTAGATGGCTTGGAACTTGATTGTGTGTGGATAAGCTTGCAGTGTTGTTGGATGATGGAATTAACAGGCATATTTCATGGCTGACAAGGATGGTTGCCATACTATCTATAGGGTGTGAAGTGTTAAAATATATTGGAAGAGACATGAAAAATATAGGTGTATCAGTTATAGGGAAAACTTTAAGATAACACATTGAGAACTACTACACATGGCTGCCAGGAGAAAGACTGAGAGAATGACTACAAGTGACTACCCAGAGAAAGATTGAAATAATAACTACGAGTGACTACCAAGAGAAATGCTGAGATAATGACTACAAGTGACTGCCAAAAGAATGACTAGAGGTTTAACTATGATTAAGTGACTACTAAGAGAATGACTAAAATAACGTCTGCAAGTGACTGTCAAGAGAATGACTAAAATGACTACAAGTAACTGGCAAGAATATGACTAAAAGAATGACTACAAGTGACTGTCAAGAGAATGACTACAAGTAACCACTAAAAGAATTACTACGGGTGACTACCAAAAGAATGACTAAAATAATTATTGAAAATGGCTCCAAAGATAAATACTAACATAATGACTACAACTGATTGGCAAGAGAATGACTAAAAGAATGACTATAATTGACTGCCAAGAGAATGACTAGATGAACAACTACAAGTGGCTGCAAAGAGAATGACTCAAATGAATACAAGTGACTGCCAACTGAATGAATACAAGCAACTACTAAAATAATTATTACAACTGCCTGTCAAGAGATGTCCCTCTAATTCAACAGGCCCCTTGTGGTGTTGCAGCAGGCATAGACTGAGCCATTGAGCCACACTGGCTTATTGCATAGAGTGACTGCACTATAGGTGAACACCCTGGGCATCCACTGGCTCCCTGTGAGGCTGGGGCAGTGTTTCTGTGAGTGTGAACCTCTTCCCCAGTCAGGTCCACAACCAGGCCACTGGGCAGGTATGTTTATTATGGCCATAGGCTAGGTAACCTGGTATCATGACTGGAGGTCAACACTGCAGCTAGGTAGGTCAGTGGGTAGATTGGTTTAACATGGTCTACCCTACAGCAAAGTGTTAAAAACATCTATTCTAGCCTGGTCATATTTATAACTCTTGAATAAATAAGCTTATGGAATGTAATAAAATGCCTATGTAATGAAATGTTGCAAAAAAGTCTTCTTATATGCAGTTGCGGATGATATCTCGCTAAAAATCACACCATGCTTAATTATTAAAGAGAAACTAACGTATATATTTTACATAGTAAACTAACGTATATGTTTGACATTTTGAGAGGTCAAATATCACATTCCCAGAAACTGGAACGTTGACCCATTCAAAGTACCAAGAATATAGTTTACACATTCTACATTGGCAATCTTATTGCATGTGGCGTCACTGGGATTGGGTGTTTCACCTGAGGTTTCCTGGTTTGATTAAATGAAATAGTTGAAGTAATTAGTAAAACGTGACTAAATCTCATGTAAGCAGGTGCAACTGTATAAAGTTAACTGAGCTTCATTTATTTTGTGCCACTTGTTGTAAGGTACAACATGATTTAGAATGTCCGACCATTAGCAAGTGAACATCCCATGTTCCCAAGATGATACACCTATCTTACATTCCGATATTGCATACAACAAATGATACGTTGCATGCAACTATATAATATGTATATAATATATAATATGTATATAATATATAATATGTATATAATATATAACTATATAATATGTTCAACAGAATGTGCCATACAACCCTAGTTGAAATGCCATCATTTACCTGGCTTTTGCATGATGGATTGAAGTCAGAGCATTTGAGATGTCTGTTTTTGATTGATGTTGCAATCTGTCAACCTTTGCATTCTTGCAGACAAACAAAAACAAATAATATATGTTTTCTATGCACAAGCCCGCATGCTCACATACATCAGCAGGACACTCAGCATACAAGACAACTTTAATGACACACTTGTTCCTGGTGGAATATTGCTGACATTTTATCGTTTGATGTTTTTATTTGGTTTATAAATTGCATTGTTTTGATCATCCACTTTAATAATGTCCTAATTACAACATCAAAATGTTATTTTGTTTTTTGTTCTAATTTGAATATTTTCATCCACTTTTCTCATGCCGTGTCAATTTATTAACTATATATATATATATATATATTTTTTTTTCTTAATCATGTATTTTATTTTTATTCATAGATATTTATTTTATGCTTTACTACATTTTTTTATTAATTCATTTTGTAAGGCGCTTTGATCTTTTTAAGGATTTTGCCCTCTATAAGAATGATTTTATTAATTACATAATGTAAATTCATTTTACCTTATTAATGGGCTTAGTCATGATATGGGGCTTTTTCAAACAATTAATGGATTGCTCCATGTGTGATCTTATTTTAACTGGCAGAGGTTATATCTATAACTAATGTTCCTACATAGCATTCTTCCCTCGGGTGTAACTTTATTTTAGTCTGTAACTGTGGCAAGGTAGTTACTGCTGATGGTTGTTTTGGCAGGTGTCCTAGTTATTCATAACTCCAAGACATAGCTACACAGTAGCTAAGTGTATTAGTTTCTACATAAAATATTCGTTAAATGTGTCTACACCGAATTCTTCTTGGTTGAATTGTAGGTCGAAATAGATTTTTTTATTTGTTAACTATGTTCATGCATTAATGATTAGTAACAGCAAATAAAATATCGTAGTGCCAAATATATATGTTGTGTCAAATAATGATATCCTGAATACTACCAAGTTAAAGAAGATCAGCATAGAAGTAAAGATCAGAAGATGGAAGTGGATAAGACATATACTCAGAAAGAAAGAAGACAGCCACTGCATGATGGCTTTGACGTGGACACCAGAGAGGAAATGAAAAGTGGGTCACCCCAAAAACAACCTGGCAAAAAAACACGCAGGAAAAGGAACGGTGCAGCCTTATGTTCCATGGGACCCGTAAAGGATAGGTAAGGTTAGGTAAAAAAACAGTGCAAAATCTTATCACATTAAGAAATCCAGTGTTTTTATCCAGATGGATGCCAAAAACACAACAAACATTTGGACACCCATTTGACCTAACAGAAACTGGCACAGGTATTCAAGAACAAGAGTCCTGACCTGTCTTACAAGCTGCTGATGTTACAAACAAACAAATAATCCCAAATATTACCAAAAAACAGGAGAGTAAATTTAACCGCAAAACACTAGTGACATCTAGAGTGCAGATAGGTGCCGCTTGAGGTAGCAGGGCCACTGCCCAAATTAGCTAAGTCACCTGTGGCTACCTGTCAGGAAGGGAGATAATCCATAGGGAAGATCAATGGTTGGCCGGCTACAAATTTGGGAGCCTGGGTTGAGTATGGAGGCCCGGGACTGGATCGTACGTGGCAGTCTGCCACGGTGTGTCGACATGTGTCAGTGTCTGTCAAGGTACTGACCCACAGAGGGCTTACACTCATGGTACTCAGGTGGTTGAAGAGGCAGGACAAAAATGTAAGTGATATTTTGTTATTTGTACAGACTCCTGTTCCCAAGGAGGAGGATAGAAATAATTGACTTTGTAACAAGGAACAAGAAAAAAATCTCGTGACCTGAGTTTTTCTGAGTGCATGTTGTCATAGGCCAGATTTCTTTGGGTGCGGTTTCTGTCTTAGATTTTTTATTAGTTTTATGCGTCATCAAATATGGGACGTAGTTGTATCAGTGTAGCATTGACAATTTCATTAAAGGTCTTTCCTCAATTAAATTTTCTTGCTTGTCTAATTTTACATTCATTTCGAGGAAAATCAAACCTATCTAGTATCCACTATGTCATGCCTGCTCATTTGTGCAAAAATCATTGGAAGAATTTATTTTGATCGTTAGATTGGGTAACCTGCAAAAGTGTGAATAGCCTTATGCTATGCTGGGTAGTATATGGAACCAAACCACATGTGCAATTTTTAACGGATTTGGTAAAAAATATTTTACTAATTTGCCTGATGATTTCACCAAAAGTAAGTAACAGATTTGTGCAAACGAGCTACCATGTCAGTGGATACTATATCAGTGCAATCAAGTACAAAAGTCTGAAAATCATAAATTTGAGGAAGGTCCTTTCGCCATTCTTGTCCATGCCAAAGTAGGAAGGTTGTACCTTGGCAAGGAAGTTACTTGGCTTGTTGTTGCGTGACTATGGGATGAGCCGTTGACATTGACTTCCCGTGCATTCAGTGCATCGCGGTTCCTCAGGTACTGCTGGCGATGTATCCATCCTGCATCATGACTCTGGTCATCTCTGTCCCAATCAATCAAACCAAAATAGTAGCACCGAAGCAGACACTTTCAACAGACCGGATTTACTACTCAGTCGAGAAAGATTTCGATCAACCCATATGTTTCAGATCAGACGCATCATATGCATTCCATTTGATTACCAATTTTATATTTAGAATCTTGAACTTGGGTGTACTATTAGTGATCCATGCATAGCTGAAGTTAGTAGTGGTCACATTCCAACCCATTGAAAAAATAATCCAGAGGGGCTTTATAGCATTGTGGTTATGTCAGACCTTCAATTGAGAGGATTTTGGGGCTCAAATTCTCTTGCTGCCATTTGAAAAATTAGGCAGGTTTGTTCACCTTGCCCCAGTTCACTCGGCTGTATAAATGAGTATCTAGCTACAGACAGAGGTGGGTGTATGCGAATGGTTAGCTTTTGTGCAGTAGTTGCAGTGTGGCTGAATGCTTCCTGCAAAAGTAAAGTTGGTGTTGGAATGAACAGATCTGTGCGAGGGTGAATTCTTTCAGTGGTCCTAATATCGTATAACAACATACCTATAATTTTTTTAAACATCTCTTGAGACAATTTGTCTAAGGTCTGATTTTAGCACATTGTCAGACCACATGTTTCTTAACCCGTTAGACCCCACAACGGCCGCGGCCGGCCGCTCTGTGCAGTCCTGGAACGGCTGCCGCCGGCCGCATAAAGGACCCTTTATTAACAAAAATCCTGGCAAATAACTACTGAACTAAACGCTACCACATTTTGCCACACCCTAGCGGACACATTTTGCAACAACAGCTCGTTACGTGCATGTGTTTCCCTTTTGGAAATCTTGATTTTCATCAGTTTTGTTCACGCTATCTCGAAAATTTGTATTTCTATATTTGTCATGATAAAATATGGTGTAACCTGAAAAATAACCGTCACAATTTGATAATGTTTTCAGTGGTGTAAAGCTAACACATGTAGCTACATTTTCTTCGCTCAGTTGCATAGGGTTATAGCATGAGATCTTGTCAAATGTCAGTTGCAACTTTCAAAGTTTTAACAAATGTACTATTTTGTCTTTGCAAATTGTTATCAAATGTCAACATTTTATTAATATATCCTATTTCTATGTATACATGCATGTAGAGAAATTACTACTTTTCAAAATAAACACAACTTGTAATTGTCAGTATTGAATAGTTTTTTCCACAGATTTTTGAACACAATGAGGTAAAATCGCTCGAAATTTGCCAGAAATCCTGGGAACATGGTGGCATGTTTTAATAAAATCCTGGGGCCTAATGGGTTAAGACTTTTTATATAAAGGTTAGAATGAACACCCGGGTATTCCCATGCTTGTATGTGCTTGGAGGAGAGCCTAGGTGTTTTAGCAATGCTCCTGTTGTGCATGCCTGACACCTCACTGAATGCCACTCCCTTGTTATGCACGAGGAGGGCCTGTATTATCCTCACCAGCCAGGGACGGCAGTAACTACTACTTTACAATCTATGTAAGTGCACTAAATCATTTGTTCTTTGTCCCACTTCCTATCTTGGTCGGTTGTATTTAAGATTTCTGGGAACCAGCCCAACATCAAAGAGCATTTCAAGGAAATGCCTGTAATTACCCGTCTGAGCAGTTCCCGTATTTAGGCCTAAGTTCGACTTTCTCATAATATTATTGGTTAACGCAGCAACTGACAAGTACATACTTCAGCAGGTCGATATACCAGAGGTCCTGATGAACTTGGCAGCCCCTGGCTCGACAGGATGACCTGGGTCATTCCATGTCCGTACTCCTGTAGGAGGGCTGTGTCTTTTCCATGCCCTTACAATGCCTGCCAGGGGCTTCTGACTACATCAGTATCCCTGGCAGATTGACCTGTTGAAATGCTGATTTTCCAGTTGGTGTGTTAACCAATGGGATATGTTTATTCATGTCCCCCCTTGTAACATCAAGGGAAAAAGTTGAAATGCCCTTCAAAATGCACCAGAATGCACCATTTTGAAGCTAGTGTTAAAAAAATAAGGGCACTCACCCTGTCTACGCCTGGCATTCATTCATTTTATCGGGGAACACTGCTGTAGTACTACTACCACTCCTGGCTAGCGAGGATGCCAGTGTGTTTCCCATGCCATTACATGCCTGTGTGAAGACCATGCTATGTTGCCTGGGGAAAGTCCTGGATGTACCTGTGGTACAGGTACAATGTATACAGCCAGGTACAATGTATACAGCCAGATACATTGTACAAGGCTGACACTTCCTGGAAGTGTACGTAGCCAGAAATATACGGGAGGGGGTAGACCGGTGCTTTGTTTCTCTCTTACACGACATCATGATGTAAGAATACACCGTACTTGGTACCCTCCTCCACCTCTTTATGTTTGTCAGTGTCTCATGATAGAAGTTAGTAGAACTAACTGCCTGATTCAGAACCTGAACCAGTGATGATTGTGACATATTGCTTATAAGTGTTACATGTTCTGTTATGAATTGCATGCACCAGATTACATTGTGTGTGTATATATTTATATATATATATATATATATATATATATATATATATATATATATATATATATATATATATATATATATATATATATATATATATATATATATTTATATGTATAAATATATATATACATATATATATATATATACATATATATATACATATATATATACATATATATATACATACATATATATATATACATATATATATACATATATATATATATATATATATATACATATATATATATATATATATATATATATATATATATATATATATATATATATATATATATATATATTGTTATATAATTTTCTTAATTTTATAACTGTTATGGTCATTATAATTTTATAACCATTTATTAATTAGAGTCGTTAGATATGTGTGTTATAATTAGAAGTAGTTAAGCATTTACATGATTGATCCCATGTATGTACTGAAACTTTGTTGTCTGATTCTTGTTGTTATTGCCCTGACTTATGATACTGCATCTAATTTCACTATCATCAAAGCAAGCAAACAATAGCCATGTTTGTTAGATGATGAGTTTTCCACCGTATAAAACACAGGCCTAGTGTCATCCCCGAGGCAGAGTATATGTGATACCACTGGTTGATCTGTAGGGAGGGAGAAAGGTACAATTCAGGGAATGCCAGCATGTACCTGAGCACTTAGCAGGCTGCAGAGAGAAACATGATGACTTGTCAAAGTCAATAACAGAATCTCTTACTAAGCCACATTTCTTTTAATAACCAAATTAGCTAGGCACCCACTGGTGCAATCGGAGCGAAACAAATTAAAATCAAGCTACATGCAGCATCTGCTGACATGACTCAGAATAAAATGAAACATTACAGTGATTCAGCATGCACCCCTACACAGCATGGGATAAACAAATCCAAGTTTCGATGGGTTTATTTGCCAGGGGTACTGCAGTACAACCACCCCTGGCTAACAAGGATGTTGTTTACCTGCCCATGGTTATAGTACTAATAAGATCTTATTACTATATATCTGTGACCTGCCTGTACAAATGTGGTCATGCCATAACTCAACTGTTGCTTGGTCTTCTTTGCCAACAAATTCATTCCCAGGTTGTTCACCGTCTGAACTATTAAACTTGATCATTAGAGGCTACCATTGCTATATATTTTTCATCTTTGATTACTGTCACTGAATATAATCAAACGAAACATTACAGTGTCAGATAGCTTACACTTTACTACATAATCTCTACTTCACAAAACACTGATATCATATGTATGTGTTTTGTGAATACGTATCTGATGTTCATCCAGTAATATGGCATAACACTGTGATAAGAACGATGGAAGAAAAAATGTATATTTAAATTCAAAATGGCAATGTTGTTTGATGTCTATGATTCTAAATCTAAAATGTCCTTACTCTTGATTCTGAGTCAAATTCTGTTTAAATTTACATCTTGTGATATTAGCTAAAAATACAGTTTCAACTGATCATGTGGCATAAAAAACAACCCCTTGCCAATCATGTTTTGTTGAAAAAACAACCCCTTGCCAGTCATGTTTTGTTGAAAAAACAACCCCTTGCCAGTCATGTTTTGTTGAAAAAACAACCCCTTGCCAATCATGTTTTGTTGAAAAAACAACCCCTTGCCAGTCATGTTTTGTTGAAAAAACAACCCCTTGCCAGTCATGTTTTGTTGAAAAAACAACCCCTTGCCAGTCATGTTTTGTTGAAAAAACAACCCCTTGCCAATCATGTTTTGTTGAAAAAACAACTCCTTGCCAGTCATGTTTTGTTGAAAAAACAACCCCTTGCCAGTCATGTTTTGTTGAAAAAACAACCCCTTGCCAGTCATGTTTTGTTGAAAAAACAACCCCTTGCCAGTCATGTTTTGTTGGCCCTGTTACTAGTGTAGAAAACAAGCAGGATATTACTCTCTGCGGTGGCAGGGCATGGCAGTGATCTATGTGGAGACATGTGTTTCACTAAGACATGGTGGGTGTAGAGAAGAAGCTGCCAGTCTCCTTCCTAGCTATCCAGGCACCTGACTGGTGAGACGTGTTTGTCCGGTGCCTGTTGCCATTTGTGCACTTCCACATAGCTGTACGTGGTCAGTATGCAGGTGTCAGGAGGGACATGCCAAGAAAGGTTAGGCATGCTCCAGCAGGATATGTAGAGGGCAGGTGAACATAGTTATGTCAGCTCGTCGGATTTCTAAGTGTGATGTACGCGTGTACCATGCATGTATGCAAATCCAGAACAAAAGCCCTGTAAGACAAAATGGCTAAAAGCCCAACCAAATAAAATGCTAACGGACAAAACCCTAACAATCCACACAATAGTCAGTGCTACTGATACATAGTTTCTGCTGCAACTGTCTCATCTGATGGCGAACACGCTTCTTGGATGGTTTATCTTGTTGCTCCGCAACGGAGCAAGGAAGGAGCAACGAAGGTGTGATCTTTCCGTATGCTGTCTATGGCTTGACAAGGTAGGATGTGTCTACCGATGAAGGCATTGTTCTAGTTCTCATATGTTGTTGGTGTCTCCACATATGGTCATTGCATGGATGTTCCAGAGAGGTGGTGGGAATAGGACTGGTATCTAGGACATTGAGCCATGTGAACAAGGCTGGTATCCAGGCATTGTGCCATGGGGATGATGTGGAAGCTATACGATGGTACGAGCCAGATGCATGTGTTGTCAAAATAATTGGCTCCAAACCACCTGTTTGATATCTCTGAGGTATGCAATGCCAGCAGGCATACCATTTACAGGCAAGAACACAAACCTGTCCAAAATACCACAGGACAGTTTGACAACCTGGTGGTTTTTTGTCCATGGAGGTTTGTCCGGTGGGGCTATTATCCACGGTTTTGTCTTTTGTCCATGGGGGTTTTCTCTTTTGTCATTCATTAGGGTTTTATCTGGTGGTGCTTTGGAAATTTGCAAAGGAAATTCCATTGCTATGATGCTGATGGCTCATGAATTCTGACTAAACAGAAATAGACTGAGATTACTGAATGTCTATATTAATTAACTGAAACCACAGCATACTGTGCTGTAAGATCTAGTTGTCTGTAGCTGTTGTATAACAGAATTAAAAACATTGATGAATCATGTTGAAGACAACACAGAGATACTGATAGGTGCTGTTGCCATTATATGGCTCATTATGTTTTCACCTGTAAGCATCGTTGACGTGACACACCTATGTTTAGGGCCAACAGTGTGCATAGTTGTGTTATATCAGTAGTCCCATCTGCAGGTGTATATTAGGGTGGTAGGTGATTTAATGCGTTCACCTTGGTATAGTGAACACAATGCAGAAGGTTACCAGGTATTTGGATTTGGGCTTTACTTGTTACAAATACAGATATTTTTTGGAGGATAGCATTATCTACAATTATGCCTGCATGAATGGGACTAATTTATCATATTTAAGAGTCATACTTAGCAGGATTAAACTGGCTGCTAAAAAACCTGCTATTTTGTCTATGATATGAACAATGTTTTATAATTCATACTTTCTGTAGAACACTCAAGGAGTTTTGCAGTTTTATGTTGCGGCCACAATTTATTGTGGGATGCTGGTGTGTCGTTCACCAACTTGTCCATATATAATCATATTGAACATTATGATCAAGATAGCACAGCAAAGGTAGAGCACTAATATCTTCAGTGACACTTGCACCCAACTCCCTGGGGTCCATAAGATATTAACAATCTCAGTTGGAACTGTGCATTGGTGCTTAATCCACATATACACCTGTACATGCTGACACCGAAGCATGATATGACTTCTCTGATAAGCAGATATGTTAATTCAGTGAATGACCAGCAGGTGTGCTGAGTGTCATATTCAATACAATAGATGGAGCCACGTGTACAAAGCCAGTGAATTTTGACCAGTAGTTTAAATGTGGTCTGTGGTGTACGACTTGTTCTGGTGGTATAAACTGGTTAGTTATCTCAGTAATCTTTATATTATAGTATAGTAAACTTTATAATGATGTGGACCTTTTCGTGATATGTTTATTTCATTATTTATTTATTAATATTTTTTTTGTAACTTGTTAAGTAACTAATAATTACTTCTTGAGCACTTTTTGAATGACAAGGACATCGTTTAAGGCATGGGTTTGTTGTGATACTAATAATTATCTAATTATCATGTCATTGAATTTGGATGCTATAATTACTCATTTATGGAAATCAAAAACTTATATTTTTATTAAACATCTTATTTACCTCACAAGAAACTTGGTTGAATTCTTTTAATATTTTGGCCGCTTCACACAGCCTTCATCAGTGGACTGACTAATTATTTTTAGGTTGTTAAGTAAACAAATAGTGTGATGTTCTTCAGTGTTTCTCCAATATATTGAATTTAATTGCATCCAGTCAATATTTTATTAATTTCTGAAAAATGTACATTATATGTTTTATGCAGCTACAACATTCTATTTTTACACCTTTGAATATGTTGCGAATATTGCATTGCCTATGGTTAATGGCACACATTTAGAAACTCATATACACAGGATAGCCTGCCAAAACTATACATTTTTTGCTGTGCCATGACACACAGACTGTGAAATGATGAACCAGTGCTGTTTAGAGGCTCATGCATACGATGGACTGCTATCTGGTAAAAAGACAAAATTATTTTAACCATGCCATAGCGACCAATGATGAACCGGTGCCATCTAGAGTCTCATACACAGGATGATAAAAAGACAAAATGATATTTTAGCCATGCCATAACGACCAATGATGAATCGGTGCCATCTAGAGTCTCATACACAGGATGATAAAAAGACAAAATGATATTTTAACCATGCCATAACGACCAATGATGAATTGGTGCCATCTAGAGTCACATACACAGGATGATAAAAAGACAAAATGATATTTTAGCCATGCCATAACGACCAATGATGAACCGGTGCCATCTAGAGTCTCATGCACAGGATGATAAAAAGACAAAATTATATTTTAGCCATGCCATAATGACCAATGATGAATTGGTGCCATCTAGAGTCTCATACACAGAATGATAAAAAGACAAAATTATATTTTAGCCGTGCCATAACGACCAATGATGAATCAGTGACCTTTGAATGCCACACAGGAAGAACATCAGTACTGCTGCTCAAAAACATATTTCTAAGATGTTTTCTATCTACATCTGATGACCTGCAGACTGCGGCGTAGCTCACCAACATGAGGGCAGTATGTTGTTTGGCCGTCACCTGATAACCATGGAATAAATGCATGATATAGGGATGGGGCCAAGTGATCACTGTACTCAGACATGCAGCTGTGTTGGCCCCTGTGTATTGCAGTTGCATACTGATTACATATATGTTTGACAATGCTTACAGCAGTAGAACAGAGATTCCTGATTACCTTTCCCACTGCAGGCTGTTTTACTGCAGAAAACGCCTTTAGCACAATTGTTAATACACTCCCCTCAAAGAACAAGGCCCGAGTTCTGCCCCAAGCTCGGTTGAAACTCTTTGTTCACTTTGTTAACATCCTCGCCACAAGGGGTTTCTGAATACATCAGTTACCCCGGCAGACGGGTAATGATACGGATAGGCATTTCCTGGAAATGCTCTTTGAAGTTTAGGCATGGGCGCATCTGGTTCCCAGAAACAAGTTGACCAAGAGAACAAGTGGGACAAATTACAAATGATTCAGCATGCACCCCTACACAGCATGGGATAAACAAAAGTTTCGATGGGTTTACCTGCCAGGGGTGCTACAGTACTACTACCACCCCTGGCTAACGAGGATGTTGTTTACCTGCCCATGGATATATAGTACTAATAAGATCTTATTACTATATATCTGTGACCTGCCTGTACAAATGTGGTCATGTCCGTAAGTCGTTGTAGTTTTCTGACATTTTAGCCTGAAATAACTCAATTGTTGCTTGGTCTTCTTTGCCAACAAATTCATTCTGAGGTTGTTCACCGTCTGAACTGTTAAACTTGATCATTAGAGGCTACCATTGCTACATATTTTTCATCTTTGATTACTGTCACTGAATATAAATGTTACAAATTAGGCCAAACAAAACTGTGGAATTCAGATAATATGCTGACAAATGTAGGGTAATCAAGAATTATATATTATATTTTTTCTTTTATGCATATGATAACATATAATATAATAATATTAGTTTAATTTACAGTTTTGTTTTCACCTCACAAGTTCCTCCTTTTGATTAGATGTATTCTTTTGGTTGCTCATATTTGTCTTTACTCTTTAAATTGTTCCGTTTTATGTAAAAAATTGTTTTAAAGGGCGTGAGACTTCACATGGGTCATTCAGTTACTGGAAGCTGACTGAAGTTTTATACACAGTTGGTATATTGAGTAACAACATTTAACTAGCACTAATGTAATCAATATGTCTGCATCATCAAATGATGAATTCCATGATGTGTTATCAAGAATATTACACCGTTGTTAATTCCAATTATAATAAGAATTCCAGTAATTGGTCCTATTGTGTGTGACTGCTCTCTGACACTGGTCATACATGGCATGCTGGAGTCATTGTCACAGTGGTATGACGCAAGGCAAGTGATGTGGTACACACATCTGTTGAACACTGTCTGACTGAGGGTCTGAGACCCAGTCTGTTGGCTCCAGTTTAGCTGGCAGTTACTTGAGACTTGGCAGTGTGAATACATATCTCAATGCTGCTGGCTGGGTGCACCAGTGCAGTCTATGACCATGGTTGTCACTGAGTCTGGCTCTTGACACTGATACAACTGCAGGGTTACCTGATAGGCAAGTTGCAGTTCTTCTCTGACTCTTGATGCTGGTGCACACAGTAATCAATGTCTTCAGGTAAGTCTCATCAGGGTTAACCAATATCTGGCTTAAATAAACTGTCTAGAAATATTTATGTATCAAGATTGGAGCAGCAGGTAAGGCATCTGTAAAGATTCTACGAACTGCATCTGTACATAGCTTTTGCTAAACAAAATATGCTAACTTTAACTGTAAATCCAGACAATACAGTACCTATAGCACCATGGCAACTTTTAAACCTCAAGACCAACTAACCCATGGGTAATTAATTGCCTGACACAGTGGCTCAATTGGTTTAGTGCATGCCTAACCACCAAGAAGCACTGGGTTCTACATGCCTAACCACCAGGAAGCACAGGGTTCTACATGCCTAACCACCAGGAAGAACTGGGTTCTACATGCCTAACCATCAGGAAGCACAGGGTTCTACATGCCTAACCACCAGGAAGCACTAGGTTCTACACGCCTAACCACCAGGAAGAACTGGGTTCTACACGTCTAACCACCAGGAAGCACTGGGTTCTACACGCCTAACCACCAGGAAGCACTGGGTTCTACACGCCTAACCACCAAGAAGCACTGGGTTCTACATGCCTAACCACCAGGAAGCACAGGGTTCTACATGCCTAACCACCAGGAAGAACTGGGTTCTACATGCCTAACCATCAGGAAGCACAGGGTTCTACATGCCTAACCACCAGGAAGCACTAGGTTCTACACGCCTAACCACCAGGAAGAACTGGGTTCTACACGTCTAACCACCAGGAAGCACTGGGTTCTACACGCCTAACCACCAGGAAGCACTGGGTTCTACACGCCTAACCACCAAGAAGCACTGGGTTCTACATGCCTAACCACCAGGAAGCACAGGGTTCTACATGCCTAACCACCAGGAAGCACTGGGTTCTACATGCCTAACCACCAGGAAGCACTGGGTTCTACATGCCTAACCACCAGGAAGCACTGGGTTCTACATGCCTAACCACCAAGAAGCACTGGGTTCTACATGCCTAACCACCAGGAAGCACTGGGTTCTACATGCCTAACCACCAGGAAGCACTGGGTTCTACATGCCTAACCACCAGGAAGCACTGGGTTCTACATGCCTAACCACCAGGAAGCACTGGGTTCTACATGCCTAACCACCAAGAAGCACTGGGTTCTACATGCCTAACCACCAGGAAGCACTGGGTTCTACATGCCTAACCACCAGGAAGCACTGGGTTCTACATGCCTAACCACCAGGAAGCACTGGGTTCTACATGCCTAACCACCAGGAAGCACAGGGTTCTACATGCCTAACCACCAAGAAGCACTGGGTTCTACATGCCTAACCACCAGGAAGCACTGGGTTCTACATGCCTAACCACCAAGAAACACTGGGTTCTACATGCCTAACCACCAGGAAGCACTGGGTTCTACATGCCTAACCACCAGGAAGCACTGGGTTCTACACGTCTAACCACCAGGAAGCACTGGGTTCTACACGCCTAACCACCAGGAAGCACTGGGTTCTACACGCCTAACCACCAAGAAGCACTGGGTTCTACATGCCTAACCACCAGGAAGCACAGGGTTCTACATGCCTAACCACCAAGAAGCACTGGGTTCTACATGCCTAACCACCAAGAAGCACTGGGTTCTACATGCCTAACCACCAAGAAGCACTGGGTTCTACATGCCTAACCACCAGGAAGCACTGGGTTCTACACGTCTAACCACCAGGAAGCACTGGGTTCTACATGCCTAACCACCAGGAAGCACTGGGTTCTACATGCCTAACCACCAGGAAGCACAGGGTTCTAACCAGCAGCTAAAGTCATTTCATAAAGAACTTGTGACCTGTGTAGCACAATGCATTTGGTTATAGGAACTTTATAGTATGTGTCTTTTGAGTTGAGACACTAAAAGCCATTGGTCCCATCTACTGGTGTCTAAGCCATGGTAAGTAAAAGATCCCACACATGTGGGGGGGTAAGCGTGTAACCTGTCTTGGACTCACAGAACTAGTGGTCTCTATCTGTAAACCCACTAATGTAGAAACACTCCTGTGTAACCTGTTTGGAGAATAACCTCATCATCCTCTGAATTTCTGAGATGGCGCATACAATATTTATATAGACTTTGAAGAATCAACTGCCACAAAGAATGTCTACCACACAGATAGTTGGCCTTTTTCCACGGAAAGCACTTGTCGTAGTGTTTTGTCCTGGTAAAAGAAACACTGCTTAAGTGACTTAAATATTTGGTAATGCCCTGGTATGATAATTTTATATAAATAATTTTCCAAGAAACATCTCCACCAGGTCATTTAGGAATTGTGCCAATTTGTAATTCTGTGCAGAATTTGCAAGTAATGGCCTTATTTTGTAAAACATTGAACAGTGTTTGCTAGAATGGCTTGCAGTGCACTTGCATTCTATTGTTCTGTCCACATCTGATAGATTAACTCTAGTGCCTAGCGACACTCGATTATGGCGCTTAGCAAGTTCTGTTGCTGGCTGTAATTAACAATTTCCTGAGTGCAATTTTCTGTCAGCAATTCATCTGCCTGGTGCTTTTTATTTGACGAATAAACTGCAACATGTAAGTACATTTGCATCTAGTGTGGCCTTGCTACTTGGTGTATGAGTTCATATCAGCTGCAAAGACATTACTTAGCAGAAGGAATAAGTGCCGTGTTGTAGATAACACAAGCACTAGTTCATGATTACTGATGTTCACAACTGGCAATCAGAAGAGAGAATTATTCAAATTTTTTTGGCAAACATGGTTTGCATTCAACACAACAAAACTTCATGCAGTAAGCTCACAGGAAGTAGAGATTGTAATTTGCTTCCTTTATGCGCAGACAGATTATTGCATTGGTTGTAATTGGCAAATAGACTCATTAGTAGTTTGGGTTTGAAAAATAGGTGCAGTATGTTTCTGGTAGTGGGAAGACGACTTGAAGATGGATGTAAAAAAGGAGAGGTGGAAAAGTGGAAGGAAAAGCTGTCGATAGAGAACCCAAATTAAACAGATAACTGTCAAATTATATAAAAAATTGTGGTTAGTTAAGACACATTTTTTATTCTAGTTGTTTCCAGCACTCGGCAATATTCTATTAACTGACTAGTCTGTGTGTTGTAGTTACTACAACTGTATTTCAAGGTCTCATTCAGTTAGTCACCCTACATAATATTATCACCAATCCAACCTTTATATGCTGACATTGGTTCTTTTACGTCTCCAATTAAATGAGACAGGACCGACATTAACGTGAACATCCAAGTCACGAGAGATGCACAGTCCCCAATGTCGAGAGCAAGGTTTTTACACCAAACATACCCTTGCCCAGTCTGGGTCTTGAACTTGGAACTCTGTTGTGTAAAGCAGATGTGCAGAAATCATTTAGTATTTATTTTGTGTATTTGTATGTGGGTGAGTGTTGGGTTGGTCTGATCATTATCTGCGTACTGTATCAGTTGCCTACTGCCTCCAATTTAATATCTTTATGAAAGTGTAAAAAACTGGAAATGTTTACATGTTTAAATGTAGTTATGACAATCCACTTTTAGCATGTGGTTGACAACCGACCCTTCCCACATCCGCTGCTTCTTTCAGCCTAAACATCTCTGTGAATTACAGCATCATGACTTATCTGGAATACAAGAGCCCGGTTTCATTAACTTTCCAGCTCCCACTAGAGGAATAAATTTAGAAACTTTGGGAAATCAACTAGCTTTGTGCTCCCAAGGTGACACAGACCACCGGTACAGGTATGTTCTGTTTCAGGGTATTTTTTCCTGCAGCCGGGGGTATGTGGTGCCAAGGTGGTTCAGTTACAATAATGGTCGTCAGCTGGTGGATGGGGGAGTGTAGTCATGTGGAAGTTGGGGTGATCAGAGAGAAAAATCTAGGGGTATAGGGTGATCGTATTTTTTTTTTGCAGTTCAGGTTTTTTGTTGGAGACCTCTACCCATGTGTTACTACCCACGTGTTACTTCCCATTGATGTCAACAAACGTTTCTCCAACTATTTTCGATACAATCACTGTGATTGGATGAATATGCAGTGTGTTGGCGCTCTCCTCCATGTATGCAATCCGGGGCCAAAAATTCTAATTAGGGCCTACGTCAACTCTTCCTCTGTTTTAACTCTCAATTCATGATGACATATCAAATTCAAAGTCTAATTTATAGCTGAAGTTGTTTTCATATGTGTCCCACTCATTAATTCATTAAGAGGGTAATGATAGAATTCAAATTTTTAGCTTTTTGTGTTTAGTGGGCGATAATATGCGCTAAATCTAATATGCACTCATTTTATATCTCGTATTTTGAATGGAGGGGGTGGTGAGAGGATGAGGTTAAATATCATTCATACCAAATAAGAGTATTACTTTAGTGGGAGACAGGCTAATTATAAAAAAAAATTCTGGCAAAATATTTTCAATTAATGCTAGAATCTACAGAAGAAGACTGAAGAATTTAGATTCTATTAAAATATAAAACTTACACGCATATTGGAACCCAACTGTTAAAATGTTGATGATACTTGTTAATCATGTTAAAAACCATGACCAGACCAGACGGATACATGGATCAAGTAGTTTGCAGTGTAGCTGTTAGATAACCCTGTAGGTTGACCCCCCACTTCTCCCAATCTGAAATGTATTTTGTTTTAGAAAGTCAGATTTTTTTTGCTCCTTGTGAGAGTCCTGAATTTGAACATTTTGTTTTGGCTCCAAAATGTCTCAGAATTCACCACAGAGCATCTTATTGAAAAAAATTTCAGACCCCCCTAGCAGGAGGGGGTTGCTCCCTCCCCACCCTCCCCCACGTCAACCTTTGGATGATGCCCTCTCACTTCTTTCGGGACTTTACAAATTATTGCTCTTGTGCCTGTCACATCCCTGTTATATTTATAAGCATGCAAATTTCTGCGAGAGACAGGGAGCTGTGGTCAGGTGAGTAGGGCTGTTGTTTGCAGGTTTTTGTATATGAAATGACATGCGTCGAGCTTCAAGTAATGATCAGTGTAATTTGTTAGGTACTTAACATTCGTGTGCATATGTTCATGCATGCATATTATTGAGAGTACCAATTTCTAAGCTAAGTAAAAACTTACTGTTATGTTGACTAATTTTTTGCTTATAATTTACGTGTGTGTGTGTGTGTGTGTGTGTGTGTGTGTGTGTGTGTGTGTGTGTGTGTGTGTGTGTGTGTGTGTGTGTGTGTGTGTGTGTGTGTGTGTGTGTGTGTGTGTGTGTGTGTGTGTGTGTGTGTGTGTGTGTGTGTGTGTGTGTGTGTGTGTGTGTGTGTGTGCACGTGCACGTGCACGTGCACGTGCATGTGTGTTTGTGTGTACACACAGCCGGCGTTTAATTTGCTGTTGAGTCTTGCCTAGCAAAATTGCCTACACACCAATACCTACACACATTTTGAACAAGTGAAGGTCAATTTATTTTAGGATTGCTTTTTGCTAGGCCGGGGCATGTTGACTAAATTTGTATGTGCCAAATGCCAGAATTACACGTTCTTCAGGCGCATTAATGTGATTCGGTTGTGTTAATCTTTAACATATTGTGTCAGCGGTGCAATGATGCATCCTAGATTGAACCATGGACATGGCTTCTTGTCACTTATGATTAACTTATGTCAGTTATGACTTGTGTGGAGTTTGGACAGTCATAACATATGGGGGCAAGTAAAATATGGGGGCAAGTAAAATATGGGGGCAAGTAAAATATGCATGATTTATTGGGGAATACCTTCATTTATAAACTCTTGTGTCAGCCCCATAACTGGCATCAGTGGCTGTTCCAGCAGCTTCACACATGAACACGCACGCACGCACGCACGCACGCACGCACGCACGCACGCACGCACGCACGCATGCACGCACGCATGCACACACACTTTTGTAATGTTTGTAGTTGTATATTCTGTCATAGATTAAATGAACAGTTGCAGACTGTAGGCCAACAGTGGCATTCCAGGCTTTACGTAAGCTGTGGTCAGCCTGACCACATCTGTGTCATATCACACAGCATCCATCTGTAGCTTAGGTATGTATATTTGCGTTCAATGCTTAGACAACAACTGTTGTATTGGTCCCTCAGGTTACCTGCAGGATAGAAGAACAAATTATCACCTGAGGATACACTGGATACACTGTACAAGATACAATAAGTTGAGAAGTCTAAAGTTGACAGCTGCTTACAAAGTACATTTAGCCCATCGCGAATCAGGATCATTGATGTCCGAATCTGTGGTGTGTAAATAGTTAAAGTAATTTGCGCAGTTGGTTTGGTATAAAAGTGTACTTTTGTTAAAATCATCAAAAGAATTGATTTTAATAATTTGTTAATTAGTGAATACTAGAACTGGCATGTCGTAGTGGATACTAGAGCTAGCATGTCGTAGTGAATACTAGAGCTAGCATGTCGTAGTGAATACTAGAGCTAGCGTAGTAAATACTAGAACTGGCATGTCGTAGTGGATGCTAGAGCTAGCATATCATGCATACTTAGAGCTAGCATGTCATAGTGGATACTAGAGCTAGCAAGTCGTAGTGGATACTAGAGCTAGCATGTCATAGTGGATGCTAGAGCTTGCATGTCATAGTGGATACTACAGCTGGCATGTCGTAGTAAATACTAGAACTGGCATGTCGTAGTGGATACTAGAGCTAGCATATCATGCATACTTAGAGCTAGCATGTCGTAGTGGATACTAAAGCTAGCATGTCGTAGTGGATACTAGAGCTAGCATGTCATAGTGGATGCTAGAGCTTGCATGTCATAGTGGATACTACAGCTGGCATGTCGTAGTGAATACTAGAACTGGCATGTCGTAGTGGATACTAGAGCTAGCATATCATGCATACTTAGAGCTAGCATGTCATAGTGGATACTAGAGCTAGCAAGTCGTAGTGGATACTAGAGCTAGCATGTCATAGTGGATGCTAGAGCTTGCATGTCATAGTGGATACTACAGCTGGCATGTCGTAGTGAATACTAGAACTGGCATGTCGTAGTGGATGCTAGAGCTAGCATATCATGCATACTTAGAGCTAGCATGTCGTAGTGGATACTAGAGCTAGCATGTCGTAGTGGATACTAGAGCTGGCATGTCATAGTGGATACTATAGCTAGCATGTCGTAGTGAATACTAGAACTGGCATGTCGTAGTGGATACTAGAGCTAGCATGTCGTAGTGGATACTAGAGCTAGCATGTCATAGTGGATGCTATAGCTAGCATGTCGTAGTGAATACTAGAACTGGCATGTCGTAGTGGATACTACAGCTAGCATGTCGTAGTGAATACTAGAGCTAGCATTACGTAGTGGATGCTATAGCTAGCATGTCGTAGTGAATACTAGAACTGGCATGTTGTAGTGGATACTAGAGCTAGCATGTCTTGGTGAATACTAGAACTGGCATTTTGTCCAGTTTGCTGTTAGACACCCTGCTGTGTAATGATTAATATTCACTTCTCCTGAAGTGATTAATTGCTGTGTTTGTTGTGGGTAATGCAGTGCTGTGAATGACAGATATGGATCACAAGATCCATCATTCACACCACGGATAGAAGCAGGTTTCCTCAAGGTATCCCTCCGTGTTTACCTACCAGTCACCTGCAGGGGAAGACGCTTAATTAGTTAAGCAGATATTTATTACATGCCTGGTTAGGAAGCACCTTAAACCATGTGGTGTATTAACACCGCATTTCCACATTGGACAGTGCCACCGGTTGTAACCTTTCTACTTGTCTGTTTTTGCTCTTTTGAATGGGAAGATCAAAGATTTTTCCATTTCATCTCAGTCATTGCTCATAAATTATGGAAGATTAGGTTATTTCCAGAAAAATCTTAGGAAAACAGCAGATCATGCAGTGTGAAAAGGATAGGCATTTTGAAGAGATTGCTTATGTAGCCCGGTTATACATTGTGTCCAGGTTTTTGACAGCTTAAAAAATAATTCTATAAATAGATGTAACCTTTGCTCCGCCTTTGAGTAGCATTTTTATGTAGCTACACATTAATTCTGTGCCTTGTGGTTTTTGTTAGAGCAAATGTTTTATTTCTGCAGTGAAATACCTGCATGCTATTTTTAGTTTAGAGCCTAGCACCTGTGTTGAATATTGATTAGTAATCAACTACCCATGAAAACACTTAATTGACACATTCATGGGAGTGTTGATTCGGGGTTAATTACTCGGTAATCATCAGGTGCGGGTTTAGAGGGTGTAACAAGCTGGTGTTACCCATAAAATTGCTCAGTTTGTTTTTTACCACGTTCTTTACATAGTGTTTAGTGTGCCACCAAAACGTTACTCAATAACCTTTATTTTTATACGGAGAGGTATCTACAGTAATGATTGTCTCTACCCTGCTCCAAAATCCTGGATTCACCTCATTCGCATGGGTATGAAAAAAGTATATCCCTGCACTTGTTTCAGTTTTCACACTGCATTGGGCGTGGCAGCTCGGCGATTACAATGCTGGACTCAATCAAGATGACCAGTTCATGTCCACCTAACCTTTTTGAAACTTGGGCAGTTTCTTTCACCCCATATTGCCTATGTCTTTCAGAAGTGACACTCCATTGGTCCCTTCTATCTGGTGTCTAAATTGCCGTGGGAACTAAAAGATCCCACACTGGGTAAATGTGTGACCTGCTGTGGACTCCGTCTCTCAACCACATGAGTCACGAGGCAGAATTATTAAGCATCCATGATATTGCTCAATTAATTCTGCCTAATGCCTGGCATGAGGACATGAGGACATGAATGAAAATCCTGCAAATCTGTGGCTTGTACTGATGTTGCACATTCTAGTGTTTCTGTCCATCTGTGCTACTCCACGGTGGGCCAGTGTTGACTCATCTTCATTTGATATCATGTTTATATATATATATATATATATATATATATATGCTACACTGGCCCACTCATTGGCTTCCCAGAAAGGCAGTCTGAAAGTATATTTCCTCTACCTGGGAAGTAAAAGATCCTATGTGGGATGGGAAAAAACTGGCGCAGCGACTCAATAGTTTGGTACTTGTAACCAGGAGTTACTGCGTTTCAACCGCAACGGTTTAAAAAAAAAATGTACAGCTTACTGGCTTACTGCTTAGCACCAAATGGAAGTTTGTGGTGGGCTCTATCTCCAACCCTCCAATGGTGTGAATGCAACTAGCTCGACAATACTCTACTCACATTATATAATATGTATATATATGTATGTATATATATATAATATATATATGTATATTATATATATATATATATATATATGTATGCATGTATATAATATATATATATATATATATATATATATATACACACACACATATTATATAATGTGAGTAGAGTATTGTCGAATTGGTTGCATTCACACCATTGGTGGGTTGGAGATAGAGCCCACCACCCTGTGAGCTAGTCTACGACAAGTTACACATTTACTCCAGTCAGTGAGATCTTGTATTTCCCCAGGCATAGACACCCGACAATGCTATATATTATAAATAATATATATGTATAATATTTTATCAACACTCTTATCATAGCAGCAGAATAATGATTGTGTGAGTTTTGTGTCTAGGTAAGACTGGAAATCATGCAATGAGATGGTCCCTACATCAGTTTATGGACAAAACCTCGGAACCCCGTGCTTAGGGCACTTCAAAAACGACAGGGTTAAGCAATCTCAAGATCAGTACACAAAATGTTAAAGTTGTCAACAGATGGATGGATACAAACGTTTAAAAAGATAATTCTTCAAAAAAAATTTATCATGTTTCCTGCTGACTGAACATTAACAAGGAATCCATTATATTGGTGCAGCAACCGAAAGAAAGCCCTGAAGACCACTGACCAAGGCACTTAGAATGAATTGCAATGGCTACAATGTGTTGACAACGTCTTGTTGTTGGTTTCTTGGGGATGCAGATGGTCAGTTGAGAAACAACATCCCTGGAGGATGTATGTCTGCTTGGGATAAATAACACTGGGTGAGAACAGGTGCTAATATTCAGCCTTGTGTATTGCTTTCACAGCAGTGAGGCAGGTGGTGATCCTAGTACATTGCAGTTGCTTTCTATTATGTAACATTTTGCAAGCATGTGTCTTGTATCATTAAATAAAACTCCCTAATAAATCAGACTAAGTTGACTATTCTAAGCTGACAGAGAACCTGAGCTTGTTTATGCCTGTGATAATTAGAACACATGTATGTGTGAGTAAAATGGCATCCCATTTATTTAACACAGAAATTAGTAGGAGATATGGGATGCCGAAACGCCCCTAACTAGAAGCGAACATGACCTGATGTTGGTTTCAGCTAGAGGTAGGTGGTGATCTTAGTGCATTGCAGTCACCTTCTGCATGCAGCATCTCAACAGCAGCTTGAATTATTTGAAGAAATAATTGACATCTCTATACAACCAAGTATTTTACAGATAATATGTAACTATTGTTTCTACTCCCGCATGATTGTGGATTTCCCGCAAGTCACAGGTGATGCACGTTATTGTAATCAGGAGAGTGTCCAAGCACATGTGACAGTTCTCAGGTGAAGGTAACAGTTTTCAGTTAAATCTGGCTCATAACCTCATTGAATCTAGAACAATATTACTTGTAAACATAATGGCTAAAAGCATGGCAACTTTTGAAAATAGATGGCTATCCTATCCATAATCGTTGCTGTCCATATTTGACTGAATAATGGTTAAAACTGTGGCAACTTTTGAAAATAGGTGGGTATCCTATCCGTCATCATTGCTGTCTGTATTTGATGGAAGCTGTGCACATTCAGAGAAGCATGCTTCAGTGAAAGTATTTAGGCCATATTTCTGATCAGATACTTGCAGGGATGGTCATTTTATTTCCTGTACGTCATCCAAGTTGTTTGATATACACCGGTATTAATGATGCACATCCAGCAGTCACGAGGAACTCGGCAGTTTCTACTTATGCACTATATTAGACTGATTTCACAGCTGGCGGTTGTGCGGGAAAATCACCTGTGTAGATAGTAGTTCCCTACTGATCCCTGCTGCTGTTGGCTAAGTGAGGTAGCGCCATACTAGGATGGGAGTAGAACCATACTAGGATGGGAGTAGAACCATACTAGGATGGGAGTAGAACCATACTAGGATGGGAGTAGAACCATACTAGGATGGGAGTAGAACCATACTAGGATGGGAGTAGGACCATACTAGGATGGGAGTAGAACCATACTAGGATGGGAGTAGAACCATACTAGGATGGGAGTAGAACCATACTAGGATGGGAGTAGAACCATACTAGGATGGGTGTAGAACCATACTAGGATGGGAGTAGAACCATACTAGGATGGGAATAGAACCATACTAGGATGGGAGTAGAACCATACTAGCATGGGAGTAGAACCATACTAGGATGGGAGTAGAACCATACTAGGATGGGAGTAGAACCATACTAGCATGGGAGTAGAACCATACTAGCATGGGAGTAGAACCATACTAGCATGGGAGTAGAACCATACTAGGATGGGAGTAGAACCATACTAGGATGGGAATAGAACCATACTAGGATGGGAGTAGAACCATACTAGGATGGGAGTAGAACCATACTAGGATGGGAGTAGAACCATACTAGCATGGGAGTAGAACCATAATAGCATGGGAGTAGAACCATACTAGGATGGGAGTAGAACCATACTAGGATGGGAGTAGGACCATACTAGGATGGGAGTAGAACCATACTAGGATGGGAGTAGAACCATACTAGGATGGGAGTAGAACCATACTAGGATGGGAGTAGAACCATACTAGGATGGGTGTAGAACCATACTAGGATGGGAGTAGAACCATACTAGGATGGGAATAGAACCATACTAGGATGGGAGTAGAACCATACTAGCATGGGAGTAGAACCATACTAGGATGGGAGTAGAACCATACTAGGATGGGAGTAGAACCATACTAGCATGGGAGTAGAACCATACTAGCATGGGAGTAGAACCATACTAGCATGGGAGTAGAACCATACTAGCATGGGAGTAGAACCATACTAGGATGGGAGTAGAACCATACTAGGATGGGAATAGAACCATACTAGGATGGGAGTAGAACCATACTAGGATGGGAGTAGAACCATACTAGGATGGGAGTAGAACCATACTAGCATGGGAGTAGAACCATAATAGCATGGGAGTAGAACCATACTAGGATGGGAGTAGAACCATACTAGGATGGGAGTAGAACCATACTAAGATGGGAGTAGAACCATACTAGCATGGGAGTAGAACCATACTAGCATGGGAGTAGAACCATACTAGGATGGGAGTAGAACCATACTAGCATGGGAGTAGAACCATACTAGCATGGGAGTAGAACCATACTAGGATGGGAGTAGAACCATACTAGGATGGGAGTAGAACCATACTAGCATGGGAGTAGAACCATACTAGGATGGGAGTAGAGAGGTCACAAACCTGATACGACTTACTACAAGCCACTCACATTGGTTGATTATATCGAGTTCGCTCTTATAGGCATCTTGTAATTTCTGCCGAAAGATGTTCACAAGGTTGTTGTGTTTTAGATCTGTACATAGAGTTATTAACTTACTGGCTGAAATGAAGCTTTAATTGCAGTTTAAGCAGCATGTCTCAAAAAAACTTCAAAGTACATGAACAAATTAAAGCTATTTTTAGCTAAAACTATCAAGAATACACAGGCCAGGCTATTGAAGAACTAGTCTGGGTGTCATTTACGCAGTCTGTGGCAGTCTCTTGATGAATCTGTTAGTTGTCTTGGTTCCATATCAGTCGGAGAAAACATGTGCACTGAAAACGAAGTTGGTATAAATAGGTGGAGTCCATTGTCTCTTCTTCAATTGTTTGGTTGCGTTGTGGGGGGTGCATGGGAAATCAATGCATGTCCGAGGATTGTCCAATGTCATTGTGTAAAGTGCTTGTTTCTGTGTAATGCTGGGTATTGCTTACATGGTTCTATCACTGCAGCAGATTTGGTTGCCAGCAGTTAATCAGAATTGGAGACTATGACATCAATGGTGTTGTTATTGTTGAGACTTCTGATTTCCAAGCAAGTGTTTCTGCTTGACTATTCTGTTGATGGTGTGATTTCAGTGGTATATGACACACAAGTGTCAGTGAAGTGATTATTTTAGATTGGCATGCATTTGATGTTTGTGTGTTTTTTGGTTGTATTAGTGCCATACAGTGCCTTAGGCTTTTGTATTTCTTAAATTAACTTGTCTTTTTATGGCTAAAGGATATTGGCTACTCACACAGAAATGTGAAGTACTCTTTGAAATAATTTCAGTATACTATGAGTGTAGTGGTGAAATGGGGAAGTCTTTCACTGGTTTGTGAACAACAATAATTGCTGTTCACAAACCAGTGAAAGACTTCCCCATTTCACCACTACACTCATAATGTAATGAGACAAATGTATGTCAGATCAAATCTCTGTTGAATGTGTGCAACATGGAACCTGCTCTGTTTCGCCATCTGTGTCTGACATCACTGTGTCTTCTCTTGAATAGATTGAGTTGCTGTCTCCGCAACAGAATGGCACGGCAGTCGACCTAGAGGGCAGCACTAGCGGGGGTAGTGCACAACGAGCCAGCATCAAAGGAATGTGGAAGAAAGCCTTCCGCAGTCTCAAGTCTCACAGCAAGGACAAAGACGACAAATCGGCGGAGAACAAAACGGAGGACAGAAAACACGTCCAGCGAACGGTGAGTGGTTGTGTTTTCAACATTTGAGTATGGCTTCTCATTGTCGTCTGTGTTTGGTCGTATGTCATATTGCTTCTTCAGTGGTTTCAAGCACACATCAGTAGACTGGTATTTATGTGGCGTTTTAGGTGTAGCACATGGATGAAACCTTTATGGTATCCATTTATTGTTTTTTTTTATTTTCATTCAAACATTAAAGCAAGTTCGAGTTTTTGTGGTTTCAAGTGTACATTTATATACTGTGGTATTTTTGTTGCATTTTAGTTCAAAACAAGTTCGAGTTTTTGTATTCTAAACACATGACCCAGAAAGAGCACGACAAATTTGAATAATTTTTATTGTTATTCTGGGTTTGTCTTCATTTGTGGTTGTCACTATCTGTCAAGTTCTTGGACAGGAATGCTCTAAATTTATTTTGAATTATTAACATGTTTTAGTGTATCAGAGTTGTGTTTAATAACACTGATAAATTGTAGATTATATAAATATAATAATTTTAAATATGGTCAGCATTTTGTTGAGTTTTAATGGGTATATAAGTTAATTGTTAGATATTCAACTGTGTACAATTCTAGATTTGGTACTTAGCCATACTGAAAGAAGACTATTTATAACCTTTGTGTAAGTGGGACAAAACTTGATGTCTTTATTTCATGCAAACTGTATTAACATCGTTTTAAAGTACCTAATCTAGTAATACAAATAAGGTATAAATTTGGATGAATTAATATGTACTGCAGTCTTTCTTTATTAAAATTATTAGTTTACCACTGATGACCATTAAATCCGCCATAGAGAAATAAGATCACGATAACCTCTTGCAATTGTAAAGCCACAGCTAATAAACGCAGAGTGCAACATTTTCACCCAGACGCAAAATAGTATCAATGATCTTGTCATATTACCTGTAATTATTTGTGTCAAAACAACAAGGTCACAACGACCTCTAAATCTTCCATAGAGAAGCTAAGTCACGATAACCTGACTAAAAAAAACGCTGTTAATAAAAACCAAGTGGAAACAGGTTAATTAACCCATTTGCAAACAGAATCACTTTTTACTATTACCAATGTACAGTTTTTACTGGAATTATTTATGGCACATATTGAATAATACATTTATACCTAGCAGCGTGAATATGTTTAAAAACAATTAAGAAATATCTCAGAAGGGCCAATGGCACACTTGTCCACTTGTCCACTTGTCATCTGGGTTTTATGTTTTGCTTTGGATGGCAATCTTGTTAAATCCTGTTGTCATGAAATAAATTGTCATAAAGTCTGTTGTTCAGATTAACACTTGAAGGGCTTCAGGGCAAAATGTGATAAACACCAATTAAAAATAAATTATATAAGTTTTCAGCTACCATCTGCTTTGATGTTGGATTCTTAAGTTATTTCAATATCATGTACAAGTTTCCAGTTACACTCGGAGGATGTAACACAGAAGTGAGTTTTTTTTTTAAATAAAAAAAAAATTTATCGTGTTTTGTCATGAATCCCTTGACTTGTTTGGCCATGCTTGCTGTAAGATTGGGGTATCTCCTCCCATCAAGTTGTGTAGAGTTAATGCCACCTTCTAAGTGAGTACAAGAAGCATGGAAATCTGCTTGGCTTAGGAGGATCAATCTTAATACATCATAAGCACAGGACAACTCCAGCTGCCTGATGTATTTCATCTGTCAACATTAATAAATTGTCTGTGGCACATTCTGTGTCTGGAATAGCTGAGCTTCTTTAGTTTTGATATAAAGCAAAGGTCACGTGTTGTCAGACAGGCACTGTCTGGGGAGAGGGTGTGGTTTCTGGGGGGTGGGGGGGCACAGGGAGGTACCATTAATATTTGTGTGGTTTTCTTACAGTTGTCATATTGTCATCATTTGTAGCTTGTCAACCAGTTTGTTTTTCTTCATAAATATAATTCATGTGAAACTGGTAGTGCATTTGCGGAAAAGAACCTTTTCATATTTATGCAAAACTTCCCATGTACAGCAAAACTCAACAAATGTTTGGCTGTTGTTATTATTACACATAATGGATCAAACCACCATGCCACAAATGTTGTTCTTTCTGTCAATTATTTGAGTGTTGTAGAGAAACTTGTGTTTTTCAAATGTGACTTACCCGTACTTATGTTCCGCTTAACAGGCACTTATTCTGACTTTGTAGCTGTTCATGATGCAGTAGACCTGGGAGACACCAAACATAACAAAATTAAATCCCTTGCCATTGGTCCTACAGATTTCCTGAGAATTAATGTGGGGCCTTCCCTTCCCACGTGTTTCTTCTTACATGACTTGTCCTATTGTGTAATCATTCTGCATGATTTCATACCTAATTATTATGCTTACAATCCATAAATTGCATTGTTCATTTCTGGTCATTATGAATATTGTTTCTCTCACTTTTTGTATTTTCTACTGGTATGCAACATTTCTTTGAATTTCTTATCAGTTGCACAACCCAAAAATATGGTACATCATTTATTACATTAGACAATGCTACTCGACACATGACTGATTTGTACCAAACTGATAATGTGGCCACCGTGTCAAATGCTGCATTTGTCATGCAGCATTTGTCCAGTTATTCAACAAGTTGCAACCAGTCATTGCATGTAGAGTTTGAAGGTCACCTGTCCAGGGCCTCGTGGTTGCCTCTGCAGCAGGTAGTCAGTCAGTCCTCAGTATTCCTCTGTCTCGGAAGACATCCCTGTGTTGTGCATTGCATGGTTTGGCTCAAGAGTCCTGTATGTGAGATGGGGATAGCCAGTTAGCACACTGATATGTACCGGAGTGCTAATGATACCATGAGGATTCCTCTTTAACCTGCACTGCAGGATGTCTCTGTTTCCTGGTTGACTCTCCTCTAACTTCTCCTTCAGATATTTCTATAGTGGCGATTCCTCTGTGACCTCCACGGCAGGATGTGTCTCTGTTTCCTGGTTGACTCTTTCTCTTCTCTAACTTCTCCATCAGATATTTGTGTCCATGAATGTTTCTTCACCCACTGGCTCGAGAAAACCTCAGAGTTGATGGAAGAAACAGCGACTGCTTCGTCGACAAAATCCAGCGAGGGCAACCTTAGCTCCAATTACTGCCAGAACACGAAAGTAATTTTCCATGGCTTGTCACAGGTGTTGCTGCTGGGACAGTTGTTAAAATGAGTTAAGCTGCTTCTGGAGGCATATTATGAATCCTTGGCAGAGCTGTGTCCAAAGATGCTGCTGCTAAATGTAGTGATGTGTGAATTGCAGACGTCTCTTAAACTTGGCTTGATGAAGAGAAAAGACTCAAAGGAACAAGCTCCACACGATGTAAGTTGAACATAACAAGTGTCCACTAGGGATCTTCAAGTAGTTTCTTGTGAAGGATTACCCACAAGACATGTGAGGGAGTTGAAGTCAAAGTGTGATTTTAAGCCAAAGTACATCATCATTGCCTGGTGGTGGGTAATTGTCTGGTGATAGGTCATTTCCTGGTGTTGGGTCATTGCCAGGCTAGTAATGGATTATCACAAGTATACATTGTAAGTCTATAGAACAGCAACACATTGGATTGGATGAGTCATTAAAGATAGTCAGAAATGGATCATCAAAGTCCTGAAGTTTTTCTACCTTGAAGCATGAAAAATAGCTTCTTTGAACATCGATACACTTACAGAATTAATATACTGTATTTTCACAAGTTATCATTGCAACTGTTATGCTGCATGCGGTCAATGTTTGGTTAATATTTAATTGTATTCAGGCTTACGCTTATGTCCTTCACTTATTTTTAACACTGCTGAAAACATTGGTATATTTACTGAAACATCCCAACCTGAACTAATGAGAAATAACTTCAGTCTCCATGTTATCTACCATACATAGTCCTGCATGTTGCACCATTACATTATGTTGCACCATTACATTATGTTGCACCATTACATTATGTTGCACCATTACATTATGTTGCACCTTCTTGCACAACTAGCACATGTTTACATTAAAAATGTTTCATTTGATTCCATTGAATTAAAACTGTTTTATTTTCAAGCAGCCTATCCTGGAATTTTATCTGAATGTGTGAATTCTTGGGCTATTAAATTGAGGAGGTAATACATCTTTCAGGTGACATAAGTAATGAATGCCTTCTATTAAAGTAATGAACAGTGCATCATATTTACTTTTCTTCCATGTAATAGTTTGTACACACTTGATAAGTTGCAAGCTAAACCAACTCCTTAAAGGTAAAAGTCTGATTGAGTTTTTCGTAAAATAAATCATGTTATATAATATAAACATAAACTTTTCAATTGTTCCACACTAGTCAAATTACAATAATTATGGTGTACGCTAATTAGGCCATGTACGCTTAATAGGTCGAATATGGTACTTTGATTGTTATATGTTTAGTTTGAATGTTTCAAGAAAATATCATGTTTGCATTGTATGTAAAGGGAATGTAATCATATGGGCATTAAATATGTGCCGATCACATGACCATCACATGACCCAGTGAACAACTGACCCCGATGAACTTTCTCCACAGGTGTTCATGAATGTACTCAGTGGCACAGTTGATATTCATAAATAGATGATGGTCCAATTGTATTTAAACAATTGTGGTTCATAAAAACACATTCGGGCAGTCAAGATGTTTAAAATGTTTAGTAGATATAGTTTATACTATATAAGGCCTCTTAGTTTTTTAGTTGGTTTTCGGATTTTTTTAAGAGAAACCCTTTTTCTCCCACCTTTCTCCTGGTAATTTTCTCAAATACAATTGTATTTGTCATCTTCATGATGTATTCTTGAAACTAAAGTGTGATTATAAACTACATTTAAGATACTGAGAGACAACAGGTGTTCATCGCATTAAAGAAATTGTTTTGTGGAGTAATTGAGTGAATGGAACAAAATTGGTAAGAATGTCGTTCAGCGGCATAAATAATTTAGGCTGAATACAGTTGAACAATATGATACCTTTTTCCGACCGACCGACCTGTTTATGTTCGTGCATGTTTAATGATTTTATGATAAAACCTTTAAAGGGCATGACCCTATTAGTGAAGCACAAGTAAAAGTGTTAATTGTTGCTCTGTACACTGGCAGACACTGCTGATCCTGTAGAAGTGTTAACTGTTGCTCTATCCACTGGGACAGTCACCCAAGGTGTCTGCGCAGAAGAAAGGTCTGCTGAAGAGAAAAGACTCAAAGGATCCCCCATCAGACGAAATGGCAGACAACGAAATATGTGAGTACCACCCGAGACACTTCACAGATTGACTGAACTAGTCTTGACATAGCTAACTTCCTAAGCATTACATTATTGAGTTACCTTGTAATTGATACCAATGTTCTGGTTGACCTTTAATTGCATCACAAACTTGATTGCTGCAGTTCCCAGAATAATTCTTTGCTTGTTGTCCTCAAAATTTTTCATTCTTGTGTATTATACAAAAACATTCCGAAAATTTGTCAGGATGATCAGATTAATTTTTCTCCAGCAAACCTTAAAAATGGGCAACCATTACCAATTTATGAAATAGAATGAAAAGAATAATCAGTCAGCTACGCTATAATTTTACATGTTTGACTCTGAGTACAGTTGTAGCGCAAGTAACAAACAAAGGATATTTTCTTGTTACATAATTGTTTTGTTCTTTGTTTTTTTATTTAATAAACATTTGTTATTACCGTATTATTATTACCATATTATTATTACCGTATTATTATTACCATATTATTATTACCGTATTATTATTACCGTATTATTATTACCGTATTATTATTATTACCGTATTATTATTACCGTATTATTATTACCGTATTATTATTACCGTATTATTATTACCGTATTATTACCGTATACACCGTCTTTCGTGAAAGAACATACCCTGTATGTATTTTACAATAGTTTACAATATTTATTGTAATGAACAATTTGAAGAGTAAATACTGCATAGCTGGTGTTTTTGTCATGTCATGAAGAGTACGAGTATATGATATATCACACTCTAATTTGTAACAGAACCTAGCTGTGTGGTATAAAATGATCTGAAATGATAATGTTTAAGAAAATGATAATGTATAAGAAAATGATAATGTATAAGAAAATGATAATGTATAAGAAAATGATAATGTATAAGAAAATGCACATGAGATGGCTTGGGCGGCCTATGCTTAAGTTTTTCTCTCAATATAATAGGAAATATTGACTGTGGTAGTAAACATGCGGCAATAGCACATCATGATAGGGTAAGCACGATAGGGCAAGCACGATAGGGCAAGCAACATAAGCATTATGCTTCATCTTGTACAATTGATGTTTAAAATTCGGTTGTGTTTGTATGTTTACTGTTGATGTTGTTGAAATAAACTTTTATTATTATTATATTATTATGTTAATAATCTGGTGTACTCCTAATATTTCACCTGTCTCAGTGGAAATCCCGATATAATTCTTGGAAATCTGCTGGGGATTTCAGTTTATTTATCACTTGGTTATTTCATGCCTTTCATCACAAGTACAGAACTTCTATCAAAATCTATAATGCTAATTATACTTTAAAATATTCACCCTATTTACTGTTCAGGCATTAATTCACTGAACAATGATTATATATATTCCATAGTCATAATTTACAGACACCCTTTTTTATTTGTATAAAAAATAAATTGATAATTTTTTGCTTACATTAATATTTTAGTAGCATGTTGGTCACAAGGGAAAAAGTTAGTTTTTCTTCAAAACTGTTGTTGACACCACTAGTCTCCCCAATGGACATTATACATATACAAATTTAATAACGACATAGGGTCATAAGTTGGCATTAAGAAGTAGACACCTTGAATTTCTGTAGCTATGACATTTTGCCCACTTCATCAATTGGAATCCAACTACATTACTATTTGGAGCATATGAATTTTGTTTGCTTTAAAACAGACACATAACAGAATAAGTCATTAGTTTGTGGATAAATAAAGATGGGAATTTTAAAGTTTTTTTTTGAGATTTAAATAGTTTTTTAATTTCCTCTTAATAAATTGCTTTTGCTAACGTTTGCTATACTTCATTGCTTCTAAAGTGCGTATGAGACTTGATGTGAACATGTGCATTTGAGATTTGATGTGAACATGTGCATTTGAGATTTGATGTGAACATGTGAGTATGAGACTTGATGTGAACATGTGCATATGAGACTAGATGTGAACATGTGTGTATGTGCATGCATCCAATGTGGGGTGTGTGAATTTCTGCTGTAGCTAACGTCGATCCAGTGTTTGCCACATTGAAAGTGGCAGGGGCGATGAGAAAACACACCCTTTCACGAGCGCTGTCCGAATCTGCCGCAGAACTGGGTAGTGCCAGCAGCGCAGACCCCCTAGTCATTGCGTCGACCAGCCCCCATCAAAAATAGCCACGTCACAGCAGTAGTTTTTTTGCTGAACATGGCAGCAACTTGTCCTCGTGGCAAACGAAGGTATATCATTGACCTTTCACCTGACCTTGTTTCGCTGCTTGCCTGCCGGATACTAAACCTGGGGTGCTTAGTGGCTTCTCTCGGTGCTTCCCTACCAGTACTCTTCCACCTCTATCTGATCTCCTTTGGACACTTGGTGGAGACCCTTCTCGGGGAATGGCATCCATCATGACTGCCAGACCGGCACTACAGACAATTCTGCAAAATTGCACCTTTGAGTGCCTGTGCTGCGAATGCTGAGCCTCATTTATATTTTATTCATTCATGAGCTGATGATATGCTGATTGAAGGCAGGCCACATGTCAATATCCTGTGGGGAATCTCCACCACCAGTAGCATCACTTGTGTGCATCATCTCTACTACTACTAACTCTTGTTTTCGTCTCTTCTCTGGGCAGCCTGCGAGCTCGACCCCGTTTACAGTTTGCTTAAATGTGCGGCCGACCTGCCTCGTTACGGCCGGCCGGGTAACACGTGCTGTATCCGGACACAGCTCGTTGATAACATAACCCTTCGCACTAGCTCCCGCACGTCCAGTTCATCCTCAGGTATGTCCGAGATGTTGTCACGGTAACACAGTGTTGTTGCTGGGTTTACGTTGGCGGTTGTGTTCATGTTGTCTGCTTGCATTGGTCTAGTCGTTGCACTGATGTAGTTGGCATCATGTTTGATCTGTGGAATATGATGCAGGCTCGAGTTGTCAGCAAGTTAACTGGTTCGTATTAATTGTAATTGTTTTAAATTAATTTAAGTCTGATGTTATACAGATTGTGATGGAATTTGTTAGCAACCATGTTGAAATTCACTTTGCGTGCTGTGAAAATCTGTAATTTGTTGTGGAATTGCAATCTGGAAACATGATTTTTAGATTTATTCTGCAAAGCTTTCGGTACAACTACAGTTATCTCTGGTTTCGTTATTTGTATGCTGACTGTCTGACTTTTGGAACATAAACCTGTAGAAACTCAGCATTTTGGTAAATGTTTGTAAGTGAGACGTACATTTGTCTGATAATAAACAAACCTGTTTAGTCTTCGTTTCAGATGTGAAAATCTTGCATTTGGTACCCATCTCATGTTCTCGTGGGCCTGAAATGAAATCATGCTTCCTCATGTTTTTAGAAACCTGGTTTCAAAATTAATTTTCTGTCATTTTCTTTTGAATTTGCCAAGATGAATCACAACTTACATTTTGACTGGTTAATAATCAAGTCATTGACATATCTCGCAGGTATAAAGACGTGGTGAATCCTGCCCTTGATGGTGTGTTGGGTGCAATTTTGTAACGCATACCAAATCTCCACCCTTACCTTTTCAGAAACTTACAGGTCTGATGATAAATTATTTAATGCAGAAATGATACAATGATAGGATGTGTGCATTGTCATGTGCTGTGTTAGTTTGAACGCAACAACTGGTATGGGATTAACACACAGGTGGAACTGCCTGTATTATTGTTAATGTGCCTTAATTTGTACTGTATTCGATTAACATATTAATCGAGCTACGCCCACCACAAGTCCACAACACGTTAATATTTTATGAAGGCTGCCTTTCAGGGACAATGTAATCAAGCAGGCGGTGTGTCAGGTGAAAACCATCTGGCAAAAATGTCATTTTCTGGTTCCGTGATACATATTGATTTACAAAAAAAAAAAAAAACTTTGTGACAGCCTGGTGAATTGTAGCAGACAGAAACAGCATGGCGTTTGTTTATGCGCTGAGTGCATGCATCATTTATGGGCAGTCACTGCACCACTACAGGGAAGCCAGGCTGCTGGCTACACAACACAAACATGGCTAGTCGTAATGGAATAATCGCATCCTCTTGTGGTCAGGAATAGATGGTCAGGGAGGTCGACCACCTCAGATGGGAATTGTTTAGAAGATACAGTAGCTAGCACCAACATCAGCACCCTTCATTATCTCAATGTGGGTAATAGACCAACAATGTTTCATCTAATGCTCAAGGTTATTATGAAGTTCTACTGATATGAGCAACAAAAGTAATTTGACAGTGTGCTAATGATGCTGGCAGCTTGGGATTCTAGCTCGGGTTGAGGTTAAACTAATACTGTGATCACTTCATACTCAACAGAATCTACCACTAAGCGTAAATATCATGCTCGCATCAAATCTTCTACAATGTTGTTATATAAATATGGTCATAATTTTAATTTGATTTAATATATATTATGTAATATATTATGAATATTCTATGCAAGTATAAGTGTATGTTAAACTTTTGCATGTTTTGCCACACACACAGAATAACGCTTTGACATACCAGTAAACATTGGTGCCGAGTTCCAATGTTCTCGAAGGAAATCTAGTAAAGGGTTTGACATACCAGTAAACTTTGGTGTCAAGTTCCAATGTTGTTCTCAAAGAAAATCTTGTAAAGGGTTTGACATACCAGTAGTAAACTTTGGTGTCAAGTTCCAATGTTCTCGAAGGAAATCTAGTAAAGGGTCAAACTAGTCATCAGTTGGTACAAACTATATTGCTTTTGAATGTTACCTATGTAGCATACTGAGACACTGATTTGCTGAGTTATGTTACTGAAGTATGATTCACATTCAAGAGAGTTGGAATGTACTTTCAATCATGACGCTTGATTACATATGAAATAAGACTAGCAACATTCTAGAGAGTTTAAGTAATGTAATGCATTCATATGTTATAGTTTTTAAGTGTTTGATGTTTAATTACAGCCTGCTGCAGACATACTTTGTGTTCATTAGAGCACTGCCTAATACTAATGTAGCTGTCTAGCTTCTAGTCTAATTTGACTAACTCTGCACGGCACAACATATGGTGTTTTTCCTGAGACTTACTTCCTTCTGGGTGGCGCTAGTAGTCTGCGCGTGGCATGACTCCGCATGTATTCAGTAGACCGCGTCGGTAAGTAACACTAACTTTTATTCCTCACTATATGTTGTTCAACCAACTTGCAAGATCTCATATAACCAAAAGAACCCTTCTGTTCCCTAGATAAAGAGGTGATGTTAGTTCATGTACTGCTGCACCGCCCCAGCTGTTATCTCTTCCCACTTCTCCCTATCGACAGCCTTCTCCCTCCACTTATCACCCTCCTCTGTCTTTCTCGCAACTCTCTTTAGAGTCTTTACACAGTCGTCCCACCTTAGTTGCGATCTGAACCCTTTACCTTCGGCCTGGCTGTTTCATCGCCCCTCTGCTTTCTTTGGTAGTCAACACTCCTTCATCCGCATCAAGTGACCTGCCCGTGTCATCTGGCTTATTGTTTCTACACAGTAAGCTGAACTGAATCCCAATCTCTTGCCTTCTGTGTTGACAGGAATATGTTCTTCAAACTTAAAGAAGGCAGTAGAACCAGAGGATACAAAGCAGCATTAGTTAAGGAGCAGTGTAGGTTGGACATGAGAAAGTCCTCTTTCTCACGGAGGGTGATAAATGAATAGAACAAACTGCCAAATGATTGTGTTAATATTAGTAGTGTGAATATGTTTAAAAATAGAATTGACAGATAATTGATAAGGGCGGGCTACACATAGATGAAAAAGTTGTTGGACTCTCGATAAACCAATGGCTTCCTTGTCCACTTGCCATCTGGAACTTGTTGTTTGGGATGGCAATCTTAGTAAATCTTGTTAAATTCTAAACTGTTATATAACTACATGCACCATTATAAGTATTATAATATAATTAAATGAACCCTTATGAGTACAATAGTATAACCACGTGCACCCTTATGAGTACAATAGTATAACCACATGCACCCTTATGAGTACAATGATATAACCACGTGCACCCTTCTTCCAAAATTCTGCCTGGCCTCAACATTCTGAGGGTGCAGGCAGACCAATACCGAACACAAAAATAATAACTTGTATACAGTTAAAATAAAATATATAAGTACTGCAGGCATTGTTAATAATCAATTAAATGATAGTTGATTAAAATCAATTATTAAAAATATGACAGCCAAGAACTAAATGTTCTGAATCCACTTCAACCCGAATGTGAACATTGGCAAAATCTTCACAGATCAAAATCAAGTTTCGTTAAGAACTGAACTTTTGATGCATCAGGGATGCAAAGCTCTTCATCAACGTTTTGGGGATACCTGTAGCAATGAAATTCTAGATTGTATATTATGTTGACAGTGTCTTCTAAATGTTTCACACTTGGCCTAGAGCTACGTCAAGTGGCCTAACTCTTAAAACCATTAATGTACTACTTACGATGGCCTTATTCATGTGAAGTTGCTCATTTACTTATATCAACATTCACTTATATCAACAACACTGTGTTGTTGTTACAGCAGATAATTTGTTCCTCTGACAGTGATAGGAAAAATATTCACATTTAATTTATAAACGACGAGGAAGAGACAATGTATAGCGTAGTCAAAACAGAAACATAAGTTTGAGAACATCCTCTCCTTCATGTCCTGTTGCTGTCTTCTTTGTGATCTTACCAGAACAAATTGCTGAGGACTAGATGACTGAGCACAGCTGTTGGCCCTTCATAACTCCATATATCACTGATCCTAGCAGCCTGGCTTGTGTCTGGCAGAAGACGTCAAAGCATTCATGAACAACAAATAGGCTAAGCCAGTGTGTTGATATTCTTGGTGCATCTATGTCATTACCACTGGGTGCCTTCCCCTCCCAACCCACTCATAAACATGCCTTTCCTATCCCCTACCATAGCGGCCCTTTACTCTGGGCTCTCACCGCGGTGGTGACTCTGGGCCCTAAGCGGCAGACTATGACCTTCACTTGTTCACACTCGCACGTCTTCCTATTATCGGTAATGTGATCCCAGTTATGGCCAGCATCAAAGCATTTCAGTGTCCTGTATACTCCTGGACAGACGCGAACTTGCTTGTCCTCTATGAATTTGCCCAACTGTCTCATATAACAGATTATATTTGACATTTTGTATACTGTATTTCATTTAACATTTTATCTTAAGGTATATAATATAAAGTGTTTGTTTAGAATATATTTGTAAGAAACAATTTTGAAAAAACAGATAAGTTAGTGACTTTTTCTTCAGATATATAATGTACTCTGTTTTGTTAAAGCCTGGCTTATAAATTTTAACTGTATAGTTCTTTTAAAATGTTAATATCTTAATGTCGAATTGAATTAAAGAAGCATTGAGAGCTTTACAATATTTGCATCTCTATTGATGCTGATTGGCATACATATAGGGTACCTATGTTCATTAATTGTGTATGTTGAATACAGTCAAACCTCACTTTACAGTCACCTCGGTAATACACCCAACTTGCCATTATGATCACCCTTGGACAGACACAAATTATTACCATACCAGTAAAGCATAACACATTTAGTCTGGCTGATATGATCACCTTGCTATTCAGATCACTTTGGCCCAGTCCTGAGGGTGATCTTAATAGTGAGGTTCCACTGTACTAGCTTCACTATGGATAGTTCCTGTGTTTCATGCTTCAATGGTTGTGTGTGTGCTTGTTACAGATGGCAGTACCAGCCCTATGTGTGCCTGCCCCTGTCACAGCCCCATGCGACTTGCCGGCTACAACGCCACCCTGCTACAGCCACAGCATCGCAAGAGCTCAAATCAACCATGACCTGTGGATGACACGGTCGAATGAAACTTAATGCATGCTTTATTGAAAGTGGCTGAATGTTTCTCACTCATCAAGCTGCTGATGGCGAATTGAGCCATGTTGAATCTGTGATTGATTTTGTCATTAGCTGTCCATCACAGCCATTGTGGTTTTAAGTTGGGTGTGGTGTTCCCAACAATGCCACAAAGAAATGAAGTTGGCGTCAGATGTGAATTGGCTGAGCTTCATGTTTGAAGTTCCTCACATTTGACGCAAGAATTTTCGTTTGTGGGTTACCATAAGTTATTTGTGGGTTACTGTAAGTTATTTGTGGGTCACCGTAAGTTATTTGTGGGTTACCCTAAGTTATTTGTGGGTTACCATAAACCATTTATTTAACATTTTGATTACTTTGAAGGTCGATAAGACCCAATAACAAGCCAGCAGGGTAAATTGCGTATTACAGTATGTGAGATATTTGATTACTTTGAAGGTCGATAAGACCCAATAACAAGCCAGCAGGGTAAATTGTGTCTAAGCGGCTTTCTAACTAACTTGGGACGTAATGATTCATTACTCAACTTTGTCATGAGCTTAGTAAGGTTTTTGCCTATACGTTGGTGTATGGCTTCAATATAAATGTTACTGTTCTTTAATGGAACCTTTATCAAACTGGAGATTAACACATTTGCCAGAGTGTGCATGTCTAGCAGTGATTAGAGAATATTGTTCGCACTGGTGGATATTTTCATTCCAGAATGGGTAAAACGTATTCGTAAGATCAACGGTTGCATTTCTGATTAGGCTTTTTCAGGAATTTGTTCGAAAGTACAAATATGTTGCTGTATGTATATAATTAATTTATTTGAACTGGCATGATTTATGCATCTTATGATGTGTTGTATACAGTTAGCTCTCCATTTGAGGAGGTAGTAGACAAACTGAAAGATATTGAAGTATTAATATGTATTTATTTGTTACAAATATTGTTTTCTTGATAATGAGATTTTTGAAAAAGTATTGTCGGCTCTATATTTAGATTTAGAATCCTGGTGTTTTGGATTTTGCCTAAAATTAGTCAGTGTGACATTATGTTAAATAATTATTGTTTATCAAGCAAAATAATCCTGGTCCATTGCTATACGACACAGAGACTATTTCAGAGACGATTACAACTTTATTAAAATTTCATGAGATAATATGATAATTTTGCCAAATTTTGACTTGTTCCTTTAAAAATTTGAAATACAGGTGATTCAAGATGATGGTTTTTAATTTTATGCCAAATTTACTTCTAGCTAATGTAGTGTTATTGATCTTTTTATCAGACCAAGAAGATGTGGGAGGTTTTAGTTGCTTTGGCTTTGAATGACAATCATTATTGTCATTCAAAGCAATTAATTGTGTATACTTTTGGCAAGAGACTGTGTTTATAATTCACCAGGGATATCGTCAGAAAAGTCACTGTTGTCTTACCAATGCGACAGCAAAGTGCAAAAAATACAGATTTATGTATAACGACATGAATATTTTTCTTACAGCTTGAAGCCTGTTGTACCAGCAGCACACATTCATTGTGTTTAGAGTCATTGGTGGTGATGTTAAGTTGAAACAGCTATACTGAAAAAACATAGAAAGGAAATCAAGATCAAGTGATTAGTTAATACTTCCGAAACCACTGTTGCTTTAACTCTCCTCAAATACCATATGGAAAAGCTGTACAAATGCGAAGTTGCTGGTGATTGCTACAAAGTTGAATTGTGATTATTGCTAATTACTTCTAGTAATTATGATTTCCCGGTTGGATTGTAATTGGTACTAAATGAACTGAAGTTGGTTGTAACTACAAAGGTCGGTGGTAAATACTCCTGTCTTTGAAGTTGTTTGTGATTTTCAGGTTGGATTGTAATTAATACCGAATTGTTTGCCTACAAATCATATGGCTCTAGATTTATTTCCAAGTGAACCTGCTGCTGTAATTAGGTTTAGTAACTAACTTTGTATTTACATACTCCATTGCAAAGGCTTAAACTGTGTTTTTAAGGTGCATATTGTTGTTACTTGCAAATATGCTACACCTTGCCAGCAGTGAATATTACGTAGATTTTATACCTAAAGTATTATTTTGTATATAAAGGCTTGTGCACCATGTTTATAAAGTTTCCGGCTTGTGTTTGCTTTGCCATTGTATTTTCGGTAATCTGTATTTGTGATAATGGCTTGGCAGTCGTGGAATGCATTCTGGTTAGAACTGCAGCTGAAAAACATAAAGAGTAAATTTATTTACTCTACACGTAATGCCCCAAAGTCAACAGGTACATTATCATCAGAATGAGAAACTGAAATTGCCAGAGAAACATGAAAGTTCATATTATTTTTCAGTTATCTTGAGTCTGAACACGGATTTTATAAAGGGCTTGTTGGAAAATGTTTACGTTTTTGTGGTTCAGATTAGTGTTCCCTGCCGTTTGGAACTTTTGCATGGATAATATACTTTATCATATTTGGTATTCATTCTTTGGAAAACACATTAGAAGACTAGAGGATCTAAAGTGATTCCCATACCAGTTGAAGACCTATACTTTTGTATCTTCAACAAGCAGAGATGTAGAGGTGATGCTTGCTTAATAGTTGAATTTCTCAGGTTGCTCAAAACAGCACAATATTTTCAGGGAGTGAATTCCACAGCTTTGTGTAGTGCAAAAAACTAAACACCTCTCATGGTTTGTAGTATATGGCCTATGCTGTTTTTCGAGAAACAACTACAAGTGTATATGCAGTAAAACTATGTACTGATTTTGCAAAAGTAGTTGCAAGAATGATGTTTCATGCAAGCAAAGTATATCACTTCCACTGGTGTAGAAATTCTACTGTATTGAGAAACGTTATTTTTAGCACTTAAATTAAATGCTCTGTCGCAGTCTGTATATAGCAGTATATATCCCAGTGATTTGGGTATTTTTGAGACGGGCATTAAGAGGGAACTAAAGTGTACATAAATGCTACTTTTCAAGCAGAATGACATGTTTTATTTGTTGGCTTGTGTCACTGAATATGCCAGTGAAGGAGTTGAATGGGTGAAGTTGAACATTCTTGGAACAGTTCCTTCGTTGATTGGAATTAACTTCAAAGAAGTTAATGGTGTTGGTTTGTATCACTGGGTGGACATTCGGTGCAGCTCAGTGATGTCGAAAGAGATGCCGATTTGTTAATTGATTGCTCCAGTTTGGATTTTGTATATTTATTGAACTGAACTATTGTTAAATATTTCTGAACGTTTATTATTACCATATTGTATATAACATTGTATGACCTTGAATTTTTACAATTTGCCAGGTTTAAATATGGCACCAATGCAGATTTTGCTGTAACATTTTTCTATCACTAAAGTGTGAAACTGTCTTCTGTCTCTTTTTTGATACAGTTCTACCATTATATTAGATTTGGTTTATTGTAACTACCTCCCGGTAGTCCTGAAAAAATACAATGTGAAACATTACTTTGTATCAACCAGGTGTTTATAATATCATAGCGAGTAGCACAGTTTAATTATACCCTTTATTAACAGTTTTATTACCACACCAGGTCGAGGAATCGGTAGGCCAGCCATGTTTGTTGGTTTGAATATTGTATGTCACCAATAAAAAATATTGTACATGTTTTTGTCGCTGTTTGTTTATTTTAAGCTTATTATGTAAATCGAGGGTAATAATGATGATTGTGTTATTTGTCGTTATTTGCATCAAACACCTCTCTTCAGCCATGCAACAGAAAGGGGGCATCATCACAATAAGATTATAGGATGCTAGCATATAGAAATATAATGTTTAATGTCTTCAAAATACTGATGCGTTTGTATAGGAAATCCAGCCAGTATGCTACAGTATCCTGGATTGGTACCAAATAACAATTACAGGTAGCTGTATATTAATTGTAAAAGTATTATCTTAAATTTTTAATATAAAATAAAACATTTGCTTGTGGATTTGGCAGGCAATCTTGTTAAATATTTGACAACCCAGTTGTTGTATTGTGTTTATGAAAATGTTTGTCAAGTTGGTATCTATATATGCTGTATTGTGTGTTGGTTATTTTGCCAGACAGTATAAGTATCTATGTTGTCTGCTTTCTCTTGTCTGTGTTGGTGTCTTGTTCCACTAGGTGGGATGCTTAAATTGAATATTGCACAGGGGATATGCTTCACTTCAGCAAATGTCAGACGTTTACGGAAAACTGTCAGACTGACTCTAATGTTTGTGGACAGGTGTTTGCAAAATAGTGGCCATAAATATAATCCAATTTGTTGTCGAAGATTGTTGATAGTCTGCATGCAACAAATTGCAGCTTGAAAAGTGCATTCCCACTAATTGGAATCCATTCTACTTTTCTCATTTGAGGACCTTATGAAATAATGATGTCCTTCGTAAATTTTCCAAAGCAAGTGGCCTGATAACATGATAGTTGTCAGCGTTATCCACGAACATGGGTTTAGCATTGACATATGTTTGCTGAAATGGAACGCACATCCCCAGATTGTTTCTGTTTCTCTCTCTGCTCTCTATGTGTCCAATCACTTATGTATAAAGCAGATCACTTTGAAGTTTGCACCAGGTCAGATCTCTGCTGCTTTGGAACCATTACAACATCTGTAGAATCTGCAGTGCCCTCTGCAGCTCTCTGCAGCTTACTTTGCAGTACCCACTCTCAGAACAGGCAAAGACAGGTTCTTGAAATGTTTTTAATTGCTAGCTTTGTAAAGGTAAATGTTCTGTACACTTTAGAGTTTGTCCTGACAGAACCTGTACAATATGGCCATATAAATGTTGGTGTAAACATGGCAGTTTTAAATGCCTAAACAATAAACAATCTAGTTTATGAATTACAATGGTAACAGTTTAAACTGTTACTATTGTAATTATGGTTCCCTACTACGGGCCGGTTTACATGAGCGATTATTTGCCCAATTGGATGGCAGACACAGTGTCGCGTGGTATCACTGGGCAAGAAGCAGTTGGGTAAGCGCGACATCAAGATCAATTAACAAGGTTCCTTTGTGGCTATGATTGTGTCATTCGAATTGAGACATGGGTCCAATTTTACCGACAGTCGGTCACGATTTCGATGCACTTGTCGTGACCTTTCATCAAACCTCAAGTCGGGATTGACGCAAGTCAATAAGACGTACTCGCAGTGTCTAGGCATGCCACTCATCTAAATGTACACATGCACAACTTAGCTGCGCATTGTCATGCGACACGATGTCACCCGACCATCTGGGGCACAAATCGCTCGTGTAATCCAGTCTTCAGACCCACGAAGTTGAGTTTGTGCAGCAGTGGAACATGTCACTGTGACTGCGTTCTTCTCCCCGTCGCAGTCTCCAGCAAGTTAGGCGCAGCGAGAACGCGGCGGGTTCGCTTTCAGCAGGAGCCTCGAATCAAGAGCCAGTCACTCGAGACACCGTACCATCACAGTCATGAGCAACAGAAACTGAATGTTGAGATGGAGAGCGACATTCAGGAGCGCGCTTCTAGCTACACGGCCATCTTTCAGTCTGATCACGAGAAACAAGGCAAATATTCGTTCTCGCATAAGTAGTAGTGCATGGATCTTGTTAGTGGCAGCTTCATTTATATAGGGCTCTTCTTTGAACTGGACAGACAGATGTTCCAAATGAAGGTTGTCTGGATGTTTTCCCCCGACTTCATTTTATGTTCTTGTAAGTAATTCTATGAAGCGTCAATATCTACAAATGTGAACATTCTTTTTCTGTCAAAGAAAAAGAAAGCCAAGTTTCTCTGTATGCACACATGAATACTTAACACAATACAAACTGAAGCTGGTTTTAGTGGGTACTGGAAAGTGCTGGCCTTATAAGACTACTTCATTTATCACTGTTGTGGTTGTTTATGTCGTCCTTTCCATGCCTACTGCACTCAGTCCGTTCCTTTAGCAACACGTTCTGCCTGCATATATGCTCTCACCACTGTTCAGTGTTGTTGGTATGTTAATTCGCACATGCCTGGGCACTAACTCACTGAACCACACGATCGGTCATTATGCACTGGCAAACCTTAATTAAAACATTTCATTAAGACTGATGAATGAACTGTAAATTATGAAGTTACATTAATAATTGTAGGCTGCTGCATGCTGTTCCCACATAAACCAGTTTTGGTGCCCAGAAATATGTTGAACCTTAATGTATATTTGAAATCAAAAACTAAAATCTGTATATAAATATTGTTTAGAGCCAGTGAATATATGCACAAACATTACTAAGATGTTTGTTGTACATTTTAGATGTCCTACAATAACATGAATTTTAATATTCTCTCATTGGGGGAAGGAAACCAACAAGTGTTTGTTAAGGTTGAATCGCAGTCACTAAAAACATGTCAAACTTATCTCGCAAATGTTTGCCTTTTAAACTTGATCAGTGATAAAGCATAATTATAATTCACTGATGACAAACTGTTATGGAAAACATTTAATCATGTAGTTGGTTTTGCAAATCCAACTGCATGATTAAGCAGGCTAGTGCAGATAAAGCTTGCTATTACCAACATTGTTTGGCATATATTATTCCTTAAATAATGTTAATTTCTTTTGAAATGTTCACATGTACAGTTTGGAAACATTCTCGTGCAGACGATTTCTCTTCTGCTCACTTGTGTGCTGCCAAATGATCTGCAAACAATTACCAGAACATTTTCAGACAGCAAACAAATTGAACCTACATGTCTCATTCATATATGTGTAGTTGCCAGGCATGGGGCAATTAACTTGAAAAGTTATTTAATTAAAATACAATTAACTCAGAAATTCTCAAATTAAATTAACCTCATACATTTCTTATTGATCATACAATTAAATGAAATTATATTAACCTCCCACATTCTTCAATTAAATTAACAATTAATTTTAATTCAGTTAACAATTAAATCATGTGTTGGTATAAATGTTTACACATTTAATACAGAAATGTGTTTTATAAATTTCTTGGAAAGAGATTTGCTCATTTAATATTTACACGCCAAGACATTTGTTCATTGGGCATTTTATTACATTAAAAGTTGTAGATACTTGTTAAAAAGTTATTATTTTTTCTGTTCAGGTATGGAATTTCCTCCTGTGTATATCCAACCACCAAATTAACAAAACTGCATCTCCCCATAAACGGTTATATGTACACTTGAACAAATTATAGATGCATAGATCTAATGCCCCCATAGGTCCTCTCGTGTGCAAGTTGACAGCCCCAAATGTTTACTTTAAACAGAGATTTGCAGAAGCTATAATTAGCCATCAACTTATCACCCTACCAGAGGACATTATATTGTCTAGGCCTTCCCTCCATTCACAGGTACCTGAATGACCAGCCCACCCCAGTTGGTACAGTGCATTAGTGCTCTGTGTTGTTCTCCCTCCCATTCACACAGGCCTGAACCTGATCTCTCAGGCTAGTGGCTGGAATAGTGATAGCAATTGAGAGTTAATTGGGAATTTATCTATTAAATTAACCCTTTTTGGTAAAATTAATTAATTAAATTAAATTAGCCTTTCTGAAAAAGTTAGTTAATTAAATTAACTTAATTGAGTTAAATCAATTAAAAAATTAACAGTTTAAATTAACCCATGCCTGGTAGTTGCATAACAGTGGATTAAGTCACATGGCTTTCATTAAATAGTAATTTTTGCAGTACCTTCGCTTTTAACAGCATTATTTTTGTTGCATGTTAAAATCTTTATTATATTTTTGGTGGTAATAATTGATGTACTAAACTGGTCGCAGAAAACTACTTGCTGCAAAAATCTATAGATGTATCTTTTCAAAACTGCATTCCCTTCCTAAATCCTCGATGGTCCTTAGCTCTGATTATGACGTTTGCTCGTTCCCTGTTTACAACATCTTGCCTAAAGACTCTGGTTTGCTGTGGCTCTGCGCTCGTGTCTCTGAGGATTTAGGGCTATAAACGTTTTATTATTATTGATGGTATGGGATGTTATGTAAAGATTTGAAGTCTTTCATTATAATGGTCTTTGTATAAATGGGATCTTACCTACTTTGTATAAATGGGATCTTACCTACTTTGTATAAATGGGATCTTACCTACTTTGTATAAATGGGATCTTACCTACTTCAGAGAGAGATAGAATGGTCTTTGTATAAATGGGATCTTACCTACTTCAGAGAGAGATAGAATGATCACATTGCTGTCTCCATGGTGCATGTCTTGTTGTCCCCAAGCACAAATGTCACCTGCGTTGTCTCTTTTACGTCACCTGTAGCAGCGTCACATCACTACCAGATGTCAGCATTCGTGTCGCACGCTCAGCGAAGTTTCTCAGCTGATGACCTTTCACCTTCGACCTCAGATCACGAGAAGTGGGAGAGGGAGGCTTTAACGGACTACCTCCTCAGTGTTCGTGGACGTTCACTTGTGGACAAGACCAGTTAGCACATTTTTGACACATTTTTGTTGCAACGGAATGCTTAGCTAACTCACAATGGCATGTTTCACCCATGGTTCTTTGATGCACGTTAATTTGTCTCCGACAAAGAATAATTGATAATAATAACTCATTCTTGTTACGTTCTTTTGACGAATGTATTTATTGTATAATTTGTTATGTAATTCATTCCAACAATAACACTAATGATTATCTGGTTGGCAGGATAAAAAATAAATACAAATAATTACATAAAGGAACTGTAAAGAATATTATAAAATGATCGCGCATGTAACACACATCAAATTGTTACTAATAAAATATAGGAAATATGTAGAATTATAAAAGAAATATGTCTTGCGTCATCATATGTATGCGTTTGTTTGTTCAGGGTCGAACCGCGGCGGGGCAGGGCGATGCCAGGACAATGACCGCCAGAACAACAGGCGGCGAGCGTATGAGAAGCAACGCAGTCGTTCATTTGACCTGATGTTGGGCGGTGGCTATAACCCCTGTCTGTGGTCGCCTGTTGAGGAACACAAACAGCTGAGCACATCAAAGTATGAGAGCATCAGTTCAGAGGAGGGCCACCCCACGGACTACATCAACTTGCTACGAGACAATAAAGATGCGATTGATGGCTCGTACATTAGACCTCCGAGTCGAAAAATGATGCCCAATGTACGGGCGTTTGTGCCAAACAACGTAGGGAAAACTGGTAATGAAACAGTTGTAGAGAGACAGGTAGAAGTGGAGCAAAAGGGAAGACGTTACTTGCCGGTGAATCAAGGGGCGGACATGGGCACAGCGCAGGAACAAAGGACTGGACGGAATGCCTCTGGGGACAGAGATCGAAGCTCACATGACAAGAGATCAGAAAATGCACCTTTGAACTTTGGGGTGGAGAAACAGGTGAATTGTGGCACAGAGGTGAGGGTTCCTGCGAGAAAGGTGTCACCAAATATCAACCGGGGTGCTGTACCAAATGAGCATCGGTCTAGAAGGAAGAGCTCAGCGGCAAAGCCCCCAGACATAGATCCTGAGCGACGATCAAGTGTTCTGCAGAATGGTGAAAAGAGGGCGCCACTGTTGCGACAGCCAGCGAGTCAGTGTGATTCGATGCCGCAGAATGTAAAGTCGGGCAGACGTGAAAGTTCTGCTGGCAGATGGGAATGTTCTGCTGGCAGACGGGAAAGTTCGTCAGGAAGGCATGACGGCTCTGCAGGCAAACATGATGGCTCCATGGGTAGACAGTTGCCTCAGATACCTCAGGATAATGGTGAGGTGAAGCAGCGTCGCCTCATAGCTTTCCACGAGAAGAAGAGCCACTCACTCGACTCAAGCTTCGAGGATTACATGGATGAGAACGCAGAGTTAACCTACAGTAGTCATCATCATAGCCTGAGTGTCCAACAGAGGCGTGCCCGCATGATGCATGAGAACAGCTATTCACTGGACATGCCATATGTTCCTCATGAGGTAGAGTTTACCCGAGACGGTCCCAATGACGTGGAGGCCGCAGAACAGTGGCGAGACTCCCCTAGGCATGTCTCATACGGAGACGCCCGCACCGTAGAGCACAGTGTACCATTGCACAATGACGTAAATCCCGGTTCTGAATATTTACAAACAATTCCACGTCGTGTTCCCAGTTCACAGTTTGGTCGATCGGCGACCTTCATCAGCTCTGGGCCAGAACTGAGGTCTGCGAGGAATGTCCACAGTTCACATGGTTCTGGTGACAGAGACCGAAGCTCTCATGACAAGAGGTCAGAACACTCGCGCTCAAGCCAACAGTACCCCGGTGCAGAATTCTACAGCACCCACCATCAGGTGGAGTCTGACAAGGCTGATGAAAAGCACAAGAAGAACAGAGAAAAGCCGATGACTGGCGAAGTTGCGACGCCAATGTCGTCTCATTCCAGACATGTTTCTAAGATTCTACCACAGCAGGTTATCAACACGAAGAAGAAGGTTCCAAGTATGTTGGACCTACAGAAGACACGGGTGGACATGCAGTGCAAACAGGACAAGCTTTGTGAGAAACCAGATGGCGCACAAGAGAAATCAAGTCTACGTAAGACAGCGCAGGAGAAGCGATTCCACCAGTTCCGCCAGCAGAAAAGCTACTCATATGAGATGCCGTATGAGTTGGAACGATATCCAGACACGATTCCTGCTGAAGGCCATGCCCCTCTGACTGCACAAGGACGAAGGCGCCGACACTTCCGTCAACAGAAGAGTCATTCATGTGAAGTTCCACAGGCAGCGCCACCATCTGCTGCCCACAATGAGGCTGTGTGGATGGCGCCAGAGCGAAGGTACCGCCGCATGACTTCAGAGGCAGAGGGATATGCCACACCGAGTCCAGTCAGATCGCCAAGGTCACCGCGGGACATGGGTAATGTTCCTCTGAGTGATGTGCCGGTCAGGTCACCCAGGTCACCACGAGACATAGGTCATGTGCCTGCAGGTGATGTGTTAGCAAGGTCACTGAGGTCACCACGGGAGGCAAGTCATGTCCCTCTGAGTGATGTGCCGGTTCGGTCGCCACGATCACCACGGGACGTGGGTGATGTGCCAAAAAATGGAGAGGGGAAACGCATCAAGAACCTTGCAGAGCGAGAGGCAGATTTCTGGAAAAAGAAGCGGCTAGAATTCTTCCAACAGCAACGTAGCTGTAGCTTTGCAGCACCATCTAGTGATATCGAGAAGAACAAGGATTCCTATGAGAACAGTGAGACAATGACAGACACGATTGCTAAGATCACAAAGGAACAGGGCTGCTACACTGGAGACGAGCAGCTGATGTCACAGTTGCAGGAAGCGATCAACGTTGAGGCGCGACAGCAACATAATCGCTCAACTCGAATGCAGCGGTTCCGTGCGCAGAAGAGCCACTCACTGAATGTTGACAGCTGCACAAAGCCCTTGCCCATAGACCGTGGTCCTCTTGAGGTGGGTGAGAGAAACAGAAGTGTATCGAGTCATGCGGCGAGGCACGACAGCAAATCAATCACAGGCTCAAACAACCATAAACTGATGTCGCTGCACAGTATGAAGAGTATCAAGACAGATGACCATGTTCATACTGAGAAGACAGACTCTACGTCGAAACACAAGGCTACGCTGACAAAGCAAAGCTCAAGGGCAAGTTCTGGTAGCCGAGACACTTCACGCACACATTCACCACATCTAAGTTCAAGTATACCCCGCCCAGTAGTCCATGGAGTACCCGAAGAACCGTCACGGATATCCAGCCGGCGACAAGACACTCCATCGACCGATGCAACGATGTCAGGGAACGGCAACTCTCGCAAGACGTCAGGAATGAAACTGGGTATGGGTTTACGAAAAGGTTGTTGCATTGCACCATCGGGAGGGAGCAGCGATTATTCAGAATCGTTTGAGCACCGGCAGCATTGCACGACAAGTTCACCCCCTGACATGATCCCTGTTATTTGTTACAAGAATTGCACTGGTGATGTAGTTGAACACCCTCGAGGTTGCCAGATGGTCTTGACCTGCCCAGATGAGAACATTGCAGGCAAATATTATGTGTGTTTGATGGTTAATCGTTGTGCATATATGCCAGCTTGTTCACTGTTGCATGCCGCATGGTCCGCTTGCTGGGATTTGGTGCTTATCCTCCTCAGGATATTTCCCGTTTGGTCGAAATCCGGTCAACATAAAGCAAGCATGTTCAATAAACCGGAATTTTGCTGAAAATTTATTTCTGTTACCCAAAAATTAAACTAACATGAAGGTGTCAACTTGATATAATTTGTTGGTTAAAGTTGTTGGCTAAAGTTGCCACTTGAGTACACCTTTCAGGCAGCAATTTTTTTCCTTATTATTTATATATATATATATTTTAAATTGCTGCTGTTGTTTTTTGTTTGAATGTTGCGCTGAGTCTTGCCTGGCTTTCACTTAGATGTGCAAAATTAGCACATAACTCCAGTTGTTTGGTTGAAAGTCCCCACCAGCTGCCTGTGCCCTTGCATTGTTGTCATGCTTTCATTGTTATTGTCTCACTGCGTCTTGCAACTGCAGAATGTGCCTTATTATTACAACACTAATTTTGTCCTCGTAGCAGAAATCTGTTTTTGATTACAATCGGTACTGGTGCTGTCACAGTGACAGCACACATGTTATTTACTTGACTGAAAGGCTCCATTAGGGAATTCCTTGCACGAATGTTGATTGTTAATGTTATCTTCACTGGAGTCTTGCTTTTTGTAAACAAATATGTCACTAATTTAAAGGTGATTCCTTTTTCCAATTACTGTAGCATATTGACAAGCTGGAGTTAATAAATAATAAAAAATCCAAAGTGGTCATGTAACTGTACACATTTTTGCTAAATATTGGTTTCTTAATGACCAGAGTTTTATATAAAAACTCTTGAGAATATTACACTCCATTCCTGTAGAGAAAGCGCTGCCTCCCCTGTGCTGTTCCATGTGTTTGCATGAACAACGGATAACTGCTAACGTATCACTTTTTGCATGTGATTTGTGGTTTTCAAGGCTGACACTAACAAAGGTAAAGTGTAATTGTAAGTCTGCTTTGTGTACTCTGCTGCTATGTGAATTCTCTGCTTCTTTGCTACATAAAGACATCGGTTCTGCATGTCCATGCCTTGTTCATTGTCCATGCCTTGTTCATTGTTGTCTTCTACTTTGTTGTCACATTGGATGAGAACAATCTTCTTCTACATGTAGAGTTGATGCACCTCGCATGTATAATTAAACACACAAGAATTTATGAAAATTTCAAAGAGCAAAAGGCTTCTGTACAGTTAAATGTCCCAGTTTGTTCATGGTTTGTTCTAATGATTGTAAAAGATGTTTAGGAAACGGGATGCACGAGAAATAAAATAAGGATAGTAGTGTCAATTTAAAACATCAGTTGAAATATATTTTGTCAAGACAGTTATGCTGCAAATGCACCCATTCAACCTATCAGGTTGTTAAAGTTATAATCGTTAAAGGTTGTTTACACAAATTATTTTTGTCCTGATTTGTTGGATAACTCACAATAACGCGCAACTAAATGTTTTGTGCATTTAGATAAGCGATATGTTTAGACACTGCAACCTAGATCTTGTTGACTCTCGCCATTCCCGCTTTGAGTTTTGACAAAAGGTTGCAACAGGGTCAACTGCTATCAGTCACTATTGGCCACTGCTTAAAAATTTGGGTCAACTGACCACATAGAACTGGTTCCAACTCTCCACGACAAAATTGCTCCGCAAATCACATGGTTTACACAATGCTTTGTGAAAGCCAGCCTTAAAATTAAACATTGATTAAAAATTTTATTTAAGCTCATTTTAATAAGTTGTTTGTACAACAAGAATGAAGCAATTTCTAGTAGTACAAGAATTTTTTTAATAATTAGATATTCTAAGATTATTGTAACGAACTAACATGGGTGAAAATATTGTGTTAAGCTCTACCCTCGCCCTCATTCATTCAACTCTTGAAGCAGTTTTAAACTCATTCCAAAGTAAATGCACATGAGATCTATTTCAGCAGAATACTGCATCCTTTGAATATAAATACAGAACAACAAACCTACCAAAAATGATTTCTAAATGAACCCATGAAGATGTATGTGGGGGGATGCCACAAGCTATTTAAAAAATGCATTTTTTTAAATATAATTTGACTTATCTTTATAAATATGCTTGACCTTTGTGTTCAAGTACACTTGCAAACAGTTGTCGACAGTGTCCAGTAGCTGTGGACTAACTTTATTGGGGTGAAGCTCACAGGTTCATGTGATTAACACCCATAACATTACATCCCCTGTATTGTAAAAATTATTATTTGGGCCAAAACATGCAAACTAAACTAAACTAATTATATTTAAAAAAATGCAGTTCATTAAACACATTTGGGTAGTCAAAATGTTGGAACACCAATATATGTTTTCCAGTTTACGATATAAACGGTCAGGCTTTGTACCTGGTCATGCCAAGGATTTTTAGGTACTACTTAGCTGCAGCAGGAGAATATCTATACAGTGTCGTGTCTACAAGAATGAGTATCTTTACAGGATTGCTCATCCCGTCATCCCAGCGATCACACTACAAGAAACTGAACCTGCGCATGAAGAGTTTTTCTGTGGACAGCGACAACCCACCCACAGCCCCTGCAGCTCCCATTGACAAGACAACAAAGAGCAAGAGTCACTCCAGCAGTTCTTTCACCAACTTACTTGGCGGAGGTTTGATATTTTACATGTGAATGAATTTTCCTTAATGGTCCTTTTTCAATAAAGTTTTAAATTCGTCTCGTTTTAGAAGCATTTTGCAAAAAGTCCAGCCTACCTAGTATCCACTACAACATGCTAGCTCTAGTATCCACTACGACATGCTAGCTCTAGTATCCACTATGACATGCTAGCTCTAGTATCCACTATGACATGCTAGCTCTAGTATCCACTACGACATGCTAGCTCTAGCATCCACTATGACATGCTAGCTCTAGTATCCACTACGACATGCTAGCTCTAGTATCCACTACGACATGCTAGCTTTAGCATCCACTACGACATGCTAGCTCTAGTATCCACTACGACATGCTAGCTCTAGTATCCACTACGACATGCTAGCTCTAGTATCCACTACGACATGCTAGCTCTAGTATCCACTACGACATGCTAGCTCTAGTATCCACTACGACATGCTAGCTCTAGTATCCACTACGACATGCTAGCTCTAGTATCCACTACGACATGCTTGCTCTAGTATCCACTACGACATGCTAGCTCTAGTATCCACTACGACATGCTAGCTCTAGTATCCACTACGACATGCTAGCTCTAGTATCCACTACGACATGCTAGCTCTAGTATCCACTACGACATGCTAGCTCTAGTATCCACTACGACATGCTAGCTCTAGTATCCACTACGACATGCTAGCTCTAGTATCCACTACGACATGCTAGCTCTAGTATCCACTACGACATGCTAGCTCTAGTATCCACTACGACATGCTAGCTCTAGTATCCACTACGACATGCTAGCTCTAGTATCCACTACGACATGCTAGCTCTAGTATCCACTACGACATGCTAGCTCTAGTATCCACTACGACATGCTAGCTCTAGTATCCACTACGACATGCTAGCTCTAGTATCCACTACGACATGCTAGCTCTAGTATCCACTACGACATGCTAGCTCTAGTATCCACTACGACATGCTAGCTTTAGCATCCACTACGACATGCTAGCTTTAGCATCCACTACGACATGCTAGCTCTAGTATCCACTATGACATGCTAGCTCTAGTATCCACTACGACATGCTAGCTCTAGTATCTACTACGACATGCTAGCTTTAGCATCCACTACAACATGCTAACTCATTTGTGCAAATGTGTTATTTAGTTTTGATGAAATCATTAGACAATTTATTAAATAATTTTTTACCGGATCCGGTCAAAATACCATGAAAAGGGGCAAAAGTTGTCCGACTGTATACGACTCTGTACTATGACATAATGCTATTTGCACTTTTACAAGTTACCCAATTTAACGATCAAGGTCAATTCTTTCGATGATGTTAACAAAAGTATGCACTCTTATTAAACCGACTGCATAATACATAAACTAGTCACGCTAGATCGAGATTCAACGAACCTGATTCCCGATGTGCTAAATCAATTGAGAAGGAACTTTATGGTTCAGTGTTACAGTTTACATCTGTTTTGCTAATATTGCAACAGTTTTATTAACATAAAAAGGATGATAGATTTCTCACAAATTAAACTCTCGCTGACACTGATCATAGGAGGACAATACGTCGGCTCCACCAGTCCCACAATGCAACACCATGGCAGTCGGGGTCGTCTACCGGGATTCATTAATCCGGACATCATGTATGGAGATGAGTCGCAACGTTTCCTCGACAACCAGCAGCGGTCTCCGACCCACAGCAACTCTCCCGTATGTGTGCCCTGTGTGGATTGTGAGACGTGTACCCTCTGTGGATCGTGAGACGTGTACCCTGTGTGGATCGTGAGACGTGTACCCTGTGTGGATCGTGAGACGTGTACCCTGTGTGGGTCATGAGATGTGTACCCTGTGTGGATTGTGAGACGTGTACCCTGTGTGGATCGTGAGATGTGTACCCTGTGTGGATCGTGAGACGTGTACCCTGTGTGGATCGTGAGACGTGTACCCTGTGTGGATCGTGAGACGTGTACCCTGTGTGGATCGTGAGACCTGTACCCTGTGTGGGTCATGAGACGTGGGTGTTACTGGAAGGTGGCAGCTGCACCATGAAACGTTACAGCAGCTGTGTTTATTTTTTAACCAACTGACCTATTTTTTGGCTATTATATACGGCTGCATAACTTACAAAGGAGACCTAGATTATATGTGGTACAGACACTATGTAGATATGTTTCAGGCTATTATTATATTTTTAGAAATTGCTTGAAGGTACATTGCTTTTTGGTAAATGAGCTTGCATATGTGAACTTCAATACCACTTCAGTTTGTGGTGATAAATTTCTACAATTTGCTTCAATGTTCACCATTTTTAAGTTTAACAACAAACTTCTTGACTTTTCTGAATGATTTCCAGAGAAGTCGAGTTGGTGTTGGAAACAACATATCTGCCACGGAGCGAAGTCCAAACAGCATCACTACCATCTATGCCTACAAATCTTACTTTGAAATGTTTTTTTAGTTACAATGTCATTGTTTAACATCTCATAAATCCAACTCTTACAATGATAGGCAGTAACAGAAAAGTGTAAAAAGTTTGCTTTATTTCGCTATAAACATTGTAACATATTGCTGTGATCATTTTGACAGAAGGTGGCACGAAATACGTCGACACACAACCTCTATGTGGCACTGTATGGGTTCAAAGGTCGCGAGAAGGATGACCTTGACCTCAAGTGAGTAGTGCACAGGGCGTCCCACAACTTAATCGGCTCAAAGCATTCAGATTCAAATCGAGCATCACCATCTGTCAGACTATGCGATATACCTAAATCAAACAGGATCTGGAAGCTTTCATTGGAAATCTGCCTAGCGATATTTCTGTAAATTTGAAACAAATTTGTGTAAATGCAGGATCAATATGGCCACGTGCCTCCCAAAAATCTATATAGGTAACCCAGAAGCTTTCATTTGAAATCTGCCTCCCGATTTTTTGGTAAATTTGAAACATCTGTATAAAGGCAGGATTAATACATCTCCCAAAAATCTATGCGTAATCTGCACAAAATGGCACATTAATCCTTTGTGATTGTGTCCCATGTGCAATTTGCTTATGGGTGGCTGCATAAATTCTCAAATTCTGAAAAACAGCATTATGTTTCGTGATTATGCTTCAACATAAAAAATTACATCATTTGATTGGCAATATGCGCATTTTCTTCCCACACCATGTCTTGAGGGGGTGGTTTTAACCGACACTAAACATTAAAAAATTTTACTTTGAGAACTTAATTAATATGTATAAATAAATTACTACAGGTACTAAAGTTTACCATAGAGCCCACATGCATGTTAAGTAACGAGACATAATGCAGTTGTTTTTGCTGTTCTGTGCTAAGAGCGAGATGGAGGGTGACTGTAACAGACATGTCTGACACTGCCTGGTGGAAGGTACGCATTTCTCTACTTGTCTCCTTGTCTTCAACAATGTCTGTAATAAAATAGTTATTTCAGAAGCCATTGCTATAAAGAAACTGAATATTGAATTAATATAACTCCTTTCCATAAAATATGTGAAACAAACCAAAATGTACATGGGGTGTGGTGGTAGAGCGTCGGACTTTTCAGTCGAGGGGACCGGGGTTCAAAACCACCTAATGTAGAACATTGGATTTTCGGTCGAAGGGAGGCAACTTTGTTTACCCCACTTTGCCTGTGTCTTTTGGAAGAGACAGTAAAAGCCGTTGTTCCCTTTTATCTGGTGCCTATGCCAGGGAAGTAAGACCCCACACAGGGGAAAAAAAATACCTGCTGAGCCTGTGGACTCACTAATTCTAGAGAAGGAAAACTCTGAAAATAAACCACTCCTATGTTAGCTAAAGACGGCTGTTTGGAGTTAAATGTCCTAAGTCATAAGCACATTCATGGTTTTGCTGTTCTCTGATGGTATGCTGCATAATAGTGTTGCTATTCAGATTTGTGTGTGTGATTAAGTTATTAATTTAATATAATAGTGGTGCTATTCAGATTTGTAATTATATGTAATTAAGTTATTAATCTAATCTAATAGTTTTGCTATTCAGATTTGTAATTATATGTAATTAAGTTGTTAATCTAATATAATAGTTTTGCTATTCAGATTTGTAATTATATGTAATTAAGTTATTAATCTAATAGTGTTGTTATTCAGATTTATGATAATTTGTATTTAAGTCATTAATCTTCAAATGAACGAAAAATAATGACGAGTGAACAGGCTGACGACTCCCTACCTACTATATCAGTCAGTAAGTGTTTGTTTTAGTCCTTACAAAGATGAAGTGGTACAAATTTAATGTCAGCTGTATGCAGCTACTGATGTTGCATAGCAATACCACTAATATTCATGGTTCTTTTGTTTTCTATAAATCTAAAAAAAGATTTCATCTGCAACAATTTACAATGTTGAGCTGATATTAATTTCAGGGACGATGCAATGGCAAGACAGGCTATTTCCCGGCAAGTTATGTAACAAAGCTTCACCAGGGTGAGAAAGTGCTACAAGTAGTGTCAGGACTGGAGACAAGCAGCTCTCGCAACAGCATCAAATTGAGGAAAGATCAGGTTAGTTTTATCCTGTGACATAACTGAGCCAGCTTTTCCCAAACAAACACTTATTATGCTGTTGACTTTACTGTCCAATAGAGAGCAGTAAAGTCACTGAACGCGAGCTTGCGGGCACACATCTACTGTAACCACGCTGTAAGCACATGTTAGTTTTTTTACTAAAAACAGCATGCATGTTAAGTCTGTTGCAATCGCCAGGACACTCCTGCAAATCCATCAGATCTGTCCTCCTGCGCAGAAGAACAATTAAATCTCCTGCATTTCCAGATGAGAAAAATCAATAAAATTTGAGTATCGGGAAGTAAACATGCTACATTACAACTTCACAAATATTTTTTCCTGATATAAAAACTGTTTGTATCATACAAGTGTACCATTTAATAGTGTTAATAGTACATGCTTTGAGTGACAGTAATGTATACATGATTGAGTGGTGAGCAGGCATGGGTTAATTTCAATTGTTAATTTGTTAATTCAATTAACTCAAGTTAATTTAATTAATTAACTTTCTAGAAAATCACAATTTAATTCACTAACTTTACTGGAAGAGGTTAATTTAATTTTTTAAATCACAGTTAACTTTTAATGAACATTTTATTGGGTATATTATTTTATGCCATCCCGTGGTGACTGCCACTGGCTTGCTGTCAGGAGCAAATATTAGATGATCATAGTGCCCATTAGACACAGCCACTCAGCCAGTGACCCAAGTTCACCCAACCAATGTCAAAGAAAGCTTCTAGTCAGGTCCAGGCAGTTGTTTGAACAGTGTCAATGTCCAGCCAGTGTCAATCAGTGAATAACCTGAACTGTGAGTGTGCCTGGCCAGGTGCTACAACTGTATTATGTAAGAGTATTGACTCCTCTTTCTTTTGTGGCTGTCATCACCCATCCAGGGGGATGCAATACAAAGTGTATCTGGAGTCTGTAGTTTTTCTAGACATAATCCCACATGACAAAATCCAATGGGACAAATGTGAAAAGTTAATAAACACTGATGAACCAACACTAGGTACAGTTCAGTACTTATGGTACTATCAACCTTGTGTACTTATGTTTGTATGCTTTTATAAAACATTAAATATGTTAATAATGCCAATTCAATGATTTTTTTATGTTTTTTTCTGTGATTTTAAGTGAAGTTATCTGGTAATTTAATTGAAGTTAATTGAAATTAATTGTTAATTGATTGAAAGTTAATTGTTAATTTAATTTAACTGAACAATTTGTGAGGTTAATTTAATTTAATTGGCCTGATAAATGTGTGCGTTTAATTTAATTGGAACATTTCTGAGTTAATTGTAATTTAATTAATTAAATTTCCAAGTTAATTGCCTCTTGCTTGGTGGCGAGAATGGGAAATACAAAAAAAAAAAAAAAATTGCAATTCTCTGACACCTATAGCCTCTGGTTCATGTATGTGATTTGCCAGTACCCTGAGACATTAAATTGTTAAATCTCCTGCATTTGCATTTCTGAAACTAAACATATCTGAAAACAGTTCTACATCAAAATCCATTCGGGTGGCAGTCTGCTGAGACAGACATCTCAGTTACACTTAAGAAGTGACTAGAGCATCGTACTTTCAGTCAAGTGGACTATGGTTTGAAACTACATGCTGCCATTTTGAAACCTCTGCAATTTCATTCACCCCACTTTGTCACCCCACTTTGTCACCCCACTTTGTCACCCCACTTTGCATGTATCTTCTGGGGAGAGACATTAAAAGCCATTGGTCCCTTCTACCTGGTGTCTATGCCAGGGGAAGTAAAAGATCCCACGTACGGAAATGGAAAAACCTGTTGTGGACTCTCTAACTCTAAGCCACTCCTATGTTAGCCCTAGGCAGGGCTGTTTGCAGTTAAATGTCATCAGAAAAAAATTAAAAAGATACTGGCTGTTACAGATAGTGATCCAGGAAGGGCCTGAAGATAAAGGAATGATTCCAATCCGCACATCAGATCTGGATCACCTGCCTTGTCCAGTTCAATACCTGGCTGAAGTCGACAGCTGAGGCAAATAAACTATCTCCGCTTTCACAAGTATACATGAGTACAGACATCGTGTCCACGTGATCAGCTTGTCAGTGTCTTGCTTATGGTATTGTGAATTTGCCATGATGGTAGCAGCCATCTGTTCCATGGTACTCAGATTGTGTGAAACATTGTACGCCTTGGAAAATCTACTTGGTTGTTAGACAGTGTTGGTCTTGCGTTGACGTTGTTTGGAGCAAGTACACAGGGAACGTCTGCTTGATCATTCAATTTGCCGGTGGTTCCATAAGAAATATCTAACATTGAGACTTTAAGTGGTTGCTCAAGTCAATGTCGAGTCTGTGTGAGCTTTTCATGTGTTTAATTAAATTATGAGGCAAATGAACTTCATATCACAGACCTAAGTAACTGTTTGGTGAAATGCTTTGAGATGAAACACAGAAACTCAACTATGTGAACGATTACCTCTCTGTTGAGGCCAAATATGTTATTGCAAATGCAAACTTGGGACCTGTTGGTGAATCATTTAGTTCAGTCAGACTTACACAAGGTGTGTCACAGTATTACACTATTCAGTGAAATTATCTCATGTAAACATACACATGAAAATTAAATGGATAATTGTTATTCACCTGTCAATCCTTGTAGGACGCTGCTAAATCAGTTTTGTATAAAAAAAATTATGTTAAAATTGTGTAACTGAATATGAACTCAAGAACAGCTATGGTTCCTGAATACTTTGCCGAATAATTAACATCATTAATTACGTCTAAGCCCCGAATCCTGATTGATCAAATATTGATAGCATATTGATCATCTCTGATTGATCAAATATTGATAGCACCATAATACAAATGTATACAAACATGAGGTTGTATACATGGACGTACACTCACATAATTGTGTACAAGCTCACGAAACAGCAATGATGGCATTATGATAATGTACAGTATTCACTAGACACGTTATAATGTGGAGAGTAAAAAATTATGTTGATTGTTTCTCTTGTGAAGTTGTCATGGTGATCAGTTGTCATGGTGATCAGTTGTCATGGTGATCAGTTTCCAGATGGTAGCAGAATCAACTATTTTTAAGATACTGGTTGTAAATGAATATGAACTGTTATTTATATGAATGTCTGTGATGCTCACCAGAGAAGAAAACATCACTAATATATCCTATTTTATCTCTGTTATATATTATACCCTGCTCATATCACCATCTTAAGCAAAGTTGAGGTTTGCTTAAGTAAACAATTTGTTTCTTTGTAGCTAATCGTTCGGTATTGCAGAATTAAAGTTTTTTTCAACAAACTTTAATGATTGCTTTTATTGCTACTTTGATTAATTATAATGTTGAATTTAGTAGCATGTATCACACTATGAGAGTCTGGCAACAAAATAGATTTTATATTTGTATGTGCTGGTTCACATGAATAAAATATAAAAAAAATATTGTGTTGATGGGAATAATTTTTATGCATTTTTCTTATACTTATTCAAAGTTGTGTTGCGCTTGATAATTGTGTATTACTGGGTATTGTGTGTATCAGACTGGACAGTAACTGATTCATGTCACGCTGCTGTTTGTTGATGTACAATTTTTTCTTTGTTGGTAAGTACTGTTGAATATGTGCCATGATTGTTGTTGTTTTAATCGTGAAAATGTAAACTTTAATCAAATAAAATTTAGTGTGTATTGGTATTCGGAATTACCCAGTCTTAAATGGATGGCTTAGTTTTTAGATTATTCAAAATCTTGAAAAATGACCTCGTTTCTAATTGCTATCATCATATCTTGGACTTAGTCTGAGTAATCATTATATTTGTTAAGTTTTATCTTATTTTATTAGAAACACATGATCTCAACTGAAAGCACTTTTTCAGAACTCTGCTATCTTTCTTGCCGATAACCTACAGTGGCACGACGTGAAGCCACTGAATTGTCATTGCATTGTATCAGTCCAGGGATGATATCAACACGTAACCTCTGACCCCCACTAAACTTTGAATTAACATTGACTTGTGTTCAACTTCATATTTGCGAGGCACTTCAGCCATCTTAATGCAAAACTGGCTGCATAACACACTTCTGAACCATGATGGGAAAAGAAACAATATTTTGACAAAAATAAATGACACGACTGCTATTGAATGCAATTTCATGTGGTGTCTTAAATCAATGTTTTGATACCATCCCTCAGTACCTACAGGAGTAAACTATAAAAAAATATTCTTGATTCTTGCCCATGTATATTTGGGTGGACTTGGTGTGTTTGGGGCTGTATATATACTGCATATGCTGTACAGTTGTCTGTTTGCATGTTTTGTTGATATAATCATCATGTTTGTGTAGATATACTAACATTTCAACATTCCTTTAAACAAATTTGTATGTAATCTACGAGCCAAACTGTTCTTTCAGTATGGGGGCTAGCATTTGTTCAAATCTGTTGTGCAGTCATTTTGTTTCAAGTTAGAATTATGTTACTTACAATCTGCCGGTTGTTGAAATAAAATAGTTAATCGATTTGAATGTTACTGAAAAAATTGGTTGGAACATCAGAATGGATTCCCACAGAGGAATAAGGTCAGGTTTGAAGTGGAACATGATAGAAAAAATATATAACCACGTGCATGGTTACATAATACCAGTCCAGTACTTTTACAGGTAAAAAGCCTAGAATTGTATTAAAAAATATGCTTTGTAGATAAAATTGCGCTCATGTTTTTAGCATAGTTGTTTCAAAGAAATGGTGGGATCAGTCAGATTTTCTTGAGAGATAACTTAATAAGTCATATCTGCTATATGTATTCCAGTGAACAAGTCTGAAGATGTGTCTGTATTTGTCAGACTGTGGACAATGTGTATCACATCTATACAAATATGCAGGTGTCTAAGGCATGTACACTCCTAAATCTCATTTGTCCGAATGTTACTAGAATTAGTTTAGCTGGCATGATAGCGATCCACCACATAGAAACAACTGGCCTGGCCACCATATTATATTAGAACCCTGAAGGGGTCAATCGAGATATCTATAAACTCGGGCAAGAACGTATCCAATACAGATTTAAGCAATTTCATCATGACATCATTGTGTTGCACATCTATTGCTCAGTTAAATGTGCTTATATTTCAATTGTGATACCAGTATTTCTATTGTGATATTTGTACATTGCTGTTTGCTATATCATATAAATGTGTTTTGCATACTAACTTCTTGTTTTGTGGAAATATGATATGCCGCGAGACTAGTTTTACATGAGAATTATTTATTGGTATGATGCTATACTGTGACTGTATTTGTTGAAGATATTATCTTCACAGTGAAATGCTTTAGAATTGTACATCAAACACAAGAATTGTACATCAAACACAAGAACAATCATTTTTTTATTTTTATTACCATTTCAATGTATTGTAAAACTCTGGACCTACAGACACTAATTACCAAAAAGAATATGTTACAATTGTATGTACAAACGATGCAGCATAATAACCTTAGCAAAATATATCTCACATTTTCATGGTTCATGCAGATATACAAATGAATGAGTTTTGGCTGATTCTTGGCCAAAACAACATTACAGATGCATAGTTAGTCAGTCATAGGGCATTTCATAAGAAAACCAAATGAAGTAAGACACTAACCCTTTAATCCTTGGAAGAATACTACCACCAGGTGGAAGCTGACCAGTCTGATTGCCAGTAGATGGCACCACCTGTTGTCAAGGTTGTTAAATTTCCAGTAGATGGCACTTGTTAGTTGTTAGGTTTATTACTTCCGATGCACCTCTTTGGTTGAAACAGTTTTCATGTTATACAGCGAGTCATCTGACATAGTCAAGAAAACAATTCTATCCATTACAGCATATTTTGTCATTCTTTCACTACCGTGTTTCACATCAAAAACAACATTCTATCAACCCCTGAGTGCAGTTATGTACATTACAAAAACGTTTCGGTCCTTTGCTGCAAAATATATAATTGTGCTCCAAAAAGACATGAAATAGTCAAAACCATGAATATCCTTTTTAGGTGGTTTTCGCTTTATGTATTTATACGACCATTTTTCCAGGTGCTGCATTCTGTTTTCAACGAGTTTACATTTCGGAAATATTATTTCAGAAAACAACCACTTATTTTTGGCCAGCCAATACTTCACTGACAAAATACATAATTCACAATAGTGTGGTTTAAATTTGGCATACACAAGTAACTGCCTTAAATGGCCATGTCATCAGATGTTGATTCCCTACAAAATAAGACTTGCACAAATAAAATAAGAAATCGGCCCGGTATAAACAGGAACATTCTGCTTCCCTCACCATGGCAGTGTTATGCAAAGTTCCAGTAAAACATAGGCAGTGATAGTAGCATATGACATATTCTTGAATACATATTACAGATTGTTACACAGAAAGACAGTAAAAACACATTAATGTTAAAGCACAACTGTTGAAAACCCACTGGCAGTGCCAGTGAACACAATGTGAACACTCAAATGCATATATGTGCACAAAGTACAAAACCACTGAAAGCTTGCATTTCACATACAGGCCCTGTACTCGTATTTAAAAAGGACTGTTTTATTTAAAAGACAGTTTACTTTGTGCCTTGTACAACAGTGATGGCAATTCATGGAATGTGTTGGAAATAAATATAAAGAAATAGGCTAGCCATGTTACCTTTCCCATGAAATGTTGCCACAATGTCAGTTCAGTCAACCAGAACTGTGGTATATCGTTCCACTTCCAATACACCAAACATTAGCAATGTGGCATTCAATTCACACACTGCAATTTGTATTTACATGATTTCAGTCCATGACTGCTGTGTATAATGTAAAAAAGTTATGACTTATTTTAAAAGGCAACAAATCCTGTCTGTAATCACCAAAGGCACACAAAGCAACCATAATAAAATAGATTTCCTGCTAATGAGACAGCGGACACGTTTAATTTGCACATGATATGTTAAAAATCACACAAATGTTGTGATAATATGTCAAATATTTACACAGTGTGGGATTATTTACACATACATTCAAATAGTGCTAACTTATAATATTCCTGGAATGAACAACAGTTCACATCCCATGAGATAACAGTTATCCAAGACTATCAGTATGTCTTGTAGTAACGTGCCTCAACGTCTTCCAAAGACAGCACACAAGATAAGTTAATGATCTACACACAAACAAACAACTATTTCAAAAGTACACACACACACTGCACTAACTGGCAGAAGCCCAGTAATATCCAACTAGCAAATAATATATTTGCCATGCAGAAACCATCCATGAACGACAGTGAAAATTTCACTCATTTCAATTATTTATGATGACTTCACAACGTACCTAATCGCGCTGTTATTGATTCCATGAAGTAGAGTTAATATACAAAGTAACATAATTGAAAGTTTTTGAAATAGAGGAGTATATGTTTCCTTATGGTTAATACAGAAACATGACCTTGAAAAATTTTCTGAGATCACGGGATGTAACTGACATGGCATAGTTTGTACTGATTGGCTGACCGAGATCAGGTGATCAAACCTTGACACAGAATTACTCGAACTGATTGGCTGATAGAGATCATGTGACCATAACATTGCACCAATCCTGCACTCACACATTTTCTCCAGTCGCAATGACATTAAGAAACCACACAACTAATTACAGAAGCTGCCTTCGAGAGCCGTACTCGGTTTCAGTATGCAATTGTACTGAACACCTTTGAAACACAAACAAATGCAAGTGCATAACGGCACACGTTTCATACCCTAACCTACTGTTTCCTACAGCAAGTGGACGGAGATTCAAGCACTAGGTAAACCTGGACGGCTCCAGGTCAGTTCTAACTTCGCTGCCAACATCTTTAAAAACTGAAGTGTGTTTTGAATGAATATGTGTGGTTGAAATTTAATATATAATGTTGTATAATATTATTCCTAAATTATTTGCCATTGTTAGTCACTTTCCAATTACAGCAACAAAAACTACTGTGTGACACGTCATGAAAAATTACATTTTGCATAGTAAACGAGATTCCAGAACTGTTCTCATTGAAAAAAGGAAGGATACCAATTGGAGGTAACTTTACTTAAAGTTACTTATGTCAGCTGAATAAACCACGATTGAAGTTTTGTTTTATGATTTGGACAGACATATTATACGAACTTATGACTAGACTAAATCGTTTCACCCTGATTTCCCCGGCCACACTAAGAACAAAGTCACGACTGGCCAGCCAATCGGTTGTCACCGCCATAGCCAAAACCGAACACTGACTGTCCTGTAGTTGTTCACAAAATCATCAAGACTATCCATTAGAAAACAAATTTTTCACACATCAGACAAAAACTACACAAACAGATTAATATTCCTAATTTCTTTCAATTGTACACAATTTCATAGACCTCCACTTTGAGAAAAAATTACATTAAATTTTTGGTAATTTTCAATGCCAACATCGGTTGTGGCCTGACAACGTAAGCACTGACATCTTGTGGTCAATCCTAACATCACAACAGTTGGACGGTGACTCTGTCAGGAATCAAGTCTGGGCCAATATCGTTCTGGACAGCTTGAGACTGCCTTGTGACTGCGGTACTGTAGTCGTGGCGACATTGTTTTGACCACCAACACACACCAGACCTGTGTACTGGGGGCAGTTGCTGGGATTATTAAGCCCTGAAATCACAAAAACCTAACAAATATAACGATAAATACACATTTGACAAGGTAATTACCTCTTAAGCTGCTTCTTGTATTTTTCTGAATATTTTGGTTACCTTACTTGGCCTTGGCTGGCAGAATGACTTTCGAGTGATTTGGCCAAAATATTTGGAAAGAATAGAACTTTCTTGAGAGGTAGAGTTAGTAAAACCCTGTCAAATATCACATTCCAAGAAATTGGAATTCATTCAAGAATAAATACATGCTATAAACATAAAGCACAACCATACTAGGTAATTTAAATTAAGAATTAATTTAATATCTTACAAACAGGAATGAATAAATTTCAAAAGACATGAATTATGATATACATACATACAAAAAGGCTAGAAAGATATAGCAATGACCAGTCAGCAGAGTCGGTATGTAACAAAGTACTTTTACTTTGTTACTTTACTTGAGTAGAAAGTGTTCCTTTAAAAAATTTTTTAGGTGTACTTTTACTTGTAATTAAGGCATATTTCTGTAAACTTTTGTGATTGTAATGAAGTATCTATTTCTCAATGTTTTATACGCAAATCACCTTTGACGTACTGTGACCTTGCTCTACCGACTGTGACCTTGCTCTACCGACTGTGACCTTGCTCTGCCGACTGCTCAGTCTTTTTTAATCTATCCCATCTAATTAAAATGCTCTGGACATCCTTGTTGTTTCATTTGGGTGGATTAGCACATTGTAAGTTCCTCATGTGGTGTTTTTGTGGCCGTGTGAATATATTTATGTCAGCTATTTGAGTGAATGAATTAAGTACTTTTTCTTTTACCTCAAGTACATTTATTTACTTTTTACTCGTACTTCAAGTACACCTTTTTTGAGTACTTTTACTTGAGTAGATTTCTCCAAGTTACTTTTACTCAAGTACAAAAAATGCCCTTGTACCAGCTCTGCCAGTCAGTGTCAGACTACTTGAAAACATGGATCACATTAGCTAGGCCTAGATATCAGCCAGTATGCACAGTTTGAATATGTGTATGTATGCATTCCTGCTTGTTGTAATACTTCATTGTTCATTCATTCATCAATCACACCCTCATATCTCATCCGTCCCCCCTTCAATTGTTCACCAACATGATCTCTCTGAATGCTATGATTACCTGTCTCAATATATGATATATGTGTATTTGCAGACATTTATCTTGATGTTGTAAGAAGAATTCTTCTTTAAAGAAGCAATAAAGATTATGTTATGTTATACATCATTAGTTTATACTGAGTGCAACAATTGCAACATCAATGTACACCTGGTGTCACTGACCTGAACTAACCTGTGACTGGACTCGAGTGTAGAATGGACGTGGTTGGAATGAGGCCATTTGAGAAGCTCAGGTTGCACGCAGCGGAGAAGGGAATGTCTTCCAGGTTCAAGGTTTCTGTGCCAATGTCTTCCCACAGGCTGTTCTATAATCAATAGAAATCAGTGAAATGATATTGTTAAAAGACCAATCTGATGAGAATTCAGCTAGTCTGACATGTTTTGATAACAATTAAGTCATTTTGGTCAAGCAATAGGTGACCCCCTCATTAAAAGTACTGCCTTACTCTTATATTTGTGTTATGTGGTATAAAGACATACAACTGTATCCACGCAAGCTGTTATTCTTATCAAGGTTTTCATTTTCATACATTCTAACAGGTAAGTATTTGTATGAAGTTTATATACTAACTGCATTTTGCCAGAACAATTGAACCTGAAGCCTAATTTTCCTTGACAATGATGTGCTGCCATTTAGTGGCTAACACCTGAACCTGCTTGACAGTGCTGACATCTGGTAGTAAAGCATGGAAGGACTGTTTGAACAATTTCCACGAGCATAATGCCCAGGATGCAGGAGTGGATGTGTAAATTTAAATCATCACGTTTGTTTGGTTAGGAAGGCGCAATGCCAGAAATCTTCCCTCAGGTAACATGTTATCTGGACAAGTAATCTGGGCTGGGTAGAATTTCAAAAATTCAAACAGATTGTACAATATTTATGTGATGATTATTATTTCACAGCCTATATAAATTTCACTGGTTCCCTTGAAAGGATATAGGAAAACCTCCCCTAATCTTGAAGTGGGAAGATTTTTTTCAGCCCGACATTTCAACTATGGGTCATTCCATGTCAAATCAATCAATTTTCAGGGAATTTCAAAAGTTTATGTCTCAGAATTTACTTAAATTTTAACTAATGAATAAGTAACTATACCTGACCACTTCTGCAAAAGAACGAAGCATTTACGTGCAAATTGTGTCTGTAACGCCCTATGATGTGAACAGGGAGTAAGCGCCCAAAAACGCACCCGTTATATTATATCTGTTATTGTTATTTCTGTTTTCAGGTGCGTCTAACTTAAGAACTTTACAAGTTACATATGTAAAATAGAAAAAAACCTGAAATTTTAATATACTGTTTACCTAATAAAAGACTATGCACAGTAAAAAAATGGTGGTCATAGGAGCTGAAATTCGTAAAACATAGAAAAAGGTAAAGTTTAAGGCTGAATTATTCTGAAAGTATGACAACTAGAAGCCTACTTGACTAATAGGTTATTGCCTGTATCCCTGACAATAGTGGATGCCCATTTGGACATAATAGGTTATTGCCTGTATCCCTGACAATAGTGGATGCCCATTTGGACATAATAGGTTATTGCCTGTATCCCTGACAATAGTGGGTGCCCATTTGGACATAATAGGTTATTGCCTGTATCCCTGACAATAGTGGGTGCCCATTTGGACATAATAGGTTATTGCCTGTATCCCTGACAATAGTGGGTGCCCATTTGGACATTGTAGTGTAACACAACGATGAAATACAGACTGATGAAATCCTTTTCAGAAAAAAAATCATTTTCTATTTTCGTGCACACGTTATACTCATTGTTCTTTGCCCTATCGTTCTTGAATCTTTGCATAGATAATCTGTACCAATATGTCTACATATACAGCAAATATCATATACATAGCTTGTAAACTTCTTAAGTTAAAAGCTCTTGAAAACAGATAAAAATAATGGTTGCGTTTTGCTTACCCCCATTTACATTATATGGCATTACAGACATTATATGGCGTTACAGACATTATATGGCATTACAGACATTATATGGCGTTACAGCAAATCCAAAATTTTTTGCAGAAGTGCTCAGGTATAGCTACTTATTCGTTCGTTAAAATTTAAGCAAATTCTGAGTCATAAACTTTTTGACCATTGGTTGATTTGACACGGAATGACCCCCATATATATTCCAAAACTAAACATACATTTACGATTTGGTCCACTTGCAGTAATTGAGGGGGGGTGAAAGTTGGTCTTAGAAACTGGTGGGAGGTGGATTCTCAGAAATAGTGGTATGTTGGCCCCCCACAAACAGGTGGCAGATGGGAGGTTGGCCCCCAAAACAGATGGGACAGGTTGAGACCCTTGCCACACCCCTCATCATTTTCTTTACCCCATTTACCAATACATTTGTATTGCGTAATCTTTTTCAAGACAATTCCACCAATAAATAAACTGCATAGATTTTAGAAACTTCAAAACGATGATCACGCGCAGATCTTACCTGAAGTGCAAGATCGGTGAGTGTGGGGTCAACACAGGTGTCGAGAACTCCGCCCGCATTCTCCAATAGGAGCCCGTTATCTTCGCTCTTCACCTTCACTTGATCTGTCATCTTACTGGTGACGTCAAACATGCGGATGACAGGAGCTGATGCTGTCTTTGTTGGGGTCGTGTGCATCGTCGGTGATGGGGGGTAGATGCAGCGAACACTCGGTGACTTGTAGGGGGCGCTGCTGGAGTTGGCCCGAATGTTGTTGGGGTGACGGGGCGATAGACTGCCTACTTGCCCTATCTCCAGTCGCTCAAGCACCTCTGTGGTTGAGAAGGGTTTGTTAGCAACAGACAGTACTGCTTTGATTATAATTCTAATAATTGTAAATGATTACCCCACAAGTTGTAATAAAAAATGAAATATTGCCTAACCATAAATGTGTTAACCAACTTAACCTACATATTCAGCAGTGAATGTGCACTAATTATGGCATATGCATGGACAACTTCCTAGTAAAGTACACAATTCTAGAAGTAATAGAACATTGTTTGCATTACTGAGAACTTTATCATATACAGGTATATAGTAGGAAATGTAATACTGGGGTCGTGCAATCATACTTAAGATTTGACTTTGGCTACAAACTTACATCCCAAAGTTGAATTAGGTATGTATCTTTATGGTGCTACGGTAGGCACATGTTTGGGATTTACAAACCATTACAGTTTGCAAAGGTTTTAGTCACTGGTCAAACTACATGGTCTGGGTGCCCATGGGTAGCTTGGTCAATGGTGGTCTACTGAACTGACTGACCTACATGTGTTACTGTTTATGTATCATATCAACACACTCAACATGATTCATGTTTACTTGACTGCTTGTCATATGAGCAATCACGTCATCTACCAATGTTATGCTGAGTACAATTCTGGTTGTAGTTTATCTGATCATAAAGATATTAATATGGATTTGTTGGTATGTACGAGTTAATGTTCATTCAAGTTATTAATCATAAACTGTCACTATTAGCACAGTGTAATCTGGACATCTAACAAACAAGGATCAGTTTCTGTTATCAAACCTTTATTTGTAGGAATCTGGATCAATTCCTATCAGCCTTGAATGTGGCACACAAATCACACGTGTGTTTGTACAAGTTTAGCTAATCATACATCTCAGTTGATTGTTTGTTTGTTCGTAGAGAGCAAACTTTTTCAAACTAATGGTATTTTTTACATCTTGTTTATCTCTTTCTCAAGTTTACCGAATTACTACTCGTCACTAGACTGACTAGAGTCTTGGGATACTTGACACTAACACCTACTGACAACTGATACTACTCATCACTAGACTGACTAAAGTCATGGAATACTTGACACTAACACCCACTGACAACTGATACTACTCATCACTAGACTGACTAGAGCCATGGGATACTTGACACTAACACCTACTGACAACTGATACTACTCATCACTAGACTGACTAGAGTCTTGGGATACTTGACACTAACACCTACTGACAACTAATACTACTCATCACTAGACTGACTAGAGCCATGTGATACTTGACACTAACACCTACTGACAACTGATACTACTCATCACTAGACTGACTAAAGTCATGGGATACTTGACACTAACACCCACTGACAACTAATACTACTCATCACTAGACTGACTAGAGCCATGGGATACTTGACACTAACACCTACTGACAACTGATACTACTCATCACTAGACTGACTAAAGTCATGGAATACTTGACACTAACACCTACTGACAACTGATACTACTCATCACTAGACTGACTAAAGTCATGGGATACTTGACACTAACACCCACTGACAACTAATACTACTCATCACTAGACTGACTAGAGCCATGGGATACTTGACACTAACACCTACTGACAACTGATACTACTCATCACTAGACTGACTAAAGTCATGGAATACTTGACACTAACACCTACTGACAACTGATACTACTCATCACTAGACTGACTAGAGTCATGGGATACTTGACACTAACACCCACTGACAACTAATACTACTCATCACTAGACTGACTAGAGCCATGGGATACTTGACACTAACACCCACTGACAACTAATACTACTCATCACTAGACTGACTAGAGTCTTGGGATACTTGACACTAACACCTACTGACAACTAATACTACTCATCACTAGACTGACTAGAGTCTTGGGATACTTGACACTAACACCCACTGACAACTAATACTACTCATCACTAGACTGACTAGAGTCTTGGGATACTTGACACTAACACCTACTGACAACTAATACTACTCATCACTAGACTGACTAGAGTCTTGGGATACTTGACACTAACACCCACTGACAACTAATACTACTCATCACTAGACTGACTAGAGTCTTGGGATACTTGACACTAACACCCACTGACAACTAAGACTACTCATCACTAGACTAACTAGAGTCTTGGGATACTTGACACTAACACCTACTGACAACTAAGACTACTCATCACTAGATTGACTAGAGTCATGCGATACTGGACAATAATACTGACTGACAATTAATAATTAACATAGTGACACTAACAGTAACAATAGTGTAACACAATAACAAGTTACGATGAGTTACAGTAATAATAGTGTAATACAATAACATGCTACATGAGTTACAGTAACAATAGTGTAACACAATAACAACATGTTACATGAGTTACAGTAACAATAGTGTAACACAATAACAACATGTTAGATGAGTTACAGTAACAATAGTGTAACACAATAACAACATGTTACGATGAGTTACTTTGATAATGATACTTCAGTTGAAAGTTGTTAACTTTTAAATCATCAAATCACAACAAGCTTATCCATTGATACAATCATTGATACAAACCTTTGACACTTTAATAGACAGTTTAACTATTCATAACTCAAGATGTCAATGGCTTTTACAAGTTCACATTTTTCAGCTCTGAACATTCAGATTGACCCAGAGTTCCGACAACTTATTAACAAGGAATATTCCATTTAAAAAAGTTAAAATGCACCTTTTCTAAAAACCTTAACCAGGACTTCAAGCAATTGTATTTGCATGTTACATGTTGCACCTGTAATATTGTCCCACCACAACCTGACAGGCAAAGCCCTGACCTGTAACCCAGTATGTCGGTCCCTTCATTGTGTCCCTACCTGGCTTTGCCATGCTTCGTTTGATGGCTGCCGGGTCCTTCTTCCTCCACTTGGCAATCTCCTCCTCCATCTTTTCAATCTTGGCGGGATGGAGTCCCCATAAGCACCCTTTCCGTGAGCTGCCACTAGCCTTGGAATTTTCAATCTTTTCGAAGCACTTGTTCAGTGACAGATTGTGCCGCACAGAGTTCTGGAAACATGTCAAGTAGCCATGTTGAACATCAGTAGAAAAAAACACCATATTATTGTCCACATCAACCCATCAAAAGTTCTATTTTAAATTTGTCACTTTTGCGTATGCAACCTTGCAGGTACACAGGGGTTTTAGTTTTTTGTAAAATAAATTATACACAATAAGTTGCAATCTTATGTAATTGTTCCAAAGTGCCAAAGATATGAGATATTGTTAAAGTAGACATCACATATTTTGTGCAATTTGCTAACTAATAAAAAATTAAAGTAGAACATGACATTTGCGGAACAATAGTTGACAATGAGATAAACTGTTACTGGTCTACAGCTGAACATAACTTGATAGATAAGCTGCTATTGGTCTTCAGCTGAACATAACTTGTTAGATAAGCTGCTATTGGTCGACAGCTGAACATAACTTGTTAGATAAGCTGCTATTGGTCGACAGCTGAACATAACTTGTTAGATAAGCTGCTATTGGTCGACAGCTAAACATCATTAGTTAGATCAGCTGCTATTGGTGCACAGCTCTAAACTGAATGTCTCTGATGTATGCAATCAAAAACATAACACAGTATTTCATTGGTTGATATAACAACTAAAACTGTTTTACTTTTATTAAAATTCTATATTTATTTGGTGGATCCACTATTTAACAAGATTTGCCATCCAAGCCAAAGGCCCAGATGGCAAGTGGACAAGGAAACCATTGGCTCATCGAGAGTCCAACAATGTTCATCTATGTGTAACCTGCCCTCCTGAGATATATGTCAAGCTTGTTTTTAAATATATTCATGCTGCTAGCAGTTGTACAATCTGTAGACAATTTGTTCCATTCATTTATTGTCCATGGGTGACAACATAATATATATCCACTGGTTCACGAGGATGTAAAAATAGATCAATAAAAAATGACACTTCATAGACTTGCTACAAATAAGTTGCATCTTTAATCTTTACTGTCACTACGACAGCACACATGTCACATTTTGTTTTTCGCTTATCATATGAATGATGAAGCTATATAAATTTTAATACTGCATTATAGTACAATAAAGTGATTGGGAAAAGTCTCTTTAATGTTAATACTGGGGTCAAACAAGTCCATTCATGACCATGAACCATCAACATTAACCCGATAGCTTTCAGGTTTCCACTATGCTAACAATATAGTTTTAAGTTTAACTAACTTTAAGTTTATTTTGTCCATACACATTTTACTATATCATGTTAATTGTATTTAACTTTGCAATTTAAAAATTGACCAGCTTCCTTCAGTATGTGGAAACTCCAATTAATTAAAATTGTGAGATTAACATGAGAATAACTCGTAAAACAGCTACCAGTGGATGAGATCCTGTCCTTTAGAGATCTCACAGAATAGTAATGGACAATGACACTGATTTGACGTGGTTGGTTTACAGGTCTTTGGAATTAGTAGCTGCAGTAATATATATATTACTGGGTGCAAAATACTCTAATATTTGAAATTCCTGATTGATTTAACTTTAAAAGTGAAGTTTATTTTCAGGGATTTTAACAAGACATTTTTAATGTCTTGAAATAATTGTGTATATTCTATAAATCATCTAATGAAATAACACAACATTTTACAATAATAAAATTATTTAATTTATCATATTAAAATTATTTACTGTGCAGTATTAGTCAGTCTAGCCATGATACATCATGTACTTCAATTTGACACCCAGTATTCAAGTCAGAACAAGTTCAGCATAATTGATGGTCCCCAACTTTTCATTAGGGTGAACACAATAGGACAGCCAAGCCTGTAGACTCGGTTGACTGCACAAGGCAAGACCAGACAGGTGTGAACCCACACAGGGATGGCCAACTGCTTTTATTTATGGCTGCTTCTTGTCTAGTTTTTCTTGAATCAGGAAGTACGGAATGATCAGGAATTCCTTTAGATAAAGGCTAGGTTTGCAAATGATTAACAAAAAATATGTTATGAGTTTTACTGAGAAGATTTTTGTGTCTCATAATTTATACTGCTCTTCGTTGAATCTTTTTGTTGGTTAGAGGTCACTGTGACCACATCCATGTTTCCAAATGCACCTTGAGTGCCCATGTACAGTACATCTTCTACATGTATATTTATTTATACTTCCAAAGTAAGTTTGTGTAGTTGCTGACCTATAAATGTAATGTCAACAAGTCACTAAAGAGGAACTGACTGACACTGACGGGATTGGCTCACAGCCAAAACATGTATTTTTAGACAAAGGTCACTGCTTCAGGTGCAACTGTCTGTCACTTCTTCCTGCTGTTTTTTTTGGTAAGAATGATAAAAACCAACATCCTAGAATATGTGTTTGTCTACCATAATGAATTTGACAAGGCTGGAGGCAGGATATGGCAGATCTACCAGCTTACCACTGAATTTAATTGATTAAGTGACAGCCTTGTACACAAGTCATGTAATATTAACTACAGTAAACTTTCTACTTTTTTACTCTATTTTGATGGTGGTGATACTATTTTATTATTTATAAGTTTTTGACTTTTTATCTATGCCATTTCAAATGATATTCTCCTTATTTGATTATGCACAGTACTCACGCATATTGTGCGCATCACTTATTTTGTTTATTTTGCTTATATGTTTGAAACAAATAAAGTAACTGATTAACAGAACACATTTATTGGGTGCACATTTTACAGTTCAGCTTGTCTACATACTTTTCATGAACAAATTATAATAACTATGTCACGCAGTTAAACATTAGTACTGGTTGTCTCGAAACAGTTTCTAAGGGTTTTTCAACAAGATGATACTTCGAACGAAAAATGTTCATGTATTGGACACGTATCGTGATTCTTATAAAATATGTTGAGTGTCGTATCGTTAAAAAAATATCGTGACACATCGATGCATCGTTGCAGCCCTATTTAATTATACCAAAAATTCTTAACATTATTTCAAGACTTCTTTCCAAAACATGCCAAGTTCAATGGCAATACATCTAGCAGTATCCCAACTCCAAGCAATATACAGGGGAGATCGGGGTTAGTTGTAACAAATATCTCCTGCAGACAGCAAGTGCATAAACACAAGCTTAATGCAATACACATTTGTCAATGATATGTTTTATGAGGTCTCCTAAAGTGTTACAATTTACCCTGATGCGGGGCAAGTTGTAACACCTAGCAGGGCAAATTGCAACATACATGTTTTACCATTGCAGCAAAATGTAACATACTAGTGCACAAAACTAATGGATTTTAATTATTTTAATACATATCTAGGATATATGACTAGCTTATAAAATGTAATTGGCCCTACCTAAAATACTTCAATAAAAAGTAATTAGCAGATCCCCTATTGGAACACTGTGCAAACATTGTAATGATCATAATCATGTTAATTACAAAATGTTTATCAATCACAATCACTTTCCCAACAATTTGCCTACCCCGAATAAAATTTTCCGCAAGATACTTGTCCCAGCACCACCTCATTCAAAACACCTGTGATTACACAAGCATACTTAGAACACTGCTTAATGGCCTATGTACCAGCTAGAACATATACTCATGACAAGAACTACCGTATCACAGCACAGGATAATTCATGTGCGCACAAACCCTTAACATATAGACTACAAAAAGTATAACAAATTACCATTTTTCTTGACGCAGTTTTGTACCCTTTCAACGGATTCACATGATATCACACGATACACGCTTAAAACAAAACTATTGATGACCATAAAATTCTTACTAAAACCCTTGAGTTTTTTTGCAAAGATTATTATTTGTTTGGAGATTAATATTGTGTCTCACAAAAAAGTAACAATCCTTGAGAAGGATGTTAAAAGGAGATAAGCCTTATTAAGGAATATGAAAGGGAATTTGACTGTCATCTGTTTACCAAAATCTGAATGTTACTATTTGGATATCATCAGTATTATATGATCATGCAATAAAAACTATCAAACTTTAAAGAGAAATGTTGATTTTCATGTAAAGATCTAAAGAATATGTGCTTAGTGTGATCTCAGGTTGATGGCTACAACGGTGGCTTCTTGGAAGGCCTTCTGTTGTCACAATAACAACAGCTCCAACAATAGTGCACATTATCAGCTACAGGTGTTTGCTGACAGATGTAGACTTTCACAAGTAAATAAAGATGAAATCCACTACCCATCTTCCTAATGGTCAGACTTGGCTGATATTGCACTGAAGAAGATCAAGACAGTTGGTATTCTAGAATGTATTGTTCCCTTATGATGTGGAAATCAGTTATGTTTTCTTGTTAGAATATTTTCAAGACCAATAGATAAAACATGTGATTGTGAAGACAATCAGCACTGAGGTCAAGATAAGAAGATGGAAGTGGGTAGGACATATCCTACGAATGGAGAAGAACAGCAATTGTGAGACTGCACTGACCTGGACGCCTGAAGGTAAAAGAAAGGTTGGGCGACCAAAGACAACGTGGCGATCAACTATTGAAAATGAAAGACGTATACTGGGGTGGAATAGCTGGAACGAAGCCAGACGTGTAGCAGCTGACAGAACAAGATGGAGGAGATTCACTTCGGCCTTATGGGCCACTGGGCCCGAAGAGGATAGGTAGGTAGGTAGATTATCATGGAGCCAAGAAGATAAAAAACAGGTCAATATTTATCATTTTGGAGCCACATCACAATTTATGATAATTTTTTACAAAAAAAGTCTTGGTGATAAAACTGAACTGAATAAGTAATAATTTCCTACATTTTTCCTGCGTTAAGTCTAAAGTCCCCACATTTAGAGAATGTTCCGGTAAGTTCTCATCGCCTCATGTTCACTATGCCCCTCATAACTAATCCACCCCATCAACTGTGCATTCACAGTAATTTACCCACAGATTCCAACCAGTCAGGTAGATAATTATCAGCAGGACAACACCAGTCTACAAACTGGTGACCATGTTACATGCTGAAAGCCAGGGCACTGTTCACATCCCCTGGGCTTTGCAACATCTGAGGTAGAAGTGTGGGTCGACCAGCATTGTTGTTGTAGTACAAAGGCTTGGCCATCAGCTGACTACATGAATATTTCATGGCATGCTCAACAGATGCTGGAGAAATTAAATAATTAATTTCTGCCACAAGCACCTAGCAATCTGATGTTGCTTTCAGGCCTTGTCTAATTGCCAGAAAGCCTTTAGAAATTGTACTAATAGTAATATTGATAATATTAATAATATCATTAGGGCTATTCCATGTAAATTAATCTCAGTCCAGCTTAACCACCTACAGAACCTATTAAAATTGTAGGGTCATACCACAAGGGTCATTTTGATATTCCACACATGTCAATTAAGAGAATGTTTACAAATTAGATGAGATTTTTATTATAAAACAACTGCAACTTGTACACCAGATGTGAAATTAATAAATCTGCAATTTGAGCTCTTGTAAACCGGGTAGTGTGTCGGATGTTGTCATTTCAGTATGATGCGGCTGACAGCCGCTTAACATCCATTTTGTCTCATGAATCATCAGAACGACTCCTAGTTTTTATAATTGAGGCTTTATCTGTACAAAGACGCTATATATTACTCATTTTTAATGTTTCAAGATAATCATGTTTTACAGTGCACATTGTTAACGGTAGGAAAACTGTCAATAGAGTGGTGTGTAATGCGAGTTCGTTTTCTGCAAAGTGTTCACCTCCATAGTCAACCACTATCAACTTGATGGCAGCACATAGCCACTCTTAACTCAATTTATGTGATTGTCATTTTAGCGATGAACATATTTTGTGGATGAATGCCTCAAATGTTATTTATTTTATGTCAAAGGCTTGCCCTACAACACTCATATTTAATATACCTACTGAGCTCAAATTTTAGATAAATTTATTAATTCGGATAGTTGGAGGAAAAGCAAAAATTCTTCCAAAAGTATGTACTTTTTTCTACTGGGACTCATTATAGAGCACTGGTCAAAGGCTGTATATATATATATAGCCACCCTGCATTATTTGGAGTAAAGGCGAGCACTACCTTTTATGCTGACTCACTCTACAGGTGACAATGACCAGCTGCTTCTGCTAGGCCAGATGGCCTCTTTATGTCTCAACTACCTGTTACAAGAGCTCATGGTTCACCCAGTCTCAGTCAACACAGGTGGGGCATGTAAATTAAACACACATTACAGAGGCAAATATATAATGTGGCTTCAACAGAACAGACAAAAGGGGACATGGCTTTGAGTGTTCATAAAGCCATGAAAGCCACTTGGGGCATGTTTCAACAAGCACACGAAGAAGGTAAACAACTGTTATAAGAAATTGCGCACAGATATGTTATATATGAAGAGCATTGGAACTAAGTAGAGGGATGGCCGCCCCTATGCCCCATGGCCGACGGGCTCATACATGTCTCCAAGTCCCTTTGTGACATTGTCACCTGAACAAAGAACATTGACAATAGATCTGTGTCAGTCTGCCTGACACCTGTGTTGACTGGTCACTACACTGTCACAGATGTTGCCATAGACTTCAATCAAGTGTCAGCTGCAGTGACACTTGACAGTAAGTTGACACTGACTGATTGACAACATAAAACAAAATTAAACTAGCTAAAATTGTGCACAAGGATATTTTCCAAATAGCAATAATTACAAGTTTAAGAATTTAGTGGTACCATTACATGTCAAGAGATGGCCTCCAAATGAATGTGCTGATTTTTTTTTTCATACTGGGTCAGGGTTGTTTGATTTAAATCATTTCATTTAAATCATTGATTTAAATTGCTCCAAAAAAATCATTGATTTATGATTTTTTTACTTCCCTTTTTTTTAATCGCTTATTTATATGAATTTAACACAAATAATTGTTTACAAGCATCAAGATCAACAAAGTTTTGTATGTTTTTAATACAAAACACAAAGTGCGCACACTTGTGTAGCTGTATTGTCACCAGATAGCCTGATAGTCAAATATTTTATGACATTGTGTATGTTTGAGCTATTCCCTTTCTGAATGCAGTGAAGGCACACAAACTTGTCTTCCAGAGGACGTATCTTTTCAACACAGACTCCCTGAGTTAAAGTCCACTTATAGCTTGTGCTAGTTGTTACCAATTCAGTATGTTGACTCAGTTGTTTAATACTGTACCAGTTTGTATTCTGGTTAGAGACCCTTAGAGTACACAGAACCCTGGACAGGTGCTAATCCACCCTATAGGCAAACAATAATTACCACTGCTACAGCCACAGACACACAGCATCCTTTTCTTTCCAAGACAGATTATGCAACTACAGGGGGTGAGGCCTTGTGGACATTATCTAATGTCTTTATATAAGCAAAAATCATGTACCCTCTGTTAAGACAAAGAACCCAAATCGATTTGAATATAACATGTTTGAAAGAGTTTACAAATTTAAACATCTATATAAATATCTATATACCAGATTTAAAAAAATCAAATAAATCCGATTAAAATAAAAAAAATCCAATTTTAATTTTTTTTTAAATCATAATTTTGTTCAACCCTGCACTGGGTAGACCCATCTGAAGAACATGAAATTGAGCTTTGTTCAATCGCAACTGATCTAACAACTAATGTTCTGCAAAATAGTGTTTATCACTTCAATTTTTAAAACTGCAAATGCACAAAATGCTCAAATCCATGTTTACCTGACTTGGATGCATCGTGGTTAGTACTGGCTTGTTACTAAAACTTGTTACTAAAACTCAAATAAAATATTTGCATCATAATGACGGGGGTCAAAAGAAAAAATGTATAACTGGCTTCGTTTATAATTTGAGATGAATTGCTACAAGCCAAGCAAAAACAAGATAATATTTATTTTCAGGCTTTGCACATAGAAGATTGCAATGAGAACTCACCTTCCAGCCGTCTGGTGCAGACTTGAAGTAGGGAAAATTCTCTCTACAACAGGAGAAAAGACAGTTGTTGATTTGAAAGGGCAAGGAGTCATCAAGTGCAATACACAGGCCCAGCCAGTGAATCAGATAGCCTTTGATCCACAAGCTGCTGCATTGCTGTCTTTACATTACACAGTATAATTGCACTGTCTAGTTAATTGAGCAAATAAACGAACAGATGCTGTCCATTCAACTGGAAGAGTACACTGATACATGAGAATGGCTGTCCCATCTGGAAGCATTTAAAAAACCTTGACCTTATGTAAAGTGCTGTTTTGTAGAAGAAAAAAACATTTAAATGTCACGGATCACTATTTCCATGATAGAATGTAGTCAGTTTATGCAACCAAAAAGCATTTTAGCAGCTGTAAAATTTGTCAAAAAACTGGAAGTTGCATGAAAACATATCCAGTTACTAGATAAACTGCATTTTGGTTAAAAGATATTGTCCATCAACACATGTATTCAATGTTGATAGACATTATCTTTTAACGGAAACACATTAGCTCGTAACTGGATACGCATACATGATAGACATCTTGCAAACTAAAACATAGTATTTACATCATCAATAACGGCTACAAAAATAATGGTTAAAGTAGCTAAACCAACATGCTGGAGAAACAGTAAAAAAAATTTCTAGAGAGAGACATGTAGAAAAATTTTACTAAATCAAAAGTATAGATCTAATGTTTTCATTATAATTATTATTAAAACATTTTAATAACTGATTTTGACGTACTGTACATCACATTAAAAATAATATAAGTTACTATAAGTACTTTGCAAAATAACAAAATACTGACACATAATAAATTAATGAAAAATATGCGTTTCCTTACAAGGAAGCATAAAAAGTAAGACAATTATAATTATATTAAACTTACGTCATGAAGCTGTATATTTCACTGACGGGCAATGCCCCCGTATCCGAATTCTTCAATGCCATTGCAATAAGACAGCTGTAGGAATACATTGGCTTCGGGTACACTTTTCCGTTGTCACTGATTTCGGTCGCTATCACCTTTGGTTGGTTCGCTACTGACGTGTGTAGCAAATGCTGCGAGATTAGGGGACTCTTTGGGTAATGAACATTACTGGACAGTGTCCGGCCAGGAGTCGTGGCCCGGGGGGACGAAGGTTGTTGGTACCTTTGCGGTGTCGTGGGGGGCATGTTCGGCGACATATCTGACATGAAATCCATGTGTTCTTGTGACTGATGGTTCGTGTGTTGTAGCATTGACATGTTAGTGTGCATTAGTCCATTTTGAGGATTCGGGCTGACGTCCTCCGATTGGTGACATTGTCCTTGTGCTTGGAGAATTGCTGGCAACCCAGTCTGAGGATTTACCATCAAATTCGGGTCGGTGTTTTCGGGTTGCAGTAAACTGCTGATGTTCGTGAGACCGTGGATGGTCTGCAACCACGACAATTCGGATAGTTTCTGCTGCTGCTCATGACTGAAGTGCCCATTTCGAACGTCGCTGACAAGAATATTCTGTCCAGTTTGTTGGACGGGAAACGACGGATGCTGTTCGAGGCCCGCTTGCGTTAATACAGGATCATCCGCAGTCGAAGTACGTTCACAAAACTCGCTCTTGATATCGCACTCGATCATGTCATGCAGAGATAAATTCTCCGAGAGTCCGTTGCTGCTGAAATACTCCATTGTGATGCGACTGCGGCGGATTTAAATGCCGCAGCATAAGATTCACACTCGCTCAGTTCGATGTCAACAAACGGAAAGTCGTCCCAAATTTCGCGCTACTTCTTCGATCGGAAGGCGTCTAAACGGTCCATGACCCGTCGCAGAACATACCTCGCCTCCTTACCTGTCACACCGTGTCGAACAATTCGACAAAGATGGATTTTTTAGCCCAAATTCGCTCGTAGTAAAAATGTTACGACTCGTAGTAAAATTCGTTGGCGAGCCCACGGGACAAAGAAATAATTGCTTCAGTTCGATTGATCCATTCAGCGCGCGACTTATAAATAACGCGCGTTCTCATTGGTCGCCCTAGTTATCCGCCATAGCGAATGCCTTTTATAGAAAGGGCACCAGGTGGGGCCTTTGTACTCCGCTGTGCCAACTTGATTTCGGATATAATGAACCCCGATTGCTATCATCTAGGGGTCACCCATAGGAGGCTTGTTTGTAGTACAATAGCCTAGTTCGTAGGCAGAACCCGAAATAACAGATTGTGTTCGGAGCATAATTGAATGAAATGCGTTAGTGCGGGTTTAATATTACAGGTGCGTTGGAAGATCGTATTTGCACCTGGGCTGGAAATGCACCAGAAATACAAGCGCAGAAACTCAGGTGACTCGGAGAGAGCACGACGAAGGATGTGTCAGCTGTGTGCGTGTCACGATGCTCCGGAAAACTGCATGTTCTGCATGTGTGTATCTCAAAATAGAATATAATATTTATATGCGCCTGTCGCACCCAAAAAGTCCATAAATTGGACTTTTGCGGGACAATTAAGCACGTAAATTATGTTCTCATCGTTATAGTGTAATATTCAGGCGCAGGCCTAAAATTATTATTATGTTTTTTAATGAATACATTTTGTCGAAAATATGGTTTCACTGATGGTTTGGTGTTGATGTTTTAAATACCGAGGGGATGGCAGGTGTCTCAACCTCCCACCGCCCATCAATGTTTAGGGCCAGCCTCCCTCCTCCCACTTCCTGCCACCCCCTCAGTAGACCGGATGGGACATTTTGAGCATTGCGAGTTTTCTCTAAGGTTAAGGTATTCGCAATACTTTCAAAACTATTGCAAATAGGCTACTTGCAATACCGACACGTTTGTAATTCCTTCAAAAGTATTGCAGTATGATGATATGTTTGGTGTATTAAAACAATATTCATGTTTTGTTCCCCAAAAAGATAAAGTATTCTATGTATATGTGTTGAATATGAAATAAACATTACTTGTTACCATATAACACTTGTATTATTAAATAATGCAATATATGTTGGCCTACATACGATCTAAATTATAGCACAGGTTGTTACCTCATACTTCCGTCAGTTTCGCAGAAGGCAGGACAGGTCATTGGCTGAAATGCTTTATGTCTGCTCGGGGGCCCATAAACTGTTTTTTTCGAGATTCCCCTTGGGTGGTCAACATTTCAAAAAAGGCTGTGCGTGAAATGACAACGGTGGTATTAATATGCTTTCAATATGTCATCAAAAAGCTAGTAGCGACACCTACACATATTATGCTATACAGTGGTATTTATTAAGATGTTTGTATCAGTAGTCTGTGCATCAACATTTTATTATTGTCGTCACTTTCACAAAATAAAGTATCGCTAGAATGCATTTGATCGACTATCATGTCCGTCCTCAGGGCGGTTCGGGATTCGAACGAATGCCCCCTTTTGAGATAATTGTGTTTAACTGTAACATTTTCAGAAATCGTTCCAGAAATTCCCGGCTGATTGTATACGCTCGAACCTCCTTATCAAACCCCCGAGGACGGGCCTGGGTGGATTGCAGACCTGGGGCAGATATATCACCAATGTATCTAGATAATATACAGATACATTGGAAATTTCACAGTTACATATACATATACATCAATTTTAAATGTATCTAGATACAGATACAGATACAGATGTAGTCAAATGTATCTAGATACTGATACAGATACATTTTCGATACCGCTTTGAACATTGTCAGGGAAAACACACTGAAATGTATTTAATATTTTCCAGTGTTCGCTGGGAGGACATAATGGTCCAGGGTACCCATGGTTAAATAAATTTATCAAGTCAATATCAGAAAGATGGTTTGTTCAGTGTCAACTAGTAATACTGACACTGACATGAACAGCTGACCTTTTATATGATTCACATGGCAAGCATCAAAGTAAACTCAATTGCTATGGTGTTATTTTATGTTTGACATTTGTCACACTATAAACTGCTCAAGATTTCCATATAAATGACTTTGAGTGATCCAAATGGCTTCGCTAATTGCTTTTAAAAACATATTTATATGTTATATATTTCCAGCAAAATCTGTGATATACATTGTATCTGAAATGTATCTGAAAAGTATCGGACAATTCAGATACATCGCCACTGTATCTAGATACAGATACTTTTTACTTTGAACAAAAGCATCTCGATGCAGATACTTTTTACTTTGAACAAAAGTATCTAGATGCAAATACAGATACTTCGAAAAATGTATCTATATACAAACGATACAGATACGCCATGTATCTAGATACAAACGATATAGATACGCCATGTATCTAGATACACACGATACAGATAAGCCATGTATCTAGATACAAACGATACAGATACGCCATGTATCTGCCCCAGGTCTAGTTGATTGTGTATAATTGTTGCACCCATTTGGAGACATAGACTTGTTGTGTTTGTTTAATTACGTACAATTATATATTCATGGTGTATCTTGTATAACAATTATATATTTCTTAATATTCATTATATTACATTGTGCATGCTGTGGGCGTGTCCTCGCACCATTTTGTTTCCGTGTTTATACTGTTGAGGGATACTATATTACCGACACACTCTGTTAACATTTGCGTGTTGCATGTTTTTTTATTTCGGTTAAAAAATAAGACCACAATAAAGAACTATAGATGACTGTTGCCAACATATTGTTTGCATAATTTGATTACGTCACACGTGCATATGAAGCATTCCTTACGTTTTATGTATTTTGAAGTAGTAGTTTGTTTTGTATTGCGGGATGGCTACGTCACGTGTTTGTCAAATGGCAGCGAATAACAGATCACCAGTTCAAAATACGTTTGAGGAGCGATTCTCGCGAATATTTTCACAATAATATTCCTGGTGGTGCTGACAAGGTCTTCCTGCAACTTCTTACTGTCGGAAGCATCCCGTACTTCCACGGGAAAGTAGGTACCTACATACTATGTAATTATCAAACTATGAGTCTGACCTGCCTTCGCCTAGGACCCGCTGTGGCATGTTTCTGATGGAGTTCTTTACCCAATCATGCCGTTTCATCTGTAACCGCAGGTAGCTGGCTTTATATGGGTTATACAACACTTCGCGTATTCCACACGGATCAGACTGTGGATCAGAAGAAGAAAGATGAGAGGAGGCAGAATATGCGACAAAAGAGAGGTAAACGGGTGAGTGGAGAGGGATTGCCAGGTGGTAAGACAGTAGAGGTTGATGATAGAAGAGAAAGGGGGCGTAGTGTGCGGCAGGAAAGGAGCTTTGCTGATGTAGGGAAGACGAGGAGAGCCCGGATATTCATGGGGGATTCTATAATTAGGAAAGTAGATAAAGTTGTAAACAGAGGAGAGGACATCATGGTATGCCTACCATGGGCAAACATAGAGGATGCAGCAGAGAAGGCAGGACAGGTCATGGGTGGTGGCACGGAAGGTGCTGTTCTCGTGCATGTGGGAACGAACAATGCCGAGAAGGAGGGAACGTCAGCCACCATTGGTAAGTACAGGAGGTTGATCAAGATATTTAAAAAGGCACGGATTGGACAGATTGTGTTGTCGGGGATATTACCAGTAATGGGACGCAGGGATGAGGAGAAAAGGAACTGTAGGAGAATGGCGATCAACACACAAGTACAGAAGGTATGTACGAAGGAGGGAATATGCTACGTAGACATGTGATTAAAGGTGCTTTTTGTGAAATCATCAGACAAACTATTAAATTAGTTAATGTTTGTTCAAGCATTTACTGAAGTGAAAATCGAAATGCTGAATAATCACGATTTTGTTCCTTGGTGAAATTCGTAACTTTGTCATGTGATCGGCATTAATCCACACAGTGTTCACCATTTTGGATATCCACTATTTTGATCCTTACCAGATCTAAAGACTAAAGTCAGTTCTTTCGATGATTTGAAAAAAATAAGCATTTTTTTTATCAATTCGACTGCAGATGTTATATAAACTATTCACACACTACATATTTGGACACGAATGCACCAGATTTGCAATATGCTAAATCACTTGAGGAAGCTGTTTTAAACTTTGCGGGAAGATATGACTTTTTCATGAGAGATGGACTTCATCTGACTGGGAAGGGTGCTGCAGTTCTTGGGTGTGAGTTTGTCAGGGTTGTCGACGAGGGAACAGGTACCGTAAATGATTTAAACTAGATGCGCATGCGGAACTGACAAAGAAAACTCAAATAAGTACAAATACACATCAAAAGAAATGTTCACCAATAATTTCGGAAAATTAACTTAAATATGCATGCTTAAATGCCAGGAGCATAGTAAATAAAAAAATTAGTTAGACATTATGGTAGCAGATATTGACATCGTGTAATAAGTATCACATAATCATGGGCAAATAAAGATATAGTACATGCTGAGTTAGCAATGGCAGGTTATGTGATGCTTATGTGAAGTTTCGAACAGTGGCTTCAGTTCTTTATTTCAATTCAACTGAACAGACAACCCCCCATGACTGCACTGCATATAATGCTCAAAGTTAGAACACTCGACTCATGCGTCGCCGTGTGGTGGCACACCGATTCTCGCGTTCGCGAACGCCATAAATGAAGTGTGCGATTTGTGCGCACATGAAACGTTCCGTTCACGTGACCCCACCACAAAAAGAATGGCAAGCCGTCATCATTAAAACTACGCTTAGAAAACGTACATTTTCAACGGTCACACTTAGGAAGGATAGACGAGAAAGAAGGGGATGTGGAGTAAATTTATATATTAAAGAATATACCCAAGCATATGAAATAAAACTGGAAAGTGAAAATTGTTCAGTCAAGTATCAGTTAGTTATAAAAACAAATGTACCCCGTGCATATACTGATTCAGACGGTAATCTACCGATTTAAGGTATACGTTCTATCACCTACCGATTTGAGATATTAATCGATCATAATTATCATACCACGGATCAATCAAAGTGTTTATTTATACGCCGAGGCTATATCAAAATGATGAATATATACAATTTTACTTACCAACGCATGTTGACATAGATAAATTCAAATAAAAACACGTATTACACTAAACTAGTGCGCGCACGTGTTGAGTTGCTGCCTCTTGAAAGTTGGCGTACAATTCTTGGTACATATTTGGCGTATGTCAGCTTGGAGACCATCTCCCGACACGCCTTCAAAACATTATATAATGCATAACTATATACATACAAAATACCATTTGTCATAATAAAGTAATCAAATCTTGCTAATGTTTTATATATCCTCACACAAATAAACACAAATAAACCAACTGGAAATAGTGTCTCAGAGATTGATAGTGATAAAGAGGATTATTCAAAAGTATACTTTGAAACTCATTTGAAAAATGTCATAATGTGAAGCGTCCACATACATGAACAATGTATAACATGTCCATACATTTGTGACAAACACAAACACTCACAACACGCTGGGGTTATGTCTATCTTGGTTCTTATCTCTCGTTGGAAATTTCGTAACATAAGGAACACGCAGATCAGCAGCGAAGCGCGGGGAAGTTGTTGGGAACACATCGCCTTCCACCATGTCCCTGTCCGCCATGACGACACGGACACTCTCCCAGGCTGGTAATTGAACTTTGCTGTCCTCGTGTCTACCGTTTCACAGTCGTCGTGTTGGACGTTCCACAGGGCAGCAATTTCGCTCTCGCCTATCAAATAACCACAATGACTCAAACTGTGGGCAGAGTCCATATCCAGTTGTGCGATAGCCGATCCAATCGAAACATGATTTTTGAGTTACCTAACGTAATGTTTAGTTTTTCGTGTCGATAAAAACTCTGTAACTAAAGCTGAATGTATATCTGATGAGTTTTTTTATAAATATAGAAAAAATAGTATGTTTTCTTGAATAATTTGCATAATGCAGTACTAAATGTAAAACATTCCAAATTAATAAATGCCAAATTACGTGGCGTCATCGAACAGTGGTATTTAAGACGCACGCACGCACGCACGCACGCACGCACGCACGCACGCACGCACGCACGCACGCACGCACGCACGCACGCACGCACGCACGCACACACACACACACACACACACACACACACACACACACACACACGCACGCACAGTGGTGTAGATAAAGCGTAAAAACAATTGCATGAATACAATCAGTACTTCTGGGAAGTCACTGCATTTCCTTCATCTGGAAGATTCCCTGGATGGCGTTGGTAAAGACCACCTTCGACTGTCGCTCCTTAATGGAAACAAAATGGAGACTTCCATAATCTTTCCAATAAGAGTGCTTACAGTAGAGACTACCCGAAATAATCCGTGGCTCATCTGGTGCATAATCTAACTTTAACATAACGGTGAATTCGCATGGAAAAGACAACGGAAATACGACACGTAGTGTTGTACTCTAATAAAACAATAACGTATCCACGACAAGAACGCAACATTATCTTTAACGAATTCTATCAACATAGAATACACCGTAGGCCTACCAACACTGAACTGTAATGCTTACTGATATTAAACATAAATCGCAAAGCTAGCATCATAGCATGTATCTAATTGGTCGTAAAAAACAATATTCACATTCATATATTGCAAAACCGTTCGCGTTGTATGTCAACAATCCGAATAGTGTCATGTTTACATAGCGGACAGAAAAAATAGTCATAGTTAAAAAAAAAATTTCATTAAGTTCCTACATTATAAAGTGAAACTGCACATTTAGTCATTATCAAGATTTAACAAGATTTAACAAAATTGCCATCCAAGGCAAAGGCCCAGGTGGCAATTGGACAAGGAAGCCATTGGCTTATCGTGAGTCCAAAATTTTTCATCTTTCGCCCTCCTGAGATATATGTCAACCTTGTTTTTAAACATATTCACGCTGCTAGCAGTTGTACAATCTGTAGATAATTTGTTCCATTCATTTATTGTCCTCTGTGAGAACAAGTACTTCCTGATATCCAATCTACACTGATCCTTTACTAATGTTACCTCATGTGCACCAGTTCTACTATATTTCTTGAGTGAGAAACATGTTTTTATTAATATTTTCATACCCATTTAATATCTTAAAAACTTCAATTTGATCTCCTCTTAACCTCCTTTTCTCTGGGGTTGTTAAACCACATTCGGTTAGACGTTCTTCATAACTAAGGACTCTCAGTTCTATAATCATTTTAATTGCTCTCCTCTGTATTCGTTCAAGCCTATCTACATCCTTCTTACGATATGGTATCCACGCTTGTAAACAATATTCTAAATAAAGCCTAACTATTGTTTTATACAGAGGTACAATTAGCTTTTATCCCTTGTATGTTACATTTCTCCCAATCAACCCAAGAATTGTATTACCCTTTGAAGCTGCAATACCACACTACTCTGAAACTTTCATATCAGCACTTATTGTTATCCCTAAGTCCTTTTTTACAGTGCTACCTAGAGCAGCATCTCCAATTTTATGGTTTGCATCCAAGTTCCTGTGTCCTGTATTGAATAACATCTGCCATTTTTTAGACCATTTAACGAATTTGTCTAGATGATTTTGTAAATGTTGTTTATCACAATCATTGTTAACTTTTCTAAACACTTTTGTGTCATCCGCAAATTTCAGTACGTTGCTTGTTATATTATGTCATGCATGTATATGTGCTGTTCCGTTACACATAATCCATGTCTGGCATTATCCTATGAGACTATTAAATGAATTTCAAACGTCATGTTATACCAGGAATTGTATTCATTTTAGCAAGCAGTGTTTCTGAATCACTGGTTGGCGCTATCTTCGTCTGGATATTGTGCAAGTATCTTAGCATCGTGTATTTTTCAGTGTTCCTTCTTGTTTGGCCGCATTTGTAGCATATATCACATATTTGTCGGGATCATCCATACGCCATTGTCGAGGGAAGTGCTCGAATGATGTCTACACAACACAATAAATGTTCAGCCCATGTCATAAACATATTCACTGTCTGAGCAATAAATCAAGTGTTTAGTCACTAGCTATGCAATTGTGTTTGTTTGTCGCTCTGCCTATACGCGGTTTGTTGGGCTTATAAAACAAGTCAACTAGCGTCAACGTGTATTATTTTTAAATATCACACACTGTTGAATGTTTAACTGAACAATTCATGTACAGCTGTATGTACAGTTACGGAATAGATTACAGATCCTGGATTTGAGCTGGAATGATTCACATTCTTTTGTTAAAGAAAAATCATAGAGTGTGGACAAACAAACGAAGAGATCACAATGAAGCGGGTGACGCTTTGCCATTCTGCCTTGGGCTCGGGCTAGTGGAGCACTCTACGGAAAGGATGTGTGGCACCTTAAGGAAAGGATGCTCAATGTTCTCTAACCAAGGGAGAGTATATGTCAGCCCCTAAACAATTGTAGTCTCCCACCCTACCACTGACACAACCCTGTGTATTGTAAGTACACAACCAAGAACCATAGGAATTAATGTTGTTTCTATACTATGCTACACCCCGTAGATGAGTGGAATGTTGTTTCTATACTATGCTACACCCCGTAGGTGAGTTAAATGTTGTTTCTATACTATGCTACACCCCGTAGGTGAGTGGAATGTTGTTTCTATACTATGCTACACCCCGTAGGTGAGTGGAATGTTGTTTCTATACTATGCTACACCCGTAGGTGAGTGGAATGTTGTTTCTATACTATGCTACACCCCGTGGGTGAGTGGAATGTTTTCTCTCTCTATGCTACACCCCGTGGGTGAGTGGAATGTTTTTCTATACTATGCTACACCCCCGTGGGTGAGTGGAATGTTGTTTATATACTATGCTACACCCCCCCGTGGGTGAGTGGAATGTTGTTTCTATACTATGCTACACCCCCGTGGGTGAGTGGAATGTTGTTTCTATACTACGCTACACTTCCGTGGGTGAGTGAACTGTTGTTTCTATACTATTCTACACCCAGTGGGTGAGTGGAATGTTGTTTTTATACTATTCTACACCCCGTAGGTGAGTGGAATGTTGTTCCTATACTATGCTACACACCGTATGTGAGTGGAATGTTGTTTCTATACTATGCTACACTCCGTATGTGAGTGGAATGTTGTTTAAATAATATGCTACACCCCGTAGTTGAGTGGAATGTTGTTTATATACTATGCTACACCCCATAGGTGAGTGGAATGTTGTTCATGTACTATGCTACACCCCGTAGGTGATTGGAATATTGTTTTAATACTATGCTACACCCCGTATGTGAGTGGAATGTTGTTTCTATACTATGCTACACCCCGAAGGTGAGTGGAATGTTGTTTTATACTATGCTACACCCCTTAGGTGAGTGGAATGTTGTTCCTATTCTATGCTACACCCCGTATGTGAGTGGAATGTTGTTTCTATACTATGCTACACCCCGTAGGTGAGAGGAATGTTGTTTCTATACTATGCTACACCCCGTAGGTGAGTGGAATGTTGTTTCTATACTATGCCACACCCCGTAGGTGAGTGGAATGTTGTTTCTATACTATGATACACCCCGTAGGTGAGTGGAATGTTGTTTCTATACTATGATACACCCCCGTAGGTGAGTTGAATGTTTTTCCTATACTATGCTACACCCCGTAGGTGAGTGGAATGTTGTTTCTATACTATGCTACACCCCGTATGTGAGTGGAATGTTGTTTCTATACTATGCTACACCCACGTGGGTGAGTGGAATGTTGTTTCTATACTATGCTACACCCCCGTGGGTGAGTGGAATGTTGTTTCTATACTATGCTACACCCCGTAGGTGAGTGGAATGTTTTCCCTATACTATGCTACACCCCGTAGGTGAGTGGAATGTTGTTCCTATACTATGCTACACCCCGTAGGTGAGTGGAATGTTGTTCATATACTATGCTACACCCCGTATGTGAGTGGAATGTTGTTCGTGTACTATGCTACACCCCGTAGGTGAGTGGAATGTTGTTCCTATACTATGCTACAACCCGTAGGTGAGTGGAATGCTGTTTCTATACTATGCTTCACCCCGTAGGTGAGTGGAATGTTGTTTCTATACTATGCTACACCCCCGTAGGTGAGTGGAATGTTGTTTCTATACTACACTACACCCAGTAGGTGAGTGGAATGTTGTTTCTATACTATGCTACACCCCGTAGGTGAGTGGAATGTTGTTTCTATACTATGCTACACCCCGTAGGTGAGTGGAATGTTGTTTATATACTATGATACACCCCGTATGTGAGTGGAATGTTGTTCCTATACTATGCTACACCCCCGTATGTGAGTGGAATGTTGTTCCTATACTATGCTACACCCCGTAGGTGAGTGTAATGTTTTTCATATACTATGTTACACCCCCCGTAGGTGAGTGGAATGTTGTTTTTATACTATGCTACACCCCGTAGGTGAGTGGAATGCTGTTTCTATACTATGCTACACCCCGTAGGTGAGTGGAATGTTGTTTCTATACTATGCTACACCCCGTAGGTGAGTGGAATGTTGTTTCTATACTATACTACACCCCGTAGGTGAGTGGAATGTTGTTTCTATACTATGCTACACCCCGTAGGTGAGTGGAATGTTGTTTCTATACTATGCTACACCCCGTAGGTGAGTGGAATGCCTCCATCAAATATGTTTAATTTAAATTTAGCTTGCATGTCAACATCTAATGAAGATGTTTATTCAGTAGAATGTTTGTTATATGCTATATTTAGTGTTTTGATGCAGCAAACTTAATAACATGTGTAAATAATGTGATCAATCTATGTTATTGATATTGGATTATGCAGATCCACAGAGTTGCATTATGCACATGCGCCGGAAGTGGACACTCAAATGTGGCGCCTGCGTACAACGTCGGTGCTGCTACTGTTGTCAAGATTTAACAAAAGATTTAACGAATGCAATACACTCCATGTAGCAAAGGTAGGTTATATTGCCAACAGTATTATAAAGGAGTTGTACTGTCTGGTAAGTCTGTTTATAATATATGCCTCTGTTGAATCACATCGCCTTCACTTTGTGGAGCAAATGTACTCAATAGCAGAAGGGACCAACAGTTCTTAGTGTATCTTCCGTAAGACACAGGCGATGTGGGATGAACGAAATTGCACAGTTATCGAAATATCAGCATGTGGTTTTGAACCCCGGGCCCCGCAAACCGAGAGTCCGACGTACTGGAGCACAACCACCGAGGCCCCGTCAGTCGAAACGTCTACAAAGTGTAACGTCTCCTGTTGTTATAGAACAAATCATATATTAATTCATGTGTAACAACGTAGGGCCTACACTAACCTGCTGAACTACGCAAATGCGACATATTCTAGTTAATATAGCCCCGAATCACGGCAACATCACCAGCAGCCATGCCCCAGTACTCCACAGTTCAACAACAGTCTAGCCACAATTTGTATGCGGCTCAAACAGAATCATGAGTGGTATTGGAAGAAGAAAAATAGTAATTGTAATAACGTTTATACGCAAACTTACCTTTCATAGAAAAGATAATCGAAACCGAAATTGTGTTGAAATCAGTTAACTTCTTCCGTAGTAGGCCTATTCCGCATTCGGTCACCAAGTAGCTGTACATAATGTACCCTTTGGTTTATTTGTCTCTGTCTTGGATAATCTCTTTCTTCACCTATTTTGCTCGACTGTCTGTCGACGCAACGCAGCGCACGGTGTCTAAATTTTGCCTAGATCAGGGAACATCACATCAATCATGCAGTGTTTGCTAGACATAGAATGTGGCTGAAACGCACAAAAAAAATGCTATCTTGCACACCCCTCCACATTATTCGATTGGTCGTGTTACGCTTCTCGGTCATGGTAGGTCGTACAACTTACAATAATTAACATTAGCAGAAGCACCATCTTCTCGGTCAAGGTAGGTCGTACAACTTACAATAATTAACATTAGCAGAAGCACCATCTTCTCGGTCAAGGTAGGTCGTACAACTTACAATAATTAACATTAGCAGAAGCACCATCTTCTCGGTCAAGGTAGGTCGTACAACTTACAATAATTAACATTAGCAGAAGCACCGTCTTCTCGGTCAAGGTAGGTCGTACAACTTACAATAATTAACATTAGCAGAAGCACCATCTTCTCGGTCAAGGTAGGTCGTACAACTTACAATAATTAACATTAGCAGAAGCACCATCTTCTCGGTCAAGGTAGGTCGTACAACTTACAATAATTAACATTAGCAGAAGCACCATCTTCTCGGTCAATGTAGGTCGTACAACTTACAATAAATAACATTAGCAGAAGCACCATCTTCTCGGTCATGGTAGGTCGTACAACTTACAATAATTAACATTAGCAGAAGCACCATCTTCTCGGTCATGGTAGGTCGTACAACTTACACTAATTAACATTAGCAGAAGCACCATCTTCTCGGTCAAGGTAGGTCGTACAACTTACAATAATTAACATTAGCAGAAGCACCATCTTCTCGGTCAAGGTAGGTCGTACAACTTACAATAATTAACATTAGCAGAAGCACCATCTTCTCGGTCAAGGTAGGTCGTACAACTTACACTAATTAACATTAGCAGAAACACCATCTTCTCGGTCATGGTAGGTCGTACAACTTACAATAATTAACATTAGCAGAAGCACCATCTTCTCGGTCAAGGTAGGTCGTACAACTTACAATAATTAACATTAGCAGAAGCACCATCTTCTCGGTCATGGTAGATCGCACAACTTACACTAATTAACATTAGCAGAAGCACCATCTTCTCGGTCATGGTAGGTCGTACAACTTACAATAATTAACATTAGCAGAAGCACCATCTTCTCGGTCAAGGTAGGTCGTACAACTTACAATAATTAACATTAGCAAAAGCACCATCTTCTCGGTCAAGGTAGGTCGTACAACTTACAATAATTAACATTAGCAGAAGCACCATCTTCTCGGTCATGGTAGGTCGTACAACTTACAATAATTAACATTAGCAGAAGCACCATCTTCTCGGTCAAGGTAGGTCGTACAACTTACAATAATTAACATTAGCAGAAGCACCATCTTCTCGGTCAAGGTAGGTCGTACAACTTACACTAATTAACATTAGCAGAAGCACCATCTTCTCGGTCATGGTAGGTCGTACAACTTACAATAATTAACATTAGCAGAAACACCATCTTCTCGGTCAAGGTAGGTCGTACAACTTACAATAATTAACATTAGCAGAAGCACCATCTTCTCGGTCAAGGTAGGTCGTACAACTTACAATAATTAACATTAGCAGAAGCACCATCTTCTCGGTCAAGGTAGGTCGTACAACTTACACTAATTAACATTAGCAGAAGCACCATCTTCTCGGTCAAGGTAGGTCGTACAACTTACAATAATTAACATTAGCAGAAGCACCATCTTCTCGGTCATGGTAGATCGCACAACTTACACTAATTAACATTAGCAGAAGCACCATCTTCTCGGTCAAGGTAGGTCGTACAACTTACAATAATTAACATTAGCAGAAGCACCATCTTCTCGGTCAAGGTAGGTCGTACAACTTACACTAATTAACATTAGCAGAAGCACCATCTTCTCGGTCAAGGTAGGTCGTACAACTTACAATAATTAACATTAGCAGAAGCACCATCTTCTCGGTCAATGTAGGTCGTACAACTTACACTAATTAACATTAGCAGAAGCACCATCTTCTCGGTCAAGGTAGGTCGTACAACTTACAATAATTAACATTAGCAGAAGCACCATCTTCTCGGTCATGGTAGGTCGTACAACTTACAATAATTAACATTAGCAGAAGCACCATCTTCTCGGTCATGGTAGGTCGTACAACTTACAATAATTAACATTAGCAGAAGCACCATCTTCTCGGTCAAGGTAGGTCGTACAACTTACACTAATTAACATTAGCAGAAGCACCATCTTCTCGGTCATGGTAGGTCGTACAACTTACAATAATTAACATTAGCAGAAGCACCATCTTCTCGGTCATGGTAGGTCGTACAACTTACAATAATTAACATTAGCAGAAGCACCATCTTCTCGGTCAAGGTAGGTCGTACAACTTACACTAATTAACATTAGCAGAAGCACCATCTTCTCGGTCATGGTAGGTCGTACAACTTACAATAATTAACATTAGCAGAAGCACCATCTTCTCGGTCAAGGTAGGTCGTACAACTTACAATAATTAACATTAGCAGAAGCACCATCTTCTCGGTCATGGTAGGTCGTACAACTTACAATAATTAACATTAGCAGAAGCACCATCTTCTCGGTCATGGTAGGTCGTACAACTTACAATAATTAACATTAGCAGAAGCACCATCTTCTCGGTCAAGGTAGGTCGTACAACTTACAATAATTAACATTAGCAGAAGCACCATCTTCTCGGTCATGGTAGGTCGTACAACTTACACTAATTAACATTAGCAGAAGCACCATCTTCTCGGTCAAGGTAGGTCGTACAACTTACAATAATTAACATTAGCAGAAGCACCATCTTCTCGGTCAAGGTAGGTCGTACAACTTACACTAATTAACATTAGCAGAAGCACCATCTTCTCGGTCATGGTAGGTCGTACAACTTACAATAATTAACATTAGCAGAAACACCATCTTCTCGGTCAAGGTAGGTCGTACAACTTACAATAATTAACATTAGCAGAAGCACCATCTTCTCGGTCAAGGTAGGTCGTACAACTTACAATAATTAACATTAGCAGAAGCACCATCTTCTCGGTCAAGGTAGGTCGTACAACTTACACTAATTAACATTAGCAGAAGCACCATCTTCTCGGTCAAGGTAGGTCGTACAACTTACAATAATTAACATTAGCAGAAGCACCATCTTCTCGGTCATGGTAGATCGCACAACTTACACTAATTAACATTAGCAGAAGCACCATCTTCTCGGTCAAGGTAGGTCGTACAACTTACAATAATTAACATTAGCAGAAGCACCATCTTCTCGGTCAAGGTAGGTCGTACAACTTACACTAATTAACATTAGCAGAAGCACCATCTTCTCGGTCAAGGTAGGTCGTACAACTTACAATAATTAACATTAGCAGAAGCACCATCTTCTCGGTCAATGTAGGTCGTACAACTTACACTAATTAACATTAGCAGAAGCACCATCTTCTCGGTCAAGGTAGGTCGTACAACTTACAATAATTAACATTAGCAGAAGCACCATCTTCTCGGTCATGGTAGGTCGTACAACTTACAATAATTAACATTAGCAGAAGCACCATCTTCTCGGTCATGGTAGGTCGTACAACTTACAATAATTAACATTAGCAGAAGCACCATCTTCTCGGTCAAGGTAGGTCGTACAACTTACACTAATTAACATTAGCAGAAGCACCATCTTCTCGGTCATGGTAGGTCGTACAACTTACAATAATTAACATTAGCAGAAGCACCATCTTCTCGGTCATGGTAGGTCGTACAACTTACAATAATTAACATTAGCAGAAGCACCATCTTCTCGGTCAAGGTAGGTCGTACAACTTACACTAATTAACATTAGCAGAAGCACCATCTTCTCGGTCATGGTAGGTCGTACAACTTACAATAATTAACATTAGCAGAAGCACCATCTTCTCGGTCAAGGTAGGTCGTACAACTTACAATAATTAACATTAGCAGAAGCACCATCTTCTCGGTCATGGTAGGTCGTACAACTTACAATAATTAACATTAGCAGAAGCACCATCTTCTCGGTCATGGTAGGTCGTACAACTTACAATAATTAACATTAGCAGAAGCACCATCTTCTCGGTCAAGGTAGGTCGTACAACTTACAATAATTAACATTAGCAGAAGCACCATCTTCTCGGTCATGGTAGGTCGTACAACTTACACTAATTAACATTAGCAGAAGCACCATCTTCTCGGTCATGGTAGGTCGTACAACTTACAATAATTAACATTAGCAGAAGCACCATCTTCTCGGTCATGGTAGGTCGTACAACTTACAATAATTAACATTAGCAGAAGCACCATCTTCTCGGTCAAGGTAGGTCGTACAACTTACAATAATTAACATTAGCAGAAGCACCATCTTCTCGGTCAAGGTAGGTCGTACAACTTACACTAATTAACATTAGCAGAAGCACCATCTTCTCGGTCATGGTAGGTCGTACAACTTACAATAATTAACATTAGCAGAAGCACCATCTTCTCGGTCATGGTAGGTCGTACAACTTACAATAATTAACATTAGCAGAAGCACCATCTTCTCGGTCAAGGTAGGTCGTACAACTTACACTAATTAACATTAGCAGAAGCACCATCTTCTCGGTCAAGGTAGGTCGTACAACTTACACTAATTAACATTAGCAGAAGCACCATCTTCTCGGTCATGGTAGGTCGTACAACTTACAATAATTAACATTAGCAGAAGCACCATCTTCTCGGTCAAGGTAGGTCGTACAACTTACACTAATTAACATTAGCAGAAGCACCATCTTCTCGGTCAAGGTAGGTCGTACAACTTACACTAATTAACATTAGCAGAAGCACCATCTTCTCGGTCATGGTAGGTCGTACAACTTACAATAATTAACATTAGCAGAAGCACCATCTTCTCGGTCAAGGTAGGTCGTACAACTTACAATAATTAATATTAGCAGAAGCACCATATTCTCGGTCATGGTAGATCGCACAACTTACGATAATTAACATTAGCAGAAGCACCATCTTCTCGGTCATGGTAGGTCGTACAACTTACAATAATTAACATTAGCAGAAGCACCATCTTCTCGGTCAAGGTAGGTCGTACAACTTACACTAATTTACATTAGCAGAAGCACCATCTTCTCGGTCATGGTAGGTCGTACAACTTACAATAATTAACATTAGCAGAAGCACCATCTTCTCGGTCAAGGTAGGTCGTACAACTTACACTAATTAACATTAGCAGAAGCACCATCTTCTCGGTCAAGGTAGGTCGTACAACTTACACTAATTAACATTAGCAGAAGCACCATCTTCTCGGTCATGGTAGGTCGTACAACTTACAATAATTAACATTAGCAGAAGCACCATCTTCTCGGTCAAGGTAGGTCGTACAACTTACAATAATTAACATTAGCAGAAGCACCATCTTCTCGGTCATGGTAGATCGCACAACTTACAATAATTAACATTAGCAGAAGCACCATCTTCTCGGTCATGGTAGGTCGTACAACTTACAATAATTAACATTAGCAGAAGCACCATCTTCTCGGTCAAGGTAGGTCGTACAACTTACACTAATTAACATTAGCAGAAGCACCATCTTCTCGGTCAAGGTAGGTCGTACAACTTACAATAATTAACATTAGCAGAAGCACCATCTTCTCGGTCATGGTAGGTCGTACAACTTACAATAATTAACATTAGCAGAAGCACCATCTTCTCGGTCATGGTAGGTCGTACAATTTACAATAATTAACATTAGCAGAAGCACCATCTTCTCGGTCAAGGTAGGTCGTACAACTTACAATAATTAACATTAGCAGAAGCACCATCTTCTCGGTCAATGTAGGTCGTACAACTTACAATAATTAACATTAGCAGAAGCACCATCTTCTCGGTCAAGGTAGGTCGTACAACTTACAATAATTAACATTAGCAGAAGCACCATCTTCTCGGTCAAGGTAGGTCGTACAACTTACAATAATTAACATTAGCAGAAGCACCATCTTCTCGGTCAAGGTAGGTCGTACAACTTACAATAATTAACATTAGCAGAAGCACCATCTTCTCGGTCAATGTAGGTCGTACAACTTACAATAATTAACATTAGCAGAAGCACCATCTTCTCGGTCATGGTAGGTCGTACAACTTACAATAATTAACATTAGCAGAAGCACCATCTTCTCGGTCATGGTAGGTCGTACAATTTACAATAATTAACATTAGCAGAAGCACCATCTTCTCGGTCAAGGTAGGTCGTACAACTTACAATAATTAACATTAGCAGAAGCACCATCTTCTCGGTCAATGTAGGTCGTACAACTTACAATAATTAACATTAGCAGAAGCACCATCTTCTCGGTCATGGTAGGTCGTACAACTTACACTAATTAACATTAGCAGAAGCACCATCTTCGCGGGGTGTGTTACCTTACCTTAAGATGGCTCAGGTCGCAGGATTCTTGCGACTCCTCATTGATCAGGTCTTCATCGTCATCTAAGAATTCCGGTTCCAATTTTTAAAGGTGCTTCAACATTATAGAATTGTATGACTGCATAAGAATTGGTCCAAGCGAATTTTTTAAGTATTTACGGATTTTGTCTGTACGACTGTTTTAATGATGGAATTTTTTAAGGCTCAGTAACTGTGAGAGGAAAATAATTTTTATATGTCTATTTGATCTTTGAGTATATAATTTTAGTGCCCACTATTCCATGTCCTGAAAGATGAACCAACCCATTTTAAAAGTTTAGGTGAAGATTCAATGTCGTATGAATTGTGCATAATTTAAAAAACTTCAATCCTGTCTTCTCATAAACGTCTATATGCTAATGAGGATAGCTTCAGCGATTTTAATCTTTCTATGTATAAGTTAGGTTTCTCATACCAGGTAATTCTTTGGTTGCTCTTCTTTGGACGTTTTTTATTGCAACAATGTATTTTTCTTACAAGGGTACCATACTGCTATGGCGTAGTCAATATACGTTCTTACCATTGTTTTATATAATGGCAAGAACGCATTTTTTCTAGAAATTGGAATGTTCTGCGAATTATCTTGATTACATAAGACATGCTACATGAACAACAACATGATGGCTGGTAAACAGGAATAAACCCTTTCGACACTTCGCAGGTGATTTGGTGATATTTGTAATGCTCACGGGCAATTGAACCAGTGCATTGTCTCTGTGGAGGAGGTAGGCAACAAACCATGACAGGCTTTGTCCACGGGTGCCGACAATGTTGCTGTGTTTGCATAGAATATTAAGCAGCACCACGCCTTGACAGTTATTGACGCTGTGAATAGCATTGTAATCCCCGTGTTGATACGCAGTTTCTGTGTTGCAGTTCTTCGTGTATTCTAATTTTAACGACACGTCAGATTGTTCCATCGCAGATACATAATCATGCAACCAATGCTGTCACGACAGCTGACATCGATACTAACAACAGATGACATCGATACTAACTGTTTCTAAAACACACGTTAAGACTCACCTGTTTTAAGAACATTATGTACAGCGCCTCGAGCAACGACTGTTGAAATTGCGTCTTATAAATTTTACGATTTTAATCGGACGGTTTACAGTAGTTTTCTCAACACGCTTACACAAAACTACACATTGCAGATAAGTGTTCTGCTGCCAATGGGTGGCTTCAATATGGGCAGACATTGACACCTCTCATGTCTTACTGATGAACGCGTACACGCGCGTGCACGCACACCAACACACACACAAAACACGCGGGTAAACTTACAAAAACTTACACACAGATACACGCAAACACATTAACAAAGAGACACCGAGCACTGCAATTAATTGGAATCATTTGTAATATTGACTTACTAGTTTACTTTTAACTTTACATAATTTTTTTTCGCACACACAAAAAACACGCGGATAAACTTACAAAAACATATATACATATACACACAAAACATACACACATATACACACAAAAACATACACACATATACACACAAAAGCATACACAAAGGGAAACCGAGGCTCGCAAACACAAACGCGAGCACGCGCAATTATTTGGATTCATGTTTAATATTGACATACAAGTTTGATGTTAATTTTTAAAGAATAATTTTTTCACGTGATTAACATTCAATCAAACATTTCAGCTCCTTGGCGTTGTGTACCAATCAGTTCCTTGGCGTTGCGTACCAATCAGTTCCTTGGCGGTGCGTACCAATCAGCTCCTTGGCGTTGTGTACCAATCAGCTCCTTGGCGTTGTGTACCAATCAGCTCCTTGGCGTTGTGTACCAATCAGTTCCTTGGCGGTGCGTACCAATCAGCTCCTTGGCGTTGTGTACCAATCAGCTCCTTGGCGTTGTGTACCAATCAGCTCCTTGGCGTTGTGTACCAATCAGTTCCTTGGCCTTGTGTACCAATCAGCTCCTTGGCGTTGTGTACCAATCAGCTCCTTGGCGTTGTGTACCAATCAGCTCCTTGGCGTTGCGTACCAATCAGCTCCTTGGCGGTGCGTACCAATCAGCTCCTTGGCGTTGTGTACCAATCAGCTCCTTGGCGTTGTGTACCAATCAGTTCCTTGGCGTTGTGTACCAATCAGTTCCTTGGCGGTGCGTACCAATCAGCTCCTTGACGTTGTGTACCAATCAGCTCCTTGGCGTTGCGTACCAATCAGCTCCTTGGCGGTGCGTACCAATCAGCTCCTTGGCGTTGTGTACCAATCAGCTCCTTGGCGTTGTGTACCAATCAACTCCTTGGCGTTGTGTACCAATCAGCTCCTTGGCGTTGTGAACCAATCAGCTCCTTGGCGTTGTGTACCAATCAGCTCCTTGGCGTTGTGTACCAATCAGTTCCTTGGCGGTGCGTACCAATCAGCTCCTTGGCGTTGTGTACCAATCAGCTCCTTGGCGTTGTGTACCAATCAGCTCCTTGGCGTTGTGTACCAATCAGTTCCTTGGCGTTGCGTACCAATCAGCTCCTTGGCGTTGCGTACCAATCAGCTCCTTGGCGTTGCGTACCAATCAGTTCCTTGGCGTTGTGTACCAATCAGCTCCTTGGCGTTGCGTACCAATCAGCTCCTTGGCGTTGTGTACCAATCAGCTCCTTGGCGTTGTGTACCAATCAGTTCCTTGGCGGTGCGTACCAATCAGCTCCTTGGCGTTGTGTACCAATCAGCTCCTTGGCATTGTGTACCAATCAGCTCCTTGGCGTTGTGTACCAATCAGTTCCTTGGCGTTGCGTACCAATCAGCTCCTTGACGTTGCGTACCAATCAGCTCCTTGGCGTTGTGTACCAATCAGCTCCTTGGCGTTGCGTACCAATCAGCTCCTTGGCGGTGCGTACCAATCAGCTCCTTGGCGTTGTGTACCAATCAGCTCCTTGGCGTTGTGTACCAATCAGCTCCTTGGCGTTGTGTACCAATCAGCTCCTTGGCGTTGTGAACCAATCAGCTCCTTGGCGTTGTGTACCAATCAGCTCCTTGGCGTTGCGTACCAATCAGCTCCTTGGCGTTGTGTACCAATCAGTTCCTTGGCCTTGTGTACCAATCAGCTCCTTGGCGTTGTGTACCAATCAGCTCCTTGGCGTTGTGTACCAATCAGCTCCTTGGCGTTGTGTACCAATCAGTTCCTTGGCCTTGTGTACCAATCAGCTCCTTGGCGTTGTGTACCAATCAGCTCCTTGGCGTTGCGTACCAAACAGTTCATTGGCGTTGTGTACCAATCAGCTCCTTGGCGTTGTGTACCAATCAGTTCCTTGGCCTTGTGTACCAATCAGCTCCTTGGCGTTGTGTACCAATCAGCTCCTTGGCGTTGCGTACCAATCAGCTCCTTGGCGTTGTGTACCAATCAGCTCCTTGGCGTTGTGTACCAATCAGCTCCTTGGCGGTGCGTACCAATCAGCTCCTTGGCGTTGCGTACCAATCAGCTCCTTGGCGTTGTGTACCAATCAGCTCCTTGACGTTGTGTACCAATCAGCTCCTTGGCGTTGCGTACCAATCAGTTCCTTGGCGTTGCGTACTAATCAGCTCCATGGCCTTGTGTACCAATCAGCTCATTGGCGTTGTGTACCAATCAGTTCCTTGGCGTTGTGTACCAATCAGCTCCTTGGCGTTGTGTACCAATCAGCTCCTTGGCGTTGCGTACCAATCAGCTCCTTGGCGTTGCGTACCAATCAGCTCCTTGGCGTTGTGTACCAATCAGCTCCTTGGCGTTGTGTACCAATCAGTTCCTTGGCGTTGTGTACCAATCAGCTCCTTGGCGTTGTGTACCAATCAGCTCCTTGGCGTTGCGTACCAATCAGCTCCTTGGCGTTACGTACCAATCAGCTCCTTGGCGTTGTGTACCAATCAGCTCCTTGACGTTGTGTACCAATCAGCTCCTTGGCGTTGCGTACCAATCAGTTCCTTGGCGTTGCGTACTAATCAGCTCCATGGCCTTGTGTACCAATCAGCTCATTGGCGTTGTGTACAAATCAGCTCCTTGGCGCTGCGTACCAATTAGTAACATGATAACTTTTAAGTATTTGTATTAGCGTCAGAAGGCGTTTTTTTTTTGGGGGGAGGGTAAATTCATGGCTGAGAGCCAGGACTTCGGATGAAGGTGAGGGCAACGCCTCACCAAATCCGCGCCCGGATTCTAGCAAACATAATATGGGTATATTCGAGCCCTCACCCAAAATATTATGGGGTGGCTCTGGTTCTGACACCTGTGGTTGGAAATAATCATTGTGTCGTTGTCCTGCAATGCATCTTAATGTCTTCAGACATACTAATTCGTTTGCAATGCACAGGCTCTTTATCAGTGCGATCATATTATTTTGGTATGTGAAATATATTTTGTCTCATTGAAATTATTGCATTTCTTCTTATGTTTGATGACGTGGAAATTTGGAATTTTAATTTTTAAACTACAAGTGCCGCCCCTGGTGTCTTGTTGGGAAACTGGGCACCCCTTTTCTTTATAAGTCTGGACGCGTCCATCATGTGAAGAACAATAATGATTTTATCAAAACAAAACAAAGTCAAATAATACATACAATGTCATACGTCCGTAAATACAAATTATACTAATTAATATGTACATCCATAAATACAAAGTGTTGAATCATGCCCGTCCTCAGGGGTTGTTAAAACGACCCCCCCCCCCATTTTTGAGAGAATTGTGTTTAATTGTACCATTTTCTGAAATCATCCCAGAAATCCCGGCTGATTTCGTACGCTCGAAGCCCTCTTTCAAAACTACCAGGACGCGCCTGACTACTGATGCTGTTGCTTGCATGTTGCATATTTGAAGCCCAATCGTTACTATGCTACTTATAGAGCAATTAATCAATGCAAATATTACACTTCTGATCCATTCCACATTGGTAAACGCAATGACATTGCTAGACAGCGGATACACATTTCGCGAATTATGTATAGCTATCCATAAAGCTGTGTGATTTACTATGAAATGACGGTCACTGCCGGTGTTACAATTATTTTGTGCAAAAACTCTCAACTCAACGGTCTAAATTATCTTATCTACTTTCGGACTAATGCGTTACACTAATACTGTTTGGTAACGTATTTAGCTGGCACTAACTGCAGCCGTTAACTTTAAGAGAATAGAGTTCCCATGCCACATGCACACTCGTGTGGGGCGCGGTGGCGTAGCGGCGTAGCGGCGTAGCGGCGTAGCGGCGTAGCGGCGTAGCGGCGTAGAGGCGTAGAGGCGTAGCGGCGTAGAGACGTTGCGGCGTAGCGGCGTAGAAGCGTAGAGGCGTAGCGGCGTAGACCGTCGTTCTCTCATTCGAGAGAAAACCCGGGTTCGAATCCTCTTGCTGCAGTTTCGAAGCTTTGGTAATTTCGTTTATCAAACGTTGCCACATTTCGCTCAGCTGTATAAATGAGTACGTGGCTACAGACAAAGGTGCACATCTGAACAAATAGTCTTCGCGTAGAAATTGCAGCGTTGAAAAATAACAGATGTGCCGGGGGTGAAGTGTAAAGCGATTTGAACAGTCCCAAGGACTGCATGGGTACCGCGCTATATAAGAACGTACCTTTACATATATAAATGATTGACAGAGGTAGATGTGCTGTCACGCCCTCAATGTTGCGTCTCAGCACATGAATGTGTCACGGTGGACCCAGCTTGTCCAAAATCATGTTGATTCCAGCGAAGGAGCCAGTGCATCAACGAGGCTAGGCAAAGTCAATCGCCCTACAATGTTTTTCTATCTGGCTGTTGCTACTAGTACGGCGAAGATCTCGCTCGGCCGAAACGTAAGTATTTTCATGAAACGTGAAACCTTACAAAAACGCCATAAACAGAGCAATAAACACGTCTTTCGTGTCTGTATGCATTCTTATATGTATATCACTAAAGTTACCTGACAATAACCATGTAAAAGTGTGAAATTATTACCTTTTTGTCAGAACGCATGTGCTTGTCAAGGTTTGTATATAACCGGATGTTGTTGTGAGCGAGAATAGCAAGCGGGATTTCCATAGATCTATATAAGGTCACGCTAAGAATTGCCGTCTGCTGGCCATTAATAATGCCCCTATAAACTACTAACTTACTAACGGGTGTTTTATTTATGTCTGTGCTGCTGGCCCATTCTGGCCTCATTCTACACGAAATCGCGTTTGATCATGTGACCCAAAGGCAACATCACGTGCACAGTATGGCGGCTAATTATGAAATATTTTCTATGTCACCGTTAAAAGTACTCATAAGTAATTATTTGGAGCACATTTCTTCAGTTTCTTGACGCCCAATCGTCGGTTGTATGTCACGGAATACACATGTGAAACAGTTAGTGCGTATCGGTTTTAAAACTTAAGTTATTAGTTCCGTAGCCAAATGGCTACGGAACTGCCAAAATGGCGCGTTAGCAAATGCCCGTCAGGCCTTTCGCCCCAGAGACGAAGAGCGGGGCGAAAAATTTTGCCTACAACGAGGCTCGACGATTGGCCGGATTCTGTTCAGCAACAGTCTGTTTGATAGTTTTTTTTTAATAATATTATCCCAGTTGTGGTCAACTTGCTGGGCTTTATTTTACTGAGTAATGTCATATTGTAGAAATCAAGCAGGTGTGTTTTAAATTCATCCTATTTTCAATGTTCGTTCACGGCTTCGGAAACCAAGTCACCTGTTCGCCCGAGCCGAGGCGACTTGAAATGCTGTCGGGCGAATAAAAATCAGAAATCACTGGTCCGTCGGGCGAATAAAAATTTTACCGTCTGCCATTATAATATCCCTTAAAAGGTTTTATTTTTCAAACACATCCAACCGCCGAGCGTTCCGTCGTCTGCAATGCTCAATGACAATGTACCGCCGCAATGTTTCTTGTTTCGAAGCGGAAACGAGGCTGGCGCCACCTTGCAGAATTCTTAGAAGTAATTCACAGTGTGTACTTTTAGCTGCAAGATGGCGCCACATTGCCATCACTACTGGCGGCTTTCGCCAGATTCTGTTATATTCATTGAAATGCCAAGATAATACTGCGAGACACTAAGTATTGCGTTCAACTCTAGTCAATGATCTAGTCTAGTCAGGATGAAACCAAGTGTTACATGTATTTTCTACATTTTTCTTGTTTTGTGGAGTTTCTTTTCCAAAAAATATTTTTATATTCAGTTGAGACTCTTTCGTATCAAAAGCAGACAAATATATTTTTTTTCTTGTAAAAACAGTTGTTTTTGTATTATTGTGAGAATATGGTTGTTAAATCGGCAGTTTGCCTACGTTAATTTAGGTTGCGTAAATACTGCTGAACTTCGGGACCACGCCTTCGTCGTACGTTTGGAACTCGCTATAATTCTGTTTTTTCTTTATAGTTTATATCACTGTTTTTTCTACCCACTAAATGTAAGTTTATATGAATATGCGTAAGTAGTCTATTGTGTAGTTCATTTATATAATTGCGCTATTTTAGCGTCTACCGTTTAGCCTGGTCAGATTAATGTATTTAGGCCTACTATTCCTCCATGTTTCTGTTGCCCACGTCATTTGTAATCGCCGAATAACGTTTAGTTTTTAGTCTACTCGCCAGACGGCGTCATTACTAATATTTAATTGCTTTTTTGCAGTTCGACTGTTACTACTGTTACTATATATTACTACCACTACTACTATATACAACAGTGGGCGATATATGCCTCGTTTCAACCGAAGTCAATAAAGTATATAAAAACACAAGTACGAAATTCAGAATCAGTGATGCCAGGGTCAAACAGTATGCGGCCAATTTAGTTGTGGACATGGATTGAGGTAGATTTACAAAAAAATTAATGAATGTACTCGGGCTAGTGAAAATTCCTGCGGGCAAGTAGATTTCATAATCCACTAGCCCGGCAGGCTTGTAGAATTTTTTTTTAATTAAGGAGGCCTGTTCGTTGTTGAGCTCAGATATGGTAAATGGCGAGGTTTTGATTGGTATGGCACCTTTATAAATATGTCTTATAGGGAAGTCTATAGGGAAGGTATTGAGGACGGATTCCCCACGATATTTCTGAAGTGTAGGAATCATTTGTCCTATCTCTGTTCTGGTGCCCCTGGGAACTTTGAGGTTTCTGCTGTTTTTCGAACAGTGGCTCCGTCAATGATCTTTAAACTATACTATGCCTTTTGTCTTTTTGTTTCTTTTCGTCCAACGGATTTAGAAAGAATATTTATATATATAGCGTGCTGGCAAGCGAAGCATCGAGGCCAGCTTGCATGGACTGGCCACGTTGTACGGCTGGATTAGGACCGGCTGCCGAAAGCTGTGTTCTATGACGAGGCAGGGTGAGCGAAACGTTGGGCGACGACGCTTGCACTATACAGACTGAGCGGAGCGACACCTAGGGACCGCCGGTATTGACAAGAAACGGTAGGAAAAGACGATACACTACTGGAACACCATGAAATGCGGTTGTCGGACTAGGAGCCGCCGACGCTGAATCTACAAGAACAGCTGAGGCCTCGATGACCCGACTTACACATATCAACACTGAGGACCGTATCGGGCTAGCATCTCCCGAAAGAGCCTGTGCTCGAATATTCATCAAATCAATATAAAAACAATCTCTGAACCGCCTATAGCTGCACCCCGAGACTGTACAGTCGAGAGGAGCTCTCCAGAGTGACTCCTCGGAGACAGTCGTGCCGTCGAGCGTGACTCACCGGAGGATGTACCACAAAGAGTGACTCCGCGGAGGAAGTGCCATAGAGAGTGACTCCCCGAAGGAAATACCGTCGAGAGTGACTCCTCGGAGACGGTAGTATCGTATAGAGTGACTCACCGGAGGAAGTACTGTGAAGAGTGACTCCCCGGAGGAAGTACCGTCGAGAATGACTCCTTGGAGACGGTAGTATCGTATAGAGTGACTTACCGGAGGAAGTACTGTGAAGAGTGCCTCCCCGGAGGAAGTACCGTCGATAGTGACTGCTAGGAGACCGCAGTACCGTAGAGAGTGACTCCCCGGAGGAAATACCGTCGAGAGTGACCCATAGGAGACTGTAGTTCCAGAGAGAGTGACTCTCCGTAGCAAGTACTGTCGAGAGGGACTCCACGAAGGCTGTAGTACAGTAGAGAGAACTCCCCGGAGGAAGTACCGTAGAATGGGACTCCCCGGAGACTGTAGTACCGTAGAAACTGACTCCGTGGAGGAAGTACCGTAGAATGGGACTTCCCGGAGACTGTAGTACCGTAGAGACTGACTCCCTGGAGGAAGTACCATAGAATGGGACTCCCCGGAGACTGTAGTACCGTAGAGACTGACTCCCTGGAGGAAGTACCATAGAATGGGACTTCACGGAGACTGTAGTACCGTAGAGACTGACTCCCTGGAGGAAGTACCGTAGAATGGGACTTCCCGGAGACTGTAGTACCGTAGAGACTGACTCCCTGGAGGAAGTACCGTAGAATGGGACTTCCCTGAGACTGTAGTACCGTAGAGACTGACTCCCTGGAGGAAGTACCGTAGAATGGGACTTCCCGGATACTGTAGTACCGTAGAGACTGACTCCCTGGAGGAAGTACCGTATAATGGGACTTCCCGGACACTGTAGTACCGTAGAGACTGACTCCCTGGAGGAAGTACCGTAGAATGGGACTCCCCGGAGACTGTAGTACCGTAGAGACTGACTCCCTGGAGGAAGTACCGTAGAATGGGACTTCCCGGAGACTGTAGTACCGTAGAGACTGACTCCCTGGAGGAAGTACCGTAGAATGGGACTTCCCGGAGACGGTAGTACCGTAGAGACTGACTCACTGGAGGAAGTACCGTAGAATGGGACTTCCCGGAGACTGTAGTACCGTAGAGACTGACTCCCTGGATGAAGTACCGTAGAATGGGACTCCCCGGAGACTGTAGTACCGTAGAGACTGACTCCCTGGAGGAAGTACCGTAGAATGGGACTCCCCGGAGACTGTAGTACCGTAGAGACTGACTCCCTGGAGGAAGTACCGTAGAATGGGACTCCCCGGAGACTGTAGTACCGTAGAGACTGACTCCCTGGAGGAAGTACCGTAGAATGGGACTTCCCGGAGACTGTAGTACCGTAGAGACTGACTCCCTGGAGGAAGTACCGTAGAATGGGACTTCACGGAGACTGTAGTACCGTACAGACTGACTCCCTGGAGGAAGTACCGTAGAATGGGACTTCCCGGAGACTGTAGTACCGTAGAGACTGACTCCCTGGAAGAAGTACCGTAGAATGGGACTTCCCGGAGACTGTAGTACCGTAGAGACTGACTCACTGGAGGAAGTACCGTAGAATGGGACTTCCCGGAGACTGTAGTACCGTACAGACTGACTCCCTGGAGGAAGTACCGTAGAATGGGACTTCAAGGAGACTGTAGTACCGTACAGACTGACTCCCTGGAGGAAGTACCGTAGAATGGGACTTCCCGGAGACTGTAGTACCGTAGAGACTGACTCACTGGAGGAAGTACCGTAGAATGGGACTTCCCGGAGACTCTAGTACCGTAGAGACTGACTCCCTGGAGGAAGTACCGTAGAATGGGACTCCCCGGAGACTGTAGTACCGTAGAGACTGACTCCCTGGAGGAAGTACCGTAGAATGGGACTCCCCGGAGACTGTAGTACCGTAGAGACTGACTCCCTGGAGGAAGTACCGTAGAATGGGACTTCCCGGACACTGTAGTACCGTAGAGACTGACTCCCTGGAGGAAGTACCGTATAATGGGACTTCCCGGAGACTGTAGTACCGTAGAGACTGACTCCCTGGAGGAAGTACCGTAGAATGGGACTCCCCGGAGACTGTAGTACCGTAGAGACTGACTCCCTGGAGGAAGTACCGTAGAATGGGACTCCCCGGAGACTGTAGTACCGTAGAGACTGACTCCCTGGAGGAAGTACCGTAGAATGGGACTTCCCGGAGACTGTAGTACCGTAGAGACTGACTCCCTGGAGGAAGTACCGTAGAATGGGACTTCCCGGAGACTGTAGTACCGTAGAGATTGACTCCCTGGAGGAAGTACCGTAGAATGGGACTTCCCGGAGACTGTAGTACCGTAGAGACTGACTCCCTGGAGGAAGTACCGTAGAATGGGACTTCCCGGAGAATGTAGTACCGTAGAGACTGACTCCCTGGAGGAAGTACCGTAGAATGGGACTTCCCGGAGACTGTAGTACCGTAGAGACTGACTCCCTGGAGGAAGTACCGTAGAATGGGACTTCCCGGAGACTGTAGTACCGTAGAGACTGACTCCCTGGAGGAAGTACCGTAGAATGGGACTCCCCAGAGACTGTAGTACCGTTGAGACTGACTCCCTGGAGGAAGTACCGTAGAATGGGACTTCCCGGAGACTGTAGTACCGTAGAGACTGACTCCCTGGAGGAAGTACCGTAGAATGGGACTCCCCGGAGACTGTAGTACCGTAGAGACTGACTCCCTGGAGGAAGTACCGTAGAATGGGACTTCCCGGATACTGTAGTACCGTAAAGAATGGCTCCACGGAGACAATAGTACTGTAGAGAGTGATTCCCCGGAGGATGTTCCGTCGAAAGGGACACCCGGAGAAAGTACTATCGAGTGTGATTTCCTGGAGGAAATACCGCCGAGAGTGACTCCCTGGAGACTGTAGTACCGTAGTAATGTCGAGAGTGACCCCTTGTAGACTTTAGTAGCACAGAGGAAATACAGTCGAGAGGGACGGAGGAGGCTGTAGTACCGTAGAGAGTGTATCCTCGGAGAAAGTACCGTTGAGAATGACTCCCCGGAGACTAGTGCCGTACATAGTGACTCCCTAGAGGAAGTACTGTCGAGAGGGACGGAGGAGGCTGTAGAACCGTAGAGAGTGTATCCTCGGAGGAAGTACCGTTGAGAATGACTCCCCGGAGACTAGTGCCGTACATAGTGACTCCCTGGAGGAAGTACTGTCGAGAGGGACGGAGGAGGCTGTAGTACCGTAGAGAGTGTATCCTCGGAGGAAGTACCGTTGAGAATGACTCCCCGGAGACTAGTGCCGTACATAGTGACTCCCTGGAGGAAGTACTGTCGAGAGGGAATTAGGAGGCTGTAGTACCGTAGAGAGTGTATCCTCGGAGGAAGTACCGTTGAGAATGACTCCCCGGAGACTAGTGCCATACATAGTGACTCCCTGGAGGAAGTACTGTCGAGAGGGACTTCCCGCAGACTGTAGTACCGTATAGAGTGACTCCCCGGAAGAAGTACCTCTAGAAGAGATCATCTGTAGATACCTTCCGAAAACACTCAATACATATTTATTCCAATTTGCATATTGCATTTCCACCATAAATCTTTGGTTGTCCCTCGTTTTGATAATGACTTTTGCTCGTCCCTGTTTACGATTACGCATAATGATTCTGTTTTGTTGCGCCTCTGAGCTCAGGTTCCTGGGGATATTGGGGCCATAGAAGTTAATTATTATTATTAATTATTATTATTATCTTGAACCTGCTTGCCCAACTCGTTGACGGAATAAATCACCCCAGAACAGGCCGAGTTCCGTCCAGGAAAATAGTGCACGGCTGATCAACCTGACAGAACATATCGAAGATAGCGCCATAGAGCAGTGTGTGATTATGGCGCTATATAAATATTGTATTTTATTATTATTATTAAGATGGATTTGAAAAAAGGACCAATTACCGGAGCTGTCTTCGTTGGTGTATCGGTGGCGTACGACACCGTCAACCACCGACGCCTCCTCGCCAAAGTGCTAGAGATGACCGCTGACCTCCATCTTACTGATCTAGTACGTAATACGTACTGATCTTACTGATCTAGTACGTAATACGCTCGAAAACCCGCGATTCTGTGTGGTACTGGATAATAAAAAGAGCCGATGGCGAAGACAAAGAAACGGGTTATCAACGGGAAGTGTACTGGCGCCAATGTTGTTAAACATATACATAAATGACCAACCTGTCCATATCGAAACTAGCTTTATCTTTATGACGATTAGTTGCGTATTACATCTCAGGGCAAACACTTTCACGACACGATACTCGCATCACCACTGGGAGCCATGACATCACCACTGGGAGCCATGACAACACACTACAAAGTGAACAACTACGTGGAAATCCATCCAAGACACAGGTGTGTGCCTTCCATCTGAGGAACTGAGATGCTGTATCTTGGTGTCCACCTTGACAGAACACTGTCATACAACACCGGTGTATCTTGGTGTCCACCTTGACAGAACACTATCATAAAACACCGGTGTATCTTGGTGTCCACCTTGACAGAACACTGTCATACAACACCAGTGTATCTTGGTGTCCACCTTGACAGAACACTGTCATACAACACCAGTGTATCTTGGTGTCCACCTTGACAGAACACTGTCATACAACAATAGTGTATCTTAGTGTCGACCTTGATAGAACACTACCATACAACACCAGTGTATCTTGGTGTCCACCTTGACAGAACACTACCATACAACACCAGTGTATCTTGATGACCACCTTGACAGAACACAACCATACAACACCAGCGTATCTTGGTGTCCACCTTGACAGAACACAACCATACAACACCAGTGTATCTTGGTGTCCACCTTGACAGAACACTATCATACAACGCCAGTGTATCTTGGTGTCCACCTTGACAGAACACTACCATACAACACCAGCGTATCTTGGTGTCCACCTTGACAGAACATTGTCATACAACAATAGTGTATCTTGGTGACCACCTTGACAGAACACTGTCATACAACACCAGTGTATCTTGGTGTCCACCTTGACAGAACACTACCATACAACACCAGCGTATCTTGGTGACCACCTTGACAGAACACTACCATACAACACCAGTGTATCTTGGTGTCCACCTTGACAGAACACAACCAGACAACACCAGTATATCTTGGTGACCACCTTGACAGAACACAACCATACAACACCAGTATATATTGGTGTCCACCTTGATAAAACACTATCATACAACACCAGTATATCTTGGTGACGACCTTGACAGAACACAACCATACAACACCAGTATATCTTGGTGACCACCTTGACAGAACACTACCATACAACACCAGCGTATCTTGGTGTCCACCTTGACAGAACACTGTCATACAACAATAGTGTATCTTGGTGACCACCTTGACAGAACACTACCATACAACACCAGTGTATCTTGGTGTCCACCTTGACAGAACACAACCATACAACACCAGTATATCTTGGTGACCACCTTGACAGAACACAACCATACAACACCAGTATATCTTGGTGTCCACCTTGATAAAACACTACCATACAACACCAGTATATCTTGGTGACCACCTTGACAGAACACAACCATACAACACCAGTATACCTTGGTGACCACCTTGACAGAACACAACCATACAACACCAGTATATCTTGTTGACCACCTTGACAGAACACAACCATACAACACCAGTATATCTTGGTGACCACCTTGACAGAACACAACCATACAACACCAATATATCTTGGTGACCACCTTGACAGAACACAACCATGCAACACCAGTATATCTTGGTGACCACCTTGACAGAACACAACCATACAACACCAGTATATCTTGGTGACCACCTTGACAGAACACTACCATACAACACCAGTGTATCTTGGTGACCACCTTGACAGAACACTACCATACAACACCAGTGTATCTTGGTGTCCACCTTGATAGAACACTACCATACAACACCAGTGTATCTTGGTGTCCACCTTGACAGAACACTGTCATACAACAATAGTGTAAGTTGGTGTCCACCTTGATAGAACACTACCATACAACACCAGTGTATCTTGGTGTCCACCTTGACAGAACACTACCATACAACACCAGTGTATCTTGGTGTCCACCTTGACAGAACACTACCATACAACAATAGTGTATCTTGGTGTCCACCTTGACAGAACACTACCATACAACACCAGTGTATCTTGGTCACATAACTTTCATAAAAACACACCTAAAGCACATAGGTCCGACCCCCCCCCCAGTTTCGGCCCAGCCCGCTGAATGATTTCGAAATTTTGGTACTTTGCCTTCGAATGAAAGATCTATTTAAGTACCAAAGAAAACATTAACTTTACCAACGAATCCGAAGTGAAAGTAATCGGAAAAAAATGAACTCATTAAACAACCACGAAGTTAGTTATTTAGAGTTATTTTCTACCTGTCGGACAAAGACGGACACAGTGGGCGATTTGAGTTTTAAACCGCTCTGTGGCATTTGTTGGCCACAGACCACATTTACGAACCGTCCGCCATTAGCCACGTAAAGAGTCCGTGGGATACTGACGAAAGCACGTTATGAGTAAATTTATGAATGCGTTGTTATCATCGCCAGTTGGTAGATCTGGGGCTACTGGTGCAAGGAGGCGAAGGAACGTAGAAAGGGACGAGTGGACGTCGGTGTCTACGAGGAGATACTGCCAGACAATTCACAAAGTTAATAATGTATATTAATAAATATAGATTAACAATATTCTAAACTATTGAGTGCTGACACCTGATGATCAGTAATGGCATATTACAGTCTCGTTCACATTGTGTATGATTTTGCAGACGTAAGTGATATGAGTGGTAGATCTAGGGGGTTACGGTCCGCGCGCTTGCGTTGCATGCGTGCGTGCATGTGGTGTGCGTGCGAGCGTGCGTGCGTGCGTGTTGGAATATGGTGCAACTATCAGATATCCGCATAAATAGCGAGATCGAGAAACGTTCGCACATGACTTCACTGAACTACGTTTGATTTGACGATGTCAACCAGGTGTAGAATCCAGTGTGGCGCAAATACTCACGGAAAATGTTTGAGAGCTGCATGTGGAACTCTAGCAATGGTTGTCTGACTGATTAAGAAGTTACAAAACAGAATTCGTTGCAGGTCACTCGCTCACTCACTCACTCACTCACTCACGTGCTTCAAGTGGTACATAAGGCTTCCACAAGAGAGCGCCACTGCTGCTTGTTTACGGCCTGTATGGTGATGGTTTCCCAGGTCATGACTCTTTCTCCATTGTTCTTCGCCAGGTCTCATTGGGACGACCTCTTTTCCGCTTCCCCTCCGGTGTCCAGCGTAGGGCTATTCTAGGCAGTGCATCTGGTGGCATTCGACACACGTGCCCCAGCCATCTCCATCTTCTCTTCTTTACAGTTTGGATAAGAGATTTTGCATTTGTGCTCTAGTGCAGCTCTTCGTTTGAAATTCGTCTAGGCCAGAACATTCTGAGAATCTTCCGCAAGCACTTATTCTGGAAGGCCTCTATTTTGTGGGCTATTCTAGTTGTTAGTTTCCAGCACTCTGCCCCATACAGTAAACAACTGAGGACATTGCTGTTGAAGATTCTGAGTTTAGTGTTGGTTCCCACTTGTTTTGACGTCCAGCTGTTCTTCAGCATGGCAAAGGACTGGTTTGCTTTGGTGATCCTGGAGTTGACCTCTCTCTCGGAGTCTCCATCTGTTGCTATTTTGCTTCCCAGGTATGTGAACTCGTTCACTTCATCTACGTCACTGTTGTTTATGGTGACTGGGTCGTTTGACTTGTGATTAATTTTCATCAGTTTTGTTTTTCTGATGATAATTCTCAGACCCAACTTCTGTGCTGTCTCAGTCAGTCAGTCTGTCTGTTATCTCTTGCATGATTCTCGATGGAAGTTGTCAAACGCCTTTCAAAATCTATGAAGTTGGCGTAAATAGTGCTGTTCCATTCAGCTGACTGTTCTAGTATCTGTCTGAGGGTGAAGATGTGATCAACACAGCTTTTCCCTTTTCTGAAACCAACTTGTTCCTGGCGGATGGTGTTCTCAATTGCAGTGTCCCGTGTCTTCAGTGTCCCGTGTCTTCAGTGTCCCGTGTCTTCATTGTCCCGTGTCTTCAGTGTCCCGTGTCTTCAGTGTCCCGTGTCTTCAGTGTCCCGTGTCTTCAGTGCCCCGTGTCTTCAGTGTCCCGTGTCTTCAGTGTCCCGTGTCTTCAGTGTCCCGTGTCTTCAGTGCCCCGTGTCTTCAGTGTCCCGTGTCTTCAGTGTCCCGTGTCTTCAGTGTCCCGTATCTTCAGTGTCCCGTGTCTTCAGTGTCCCGTGTCTGCTGCAAAATCTTACAGAGGATCTTGGGTGTCACAACTTCCACAGCCTTCAGCATCTCTGGACAGATCACGTCTTCTCCAGGTGCCTTTCCATTATTGAGTGCTTTGATAGATTCTCAGTTTCGGTGATACGACGAGGTTGACATCAGTATCTTCTTCTGCTTCCTGGATGTCAGCTGTGGTTGCTGGTTCTGGTCTGTTTAAGATGCTCTGAAAGTGTTCTTTCCATCTTGATATTTTCTCTTTCTCACCAGAGATGGGTCTGACATGTGTGTCCTTTACATTTAAATATTGGCTTGTTCCATAGTCATTCTTCAAGAGTTTTGTGATTCTATGAGGCCATTAAAATCATTCATTGCAAAAATTTAATATATGTTGTTGTAAATATAGAACTAGCCGTTTGTGTGTAGTCACTACTATATTACCAACACTACAATGTCGTACCAGTAACAGTATATTGTTGGTACTACATTGTAGTGTTGATAATATAGTAGTGACTACACACAAAAGGCTAGTTCTATATTAATAACAACATATATTACATTTCTGCAATGAATTATTCTAATGACCTCAGGTTAAGTTGTGCCCTGCTTAATATGTAACGATCCATCCAATTATATTGCGTTCTTCATGATGGCTGATTTTTTTTAACCCATTCTTTGGTGGCGAACGAAATCTCTGCAAGCTATGAACATCGCAATCGGCCTACAATATAATACACTACCCAACACTCGTGTTTCATCTATGTGTCTCACTCATATTTTATTGATATTTCAAAAAAATATTCATTCTCTCGCTCAACAATTAAAAACTGCATTCGCGGTAAAACCATTAGGTACACCGAGTAAAAACGGGCAACACTTTATAAAAACCAGGCACATCAACGTCCGAGCGTATCGCACATCTAAACGGCCTACTTACTCTACGACTAATCAAAAATGACTGCACAGAGATCGACGCAAATACTAAAATCGGCAGTATAAAATAGCCAGTAAGACTAAACTCGGCTATGCACAATAAAACACCTAGCATGCGCCACCACCACCCTTTACCATAAAACGACAAGTTGACAACACAAATAATTTTTACAAAATGTCACGCCTTTTCTGAGACAGTTGACGAGAATAGTACATGCACCGACCTTTGCATATATGTCCACCGTAGCAAAGCACGTGTTGGTCTGCCTTATTTAAAGTGCTTCTCCTGCACACAATGATTGTCCAATGAAGCGCCTAACTGCAGCTGCGCTGTCTTCGATGTTTGAATCGCCTCTCTCGCTCGCGGGGATCTAGCCAGTTGACGACGAATGCATGCATATCTCCTTAAAAACGTTTCATGGCCGAATGTTCAACGAAAGTGGTCGAGGAAGGTCGTCATTCTTACACACTCGATGGAACTGTTGTGAACAATGTGAATTTCACGTGATGTAGTCGCCGCGTACTAACGCCTAGAAGCGTGACGCTGTATTTTGTACGGGCGTTCGAAGATGGCGCTATAACGTCGTCTCCTTGCTCGAACCGCCGCCGTCTGCTGGCTTTGCAGCGCCGCCTGACGGCAAGGCCTCTTCCTCGTCAGATTCGTCGTCGATGTCGGGGATATCTTCCATGACAGCCTTCGGCACGGAACCGGACGCCTTCACTGTTACGGTAGTCGTGCGCACCGTCTGTGTAGTCACTACCGTACCAGGGGAAGCGTTTGCGGCGACGGGGATTCGGGAGCTGGGTTTGTCTTCCTGCGGCGGTCCGTTAGAGGGCAAGGGCGGTGGCGGCGACTGGGGCGTCGGCTCGGTAAACGTAACGAACTGCTGGGTGGCGGTGGAGGTCGTTTGCACGACGTCTCGCTGCACCAGCACGGGGCCCTCGCCTTCGTGCGGCCCCTCCTCATCGTCCTCTTCTTCACTGTCGTCCTCCTCCGATGACTCTTCTTCTGATGATTCCTCCTCCTCGTCGTCTTCCTCCTCCTCCTGTCCCTCCTGCACCTGTTCCACAAACTGCTTTTGTTGCTGCACCTGAGCAGGCGACGCTGCAAACGTCTGCAGAACCGGCTGTTGACGCAGTTGGTTTTCTCCCGCCGGAGGCTGTCGAATCTGCTGGATCTCCCCGGCAGCTGGCTGTCGAATTTGCTGGACTTCTCCCGCTGGCGACTGCCGAATTTGCTGCACCTCTCCCGCCGCTGGCTGTCTAATCTCCTGTATCTCTCCCGCCGGCGGCTGCTGAATGTGCAGAGTCTCCACCGGTGGCTGCTCCATGTATGGCACCTCCGCCACTGGTATAATCTGGACTGGGGCCACTTGTGGCCGTCCGTCACGTTGATCCCCAGGAGGCTGATCCGCCGGAAATTCACGAACATCCATACGTTCGTGAGAGACCATGACCTCTCCTGGCTGTGGTGGTTGGACCTGCGGCGGCTCTTCCACGTTCGGCTGTTGATACTGCTCCGTTGGCACGGCTGCATAGTTCTCCTGCTTGAAGAGCTGTGGGGTAAGAAAATACATTCGCAAATGGAGATGTTCTTTGAGTGATTTTTATTCCGATTTAGCAATTCCTTAGGATGTGTCAAGAGCACAACATTAATGATAGTATGCATTGTAGAATTATCAGTATTTTCATCCTGCGAGTAAAACTGACAGTCGTGGAGATGATGGCACCATTACACCATGGAATGTCTGCAGGAAAATTCTAGTTTACTAGAGAGTGTACAAAGAGAAGCAGTTGGAGCGAGAGGGGGGCAGACACACAGACAGACATACATGCACACGCGAGAGAGAGAGAAAGAGAGAGAGAGAGAGAGAGAGAGAGAGAGAGAGAACGAGGAGGAGGAGAGAGTATAAGAGTTTGAGCCCCACCTCTCGCTGTGGCGCCATGCCAGGAGGTGCTGGCGCTGGTCTCGCCGGTGTGTTGGCGTTCGAGTCGAGGTCGATCGGCTTAGGCGAGAACTCGGCGGGCGCGACCGAGTCTTCAGCTGGTTGGATCTCCTTCGTCCAGTTCGACACTTCCTCCAGGATTGCCTCCACGTCTGCCACACGGGAAAATGTTACATTTTAAACGAATCGGGAATGTTTTGATCTTGTCACCAAGGTAGGCAGATTCAATTGGGTGGCATAGCTTCTCCATGTCTGTTTTGGTCTCTTGTGGAAGGATGCAATGATAACGCGAATTTCACAATGATAATATAAAAAGGTCGACTGTAAAATAATATCAACGTACCATTATAATAATAGTAGGAGCTCAAACTCTTGTTAGCCTCTCGAGTTGAGACCGTTGAAGGGTCTGCAATTTTTAACGTAACCTTCTGACGCTAATGATTTTCATAAAGTAATGTAGAAATTGATCATACATTGATTACAAACTCCAAAAGCAACTTATTAGCTGTGAGGCCAAACCGAGTCGATCCTGACGCAAGTACATACCTCTATCTTTGTCTTGGTAGGCGACCGCAAGTTGGTGCATCTTTTCTTCCGAGTACTCGAAGTTGTTGTGGAGATCGGCTCGCAGTAGTCTGTGTACCATCTCCATGTCTCGCACTCCGAAAGCCTTCACTAGCGACGTTGAACCGTCTGACATTGGCTTGTCCACCTTGGCGTTCCTCTGTCAACAATAATGACAGTTACCAGTCCGTACTGACCACCGGATGTCACTTACATGGTGTACAGTGGGAGGTGTTTCCGTTACTGATAGTGGGAGGTGTTTCCGTTACTGATAGTGGGAGGTGTTTCCGTTTTTAGCGCCAGATTTTTGTACCTTAACTCGGTTATATTATTAAAACATAAAACTGTACAATATTCCGTCACTAACTATGTTGAATTTGAAAGATATCGAGTCGCCAGATGGTCAGACATCATCAGGAATTTAGTGCGTTTAATAAATTATGCACATTATATATGTTATAGTTTGTAGCACGTGGTATTGTGAACGCCGTTGTTACCAGGAAGGCACCATTGTCACTTCGTAGAAATCAGTTATGTTTTGCTGCATCCAGCTAAGTCGACAATACGTATGTTGGGGTGAACGTATTAATGTTCCTCAAACGTGCAGCTTCAATGCAGGCGTGTAGGTATAACATTTTATTTCTCATTTCACATTAAATAAGGAATTACCTATAAATAATTGATAAAAATGAAATAGCATTTTTGTAGAGAATGATTTCGCATTATTAAAATACTTGCAGGAACCTGCTCTACGCGTGTGTAGGGGCCTATGTTTATTGAAGATAATTATAATTATGTTAATATGTGCAAATTGCGGACGTACCCTCACAAGGAGATCGACCACTGTGTGGCTGCCCATGAAGGCAGCGACGACAACAGGTGTTGCGTTGTTATAGGCGGGAATTGGATCTTCGACATTAGCTCCATGTTGTAGTAGCACCTCCGCCACCTTGCGGTTGTTCTTCGCAGCAGCTTCCCCTAGCGGCGAATGTTCGCCGGGACCCATGTCGTTCACGTTGGCGCCTGCGCACACACGAACATGTGATCTTCATTACGCGTGCATGTGATATGGGACTTTGAGGAAGCATAGAAAATATTTTGTATATGTATAGAAACATATAGGAAACAAGCTTTGAGACACCAACTTCTCATAACATAAATATTTAATTAATCTGTAAGATCAGCCTTTATTATTTCCTTCTCAGAAATGCGAACTGGCTGAACGTTCCCTTTTATATGCATAGCCTTCCATGAGTTCTCTCACATATCCCTTCTAAGCCGTCAATCTCTTAATAGTTACATCCTTCTTCGTTTGAAATGTTCATTGAGTCATCAACGGATTACTGTTCTAAGCGTACTAATTGTTCAGCTCGGCTACAATTAATTCACGGACAGTAAAACTCCGCAACTGGATAATGCGCTTGAGAGTAATTGAACAGGAGGTGGAACTGTAGCCCGCCCCTACCTTGACGTAACAGCATCTTGACAGCGTTCATATCATTGCTTCTGACTGCGACCGTGAGTGGCGTCAGACCTTCGTCTGTGGTATCGACGGCGGCGCCGTCTGGGGAATTGCGTCGTGTTATGTTGAAGCGTGAGAAAGGTTCGTTGACATCGACGTTTTCGTCATAGAGCAGCAGGTCCTGGGGACGGTGACACGAGCAACTGTTTAAGGGTGTTGGTGTGTGATGTTGCCACGACGAAGGCAGAACGTATAGAACAACTCGTACAACCCAATTTGTATAGCTAAAATGTAGGCTGTTTATGCTGTGAGATAGACAGGGAAATATGGGAAAAAGACGGGAAAGGAAAGAGGAGAGAATGCAATGGGAAGAACCCAGAAAATACGGGAGACAGAACAAGGCTGTTAGGAAGGAATGGAAAAAGAGGAATGAAAGTCGAACGTCCCAAAGACAAACCTCTCCACACTGTAAACAATGTTAAGCCCACGTACCCATTTCTGGACAATAAAATTAATTATATCTCCCACCCACTGTCCCCGACGCATTGCACTAGTCCCGAGACGCACCTTGAGTTCTTTGCGTTGGCCGAGAACCAGCACCTCGTAGAGGTCTGACAGCGCAAACATCTTCATGAGATGGTCGGGGTCGCCGCCTGAAGACACGAGGACTGCCGAGGATTCAACGTCTCCGTTGAGGATGGCCATATCAAGGGCCGTCATGCCGAACGAACGCTCTGTCGCGTCAATCTCACACTTCGAGTCGATGAGCATGCGCATGATGCGCGCGAACCTCTCCGACAGTTGACTCACCTACAACAGCCGCGAGATAAAGTATCGCGAGAAAAAGTAGGGCGTAACGTGTTTAAAACGGCTCGGTAATCGTTGGTTAAATTAGAAATAAGAAATCTGTGCGAAAATTCTCCAAGTTGTCAGATATCAACAAACGTAGAGTGTAACTGTTTTCGTTAAAACAACAATTCGTTTAAAATATTACGTTGTAGCTAATTCTGCGAATTTGTTTCTCCTACTACTATCCATTTTAATGCCGTTACCACTGAACACTCGTCACGGAACCACCAAACTAAAACATGTCAATTATCAAACATCGTTTCCCACCTCGTCGTTGGGGTCCGGCTGCGTGGCGCTGACGTCGTGGTCGGCTGGTGCTGCGTACGGTCGCGAGGCGGTGTCGTTGTCGGCCGCCTGGCGACTCTTGCCGCCGCCGCACGCCAACAGAGTCGCGAGGAATGCCGGACGTTTCTTCTCCTTCGAGCGCTGGATCTTCTCTTGGCGGTGCTTCCAGACTGCCGCTACGCGTCGCTTCATCGCTTCCTGGTCGTCTTCGTCGTCAGTGGCGTTCTCGTCGTCGTCGAGGTTTTGACCAATGCTCATCATGAACTGACCCACCTGTGTAGACGATTATTGTTGTTATATTATTATGTATTGTCATGTGCACTGTAAGCCATGTACACTGTTCCTGAAGCCAATGTTATGCAAACTCGGGGCTTGCGGCGTGTGTTTAAATATAGTAAGAAAGTCCACCAAGTAGCGACTTAACTCAATATAGTGAGCATGTAAACAAGTGTGGGTATGTATGTAAACATACAAACACAGTACGCATGCAAGCAAAATAGGAAGTCGCCAGTAAACACGTAACTAAGTAAATAACTATGTGCGACAACGAGGTAGCTCTATACAGTCACCTTAGCTAGCGACTCCTGGCTAGTGTCACCGACGGCATCGCGGTGCAGACGCGCCCACTCCTGCATGGCGAGGTCGAGGTTGCGCCGGTTGAGCGAGCGATCGGCCGCGGCCGCCTGGATCGAGCCGAGCCGCTTCATCTTCTTCAGCTGGTCCTTCTTGCCGACGACGGCGAGGTGCAGCGCCGTGTGGCCGAAGTCATTGTGCGCGCGCGGTTCGCCGCCAGCGTCGAGCACCATGGCGACCAGCTCGTCGTTGCCGTAGCCGGTGACGAGGAGCATGGCGCTCATGCCAAGCACGTTCTTCTGGTTGACGTCGACGCCAGAGTTCAGCAGCACCTGGATGACGTCCAGGTTACGTGTGCCTGGAATGGGGGAAGGTGAAATGTGAGAGTGTGCAATGTAGGGATGTGTAATGTGCAATGTGGGGATGTGCAATGTTAGAACGTGCAATGTGGGGAAGTGCAATGTGGGATGTGCAATATTAGGGACGTACAATATGAGGATTCGTAATGTAAGGATGTGCAATGCGTAGTGTGCTATGTTTAATGTAGGGTGTTCAGTGTGCAATATGGCGATGCGCATTGTACAATATAGTGATGTGCAATATGCAACATGGGGGTGTGCAATGTGGTAATATGGGGATGTGCAATGGTAATGTGCAATGTGGGGGTGTACAATGTGGGAATGTGCAGTGTGGGAATGTGCACTGTGGAGATGTGCAATGTACAATGTGGGAATGTGCAATGTTGATATGTGCAATATGGTGATGTGCAATGTGCAATATGTTTTTTGACTAGGACAGGCTAAGCAACAGACACTTCCCCGTTGAACAGTATGTGTTAAGAAGGGAACGAGTCGTTATGACTGCTAGACGACTGTATTGATACTATTACACGTAAACGAATACACGGTCATCCCTCACCTCCAAAGGCGTAGCCCAAGGCCGTGCTCTTCTGCATGTCGAGCGCGCGCACGTTGGCGCCGTTCTTGAGCAGCATCGTCACAGCCTCCATGTTGCCGTGGAACGCTGACGTCATCAGTGCCGTTGTGCGCAGTGCGGCGAACGGGAAATCCACATGGGCGCCATGCTTCAACAGCACCTGGCACGGGTTTCAACAGGATAATGTACAATTATGCTATTATGCCTGAGGAATTTAACCGCGACCCCATTGTATAGTAACATGTGATAAATCAGTTGCCTGCAGTAATATACATTCACCCATCAGATGACGTCACGGCATGATTACATTAGATCGGTTTACGAATAAATTCTTATGAGGAAATGTTATGAAACGTTGGTGCCTCTGGAACGCTTGTGGTACTATTGCAAGCGATGTATGTTTTTAGGCAAACACGCAGCAGCGGATCCAGGGGCGTCTTAGGGATCTCAAGACCTTCTAGGCCAAGGAGGGGGGGGTCTTAGAACCCCCTGTGTCCGTGGCAAATATTACGGTAAAGGACAACGTATATAGGCATACACCGTAACTAGTGTCAATGTAAAGACTGGAGAATTAGCAGCCGGCTAATATTAACCCTTTTGTAAGTAGAACGACACGACCCCCTGCCAACAAGCCTAGAGCCGCCCCTGAACATGCATATAATTAACACTTCTGAGAACGATGTTTAAAATGGACAAGTTGGATGATGTGGTCGCGTATCGTTTACCTCGGCCAGCTCCGTCTTGTTGAGTGCGCAGGCGACCGCCATTGGAGTCATCCCGACGTGTTGCTGGTTGATATCGGCCGTGAACATTTCGTTAAGTTCAACTCCTGATGAGCATACCTCGGCCAACTACAAACACACACGTGACTCAGTCGACGCCAGATTGACCTGTGCCTCAGTATGTTTCTGTCTCTATATATTCTCTGTCTTTTTGTCTGTGTGTGTGTCTCTGTCTGTCTCTCGCACTCACTCTCGATTGCCTCCACTGTATCCCATACTCTTTGCATAAAAGTCTATGTTCGTTCATCTGTCCGTTAGTGGTCATTATACAATACAATACAATACAATGCAATATAATACAATACAATATAATACAATACAAAACACTTCCATTGCGCTAAACAATCGATTACTCAGTCTCGGCTGCGCACTAAAACAAAAGGGGTTAAGCAGTTTCTAATCGATTAGCAGTTCCAGTAGTAAACAGTTGGATTGGTACGCTGATGAACTATGGGGGATAAGTGAGTTTTTAAACAGGTATGTTTTTAGTTTACGGCGAATTGTTATTACATTTCCCACGGACTTAACTAACAGGGAGTTCGTTCAGTGTAGCAACTGAGAAATCTCTTGTTCCGACGTTTGTCTTAACACTGGGAACGAAAAGTAGATTATAATTAGATATGATCGAACCTGTCTGGGCTGTCTTGCAGGAGTGGGCAGCGGGTGTAAATATGCTGGTTGTTTTGATGAAAGTGCTTGATAAGCCTTTGCGGAGATCTTAAAAATAATGCGATATCGGACAGGGAGCCAATGCAATGGTTTAAGAAGGGGCACCGAGGGAAAGGAGCTAGGAGACCGGGCAACTACCCTTGCGAAATAATTTTGCACACGTTCAAGTTTCAAAATGTCAGTGAGAGCAGTATTATAAAAAAGGGAATTGCAACAGTCAAGTTTACTGCTAACAAAAGCAGTTGCAATAGTACCGCTTGGCAAATATGTTGTCTAAAATTAACATTATAGATCAAACAATAAGAAGCTCAGCTTTAACTGTGCATTTAACTTTTTAAGTTCAATGAGCAATTTGCATCCGGGGTGGCCAAAGAAAGGTAGATCAATATAGGATTAAATACTCAATGGCGTATAGTGCTGGGCAACAGTAGGTACATAACGGGGAAGTGACTAAGACGGACAAGGGGATCACAGCAATGAGTAATCGCTAGGTACATAACGGGGAAGTGACTAAGACGGACAAGGGGATCACAGCAATGAGTAATCGCTAGGTACGTAACGGGGAAGTGACTAAGACGGGGGATCACAGCAATGAGTAATCGCTGAGACCTAAGTTTATCGATATCTGATTCGCAATTAAACGAATTACCACTATGGGGTCGTCAACAACACTATGGGGTCGTCAACAACCCTATTATGGCGCATTGTCGTGCCAATATTAACGCACGGCGCTCGCTTAATGCGAGCCTGAAAGGGGTAGGGCGCAGTTACATCGGATAACAACGAACCATTAATCTACAGCTGCAGAAAGGCTTTCAGCCGAGTCCGCCATGGGGCGCTCTTACCTGTGCGACGTCATCACTCAAGATGGCGGCATGAACTGCTGCCAGTCCCTGGTCGACCATATTACGGTTGTCATATTCTGTCAACAAAGCAACGGGACAGGTCAATGTTACTTCCGCGATCACGACAAACGAACGGAGCGACTTTGAGATAAGCATTAACAGATATGATTTTTAGACAATCAAATACCAATTTACATACGACACTAAAAACGTCAACATTGTCACAATGCAAAGAAATAAACTATGACCACTCTATGTTGTCTGCAATTTTGTGGGGACGTCTGAAACTCGTGCCGTCCACATGTTAGTCAATATGATACTGCGGACGAAGTGTATAATCCAATGTAGACAGTTATTCTTTCACGTATCCAGTAGTCGTTAATATCACTTTATGCACGGACATGTTTCCGTTTTAATCCTACGCATAGTCACGCATATGTTCAACATGTTACTGTGTCGGTGGTTGAAACGTGTTCATTTATGTTCGTATGAAGTTAAAGCGGTAGCCGTTTACAGGTCTGATCCACTTAACATTCTTTTCAGTTAAAGAAACAAACTACCAAATCGACATATGTTTTACCACACAGCGACGGGAATACGTGTGTATGAAAATAAATACATCAGCACTGTAATAAAATTAATTATCGCTGGAAATAGCTGTCACGCACACTGCCTCACACTTGCCCCCGCCACTTACTGCGGCACCATTAGTCGGTACCATGTCACCGGGCCGCATAACACGGGCGGCCATCCGCAGACAGACCGATTAGCAGTGAGTCGCTGTTCGTTGGTAGAACTACAGAGTGGTTGAATTTCGCCCGCAAGCAACGACGTGCTAGCGACACGAGACCCCGAAACAGGTGGCTGGGTAAACCACGAACAAGTAATGATTATTAGTTTGTTGTTTCGGAAGTGCATTGCAAACATATTTCGCCTTCTCGTTCGCCGATCTCCCACCATGGCCTGCAGACGTTTCCCCCGTTACTGTCTGGTAACACGTCCGAAAATCTTCGATTTAATTTTTGCCATGGTAATTCACAAAATAAACACGTGATGCAGTCAACACTACACTAACATCAAAGTTCGAATGCATCAAATATTGTATTTGTGTTGTCTCTTCATTAACCCAACGGTTCTTTCCTGTAGAATTGTACGTAGACAAAACAAATGGATCGGTCTATACTCCCCAACACTGGCGCCACGCAGCATATCACCACTGCCACAACTTCATAATAAATTCAAAATGGACAGTTGCGGCGTGATACAAAGAAATGGTTAGCTGGGTGACGTCATTGTTGTTTGCCACATGTTACGTCATAACAACTGTGCACTTGAGTAACGTAACATAGTAAAACAAAACCGAACGTTGTTTTGTTTCTAGACACATAATTCAACGCAGACACTATCCACAATCTGAGAGATTTCTTGACACAAATTAGGTGTTGACGAAATAAAATAAAGATGTGTAGAATCTGCTCATCAAATGTAAGATGTGACAGTGGTGAATGGTGAGTGGCGCCTCTAGTGGGGAGTTTGGGATCGGTTGAAGCAACTTCTTGGACGTTAAAGTTATCCAACTTTCTCACTACATGCGCTGGCCTATATTTACCAGTCGCCAAGGGGTGTCGCATGGCCAGCCATCTTTTACCGCTTGCTGTTTTTGTTTTGTTTATAATTGCGCATGCATGTTTTATACACCGAAAGCTGCCGACCTCGGAAATAAATAATTTACCGTTGTACGGTGCAGTGAAGCACACTATAACCGCTGTGTTTTTCTCAGAGCCTGTCATTTGTATACACGAGACAACTGGGTTGTGTCGCAACTGAGGCCGAGAGTGCCTTCAACCTCCATATTTATGAGGGCCTGGCGACGTTGTCACTGCAATGCGAACTGTGTCACTGAGTAAATGATGTCGCGCAACAGTTGGACTATCGCTGGATGCACCCACGGAGGTTGGCTATGACAACACCGACCGGGTGTATTGCGAGGCAGCGTGTGCCGCTGTACCGCACACATGTCTGCAGTAACACGCGTGTTTTCAGTAACTCGCGTATCTGCAGTTCATTTGCATGTTTGCAGTTCATTTGCATGTTTGCAATAAATTTCCATGATTTCAGTACAGTCGCATATTTGCAACACATTCGCACGTTTGCAGTACACTCGCCTGTTTTGCAGTACAGTCGCATGTTTGTAGTACATTGGCATGTTTGCTGCACACTCGCATATTTGCAGCACCCTCGCATGTTTGCAGGACAGTCTCATGTTTTGCAATACCGTCTCATGTTTGGAACACACTGACCTAGTTAGCACCAGGGTTGAAAAAAATCATGATTGTTTAGATGAAAAAAATCGGATTTAAAAAAAATAAATCGGATGTTTTTGATTTTTTTAATCTGGTATATAGACATTTATATATATGTTTATATTTATAAACTCTTTCAAACGTGTTCTATTCAAATCGATTTGGGTACTTGTCTTAACAGAGAGTACATGATGTTTGTTTATATAAAGACATTAGACAATGTTCACAAAGCCTCACCCCCTGTAGTTGCATAATCTGTCTTGCAAAGGAAAGCATGATGTGTGGCCTTAGCCGTGATAATTATTGTTTGCCTATAGGGTGGATTAACACCTGCCCAGGGCTCTGTGTACTAAGGGTCTCTAACCAGACGGCAAACTGGTACAGTATTAGACAATTGTAGCCCCGACTGTCTCACTTGAGTCAACATACTGAATTGGTAACAACTAGCACAAGCTTTAACTCGGGGCTTCTGACTTGAAAAGATACTTCCTCCTGACAAGTTTGTGTGGCTTCACTGCATTCAGAAAGGGAATAGCTCAAACATACACAATATCATAAAATATTTGACTATCAGGCTATCTGGTGACAATACAACTACACAAGTATGTGCACATTGTGCTTTTGTATTAAAAAACAAACAACACTTTGTTGATCTCGATGCTTGTAAACAATTATTTGTGTTAAATTCATATAAATCAGCGTTTAAAAAAATCGGAAATAAAAAATCATAAATCAATGATTTGTTTGAGTGATTCATGATTTAAACCAAATGATTTAGATCCAACAACCCTGGTTAGCACAACCTGATATATTTGCAGCGCATCTGGAATTGACTAACACTAAAAATATATTATATCGTTTGTAATTCAGAAGGTGACACATTGCTTTATCGTGTAGCGCATCAACCACTGCGCAGAAGGTGTTTCGCTTCCAACTCGAACGCCTGCTCATTCAAATAACTTACATATTTATTAATCTTCGCCGCTCTGAATAAGCGAAATCACAATTCCTGTAGTGCATTTAACAAGGATAATAATCATAATCTGTAATCAGAATAGCATTGTTACTTGAAAGGTTTAACAAATAAAAAAAGGAACCGGAAATAATATTCTTATAAAAAATAGCAGAAATGCTACACACTCTGAAGCAACTTGATAAACGGAAGCAACGCTAAAACATCTAAACATAGATAGCAAAAGAGTTCGTCTCAAAATATAAAGGAAAACAATAATGACAATCTTTGAAAACAAGCAGAAGATCAAAATGTAGAACAAAAGACAGTAAAACACAATCTTATAAATGTCATGGACAAGAAAGGAAGAGGCTCCCTCAACTAACTTTTAACTCTCAAGACTACTGATAATATACTGGTACCGGGACCCGTTTCTCGAAGCATAAGAAGATCCCTGAACCCATTTATCTATAGAGATTATGTATGCGTTTCTGAAGTAATATTGTTTTGAGGATCCACGGGGTATCCCAAACAACCCCTGGAAACACTGACACATTTGTCGCTAGATAATGACGTCAGTTCTATTATAGAATGATCAATAATCAACGGACGCGAGTGACACGAGTAAAGCGGACGACAAATATGCAAAACTGAAGATTGTAAAACATTGCAAAGCAATTTAACAAAAGCTAACAAGATTGCTATCCAAAGTATAAAAACCGTTAGACAAATGGACAAGGAAGCGATTAATTTATCGAGAGTCCAAAGATTATTCAGCTGTGTGTAACCCGCCGTTCTGATATATTTGGCAGTGTTGTGTTTACACATATTCACGTTATTGGTATTTACACAATTTAAAGAGGTCGCCCTGTAGAACATTGTGACGAAGCTCAGTAATATAAATAGAATATGGAAATAATGACAAAATATGCCACATGACTACACTGGCTCGACGTGTGTAGCGAAGGCCATGTGCTATGCCGGCAACGAAAGTAGGTAAACATTAGTTGTTAAGTAGGTAAGTAAACAAACTAGGAAACTAAATACGTAGGTAATCGAGTAAGATAATACACACAGAGCACATATAAACGAAACATGATCCAGTACTTGTTTCATATCACACAGCAATCTCCTCGCCGTCTCGGTTATGCTTTACACGTATAACCACCTCACCTCCATCCAAGTGTAGCCTTCCACAAACAAAATCATCCGGTCGTCCAATCACCTGTATATACATATTGATTTGCGACTCGTAAACGCAGATAACATATCTCGCCCGCGCGAAGAGCGACGTGTATCACGATCAAGTGTAACGTTAAGCTTGAGATCATATCCACAAGAGTGTCATTAACGTTGTGATATAAGGTTTCTGGACAGTCTGGGCGAAGTGTACACGAACTGTCATGTTTTATAGCTCTTCGTCGCTACGCCACAATCGCTACGCCACAAGCCGTGAATTCTGCATTGTATGGAGTACGTCTGCCGCCTTGACAGACATGTTACTGGTACCTTAACCGATGGCGATCTAACATCGAATAAACCCTCGTCGTTCCGACTGGAGCTTAAGGTCGAAATAAGACATCTCCGCTACACTATACTCAGACTTGCTTCTTCGTTTCTTACGACGTTGTACCTTTCTGCTTAATTTTTTCATCGATTGGCCACATCCGGGTATTCTTTGGTCTTTCCTTTGAGCGTTCCATTCCGCAGCCGGTCGTATTTAATATTTCCAAATATGTGCTGTGTCCAGTTATATTACCCTCAGTCAAACCCTTGCTTGTCACTGCTTGTCACTGCTTGTCACTGCTTGTCACTGCTTGTCACTGCTTGCACAAACAAGTCTAATTAGACTATAATACCTTCTGGCGAATGCATTCAAAACAACATATAATTTGCTGCCCTGGTTATCTGAAGAGTCAAACCAGAGTGATATTTTTTATTTCCGATTTTTTTGATCGCTGATGTATATGAATTTAACACAAATAACTGTTTACAAGCATTTACATCTACAAAGTTTTGTGTATGTTTGAGCTATTCACTTTCTGAATGCAGTGAAGCAGCCACGAAACTTGTCTTCCAGAGGAAGTATCTTTTCAAGTCAGAAGCCCTGAGTTAAAGTCCACTTAGAGCTGGTGCTAGTTGGCACCAATTCAGTACATTGACCCAAGTGAGACAGTCTGGGTTACACTTGTCTAATGATGTACAAGTTTTCAGTCTGGTTGGAGACCCTTGAAGTACACAGAACCCTGGACAGGTGCTAATCCACCCTCCCAGCAAACAATAATTATCAGGGCTACAGCCACAGACACACAGCATGCTTTCCTTTCCAAGACAGATTATGCAACTACAGGGGGTGAGGCCTTGTGGACATTGCCTAATGGCTGGATTCGTCCCAATGAGTGCCACGAACAATTTAAAATTGGATCAAATAAAATATTTTTTTATTATTATGCATGTCTTTTAAAAAGACAGTTTTGTTGCTGTTGTAAATCAATGCGTTGTGTTATGCGATGTGTTATGTTATGTGATGTGTTATGCGTTGTGTTATGTGTTGTGTTATGCGTTGTGTTATTGTGTTATGTGTTGTGTTATGCGTTGTGTTATATGTTATGTTATGTGTTATGTTATGTGTTGTGTTATGCGTTGTGTTGTGTTATGCGTTGTTATGTGTTGTGTTATGTTGTGTTATGTTATGTTGTGTGTTGTGTTATGTGTTGTGTTATGTGTTGTGTTATGTGTCAATTCTATTTTGAGTTTGTTTCTGGGACATTTTATTGAAGTTTCGAATCTGCGTGTTATCCGTCACGGAACAACACAAATGCAAAACTGGTTTTAAGCTGATTGTTTTGTTTGTCATTTCTCTGCCCAGAGCCACAGACAGGTGAATGTGTTGTATTTTGTGTCCATGTTCACCACGACCTGTAATGTACACTCCTGTCTCTTGTTTACTCTCAGTCGTTTTTATCTGGTGTACATTCATTATCGGGACTACGCTTTGTCTGTTTTCTGTAACAGTCAGTTGGTCTTTTATTACACATGCGTGCGTGTGTAAGTGCGTGTGTGTCTGCGCGCGCACGTGTGGCAACAAATATATGCAATCTGTAGCATTATCTCTTTAGTTGATGTCCAACACGTGCCATGTTGACTGTGTTTCACCATGATACAAGGGTAATACAATACGCCCCAATGTTTTATGTTAAGGTCTCAAGCAATGTAAATAACATCAAAGTAATCCTTCTAAACAACAGAAACAACATTCCAGTTAGGAACTTAGGATATAGGAGGAGAACTTAGAAAACGTTGATGGTTTCGTAAGCGTAGGAGTGGTGGGTGTTATCTAAACACGGAGGAGCCCAGGAGATCATCAAGAGAAGGCTAACTTTGGTAAGAGTTGCATTCATGGCAGTCAAACAATTCTGAAAATCTACCAAGAATAGCACCAAGACAAAACTGAAAATCTTCAAGAGCAATGTTATTGCAGTGCTATCATATGGAGCCGATATGTGGAGAATGACACGAATAGATGAGAGAGAATACATTAAACGTATTTCAAAGAACATGGCTATGACGAATGTTAAAAATACACTGGCCAATGAAAGTGTCAAATAAAGAGCCATGCAATCGCTCTTGCCTGTCACCAATATGAGAAGACATCAAGATCAGATGATGGAGAGTTGAAGATAGATCGACCACTCATTTAGGAGAGATAGAAATAACAACACAGGTGTAGCACTGACCTGGGCGCCTGTAGGTAAACGGAAGAGGTGGGCCAAAATGAACATAGATAAGGACTGCTGAAGCACAGGGCGGATTTTTGCAGATGGCAGAGAACACAGTTAAGAGATCGTACGAAATGGTGGATGTTACTGCGTGGCCATATACATCAACCAGGGGGCGAAGAGGAAGAAGGAGAACCGTGTTACATTGGTTATTGTGCAATCGCCGAACTCTGTAATGGTGGTCAGCGAATAAGTAAACGACTGTACCAGCCCTGCAGTTCACTGGGGTAGTTGGAATGAGAATGGAATGTGTAGGAAATGTTTGTACAAACAGTAGTGCATAAATCATGCTCGTTTTAATCACAGTTGCCACACCCACACCACTGTTCTAAACCAGATGGCTCAAACTGCAACTCGCTATAGCGCCTGTCCCACTGTTTTTGCGACAACGCTATGTCTTTGGTCTGTACATCGTAAACAACGACACCCGGCACTAACACATAAGTTGTTTTGTTAGATTAGTGAGTCTATCGGTGGAGGCAACCGTTTGTGTGAGTACACATTTGCCCCTTTCTTGCGTGGGATATTTTGGAAGGGATGTGTCGCTTTTAATTTCTCATCTAAAAGAGAAAAAAATTTTTTTTTCAACTTTCATTCCATAAGCATGGTGCTACACGATCCGGCAGTAAGTATTTGTGAAATGTAGTTATGATCATATTTAGTAACGTGTTGGTCATGTGTAGTTGTGAAACCGTGTGACCACGTGACGACATCATCTTATTATGCAAAAGATATTTTAATGCTTGAGAAAGTGCAGCGCAGGGCAACAAAACTGGTAGTAGGATTCAAGGAATTTACATACGAGGAAAGATTAACACGACTAAGACTATAGAAATAAAAGAACGGAGATTACGACGACATTTAATTGAGACTGTTAAGTTGTTAACTGGGAAAGAGAACATAAACCCTTATAAGATTTTTAACATTAATCTAAATAACCTCAGAGACCACAGTAAAAAAAATTAACAAACAACAACGTATGAAGCTATGCAAACGCCGATTTTTCAATCAAAGAGTGGTGGATGTATGGAAATCATTGCCCGATAATATTATATATGCAACCTCTACTAACATAACAATAGAATAGAAAAAAACTGGGTTCAGATATGGGCGAATTATAAAAGGCTTATCAGTAGTAGCCTTACAAATGCCAATTACTTGTAAGTGTAAGCGTAAAACATATACCAGGAAGTCGTAGAGCATTCAAAGGGAAAATTGAAGATCTGACCACCGAGGCCACCGCCTACGGTCAGGAGGAACCCACGTAAAGCTAACGTCAAACTGTATAATTTTGACTTCCTGGTTTGGATTATCATGTTAGATGTCCTTTACACGATGACATTACCTTCGAATTATGTATCACTGATTTAGCAGTCAGTGTATATACGTGCTTCGAGTGGCCTCGTTTATCTGTTGTATTTTTATCCAAGCGGCTTAATGGTTGATGTGATGTATAAACTTTATAGATGTACAAACGTTCACGTATTGTTTAGACATAGGCGTACCCACACACACAGATAGTCGTGTTTATTTTTAATCCATCAAGTTTGATATATCGTGTTGTCGCGGATGCAATAACCATTGCCTCACAACCACCTGGTAGGTGCACGCGTCACGCCTAATCCCATTAAACACTGGCTCCTACTCATGCTAGAAAACATCGATTTTCCTGCTCAGACGATACAGTGCACTGCGATATGGTGGCGTAGCTCTCACAAATAACACTCTAACCTCGCTCGTGCAGCGTGATTCCCACGGCAATTACCCCCGACGTTGATGGCATAATCAGTTAGAGCAAAGGGTCGCGGTACAGGTACGGCCCGTAGGTATATTCGGCTGAGCGTAGCACACCTGGCGCTGTTGTTTCGGACCGACTCGTGGGCATAAATGAACTTACTTGGAGCCGCCATGCTGTTTCGTTCGACCGCAATTACAAGGCAGAGCAGTCAGATGTAACTGTTGTCATATCCTCCGTGTAACCCGCGTCGGTATGCGTGTTTAACGCGGCGAAGTCCGGTGGTTCGGTAGTGACCGGCTGACCTTACGTGCACACATACAAACAGCAGTGTCACCGTTCGTCTGTCGGCTAGCCCACCTGTACTGTTCACGGTATACCTGACCGCACAACTGGGTCAACGACGCGGCACCGGCTGCAGATCGGTGTATTCGCGAGGCGTAGGAACAACAGAGAAAGCGCCGCCGGCTACGCTTGAATGGTGACGCCCTCTCGCGATCAACGCTAGCGCAGGCGAGGCGAAAAAACGCCTTGCCTGTACTGTAAGCAGGGTTCGAAATGACCACTGACTCTTGGGGTGTCCCCTAAAAATATTTTTTTAAATCTTGTTAAAAAAAATTCTTTACAGGCAATGTAATGGCCATTAGCGCCTATTTTTGTGTGAAAAGACTTGATAAAATGTGGGACCCCTAGCTTACATTTGTAGCAATATTTGTAGCAATAAAGTATTAACCACATTTTGCAACACCAAGCATTGGCATATGTCTTAACGGGGAATACTAGATATGGGGGGGAGGTAGTTGGATACTGTCAGTCTGAGGTCAGTTAGCAGCCAAGTCCGGCAGTGGGTTGATGTCGTAATGGTGAATTTGATAAAACAAAAGGTAAAAAGTAAGTTCTTATGTATCGCAGTATCCGCTCAACAGCTTTACAGTTTCACAAACCTGTTCATTCCAACATACACTCAATTTTTGTGGGAAGCAAAAAACGGAGTTACGGGTGGGATGCCAGCCATATAGCCAACCAGAGCAGCACACTGGTTGAAGTGATGGGAGAATGGAGAGGGACAACACTTACCTTACCGGGGACAGTGACACAAGATGGACAACGATTGCGCAAACACATTTATTCATATAACCGATTAACGTAGAACAGGAAACCAACACAGACGGAGAAGCACTTATGTGGCGTCATTTCAGGTGCACTGGTGAAAGCAATGACCACCGCCATTGATTATTGTTATTCGTTATGTTTTGTGAGGTGCGCCGGATATGAAGTCAGTTGACGATGCTTTGTTTCTTTCATCAGTTTGTTTGTTAGTTTGTTTGTTAGTTTGCTTGGTCATAACGTTAATACTTGGTCATAACGTTAATACTTGGTCATAACGTTAATACTTGGTCATAACGTTAATACTTGAGAGTGGAATTTCAATGCCTTATAAAGACGAATGTCAACCAACTCGACTCCAATTTCCGCTGACGACGGATCTCAGTGAGTCAAAACAGTCGCCCCACCTAGCGGGTCTTACAGATACACAGAGTTGACAGCGTTTGTCACCATTGACGAAATATTAAACCTGTCATTTTAATCATTCACTCACTGTGTGCGTGTGTGCGTGCGTGCGTGTGTGCGTGTGTGCGTGTGTGCGTGTGTGCGTGTGTGCGTGTGTGCGTGTTTGCGTGTGTGCGTGTGTGCGTGTGTGCGTGTGTGCGTGTGTGCGTGTGTGCGTGTGTGCGTGTGTGCGTGTGTGCGTGTGTGCGTGTGTGCGTGTGTGCGTGTGTGCGTGTGTGCGTGCGTGCGTGTGGGGAAGGGTTTGGCAAGCGTGTTCATCCCAAGTTGCGTAGTGGTTTGAACGTTGGGCTCTCAACCGAGAGAACCCGGGTTCGAATCCTCTTGCTGCTGTTTCGAAGCTTTGGCAATTTCGTTCAACCCACATGTCCACAGTTCACTCAGCTGTACAAATGAGTACCTGGTTACCGACAGAGATAGATATGTGAACGACTAGTCTACGCCCAGCAATTGAAGCCGACATGGTGTTGGATTGAGCAAGTCTGCCGGGGGTAAAGTGCTTTGAACAATCCCAAGGATTGGATACCGGGCTATATAAAAACGTACCTTTGTACCTTTGTGTTTGCGCGTGTGTGCGTGTGGTCGTGTGTGCGTGTGCGCGCGTGCGAGCGCGCGCATATGTCTCAACATTACATGAATGTTTGCACATCACGTCAGCCATTAAGCCGCTTGGATAAAAATACAACTGATAAACGAGGTCACTCGAAGGTGGCAGTTGTATCAATGAAACAAAAGTAAATATCATCTCGCAACTACAGTTAACATAATAATTCGGGCTTAGACACATCACAACTACACGCACAATCCACATAATCATACGAATTACAAGAAATGGGAAACTAATCATTATTCAAATGTGTTCAGCTTAGTAGGCCTACTGTGACTCAATCTCAGGCTCGATGTCTGAGACTGAATGAATCTAATTAAGTCCAACAATGACTTCCAGGCTTCGTATTTCGTTTTCGGAACAAAACACAAACTATTCTGGGTATACGGATATTTAGCTTCAACCGTGCAATGCATTCTTTATTCTGGAAACAAAAACTGCATTATGAAAATAAAACTTCAGTCGCATGTAAAGTTAACAAACACATGCAACTGACTTTTAACACTCGTTTGTGAAGTCACGCTTGAGATTTGACTCCGATAATCAAGGTTTAGTAATCTCCGTTTAGTTTGCAGGAAATCGGAAATATTAACGGAACTATTACATAGGGCCTAATTCTGATTTAATTATAAATTCAAAATGGACGTTTAGCGGAGTGATATACACGACTGATAGTCTGGGCGACGCCATTACTGTTTACGACTTGTTATACATAGCGTTTGTGCACTCAAGAGATGTAAAAGAGGTCCATACAAAAACGAGCGTTATTGTGTCTATCGTAAAATTTCAACACAACATACTATCCACAATCGCATGCAACTGAAATCATGAGATTTCTTGACGAAGAAGGAATTTACCAAATGAAATAAAGATGTGCAAACTCTGCACTTAAAGGCAAGCTGTGACAGGGGTGATTTGCAAGCGCGGAGGTTGGTTCGTACATTTTACTAACACTGAACGACGTGCGTCATTTATTTAGTGTAAACCTTGTTTTGTAAAGGGTCTATTCCCCTCTCGGACGATCACACACATACACACGCACACGCACGCACGTACGCACGCACGCACACACGCACATACACACGTCCACATCCAGCAAGTTATGCTGTTCCTGTTAATCCATATGTTCCAGTGATGAAAAATAGGAGTGATTCATTCCATGGCACAGTCGATTTATATGTTATCTTTTACTCTATGGAATATGTATTTACTGGGACATGTTTGTAGTCTGCCACGATTTGACAACGTAACGTAAACCGCATATTTAGAAGTTATAGGCATTTCGCAAGATTCTACCCTGTCGTTGTTTTGGTGGTTGCAAGGCAATTTGGAGGGGAGGGGGGAGACAGCCAACAAAACATTATACCGGTTTAATAAGAATTTTTTATTTGAACGTTTCAAAAGATACAGACGTACATCCGTGTTAACAATGCAACATTATATAGTATAAGTTTATAATTTTACAATGAACGTGGTGTGTATTAAGATAAAACAATAGGTGTAGGGTCAGGATATTCCTCTAAAACTTACTCTATCGAGGAGCCACCTTATGAATTAAAATATTTATAAGTTAGTAAATTAGTTGGCCTAACAAGTTATGTTCTTTCAAAGAGAGAAATAAATAAATAAATATAAGTTAGTTCGTCAAACAAGTGTAATTCAAGTGTAATAGAAGGAAACCAAAGTGTGCGTGCGTAGGTGCGTGCGTGAGTGCGTGCGTGCGTGCGTGTGTACCTGTAAATCTACAAAAGTGTGTATTCTCTTTGTATAGTTGTGAATATGTGCGTTTGTTGAGTGCGTGCGCGTGTTTACTTGCATGTTTTGTCAGTGTTGGTTCTGCCTACATGTATAACAATTTGTAGTGTTGCACGAGGTTTCATAGTTTTGTATGTACTGATGTTTGGCGTAGTTCACAAACCCGTTGAGACTCTGTGTGATGATGGTTTCTTTTACCAGAGCTGGTGTATTGTTGAAACTGTTAGGTAGATTGTGTCTCAGGCATCGCTTAGCAAATTCATGTTGTGTTTTAAATATATGTAATTCATATTGTCTTCGTGTGTTGTATTTAGTGTCAGCTGCCAATTTTGTAGGTACGATGGTAATAGATTGTGCATACATTTATAATAGAACTTGAGTTCTTGTAATCTTAGTAAATCTGTGATTTTTAATCTTTTGAAAAGCGTGAGTGTGAGTTGTATCTATCTACTCATTGTAAGTATTATAACAGCCTTCTTTGGTACTTTGTATTTTCTTTCAATTTGAGAGCCCCATGCCATTATGCAATAGTTCATATGTGGTATAACTAGTGTATTGTATATGACGTTTTTATATTTTGGTGATTTTAGAATGTTTCCCCCATGTTAAATTTGTGTCCAGAGTTAGACCTAGGAAATTGAATTCATTTACTTTTTGATGTGGAAAAGCATATATTATCTCGATTTTTTTATGTTTAGTGACAGCATATTAATTACATATTAATTACATATTAATTACATATTAATTACATATTAATTACATATTAATTACATATTAATTACATATTAATTACAAGCCATTCATTTATTTTACATACAAAGTTCGTCGTTAATTAAAAAACCCAGCATCAATGTTCTCCATATTTTAAAACTTGTTTATCATACTTGAAAGGGTAGTGTCGTCTGCGTAAGTTATAAATTAAACATTTCACTGGACTGTGAAATATCATTTATGTAGATTATAAACAACAGTGGCCCAAGAATAGACCTCTGTGGGACACCATTGGCCCAAGAATAGACCTCTGTGGGACACCAGTGGCCCAAGAATAGACCCCTGTGGGACACCAGTGGCCCAAGAATAGGCCCCTGTGGGACACCAGTGCCAATGTCAATGTTTTAGATTTAGTATCGCCCAATTCTACACATTACTTTCTATTTGTTAGATAGCTGTTGAATAGTTTCAGTGTATTTCCCTAGTGTACAATAATTTCAGTGCATTGCCCTAGTGTAGAATAGTTTCAGTGTAGGGCCCTAGTGTAGAATAGTTTCAGTGTAGGGCCCTTGTGGTGTTTGGTTGTGTTTGTAGGTGCATTAACTCCGTGTAAATGGCCTACACACCACTCCCAACGGGACAATTCCACAAAAACACACTTGTACGCACACATCTTGTTACGAAGCACATGTTCTACTCAATAAATGGCTCCGATGGTCATTACTGATGCGATTCATGTTCACCGAGCGACGAAATTGATTTTCGTTTAAGTGCCGACGAAGTGCGTATTGATTAGGACGCGGCAGTAGCAGGTCGCATCCTGGACACTATTCCTAACTGGCATCGCGATAGGCCTAATTCGTTGTACATAGGCCGGTAGTGCTTTAGTTACATTCAAACATCGAATTTACCCATTCATGCCACATTTGTTTGCGACTAAAAATATCGAAAGCGAATCTTCAAATCGATGTTACAATCTGCATTTTGGAAACATCAACCCCACTTCCGGTTTTTCGCAAGCCAATCGCTGCTCCAATCGATCAGTTTGCATAGCAGCGACACCTGCAGCGACACATATAGTGCGTTATTAACACAGGCAGCTGCACGAATTTAGGTTGACGCAACAGCATCTGGTAGTGTTTGTGGTAAAGCAACATCACATTAACCAGTGGCGACATCAAGCGACGAAGCGACTGCTGAGTGATTCACTCTCGGAGCTGCAGCAGAGATGATCGGGCTGGAATAGGTATCCGGGGAAACACATCGTTCGATTCGCCAGACGGCGAAGCTCTGACTCTGACAGATGTTATTCATAACCTGGTAATTGGCTGCCTCGGGTTGAGTGACGATGTCAAGACAGCGAGGATATTGTTGCTTGTTGTGAACAAGTAAATTGGTTGTAGAGCGACAATGGATCGCGCGGAAGGATTGTACCGCCAGGTCGCTCATGCATCCGCCAAGTGGCTTCTCCTGTGCACGGCCGTAACGCTGCTCTGTCCGACGAGTAGGTACCGTTTGTTATTTCCGCTGCCTGTCGTAAATCGTGTCATTTCTAACCCCACCAGTTTTGTTTGTTTGTTTGTTTGTTTGTTTGTTTGTTTGTTTGTTTGTTTGTTTCCAGCACTCGGGACGTTCTATTAGTCAGTATATTGTGGGTACCAGAATTTGATGGTTTTTTGAGGTCTCATTCAACTATTCAGCCTATTCCAGAACATCATCGCCAAGTCGATCTTTCTATGCTGGGACTGAGGGTGATCACTGCCAGAGTGCATGTCGTCCTCGCTCGTTCTTTACGTCCCGATTAATGGGATGGGCCCGACATTAACGTGATCGTCCGAGTCACAGTCCCCAGTGTAGAGAGCCAAAATGACCTGTCATGAACTGTTGTCAGCTAAAGGCGTTTAAAAGATGTGGAAATACATAGTATTCGTACACACCCGTACATGTTTCCGTTGAGTATAATTCCTACGATTCCTGATGTGTTGCCGCGAATATTCAATCAATTATGTTTATCATCTGTACTATATATTATCATCTGTACTATATATTATCACGTGTACTATATATTATCATCTGTACTATATATTATCATCTGTACTATATATTATCCTGCACAATTAGGACATCTGCGGTATGTTTGCATGCTGCCAGGCCTGGGGGATTCACACAAGTAACACCCATGAGCAACTGACACCTCTGTAAAAACACCACGTGTAAATAAACACGTGCGTGTACTGCATGTACTGCGGTGTAGCCGTGCGTGGTTGTATCCATGTAAGAGTTACACCAATAACAACATGATGCGCGAATCTATTTCAAAGCCGGGAGGACACAGTTGTCTACGTGACGCCAAACCGGCTACTTCTTATTTTTCAACGTTGTCTCAGTCAATTTGTTTGAAACAATATCAGTGTGTGACCCGAGGAGGCGCCTGTATGTAACAGATGTGATCAGTGTTTTTCTACCATGAAATTAGTTTAACGTTGTGATGAACTTCCGCAATTCAACTAGATAAAGGCAAGAATATTTGTTATGTTGTGGTCGTGGGATACATACAAGCACGTACAGCTACTGTATGCGTATGTATACGTGCATGTGCGTTTTGATGCGAGTGTGTTCGTGTGTTCGTGTGTTCGTGTGTGCGTGTGTGCGTGTGTGCGTGTGTGCGTGTGTGCGTGTGTGCGTGTGTGCGTGTGTGCGTGTGTGCGTGTGTGCGTGTGTGCGTGTGTGCGTGTGTGCGTGTGTGCGTGTGTGCGTGTGTGCGTGTGTGCGTGCGTGCGTGCGTGCGTGCGTGCGTGCGTGCGTGCGTGCGTGCGTGTGTGTGTGTGCGGTTTCGCGCGAATAAGACTTGACAGCAACTGTGAAAAAAACACCGACAACGAAACGAGAACTTAATTGCCAGGCAGCGTTGGAACGACGTCGATCTATCAGTCTGAAAGGTCAGCGAGACAGACTAATCTACATCGGATGTACCGGCGAAAGGAGGCTGAAACACGGTTTACAGTGGTGAATTTAACGTACAATTCCGTTTGGTTTTCGATTTTATAATCTATCTACGATTCATCGACATCTCTTGATCATAGCAACATCTATGATAGACCAATCAATGGTTCTGCAATGTGTTTAAATGGGCAGGCAGACGGGTAAACCAACATTAAGGAAACGATCAAGAACATCTAGGATGAAGTCAAACGTCTGCTGGATATGTTCAAAAGGGTTGTCCATGTACATATTATATCTCCAAGAGATGCTAAACCACCAGAAAGGTCATTAATGTCAATGCTACCATCTGGCACAGTACAACACCACAGCTCTATCATCCCAAGTAGCTTTTGTTACATCTCTTCTCGATTTCTTCATTAGCCAGATGCGGGATCGATTATCGGGAGATGTGTTCCCGGCACAGTTTCGTGATGAGTTTTTGTACAACGCCACAGTGAGTGATTGTGTTGACGCCTCGACGCCGCCCAGCCAGCAGGTCGACATGTACTGTGCTGTTCAGAGATAAGCTGAAAATGAAGTGAGGCCTTTGACCTCATGTACTCAGTAAATGGCTCATCCTCCTCCTCAGCATCATCACCATCATCACCACCATCACCATCATCATCACCATCACCATCACCATCACCATCACCATCACCATCACCATCACCATCACCATCATCATCACCATTATCACCATCATCACCATCACCATCACCATCACCATCACCATCACCATCACCATCACCATCACCATTATCATTATCATTATCATTATCATCATCATCGTCATCATCATCACCATCACCATCACCATCACCACCATCACCATCGCAATCACCACCACCATCATCATCATCATCATCATCATCATCATTACCACCATCACCATCACCATCACCATCACCATCACCATCACTATCACCATCACCATCACCATCACCATCACCATCACCATCACCATCACCACCACCACCATCATCATCATCATCACCATCATCATCATCATCATCACCATCACCATCACCATCACAATTACCATCATTATCACCATCACCACCATCACCATCACCATCACCACCACCACCACTATCACCATCACCATCACCATCACCACCATCACCATCTTCTTCTTCTTCTTTTTTCTTCTTCCCAATTTGGTCCCTTGCGGGTGGGGTGCCACATCACTTAATCTGTTCCGCTCTCTCGACGAGTCGACGAGTCGACGAGTCGTCTCCACCCAATACGATTTTCTGCCGTTCTCTCGGCTGTTCACCTCTGTGCTTTCGAGATCTATCTTAACACTCTCCATTCATCTTAACTTCGCTCTTCCTCTTCTCCTTCTACCACCCTCTTCTGCTTGTCATGCTCTCTTTGTCAATCTCTCCTCACTTATTCTCTATATGTGTCCTCCCCATCCCAAGCTGCTCCCCATCCCACGCTGCTCCCCATCCCAAGCTGCTCCCCATCCCAAGCTGCTCTCCACTACCTTCATCCTCATATGTTTCTTCATTCCGATCTCTTCTCTTAATTCCCCCAATCTTCGATCTTGTCTTTTCGGTCAAGACAACGGACAACCGTCCAATGTAAGTAATACCATCGCTTATTAAATAAAAATACGCCATATTTTATCTTGCCATAGCCATAGCCCCTAAAGTACCGATCGTCCACAACAACGCTCTACTAAACCGCTACCAGACTGCCGGTTGAATCGGCCAAAGCCAACTATTTGAATCGTTGCAGCTCACGTTTTAAAATAATCAGTTTGCCATGGTAGTAGATCTAAGCTCAAATGCGATGCCTTATAAGGTTGGGGCCGACTAAATATTGATTGGAGGATTCGCGTGCATCGTTTTGTCTACTTAATAGATTAGATCAGCACTGCGGTTGGCCACCAATTGTTCTAATCTTACAACAACATCCGGCTGAATAATGTAATCGCTGATCGTTATCCTAATTAACGCTGCATCTATTGGTTCTGTGATAGGTTGTGCGATCCTCTAATGGTACAAATGTAGGTTTTGTGACAAGTTGCATAGTACTCTGTGTGGCGATGGTGTGGCAAAGAATTGGCTGACTCACGTTGGTTTCAATGGAAACAAATAACAGTACAAATCCTCACACGCGTGGCGTTTACTCGCAACCTTTGTTGGTTGTGCTGCGTGTTTTGGTTAAGTTGTATGCAACACGGCGGTCATATTATACATGTGCTGGTTCTGGTTTACATTACATGTGACCCATATACTATATGTGTTGGTTGTGTTGCAGGTTACGTAGCGCTCAGATGCTACATGTGTTGGTTGTGTTGCAGGTTACGTAGCGCTCAGATGATACATGTGTTGGTTGAGTTGCAGGTTACGTAGCACTCAGATGATACATGTGTTGGTTGTGTTGCAGGTTACATGGCGCTCAGATGATACATGTGTTGGTTGTGTTGCAGGTTACGTAGCGCTCAGATGATACATGTGTTGGTTGTGTTGCAGGTTACGTGGCGCTCAGATGATACATGTGTTGGTTGAGTTGCAGGTTACGTAGCGCTCAGATGCTACATGTGTTGGTTGTGTTGCAGGTTACGTGGCGCTCAGATGCTACATGTGTTGGTTGTGTTGCAGGTTACGTGGCGCTCAGATGCTACATGTGTTGGTTGTGTTGCAGGTTACATGGCGCTCAGATGATACATGTGTTGGTTGTGTTGCAGGTTACATGGCGCTCAGATGATGCATGTGTTGGTTGTGTTGCAGGTTACGTAGCACTCAGATGATACATGTGTTGGTTGTGTTGCAGGTTACGTAGCACTCAGATGATACATGTGTTGGTTGTGTTGCAGGTTACGTAGCGCTCAGATGATACATGTGTTGGTTGTGTTGCAGGTTACGTGGCGCTCAGATGATACATGTGTTGGTTGAGTTGCAGGTTACGTAGCGCTCAGATGCTACATGTGTTGGTTGTGTTGCAGGTTACGTGGCGCTCAGATGCTACATGTGTTGGTTGTGTTGCAGGTTACGTGGCGCTCAGATGCTACATGTGTTGGTTGTGTTGCAGGTTACGTGGCGCTCAGATGCTACATGTGTTGGTTGTGTTGCAGGTTACGTAGCGTTCAGATGATACATGTGTTGGTTGTGTTGCAGGTTACATGGCGCTCAGATGATACATGTGTTGGTTGTGTTGCAGGTTACATGGCGCTCAGATGATACATGTGTTGGTTGTGTTGCAGGTTACGTAGCACTCAGATGATACATGTGTTCGTTGTGTTGCAGGTTACGTGGCGCTCAGATGATACATGTGTTGGTTGTGTTGCAGGTTACGTAGCTCTCAGATGATACATGTGTTGGTTGTGTTGCAGGTTACGTAGCACTCAGATGATACATGTGTTGGTTGTGTTGCAGGTTACGTAGCGCTCAGATGATACATGTGTTGGTTGTGTTGCAGGTTACGTGGCGCTCAGATGATACATGTGTTGGTTGAGTTGCAGGTTACGTAGCGCTCAGATGCTACATGTGTTGGTTGTGTTGCAGGTTACGTGGCGCTCAGATGCTACATGTGTTGGTTGTGTTGCAGGTTACGTGGCGCTCAGATGCTACATGTGTTGGTTGTGTTGCAGGTTACGTAGCGTTCAGATGATACATGTGTTGGTTGTGTTGCAGGTTACGTAGCGCTCAGATGATACATGTGTTGGTTGTGTTGCAGGTTACATGGCGCTCAGATGCTACATGTGTTGGTTGTGTTGCAGGTTACGTGGCGCTCAGATGCTACATGCGTTGGTTGTGTTGCAGGTTACGTAGCGCTCAGATGATACATGTGTTGGTTGTGTTGCAGGTTACGTGGCGCTCAGATGATACATGTGTTGGTTGAGTTGCAGGTTACGTAGCGCTCAGATGCTACATGTGTTGGTTGTGTTGCAGGTTACGTAGCCCTCAGATGCTACATGTATTGGTTGTGTTGCAGGTTACGTGGCGCTCAGATGCTACATGTGTTGGTTGTGTTGCAGGTTACGTGGCGCTCAGATGCTACATGTGTTGGTTGTGTTGCAGGTTACGTGGCGCTCAGATGCTCCATGTGTTGGTTGTGTTGCAGGTTACGTAGCGCTCAAATGCTACATGTGTTGGTTGTGTTGCAGGTTACGTGGCGCTCAGATGCTACATGTGTTGGTTGTGTTGCAGGTTACGTGGCGCTCAGATGCTACATGTGTTGGTTGTGTTGCAGGTTACGTGGCGCTTAGATGCTAAATGTGTTGGTTGTGTTGCAGGTTACGTGGCGCTCAGATGCTACATGTGTTGGTTGTGTTGCAGGTTACGTAGCGCTCAGATGATACATGTGTTGGTTGTGTTGCAGGTTACGTAGCGCTCAGATGCTACATGTGTTGGTTGTGTTTCAGGTTACGTAGCGCTCAGATGCTACATGTGTTGGTTGTGTTGCAGGTTACGTAGCTCTCAGATGATACGTGTGTTGGTTGTGTTGCAGGTTTCCAAAAGTTAATTAATTAAATTACAATTATCGTAAAATAAATCAACCTCGTACATTTCTCAGGTCAGTTAAATTAAACTATATTAACCTGTCAAATTCTCCAATTAAATGAAGTTAACAATTCAATTATGTGTTGGTAAAATTTCACATTAGACACATGTGACTGCTTTTTGTACGTTTAAGCACTTGATGCAAGTCATCTTTCAAAAAATATACGGTAAAAGTTATTGTTTACACGTTTAAAACAGGTCTAAGATCACAAGTAAGTTTGTAGATGTTAATATCATGATTGACTTACAACAGAAATGTGTTGCAGGTTGCGTGGGGCTGAGATGCTACATCTGTGAGAACGAGCGCTCCAACTCGATGTGTATCAACGAAGATAACCTGTTCCCCTGCGAGACCAACATGGACACGTGCCAGACGACTGTCAGCTTTTCCGGTATTTGTGTCGTTTGACAGAAAATCGTTCGGATTAGTCACCTATTTCCGTTCGGAAATGGCAAATGCCGACAACTAGCTGCGTGCGTGGGCTGTGCACAAACACGGGGACACACAGGCCGGCGTTGATTGCGTCACATCTATGTCATTCACGTTCTATTTTGTCATCGACGTGTGTTTGGGCGTGCTTGGGTGCGCGCGTGCGCAGTGGCATATTTGGCGGGGTCATTGGGACATGGTCGCCCACATTGGCTAACATTTTTTATTTATTTTGTATGTAAGCTGTTGCACCATTACAAGGTATCAAGGTAAACTAATGGGTGAATAAGCTGACCTCCCCCTTGGCGATATCACTGTGTCTCCCCTTGGCGAGATCCAAGATGCAACACTGTGCCTGCGGATGTGCGTGTGTATTGGTATGCTTTCAAACATATAGTGCGTGCGTGCGCGCGTGCGTGCGCGCGTGTGTGCTTGCGTACGCGTGATTGTTCGAGTTGGTGTATGCGTTTGAAAGCATGCGTATCTGGACGCACGCACGCACGCACACACGCACGCACGCACGCACGCACAATATATGCATTTGAAAGCATACATATTATGATGAACCCGTGTATTATACGCCGTGTGTCGCCACTCAGACCCCGTGTTCTTTCAGACGTCAGTCAGAAGGTGTCCATCATCAAGACGTGCACGAAGAACGCGTCATGCGAGCGCCAGGTGAACGCCACCCGCCTCAATACACCGTGCGATCGCTCGTACTCCAGCTGGATATGCACCACGTGTTGCTATGGCGACGCGTGCAACGTCAGCGTTGCTACGGCAGCTCATGTTTCCATGGCAACGATCGTCGTCGCCATCTCGGCGGCGCTGATGTTCCTCGTGAACATTGCAAAATACAGCGACATCATGTAATTCCGCTGTCGTATGTGCGGACATTGAGTGAACATTTATATAGGCCCATACTATTAATATTATTATTTTGTATTAAGTTTCAGAATAATCTCATTTCATAGTAATATAATATATTTAACATTAACCATCTTCCCCGCCAGTTGCTTCTGACTACGTAAGTACCCTTGGCAGATCGACTTGTTGAAACGCTGATTTTTCAGTTGCCGTGTTAACCAATGGGATTGCTCGCTGGAATTGACGGGGCCGACAGACGGGAACTGAACTGTAATTGATAATGGACCCGTCGCAGGTCTGACGGGTAATGATACGCATTTCTTGGAAACACTCTTTATGGTTTCTACGCGGGGGCGTCTCAGCCGTCTAGTTCCCAGACACAAGTCGACAAAGACAGTAAGTGGGCCGAAGTACAAATGTAATATATGTGTTCTAGACAAGTATATTGTACATAACATATATGTGTTCTAGACAAGTATATTGTACAGAACATATATGTGTTCTAGACAAGTATATTGTACAGAACATATGTGTTCTAGACAAGTATATTGTACATAACATATATGTGTTCTAGACAAGTACATTGTACAGAACATATGTGTTCTAGACAAGTATATTGTACAGAACATATGTGTTCTAGACAAGTATATTGTACAGAACATATGCCAGGGGTAGTAATGACACTGCCGCTGGCTCGCGACGCTGTAGATATAATTAAGTACAGGTTGGCTTGATAAGTAAGACTGTATTTCATGTGTTTAAGTGTGGTTTTATTGTGTATTGTTACAGAACTAGGTACCGTACTAAACAATTGCTGGACACAGCCCAGTATAGATTCCAAAGCTGGTCTGGTAAGGATTATCTTTCAAATAATTATCATTGCCCGTTTCCTTTAGTTTTAGTTAGTCATTTATCTTGCTACGTGTATCACTCAGACGTAACATTTCTCGTTTCTGTCTTGGGAAAATAAACACAAAACGTTAATTCGTTAACTTACTGATTGTAAATACTACGTAAATAATACAAGTGTACATATGAAGAGCACGCACGCACGCACGCACGCACGCACGCACGCACGCACGCACGCACGCACGCACGCACGCACGCACGCGCGCACAGGCACGATTGAACTTTGGCTGGCTTTATTTGAAGAGCAGATTTGCAAAAGGGCTTACACTTCCTTTGATTGATTCAGAGAAAAGCACACAAACTGTAGGACTCACTGTGATTATTATGTTCTTTTCTTTTTTATTACAAAATAGGTGCATAGTATGTTAATGACAAAACATGCTTTTACAAATCAGTCAGTTGTTTCTCTAATTATTTTCGTTAATTAATAACATTTGAAATGTGGATAACATGTTATTAATTAACGAAAATAATTAGAAAAACAAGTCACCGATTTATAGAAGAACAAACAATAACACATTTACTTTTATTATTTATTAAAACAACTAGCATTAAAATATGATGATGCTATTATATTATAATGACATAGGTACATTTAACGTGTTACGGTGTGCACAACTTCGAGCCGGAAATGCATTATCTCGTCAACTATCGCCCCGAAACGAGAATCACTTGTGTGTCTCTAGCCTCGATCATCCAAGCTCCGTGCTGTGGCGCCACCGTTTGTCGTACACATCATCGCCTGGATGCAAAGTGTACTTTTCATTGTGACGGAAATTATGTATGCACCCAGATTCTGTGTGCATACATAACCAGCTAATTACGGTGTCATCCGGGCATTTCGTTAATGCATAAAATAAAAGTTAACTTTTATCAGTTTATACGATGCAATCCGAATTAACTTTAAACTTTTATTATATTGTCACAACTGTCAGACTGAAAAGTTAAATCACGTAAAAATCAGGCAAAACTGTTTAGTGTATAATCTCGATAGTGACGCTGATTGGCTCCTGACGCTTTAATTCACGCATACATAAAATGGAATGGTGACAGTTGGTAACAACGAGACCACGCCTCTGAGGCCAGACTCTCTTCTCGGCGAATTCACGAAGGCGAGCGAGAGTCGGATAAGTGATCGAGACTATTGTGTCCCCCTATTACTAAATAATAATATGGCTATTACTTGACTAAGCCTACCCCGGACAATTATGTCCGTCGTGTTGTTGGGAGTGTGGGATCAGGTTGTACAATTCATGCAAGAATCCCTCTAGTTTTCCGTTGGCGTTGTCCCAAATCAAAACAGACTAGACTTTATCCCAATTGTGCGTGGGTGAAAGAGCGACAGCAACATGAATCGTATCATAGGTGAAATAATTACTGGACACTGCCCAATGCCGTGTTGATGTATGAATGTTAGTATGTGACAAGACATTAATTGTAACCGCTGAGAATTGGTATGACGTCACGCAAAGGTCGTTGCACTAAAGATGCACGGATGACACGACAGGTAGAGTATCGCAGACTTCACTTGCACCACTAGTCCTTCGGCCTGCTCTGCGTGACAGTGCAAACTATGCATAATTCATTTGCACCACTAGTCCTTCGGTCTGCCTTACGTGACGGTGCAGTCTTGGTGCAAACTATGCACAGTTCACTTGCATCAATAGTACTTTGGTCTGTTTTACGTGACAGCGCAGTATATGTGCGCACTCTGCACAGTTCACTTGCACCACTAGTCATTCGGTCAGCTTTACGTGACAGTGCAGTCTTGGTGCGAACTGTGCATAGTTCACTTGCATCACTAGTCATTCGGTCTACTATACGTGAAAGTTCAGCACTGGTGCGCACAGTGCACAGTTCATTTGCGTCAATAGTACTTCGGCCTGCTTTTACTTTGTTGTCCGAGGTGGGCTCGGAACTGGCGGTCGCTAAGCATCAATGCTATTAGGCGCACCGTGTACGGTTAGGTGACGGCTTCGATGATATGGGATAGACGAGAAAGTAACACGAGCTCCAACAGCTGATTGGCTGTGCAAAGAAGCTATATAGACATGTAGTTTATTGGGTCTTTGACTGCTTGAGGAGAACAATTACTTTGGATTTGCTCCATATCTTCGGCAGCGTGGCACTGGCAATGATCTTCATGAAAAGCTTTGCCCAAGCCATGCTCTTCGGTTGTCACTAGGATGTTTAAGGACTTCAATGTAGACACCGTCGGTTCCTGCTTCTTGTCGGCTTTAGTTGCCGCCAATGCGGCTTGGATTTCCTCAGTGGAAACTGGGGCGGCGAGCGAGGATAGAGTCCTTCTTGTACTCACGGGGATCGAGTCCTTCTTGTACTCACGGGGATCGAGTCCTTCTTGTAGTCACGGGATCGAGTCCTTCTTGTACTCACGGGGATAGAGTCCTTCTTGTACTCACGGGGATCGAGTCCTTCTTGTACTCACGGGGATCGAGTCCTTCTTGTAGTCACGGGATCGAGTCCTTCTTGTACTCACGGAGATCGAGTCCTTCTTGTAGTCACGGGATCGAGTCCTTCTTGTACTCACGGGGATAGAGTCCTTCTTGTACTCATGGGGATCGAGTCCTTCTTGTACTCACGGGGATCGAGTCCTTCTTGTAGTCACGGGATTGAATCCTTCTTGTACTCACGGGGATAGAGTCCTTCTTGTACTCACGGGATCGAGTCCTTTTTGTACTCACGGGGATCGAGTCCTTCTTGTAGTCACAGGATCGAGTCCTTCTTGTACTAACGGGGATAGAGTCCTTCTTGTACTCACGGGGATCGAGTCCTTCTTGTACTCACGGGGATAGAGTCCTTCTTGTAGTCACGGGATCGAGTCCTTCTTGTACTCACGGGGATAGAGTCCTTCTTGTACTCACGGGGATAGAGTCCTTCTTGTAGTCACGGGATCGAGTCCTTCTTGTACTCACGGGGATCGAGTCCTTCTTGTACTCACGGGGATCGAGTCCTTCTTGTAGTCACGGGATAGAGTCCTTCTTGTACTCACGGGGATAGAGTCCTTCTTGTACTCACGGGGATCGAGTCCTTCTTGTAGTCACGGGATCGAGTCCTTCTTGTACTCACGGGGATAGAGTCCTTCTTGTACTCACGGGGATCGAGTCCTTCTTGTAGTCACGGGATCGAGTCCTTCTTGTACTCACGGGGATAGAGTCCTTCTTGTACTTACGGGGATAGAGTCCTTCTTGTAGTCACGGGATCGAGTCCTTCTTGTACTCACGGGGATCGAGTCCTTCTTGTACTCACGGGGATCGAGTCCTTCTTGTAGTCACGGGATCGAGTCCTTCTTGTACTCACGGGGATCGAGTCCTTCTTGTACTCACGGGGATAGAGTCCTTCTTGTAGTCACGGGATCGAGTCCTTCTTGTACTCACGGGGATAGAGTCCTTCTTGTACTCACGGGGATAGAGTCCTTCTTGTACTCACGGGGATAGAGTCCTTCTTGTACTCACGGGGATCGAGTCCTTTTTGTACTCACGGGGATCGAGTCCTTCTTGTAGTCACGGGATCGATTCCTTCTTGTACTCACGGGGATAGAGTCCTTCTTGTACTCACGGGGATCGAGTCCTTCTTGTACTCACGGGGATAGAGTCCTTCTTGTAGTCACGGGATCGAGTCCTTCTTGTACTCACGGGGATAGAGTCCTTCTTGTCCTCACGGGGATAGAGTCCTTCTTGTAGTCACGGGATCGAGTCCTTCTTGTACTCACGGGGATCGAATCCTTCTTGTACTCACGGGGATCGAGTCCTTCTTGTAGTCACGGGATCGAGTCCTTCTTGTACTCACGGGGATAGAGTCCTTCTTGTACTCACGGGGATCGAGTCCTTCTTGTAGTCACGGGATCGAGTCCTTCTTGTACTCACGGGGATAGAGTCCTTCTTGTACTCACGGGGATCGAGTCCTTCTTGTAGTCACGGGATCGAGTCCTTCTTGTACTCACGGGGATAGAGTCCTTCTTGTACTCACGGGGATAGAGTCCTTCTTGTAGTCACGGGATCGAGTCCTTCTTGTACTCACGGGGATCGAGTCCTTCTTGTACTCACGGGGATCGAGTCCTTCTTGTAGTCACGGGATCGAGTCCTTCTTGTACTCACGGGGATAGAGTCCTTCTTGTACTCACGGGGATCGAGTCCTTCTTGTAGTCACGGGATCGAGTCCTTCTTGTACTCACGGGGATAGAGTCCTTCTTGTACTCACGGGGATCGAGTCCTTCTTGTACTCACGGGGATCGAGTCCTTCTTGTACTCACGGGGATCGAGTCCTTCTTGTAGTCACGGGATCGAGTCCTTCTTTTACTCACGGGGATAGAGTCCTTCTTGTACTCACGGGGATCGAGTCCTTCTTGTACTCACGGGGATCGAGTCCTTCTTGTAGTCACGGGATCGAGTCCTTCTTGTACTCACGGGGATAGAGTCCTTCTTGTACTCACGGGGATCGAGTCCTTCTTGTACTCACGGGGATAGAGTCCTTCTTGTAGTCACGGGATCGAGGCCTTCTTGTACTCACGGGGATAGAGTCCTTCTTGTACTCACGGGGATAGAGTCCTTCTTGTAGTCACGGGGATCGAGTCCTTCTTGTAGTCACGGGATCGAGTCCTTCTTGTACTCACGGGGATAGAGTCATTCTTGTACTCACGGGGATCGAGTCCTTCTTGTAGTCACGGGATCGAGTCCTTCTTGTACTCACGGGGATAGAGCCCTTCTTGTACTCACGGGGATAGAGTCCTTCTTGTAGTCACGGGATCGAGTCCTTCTTATACTCACGGGGATAGAGTCCTTCTTGTACTCACGGGGATCGAGTCCTTCTTGTACTCACGGGGATCGAGTCCTTCTTGTAGTATCGGGATCGAGTCCTTCTTGTACTCACGGGGATAGAGTCCTTCTTGTACTCACGGGGATAGAGTCCTTCTTGTACTCACGGGGATAGAGTCCTTCTTGTACTCACGGGGATAGAGTCCTTCTTGTACTCACGGGGATAGAGTCCTTCTTGTAGTCACGGGATAGAGTCCTTCTTGTACTCACGGGGATCGAGTCCTTCTTGTACTCACGGGGATAGAGTCCTTCTTGTAGTCACGGGATCGAGTCCTTCTTGTACTCACGGGGACAGAGTCCTTCTTGTACTCACGGGGATAGAGTCTTTCTTGTACTCACGGGGATCGAGTCCTTCTTGTACTCACGGGGATAGAGTCTTTCTTGTACTCACGGGGATCGAGTCCTTCTTGTACTCACGGGGATCGAGTCCTTCTTGTACTCACGGGGATAGAGTCCTTCTTGTACTCACGGGGATAGAGTCCTTCTTGTAGTCACGGGATCGAGTCCTTCTTGTACTCACGGGGATAGAGTTCTTCTTGTACTCACGGGGATAGAGTCCTTCTTGTACTCACGGGGATCGAGTCCTTCTTGTACTCACGGGGATAGAGTCCTTCTTGTACTCACGGGGATAGAGTCCTTCTTGTAGTCACGGGATCGAGTCCTTCTTGTACTCACGGGGATAGAGTCCTTCTTGTAGTCACGGGGATCGAGTCCTTCTTGTAGTCACGGGATCGAGTCTTTCTTGTACTCACGGGGATAGAGTCCTTATTGTACTCACGGGGATCGAGTCCTTCTTGTACTCACGGAATCGAGTCCTTCTTGTACTCACGGGGATCGAGTCCTTCTTGTAGTCACGGGGATCGAGTCCTTCTTGTAGTCACGGGATCGAGTCCTTCTTGTACTCACGGGATCGAGTCCTTCTTGTAGTCACGGGATAGAGTCCTTCTTGTACTCACGGGGATCGAGTCCTTCTTGTAGTCACGGGATCGAGTCCTTCTTGTACTCACGGGATCGAGTCCTTCTTGTAGTCACGGGATAGAGTCCTTCTTGTACTCACGGGGATCGAGTCCTTCTTGTAGTCACGGGATAGAGTCCTTCTTGTACTCACGGGATCGAGTCCTTCTTGTACTCACGGGGATCGAGTACTTCTTGTACTCACGGGGATAGAGTCCTTCTTGTACTCACGGGGATCGAGTCCTTCTTGTACTCAAGGGGATCGAGTCCTTCTTGTACTCACGGGATCGAGTCCTTCTTGTAGTCACGGGATCGAATCCTTCTTGTACTCACGGGGATAGAGTCCTTCTTGTACTCACGGGGATCGAGTCCTTCTTGTAGTCACGGGATCGAGTCCTTATTGGACTCACGGGGATAGAGTCCTTCTTGTACTCACGGGGATCGAGTCCTTCTTGTAGTCACGGGATCGAGTCCTTCTTGTACTCAAGGGGATAGAGTCGTTCTTGTACTCACGGGGATCGAGTCCTTCTTGTAGTCACGGGATCGAGTCCTTCTTGTACTCACGGGGATAGAGTCGTTTTTGTACTCACGGGGATCGAGTCCTTCTTGTAGTCACGGGGATCGAGTCCTTCTTGTAGTCACGGGATCGAGTCCTTCTTGTACTCACGGGGATAGAGTCCTTCTTGTACTCACGGGATCGAGTCCTTCTTGTACTCACGGGGATAGAGTCCTTCTTGTAGTCACGGGATCGAGTCCTTCTTGTACTCACGGGGATAGAGTCCTTCTTGTACTCACGGGGATCGAGTCCTTCTTGTAGTCACGGGATCGAGTCCTTCTTGTACTCACGGGGATCGAGTCCTTCTTGCCTTCTTGTAGTCACGGGATCGAGTCCTTCTTGTACTCAAGGGGTGCTTTCTTTGTCGCCTCTTTGACAGGCGTGATTGTCTGCTTTCTGTTGGTTTTGCATTGCAGACAATCTGGGCGACAATGATGTCTGCGCTTTTCATTGTCGTCTGGTGCTCAGTGGTTGAAACTCCTCCGAGTCGCCGTAGGAGATGCCAGGCTTTGCAGCTCGAGTGTGTAAAGTCGAGAGACTCCATTAGTTCGGCCCATCTTTCTTTCCTGGAATTGTCCCCGGAGTCCGGTTGCTGTGTAGCCATTTCGGGATCATCACTTTTTTTGCATTCCCTTCAGAGCTTTTCCGTTTTTGCGTCCACCCAGGTGTATATGACGAGGGATACCCATGTGATAGCCATCTTGCTTCTTGAATTCAAGCTCGCTCCGGGTTTTTAAATCTCCCCTTTTTGGACTACCGCCCCTTTCGTGCAAATGACGTATCTGACTTTGTCTTTGCTTCAAATCTAGTGTTAAAATCCTGCCTTCGGTTACGGGAAGGTGCGATTTTGTATAGCATAAAACAATCTGCAGCCGAAGCTTCAAAATGGTGGAAGAAACACTTGCTGCAATTCAACAGTAAAATAAATAAAATAGCCCTACTATGTTTACATAGACGAATTATTATTAATTTGTTGGAATCCAGAGGGACAGCAACATTTGACAAATATAGAGCTCTACAGCGGAATGAGTAAATATACAGACACGGTTCGGGAAAGGAGATTGACATTTGCTGGGCATTGCTACAGACGAAATGAAGAAATGACATCAATGATGCAACCAGCACACGTACGGAAGCAATTCGTCGACTATCTAGAAGTAAAAGACACGTTATTATAATAGCGCGGTATCCAGTCCGCGGGACTGATCAAAGCGCTTTACACTTCACCCCCTGGCAGACCTGTTCACTGCAACGCCATCTCGACTTCTCTGGAGGGCATTCAGCCAGGCTGCAATTACTGCGCGAAGACTATTCGTTCACATATTCACCACTGTGTGTAACCACTAGCCAGGTATTCATCTACCGATGAGTGAACTGTTGCAACGTGGGGTGAACGAAATTGCCAAAGCTTCGAAACAGCAGCAAGACGATTCGAACCCGGGTTCTCTCGATTGGGAGGCCGACATTCTAACCGCTGCGGTACCGCATCCCACACATGAAGGAAGAAGTGAGACTGGCGAGTTACAAATGGCAATGAGGGAAGATATGTCTGGAGAGCAGTGACGTATTTAGCGCGGGAGGGCATTGGGCCATGACCCCCTCGGCTTAATCCCCCCGCCGTATTTTTCCGTTGCGCCGATACATGGTAACATGGGTGACTAGACTCCCCCCCCCCCTCCTTGGCCTCCCCTTTGCGAGATCCTAGATACGCCACTGCTGGAGACAGACGGCTGGAACCAGCACAGCTCGATTCCAGTGATCGACAATCAGGAGTAACTGGAATCCGCCACGATCGTCTCGCCATCTGACGGATAATGTTGAACTACATCCCTCTGGTGACAAAATTACAAACAGTTTGCACCTGGGCGCAACTACACCTGAACAGGTAGAAAGGGGTGGAAGGTTTTCTCAGTTTACCTACGTGTGTTAATAGTGCACACTGTCCATTACTGGTTTGTTTCTACGATCTGCAGCGGGAATAATTAAATAAATTCCATCAATAAAACATTTGTTTTGGGTCTGATCAAAACAAGTGCAAACGTAAAATAACACGCACAACCAAGTGTACACCCCTACACACTTACCGCGACCTCTCTGTGTTGAAATTTCTAGGTCACGAAAGTCACTGAAAATGGCTTCGATTGGTTTGTTGGTGGTGTCTGTCGTTTTACTAATTCCAGCGGGTAAGTTAAATAAAGTTGTTCTGTTTGCATTCCAACACACCTGTGACATAGACATACAACATTATGCACGCATGCGACGGTTATCGTATCACCCACGTTACACAGAAAGTATGTTTACATTTACCACGGTTAACCTCCCACCTGTCGTGTTAAACTTGGTTTATCTAAAGTAACTAAAAGTTTACGAATCGTAAAGTTTACGCGTGCCCTTGTAGAAGGCATGTCGTATGCCTACAGAAACAAGTTTAAAATGATCCAAATCCAATAGCAATGACAATGTTCCTCACCTCCAATGGCAATGGCAATGCAGAGCAAACACAGATACAGTGTAGATTTATACTAGTCTCTACATTCAGACTTGGTGGTCAGTTGCATTATATCAATAACTATTACACACCAATTACGGCATACAAATGCCACCTCAAAACGTCCAATTACCAATTCCATATCGAAAGCCTGGTCTAAGCCTAAGTCTCCCTCACACATAATTAGTTGAAAATAGCCTTATGCAGGGTTTTCTTGGCCACCAACTGAGCTATATAAGTCTACCAACTGTGTTTTGTGAATTGTGACAGGAATGTTTTTGTTTCAATACAAAATTATACAAACAAAATGGCGACAATAATGGGAATACCCAACTTGATAAAAAGCGAAGATGACAAAGATGACCTGACAAAGTCTGACTCGGAAAAAGCACAGGTGCTGGCTGACTATTTCTCCTCAGTATTTACAAGAGAACCAGAAGGCGAAACCCCAGAGGAACCAATAAGATGTTCCAAGACAATCGAACTTTGTACTATCAACCCATTGACAGTAGCATCGAAGTTAAAGAAACTAAAGACATTCAAATCACCACGACCAGATGGTCTCCATCCTCGTGTCCTACACGAATTGGCGAACTGTATCAGTACTCCACTATCCATCATATTTAACACATCACTGACAACAAGCGTGTTACCCACAGACTGGAAAACAGCAAATGTGTCTGCAATTCACAAGAAAGGCAACAAAAATCAAGCGCAGAACTACAGGCCAGTCAGTCTAACAAGCATAGCAGGAAAAATATTAGAGCAAATAATCAGAGACAATGTCACTGAACACATGAAAGATAATGACCTGTTGAGTGACAAACAATTTGGTTTTATTAAGGGTCGCTCCACAGTTCTCCAACTACTAAAAGTACTTGACTCCTGGACCGAGACACTAGAAAATGGTGGATGTATAGATGTAGTTTACTGTGACTTTATGAAAGCATTTGACAAGGTTCCACATCATCGACTTATAGGGAAACTCCAGAGCTATGGTATCAAGGGAAATTTCTAGACTGGGTTGCAGCTATGCTGTCCCACAGAAGTCAACGCGTTAGAGTTAACAACTCATTCTCATCTTGGCAGGAGGTCACCAGTGGTATACCACAAGGATCAGTGATTGGCCCTCTGCTATTTGTGATCTTTATGAATGATTTACCAGAAGTTATTAAGAGCTCTGAGCTATTCCTATTCGCAGACGATATTAAGCTCTTCCATGCAATCTACACTGAAGAGGACTGCACAAGTTTGCAACAAGATCTAATCCTTGTCGAACAATGGACAAACACATCACTCTTAAAATTTCAAAATAAATGCAGCCACATGAGAATCGGACTATCAAACATAAGAAATGACGGATACACACTGGGACCTGAACACATAACAATTACAAGCACAGACAAGGTGGAAGATATCGGAGTCACTTTCGATTCATCGCTTAACTTTGAGGCACATGTCAGAAAAAATAAATAAAGCCAATTCGCTTATGGGGATAATTCGCCGAACTTTCGATCACATGGATGAGCAGTGTTTTTCTACAATTTTTAAGTCTCTTATCCGCCCACATATCGAATATGCTAATCAAATATGGTCTCCACACTTAAAGAAGCATATCACATCTCTTGAAAATGTTGAACGTAGAGCAACCAAATTAATTCCTGGTTTTAAAGACATTGAGTATAAAGAACGTCTACGGAAACTGAAATTACCAACTTTAGCATACCGTCGCCTCAGAGGAGACATGATTGAACTGTATAAAATCCTAACAGAGAAATATGATGCAGCTGTCTCATCCAATTTTGTGACATTGAGGGTCAATGAATTAGATATGAGAGGGCACCACCTAAAAATATTTAAAGAAAGATGTCGATTAAACATAAAAAAAACTCATTTATACACTGATGCACAGATATATGGAACCGCCTTCCACAGTCTGTGGTAGGGGCTCCATCGGTACAGTCCTTTGAGAGGAAAATAGACAAGTTGTGGCAAAATCATCCAATCAAACTAGATTACACTGCCCCACCCCTATCCTGGAAACCGTCAGACGCATGCGCTCAATCTGAACTGACGATAAACGCGAGAGCTGGCATAAGAGGCAGTACAGCCTAATAGCCAGAAGAAGACCTGTAAGAACCTATAAATGCGAGAGCTGGCATAAGAGGCAGTACAGTCTAATAGCCAGAAGAAGACCTGTAAGAACCTATAAATGTGAGAGCTGGCATAAGAGGCAGTACAACCTAATAGCCAGAAGAAGACCTGTAAGAACCTATAAATGCGAGAGCTGTCATAAGAGGCAGTACAGCCTAATAGCCAGAAGAAGACCTGTAAGAACCTATAAATGTGAGAGCTGGCATAAGAGGCAGTACAGCCTAATAGCCAGAAGAAGACCTGTAAGAACCTGTCAGAAAACCAACATCCAAAAACTTTTTCACACTGAATATGATCATACTAACAAAATACAGTTTAAATAATCAAAGAGAATTTTAAGCTGATGACCGATGATGCCACAATCAACAGCAGGGCAAGACACATAAATTACTATGCCAAAATGGCGAAGGCACATGGTTGTTTCATTGTTGTATTGTTCTGGTTGAGACTTCAAGCTGGCTGGCTGCTATATGTGTATGTTTAGATTATGTATCATGTGAATTTATGAAATTGTCACTGTGCTAGATATGAATGCATGCATGTGTGCATACATGTATGTTATTATTTTTGATGTTATTATTTTGTTATGGGTCTAAATTGTCACTGTGCTAGATATGAATGCATGCATGTGTGCATACATGTATGTTATTGTTTTTGATGTTATTATTTTGTTATGGGTCTAAATTGTCACTGTGCTAGATATGAATGCATGCATGTGTGCATACATGTATGTTATTGTTTTTGATGTTATTATTTTGTTATGGGTCTAAATTGTCACTGTGCTAGATATGAATGCATGCATGTGTGCATACATGTATGTTATTGTTTTTGATGTTATTATTTTGTTATGGGTCTAAATAAAGCACAACTTCACAAGTCTTCACTACATTATGTACAAACTAACCAATGATCTAGTCAGTATACCAGCGTACATATACATATGCACAGGTGACAACATTCGTTACTTTACAAAATTATTACTTGAATACTGAATTTGTAATAGCAAAAACATATTGTTGTGCAATTATTTGTTGTTGATTAACTCATGCATGTTTTGCTTTTAATTCCATTGTGTTTCATCAATTAATAATCACAAGAGTGTTGTAAGTAAAGAACTAGACTTTTAATACCAATACAAAGTTTGCCATAAACACTGCCACGCAACTCTCGGCTCGTCCTTCCAGTGCAAGCATCGTTCAGTGGCGCCACCTTGCAGATTACACTTTAACATAACACACTGTATGTATATAATATAACACTGTGTATACATTACAGGACACCAATATGTTTGCTTGCAGTTTTGTCTCTTGAATGCTATAAGTGTTCAATGGCCGAACACAACCGTGGGGAGTGTAGCAGTCAACAGCATTCTTGTGACCAGTTCCAGGACGCCTGTACCACCTACATCAGATGGGGAAGTATGTATACAGTCATGGAGGAAACCAGTTTGTCATTAATGAAGTGTCATCAAGCAGATATTGGTAGCACTGTTTGATAACTTAATGGCCCCCCTACTGATTGGGTGTTTCTCCTGGTGTGATTAAAAACTAAATTATATTTCCTCAATTCCTCCACATGCACCATAAACTAATAAAGGGCATACTTTAAATTGGTGCTATTTTAAGTTCTCATAGAACAATTGTATATTTTTTTTCAAGAATTCCTTTTGGGTTCAACTTTATTTAACTGTTTTTATTAAAGTGTACATATAGCTAATGCCAATTGAAGTAAGTAAGGAGAGATGGATGGGGTGGTGGTGAGGGTGGATTGTTGGTGGGATGGAGAGGTCTAGTGCTGAGGGTGTATAGTGGTACATGTAATCTTATCTCTAGTTTTCTTTCAGTTGTCTGGATTATGTTTTTTGCTTTTTCGATCTTTCATTTTCAACAACAGGTGAATGAATAATCTTCTATCAAGGCAGTGCCTTGTTCATTCGTGATTTCCGCCATATTTGCTGGTGCCTCTGCGCACACAGCACTGAGTGCGTTTTGCAAAACTGTCTCAGGCGGACTTGAAAAATCTGCCAACTTATCAGGCTCTTCACACATAGACAGAGCCCAGATTGGAAACCATCAAGTTAACATGGAAGATATACAGCTGAGCAACAGGGATCAGTCATTATCTCATCTTTTTGTTAAAAAAAAAATGGACTAGTGCGTTTTGGAATCCGGCTCCTCAATTGGTGTCATAATTTGAATATTGGATGATTTCACACAAAAAATTAAGAGAAACAAATAATGATACTAGATTGTATTTGTTCTGTTAATGTACATGTTGTCTATGATACAGGCCCTGCTCAAATCACGTCACGAGGCAAACGCATCTACTACATATCGAAGGACTGTGACACGAAGCAAGGCTGTGAACGACGACAGGCGTCACAGCAAACAACGTGTCGTCGAAGCTGGATGAATGACTGGGCATGCACGGAATGTTGCTATGACGATCTCTGCAACTATTTTGTCACATTGAATGGAGATGAAGTTTCAGTAAGTGCCTCCTCAGTAGTCATTACCAGGAATGTCATGATTTTGTTTGCTAGATGGCGGGCATGTATAAAAGCACGTATAAAAGCAATGTTGATTGTCGACGGAAGTACAACTTGTACTTCAAATTAGACAGTCGGAAAGAATTACTATTTCAGCAAAGAATACATCGTACCGACAATAACACTTACTGATAATAAACAGAAATCACAACACTAGCATCGGAACACAACCATTGGTTGATCTGGATCATGGAACCGATTCGTTTATGTTCAAATTTGTAGTATGCGATTAGTTTGAATAATATACACAGTTGGTTCAGTAAAAGAGTGTGACAATCATCGAAAGAAGTTATTTTAGTATTTAGAACCGGACCATTTTTCCACTGAATTTTTACCGGATCTGGTCAAAAATAATTTATAGTTTGTTCAATGATATCCGAAAACCAAATAAGAAATTTGCACAAATGAGCTAGCATGTTGTAGCGGACACTACTAGAGTAATTTTTTTGTAAAATGAATCCGAAACAAGACGATAGAAAAATTCGAATTGAGGAGGGCCATTTTTAGATAATTAACTTAACATTTGCAAATTTCCTAAACTTTTTATCTATTGTTATATAATTTCATTCGTTTTTAACTATCCTTTAAAATTAGCATGACCATAATATTTTCAAAATGTCATTCAGAAGTAGTAGCTGATGTCTTCAAACAAACTGGATTTGAAAAAAAATATTTCTCACAGAAATTGGGTTTAAGAAAGAGAAAACTCACCTCAATTCTAGAAACATGTTACAAATGAACAACAAATGACACATTATTGTTAACAACATACTAATTAATTAATTATATAAGAGCATACAAGTTTGTTAATAAATATGTAAACGTGGCATATGATTGGATACTGATGCTAATGCCAATAGCTGCAGGTAACAAACCTGGTAGTTTTTATCATGTATTATGTTATGACTATATTGTCGTAAACTATATAGTTATATATTATGTTATGACTATATTGTTGTAAACTATATAGTCATATATTATGTTATGACTATATTGTTGTAAACTATATAGTCATATATTATGTTATGGCTATATTGTTGTAAACTATATAGTCATATATTATGTTATGACTATATTGTTCTAAACTATATAGTCAAATATTATGTTATGACTATATTGTTCTAAACTTTATATCAAATCTAACATCTTGACCATCTCAGTGTGTTTTAATGAACCATAATTTTAATATATAATTTGACCATTATCTGTTTAAGAATATCGACCTTGCCATTCAGCAGGCAATGTAAACATGATATTCGGCATAAAACATTTAAATTAGATTACAGTACAGATTACATGAACAAATGAGTTTAATTAAGACACATTTCTGTCGTTTAGATGTTAGAATATAATAGTTTAGATTTTTAGACTTTGTGCTTTTAAGGTCATGATGATTGAGCAATCTCCAAATCTGCAAAATTTTAACTGAAATAATGTCACATGAATATATCAGATGAGTCATGACCATATTTAGTTTCGTGACATGTGACTGACATCACAAGATGTCCGTAAACACAAAATTGCATCTTGTGATGTTTATCTTGCTGTGGAATTTAAGAACACCACACAGCAACAACAACAATAATTTACAGCAGTTTGAAAAAAGTGAACAAGGATGTAAAATTGGTATATATAACAACCACTGCTGGTAAACCACCCACTTCCTGCAGAAATACCCTGTTGTTTGTAAATGGTATCCTTTTCACTGACGACATTGCATTTACAATGTTTTCTATTTGGTTGCAGCTTGGAGTAAACATGGCCCAGTCCAGCATAGTCCTGGCCACCATAGCAGCACTTGGCTTCCTGGTCCACCAGCTGTTGTAGGGGGCTAGGGTTGTTGATTGACAACTTCCTGGTCTACTGGCTGTTGTAGGGGGCTAGGGTTGTTGATTGACAACTTCCTTGTCCAGAGACTATTGTAGGGGGCTAGGGTTGTTCACTGATAACTTCCTGGTCCAGAGACTATTGTAGGGGGCTGTGGTTGTTCACTGATAACTTCCTGGTCTACTGGCTGTTGTAGGGGGCTAGGGTTGTTGATTGACAACAATATATGAGCAGTGTTGACAACAATAGCCCACAAGATGTAGTCTTCCATGAACCTTAACTTGTAATCAGTGGCGTATTTAGGGGGTCGGCATGTCCCCCTTTGACTTTGGGATGTGAATTTTTCTGTGAGTAACCTGTTGTGTTTCTACAGTCTAAATGGCGAACTTATGGTTCACTGAGCTGTGTCCCTGTTTGTGAGACCCTGAATACCCCACTATTGATAATGAAGGCAATTGGGCAAGTGAACAAGGTTTGTGTTTGCCCACATGCCCTCGGGTTACATGCCCTCGGGCGTAGTTACTGATGATAGAGGCAGTGACACAATTACATGATGTGCATTGAATTTTGATATTTTGTATAAGGTTGATCATCAACTTATATGAGACAGCATTTTTGATAAGTTTTTCAGCTAAAGCTTGTGATATGAAAGAAATACTGTAATTATTCATAACTGGTGTAAGTGTTGCACAAAGTATTTGACAATCATGGCATGATTTTGAAAACAAGAGTCGGTTACAATTACAGCATAATTTCAAAACCCAAAACAAGTTACATCATGTTATTTTTAATCATTTACAATTACGTAATTGGACCCACTCGTGTATATTCGTGGCCGAGTCGTGACAGCTTCAGACAGTAAATACAAATACTGGCAAGATCCAGGTAAACCTTTGGCAACTTATTTATGTACAGAGAACTCATCTTTGGTGTGCATTCCAGGTGTACAATTCCATCAGTATACGCTGTACATCTAGTTAGGAACATTTATAATTTGAGCAAAGTGCACAGTTGTGATATTAACATTCCAATGTGTGGTTCGATTGCTAAATCTTGATGTTTCCTAAAATGTTAGATAACCATTAGACATTACAGAAATTTATTACATTATCTTCTGTATATGTATGTATACATTGTATATAATATACAATACGAAGGCTTCTATTGCACCAAAATCACCAGGAACCCGAACTTAGAGGCACATCAAAACCAAAGGCATGGCAGTTTCACATATGTATGTGTGTTTTAAAGATTTTTGTTTCTTCTGACTTTAAATATTCTAGTTAAATGTAGATCGGAAGTTCATTGTGTAATCATTGATGTGTTCGTACTACAACCAGAAGGTGAAGTACTTGGTTAATATATGCGAGTACAGCAACAAGTACTTTTCATACAAAGTACACAGCGAAGTGTACTTTTATTGAGGAATGATAGTATATTATGGACAAGTTAGGTATACTTTGTTTGTCTATTTCACTAACACGCTGTGAAGGTGTCTGTGTGCAACACTGCATAAACACATTTTGTTTGGGTTAAAATCTGTATTTTTAACTTTAAATTCTGTATGAATCTCTATAAAATTCTGTATGAATCTCTATAAAAAATGTCATTGGTTAATCAGACCATATCATTCCATCTCCATATGAGTGTTGTCATCTGTCAGATTACACAATATACCTTCCATAAATTTTAAACAAATTCGCATTCCTCCAAACACTGATTGTGGGTAATCTGTACAAAATGTCTGGTATTAGTTGCACGTTTTTATAGTCCTCATTTTCCACTGTTATCATTTTTAATGACAACATTCTTCAGAGGCATTCCTTAAATCTGTTTTGCATGCAATGTATATAAAAGTTGCTGTTTAGATATTTTTGTAACTTGAGTTTAGAAATAAACACCCTTTTCTATATCATCTTTGACTTCTTCAAATGTTGGGGCAAGAATTAGTTAGCCATTTGTATTGTCTGTGAATAATGCAACAGAAGAACAAGATTTAACAAGATTGCCAGCCAAAACAACAAGTTCCAGATGACAAGGGGTAAAGGAAGCCATTGGCTTATCAAGAGTCAACAATTTTATCATCTATGTATAGCCCGCCTATATCAACACACAACATCAGGTAAACCCATCAGAATTAATAGGTTACTAGTGTCTTGTTTATTGTGAGATAGAAATGATGACCACTGAATTTTTATTGTGAATAACAAAACCTGTAAAATTAAAGCAAGTCATGTTTTTGAGCCTATGCACCTATAAGAGTTAATAAAACAACCATTTGCAACTACAATCAAGAACATCACACATGGTTTACAGTGGTTTGCCAGGAGCTTATTGGCTGTCCTGGTTAACATGTCAGCCACCTCGAAAACTGAGGTTTAACCTGAATCTCCCACAAATTCTGAAAAAACCACTGGCGTGATATTCTTGACTGTAGTTGCAAAAGGTTAGTTTTTTTTATCAACTAGTTGTCTGAACAGTCTTAAATTATTGCCACAAAATTGGGCACATGCACTTAAGCATTAATGTGGAACTGGTTCATGTGGACTGTTGCTATAGCATACTAGTTTAGTTACCTGGCGTTGCAAGGGAGAAAAGACAGCCATGACATAGAAATCTTATACTGGACAGCGCTACAATGTATAGGCATAATTATTATCTGTATATAACATTATGATATAGAAAACAAAATAATTCCATGGTTGCAACTTCCACTACAGCCTTTTTGAAATTGTGACCCCACCCCCTGGGGGCTTTGTGGGGATGATTCCACATCTGACCCGCCCATGTCCGTCAGAAGGGATCCCTAGGTCACCTTGCAAAGTTTCGTCCGGATCGACCTACAAATGCGTCCGTGCGTATGACACAACAGACACTTCGATTTATAGATTAGATGAAGCAGGTGTTCCCAAACTTTTTTACCTGAGGCCCACCCATGGGGCTGGTAAAGCCACTTAGGCCCAGGGGAAAAGCAGCACACGCTTAATTCAATTTGTAGGGTCTAATGGGTTAAAGGATTTTTATACACACAATTAATGTGGACATTGCGTTGTCCCTAGGACCACCTCAAACCATACCGCGGACCACCTGAGGGCCGCGGACCACAGTTTGGGAACCCCGAGAGGAAGGGCACCATTTACTCAGATAATGAAATTCTCAACATGTGCACCCAAGATTTTTCTGACAAGCCAGAAAAAGTTAGTACACTGTACTCATATTTGGATGGTTCAGAAATATCTACCTGGCTGTGAAATAAGCTCGGGATCAGACACAGCTTTTGTTCTAACCTATAGGTATTCTCAGGAGGTTCAAATTTCAGCATCCAATCAGTTGGCCACGAAGGAAACAGGGAAATAAGGATCGGAGGCAACGAGGCAATAGAAACAAGGTGTTGTGGAAAGTTATAAAAGAAAGACCTTAAAAAGACTTAGTATTTGGTTCACTGTGCTGAAGCCACGCCATAATAATAACCCAACAATAAATAATAATAATAAACTTTATTTAAACATTGGTTTCCAGAGCACAACTCTGTTCAATAGTGTGTGTAGTGTCGCTAACAGTAAACTACCACATAATTGTAGCAATGTTGAGGAAAGAAACCACTTTGCAATTTACTTTACGAAGACTTACAATTACAACTTGGGCTTTATAAAGACAATACCTGGTTCGTGGTGTATATATTTATAAAATGTATTTATTAATTAGTAAAGAAATATTAAAATAGGGGGAAATGTCTGCAATCATTTTAGTTGGGGGGGGGATGTCTATGACAACAACAAGACAGCTATGTCTGAAATGATGGATCCACAAACTCAACAAAGATGCCTATTAATTATAAATAAATATTTATTTTGGTTATGTCAGTAAGAATCGATAACTACACATCATGACCACAACATCACGGATACATGACTATGGCGTATCTAGTACCAGTTTCATGATCAGTCAAATTCAATGCAAAACCACTTCTTTATGAACTGTGGTTTCTAACAGCAGAAACTACACTACATATAGTGACAGAAAACAGGTGCAACTAAACAACTGACTAATTTTTTTCTCCAATTAACGGGATAAAAATACCTTCACAATCACCACCTTCATTGTATGCATCTTTATTGTGTCGTAAATCATTGTTCTGGTTTCATAACTATCTGCGATTACCAGGACTAAATACTTTTGACAAAATATATTCTAGCACCAACTCAATGGCATTTGGCCACAATTACATGTCGTACATGATCAGCGTTTCTATAATACATGTTCATTATTAATCTACGGACAACTAATATTACAATCTTGCACTCAGTCAAAGTCTTTGTAACATCTGTTGTGCCAATAATGTGTAAACATGACCGCTGCTCTATCTCACATAAATAGTTCTGATCCACTTGACTCGTCCCTAAAACCATCCTGAATTTGTTGTCTCTTCTGAAACATATAGATTTATCTCTTAATATTTGACATGGTAATTGCCTCTCAAGGAATTTTTGGTATTCGATCCTAATATTTTGACCGACTCACTTGGTCTTCATCGGCAGACTAACATTACTACGGTCATATCACATGATCACCAACAAAGAATGAGTGAATCGGTCAAAACATTTGGAATGAATACCAAATGATTCTTGAAAGGTAATCATCATGTCAAATAGTACATTCCAAGAAACCAGGACATCGGTCAATCCATTAATTGTTTCTGCAAAACATTTTAGGAGAAAGATATAAGCAGTTTAGTAAATTCAATAAAGAAAACGATTTTTAACATTACAATAATATGATCCAAAACAGAACTGTAATTTACAAACAAACAAGCAAACAAACAAACTCATCCAATGACAGAAGACACATCCATGAATGACTATAGCTTATAAGCACACTGGCTCTCCAAATGATATATCAACATAAACAGGTAAAACAACTTCGGGGTATTCGCCATAACAACTTTCTCCTTGTATCTGTACTCATAATTGCCCCTCATAATTGTAATACATTGATCAAGGTTTAATTCAAAGGTAGGGGTGTATATGTAATTATATTATGTATGTATGCATGTATATATATGTATATTATATTATTATATTATACACTAGGGTTCGAAATAACAGAAGCCTGTGGCTACCAAAAATACAGTCAGGAATCCAAATAAAAATACTGCAGTGGGCAATAATGGCAGCACTGTAGTCTACTGCAAAATCAGGAGTGTTGTGTATATAATATACACATACATACAGATATAATACACACATACATACAGATATAATTACATACACATGTACACACACACACGCACATTATATACATACACAAATATAGCAGTAATCAGTTCAAATAAGCACACCTATTCTTCATAGCTTCAAACAACAATTGCTTGCAACTCCATGCAAGTATTAGTGACATTGTCACTAGTAAATAGTATACCAAAATAATTAAACATTTACTGTTAAATAGCGTAGTTTATAGTATATGTTGTGGGAAAGTAACATTCCTTGCCGCAACCTGGCATCTGGACGAATTATCTACTATCTCAACAATGAATAGTGAAAGACCAATTAACAGATATGTAAACAACATTTCTCGTGTACGCAGCATGTACACACACAATTTTGTGAACACATGTTTACACATTGTACACAGCCTGATTAATAACATACATGGACTGATCAATAATATATATGTACATCAGATGAACAATATACACAACTAATCACTAGTGCACACCATCTGACCATTAACATACACATCTAATTGGTAATGTACACTAACTAATCAATGATGTACACCAATTGATCAACAGCACACACAACTGGTTAACAATGCACATTACCTGATCAAAAATGTACACTGATTGATCAATAGCACACACAACTGATCAGTAATGTACACTAACTGTTCAATAGCATACACAATATAATAATAATGTATACTGACTGATCAATGATGTACATGGATTCATTAAAATGGTACACTGACTGATAAATAGTGCGCACTGAATACAATGTGCACACGTAATATAAAGCTACAACTGCTGCTAGTATCTGTTCACCCGCTACAGCAGAAAGAATATAAACATGTGATGTGGCGAGACGAATCTGCCAACATCCTCCAATACTGCCAAACTATCACGTCTACTTCATAACAACATAACCCAATAATGCCCATGAAGCCATCTGGCCTATGCCCCCTCACCTGACCAGGCTTGCTATGATTATCACCCTACCCCGTCCCTCAATCAGTCTAGAATACTAGTTGTCACAATGGCATATCACACCCGACTGTGGCACAACCGTCCATCCAATGAAATTAAAATGTCACCATTTTCTCTGCCTCGCGTATTAAGCCACCAGTGTCGACACTCAGTCAGCACATCATCTGAAACAGGAATTAATATCTGTCTCTGACGAACCATGGAATTGGACACCTGTGGCACGATTCTGTGAATGTGTCACGTTGAAGCTGCTCTCGTCATTAGCATTCCCTACAGAATCCAGTTTGTTGATGTCAACAAAACTTTTGACAAAGCTATGTTCATCAGTTAGCCACCTTGTCTTCAACTTCCTTCCAGAATTCTACACAATAAAGAATCTCTACAAAGCACTGTCTGGTGATAAATAATCTGTAGACACAAAGCCATTCAATGTATAGGGTTGTTTCACGTACGACGCACACATCAGTTCCCTGAAAGTCTGCATCACAGGGATGGAAACACGACAGTAGGACTTGTTAGCAGCACCTCAGGTGAAGACATCTCTCACACAAACGGTTGACATCGCAACAAGTTGAAGTCACACACATCAGCTCCTAACATACTGACTCTCAGGCTAACCACAGTGGTGACGCCATCACCACATACTGACATTTGTCAAGGTGGCACCAGCATCAAATCTTGATATCTTCCAAGCCGACCATGCTGGCGAGAGTTTTCTTGATCCTCAATGCCGTCAGTCGGGCGGCACCATTGTTGTACCAGCATTCCTTCATCAGCTTCGACACAATGCGCAGTGCCTGAAACAACACACCATTACTTGTTAGACATGATGATCAGTTTGTTTAAACTGTAACGTGCATACTGCAATCGACCTATTGAGCATATAGTACGTTTGAGAAATTTTTAAGGTGCTGAAAAATGTCACAAATTGTTCTAATTAGCACACACGAAACTTACATTCCCACCAGGTGGAACCACTTTATTTTTCCACCAGATGGCACCACACCATACACATTTTTATGAACCATTTATGGTTACCACGTATTTAAAACTACTTGTGAGTCAGGCATTGGAGACAAGTTAGCACTGGTAAGGAAGGGAAACTCTCAGCATGACAGATGTGCAGCACCCATTCTAAAACACATACACGTCATGTAGTTATAGGCAACCATGTGCTCCTCGAAAATATGGGGAGAACACATCTCAAGACTCGACAGAAGTGACAGGGAAGAGATTTAGGGGACTGGGTTGGAGCTACCAGCCATTTATAATATGTGGTGAAAAGGACACCAGAGTGTTGCAAATCTGCTGCTTTATAGATGGAACGCTCGGTCTACTGTCGTCACTGAGCCTTGAAAAACAGGTGTACGCTTAATAGGACAAATATGCTTAATAGGTAGGATATGATCTGAGAATATTCATCACGATAAACTGTTTCAATTATGTTTTTGTTTTCTTTCACTGTAGCTAAATTGGCATGTTTTCTGTAATATTGTTAACAACAGTGTTCTGCTAGTGTAACTGTGGTCCATCTTGACAGCCGACCCTGGATCATTTCAACATTAATTATGTGTAATGATTTGGCTGAGCAATTCTCATCACTACGCAGCCTCTACAAAAAATCAACATGACAAGTCTAATTCATTATGAGAAGAATACAGTGCAAACAAATGTTACATCATGTTCATGAAGATCGTTTCTATGATGAAAAGAGGTAAATAATGGCTTAATTTTCGTCATGTGGATGATTTCGGACGCCATGCATGTTTGTTCTTAGTTGTCTACAGCTGTCGAGTGTCATCAAATAACTGCTATAGTGATATCATATCTAGTTTTAATCAGACCCGTGCATGCATACGTATTAGGGCTATTTCTGGTTCTGTAACTTTTGTGTTTTGTCACAGAATGTTAATATCAACAACTCATATTAAAACTTCCTGCCTTAGACATGGTCAGAAAACAACTGTTATTAAACTGAAGGCAAACACATTAATATTGTATGTGAGAGTTTCTAAAACTGCGTAGAATTCCTGGGCCAATTTTTGCACGTTTCCCGTAGTAACAAATTTACGTTGAATCACCAGAAGCAGTTGCAGGAACACATGGAAATAATTCATACTGGTTTTATTCAGGAGACGATTAAAATTCAGCTGATGACAATCTAGCAGTCTTCAGGAACAGCTTGTTATTCATCCACTAGAACCACTAGAAGCCGACGTTGTAATGAAGGAAAGCGCAATGATTCATCTCTCTGACTAAACTGTTTTTATTGGCAACCTAAGGTGGCTGGGCCGGCTAGCATGTCAGTTGATTTCTGCCTGCCACTTTAGGCTGTCAGTCAATGTTTGCTTAGTTCATTCACAGTGGTGTAGCAGACATAATTGGTTTAAAGTTATAAGTTACACTGCCATACTTATATGTATGTCATTTATTTGTTTGGGGATTTTCTCAAAACGATTAAACTTAATTTTTAGTGGCTATTTTTTCACATTTGCAAAAATGTTTTAAAAACCTTGTAAATTTTTTAAAATCTGGTATATTACAATATGTGAAAAAATTATTAATTTATCTTAAAAACTTCTACTGAAACTAATCAAGACAAGCATATAATAGCCACTACCTTAAGAATCAGTTGATGACAATCTAGTATTCAGTATTTCACTGAGCTTACTACACTCTGCTAGAAAATGTATAAGTACTATAACACTATACTCCTCATCCCTCGACTGGGACAGTTGTAGGGCTGCCATATGCTTTGCCAGCTTTGTCTATATTCTGCTGTGCATTGTAGGGTCAGAAAGCTTTGGTTGGTCCATTTATAAATCCATTCATAAATGGCCAACATAGGAGCAAAAAACATCCAAAATCTTTTTATAAAAAATCGTCAATGTGACCGAGCAACCCAGAATGCACCCCTCACCTCGTGACTCTGCCACCTGTTGGGGATTTCTGGTCGGCAGCGTTCCACGCAAACAACCTTCTTCATTTCTTCAGGCGATGGGTCTGAGGGCACCATGTCAAAGTAGGGAAACTGGTATTCCTCATACATCCCTAAAACATGTCAAAGTAGGGAAACTGGTATTCCTCATACATCCCTAAAACATGTCAAAGTAGGGAAACTGGTATTCCTCATACATCCCTAAAACATGTCAAAGTAGGGAAACTGGTATTCCTCATACATCCCTAAAACATGTCAAAGTAGGGAAACTGGTATTCCTCATACATCCCTAAAACATGTCAAAGTAGGGAAACTGGTATTCCTCATACATCCCTAAAACATGTCAAAGTAGGGAAACTGGTATTCCTCATACATCCCTAAAACATTCAACAGAATTTTATCATGTTATGTTACAATGATTGCAAGACTGAGTCTCTAATGTGTCTTCAAGTCACCAGCATTTAGTCGAAACCATCATTGCTAGCAAGGGGTGGTATTACTACAGTATCCCTGCGAGATCAACCTGTCGTGGATTTGTCAGTTTAACCCATGCCCAGGAATGTGTATTATTACCCATCCGACCAGCGACGATGGTTCCACTACCAATTAAAGTGAAGTTCCTGTATGCGAGTGCCGTAAATTCCAGTGATCAATCCCATTGGTTAATCAGCATTTCAACAGGTCGATATGCCAAAGGTACTGATGTAGTCAGAAGCCCCTGATAGCAAGGATGACTGAAACATTAAATAAAAAACCATCACAATAGTATTTCTTACCCAGCTATTTTTCATAGGACTGGGAGAACTACAACACAAAAACCAACTCCTACCCAACCTAAATGTGGGCTTTAATTCAGTTTGACATCTTATTGTATATGTTCCTCGTATTTTACATTAAGCTTTCCTATTTTTAAAAAATACCCTGCATCAGAGATGTTGCTTCTTAGCATCGCATGGTGGAAACCACTGAATCTTATACTGCTCCCAGGAATCAGAAAAAAAAATCCCTAATTCCCAAATTCCAATGTTGGCAGGGTTCCTAAACAAGTCCTGGCAGACTGTTACCTCCGACAGACGTGCGCCTGACAATCTCCCACAGCACCAGACCAAACGAGTAGATGTCAGCGCGCTTGAAGCATTCAAAGTGGTCTTTGTTGATGGTGTTGTCAAGTACTTCAGGGGCCATGTAGCGCTTTGTGCCAACCCGACTGTTGGGAGCGATGTCAACGTAGTCAGTCGAAGAGTCGTGCTTAACGGCCAAACCTGAAACCCCATGTGTACATGCTTTAGGAGAAATACTATAGCACTGCAATATACAAAGGAAATACCCCATGTGAAGATGCTTTAGGAGAAATACTATAGCACTGCAATATGCTTTAGGAGTAGTGCTGTTACAAAATACATTTAGATACTTCTGTTTTATGAAAACGTACAAGGTCAGAGCTGTTACATAACACCGCATAATTTAATTTTAATCTTCTCATTAAGGAATGCTCTTTTCAGTTTCACAGAATGTTCACTTTTGGGCCACTGAATTAAAATTTTATATACAAAAATCATAGTAGTAAGAATAGTGTATTAAATTTCACATACACCAGTTCAAATCAGTTATTTTTCAGTAAAGTTGACAACCGGGGTACGAATAAGAGAAATTTATTAGACCAATATATTTACTGGTACACATTATAATATTATACCCAGGCTTGTTAACAAATGCATGTCAAAGCATTTGAACGCAAATGTTTCACTTGATTCAAATGCAAATGCCATTTTCCAAGAATGCATTCAAATGCACATGCAAATGTTTTGGGGTCGCACTCAAATGCAAATGCAAATGTTTTGGTTACACATTTACAAATGCATTTGAATTAATTTTAAATGTTTTGGCTTTATATTAACATTTTGTTTTATTTGGAGAAAAAACAATGTAATGCATACAAACACATTATTTATTTAATAAATACAGTAGTACATTATTATAACCACTACGTCCCACAGTCACGCAGTTCCTGGCCTGCAGAGGTGGTGCACCTTTTCAAAGAGCACGGTGTGAAAGTGGATTCACAGGTCAGACAATGATTTCAAAGCACTTTTTCCAATGGCAAGTTGTGAACTTGTGAAAGTGAATCTAGCAATAATTATTAAATGAATTACGCATGCATTTAATTGTGCATTTGACAAATCAACTGTTTGTGGGTCGCATTCAAATACAAATGTTTAAGGTACTCATTCAAATGCAAATGCATTTACAATTATTTCATGGAGGCATTTGAATGCGAATTCAAATGCGCAACATTCAAATGCATTTGCCAACCAGCCTGATTATACCAAATGTAAACGGTCAGGAGACTCCCATAAAGGCATTGAAATGCCGCTATCATGAGAGCCACCTTGTGTAATGTAGTATAATAATATTACAAGAGTACACATTTAAAGTTATAACTAATAGTTGTTACACTCACCTAGATCAGCAATACAGCAAGTGCCATTCTTTTTCACCAGCATATTTTTACTCTTCAAGTCTCGATGTGCTATGGCTGGCTTTCCTAAAACAATAATACCACCAGATTACAAACATTTATGGAAAAGAAATTCTATAAACACAATTCTGAATGACAATGTGGGCAAATGGTTCAATTAATCCACAATGATAAAACGGGTGCACAGAGGATTTATTTGAATTATTTGATTGAATTGTTCTGCCACTGTTCATAGCAAACAGTTAGCGGCATTACATACAACAACAAAACCATGCTGTTTATCTAACAACTGCGAATTGATGTAACAATATGTCAAACCATCATTGCAGTAGTGAATAAAATCATGAAATATTATTGATAGTGATGAAACTATACATACCTGCCAAGGTAGTTTATTTTGATAGGTAAAAAATAGGATTGATAGCTAAAAAACTAGCCAGGTCAGTTACTTAATGGTATCATTGATACACAGAAGATACATATGCTGCGGCAACATTAGTTTATACAGCTGGATTTTCATAAGTACTTTTCCAGCAGGCATAGAATAAACAATGCCAACAATTTACCAATACATATCTATGTGCTGTACAGAGTACCTTGACTACATTGACTTGACCTGTTCTCTTGAGAGACATTGCTACCTATCCTGTGTTCCTACAATCTCCATGTGTAGATGGGCGAGGCGACCAAGAAACATTGCCACCTACCCTGTGTTCCTACAATCTCCATGTGTAGATGGGCGAGGCCACCAAGAAACATTGCCACCTACCCTGTGTTCCTACAATCTCCATGTGTAGATGGGCGAGGCCACCAAGAAACATTGCCACCTACCCTGTAGATGGGCGAGGCCACCAAGAGACACTGCCACCTACCCTGTGTTCCTACAATCTCCATGTGTAGATGGGCGAGGCCACCAAGAGACATTGCCACCTACCCTGTGTTCCTACAATCTCCATGTGTAGATGGGCGAGGCCACCAAGAGACATTGCCACCTGCCCTGTGTTCCTACAATCTCCATGTGTAGATGGGCGAGGCCACTGAGAGACACTGCCACCTACCCTGTGTTCCTACAATCTCCATGTGTAGATGGGCGAGGCCCCTGAAAGACACTGCCACCTACCCTGTGTTCCTACAATCTCCATGTGTAGATGGGCGAGGCCACCATGAAACATTGCCACCTACCCTGTGTTCCTACAATCTCAATGTGTAGATGGGCGAGGCCCCTGAGAGACACTGCCACCTACCCTGTGTTCCTACAATCTCCATGTGTAGATGGGCGAGGCCCCTGAGAGACACTGCCACCTACCCTGTGTTCCTACAATCTCCATGTGTAGATGGGCGAGGCCACCAAGAGACACTGCCACCTACCCTGTGTTCCTTAAATCTCCATGTGTAGATGGGCGAGGCCACCAAGAGACATTGCCACCTACCCTGTGTTCCTACAATCTCCATGTGTAGATGGGCAAGGCCACTGAGAGACACTGCCACCTACCCTATGTTCCTACAATCTCTATGTGTAGATGGGCGAGGCCACTGAGAGCACTGCCACCTACCCTGTGTTCCTACAATCTCCATGTGTAGATGGGCGAGGCCACTGAGAGACACTGCCACCTACCCTATGTTCCTACAATCTCCATGTGTAGATGGGCGAGGCCACCAAGAAACATTGCCACCTACCCTGTGTTCCTACAATCTCCATGTGTAGATGGGCGAGGCCACTGAGAGACACTGCCACCTACCCTATGTTCCTACAATCTCCATGTGTAGATGGGCAAGGCCACTGAGAGACACTGCCACCTACCCTTTGTTCCTACAATCTCCATGCGTAGATGGGCGAGGCCACTGAGAGACACTGCCACCTACCCTGTGTTCCTACAATCTCCAGGTGTAGATGGGCGAGGCCACTGAGAGACATTGCCACCTACCCTGTGTTCCTACAATCTCCATGTGTAGATGGGCGAGGCCACTGGCAGCCGACAGAGCCAGCTTCACCATTCCACTGATGTCACAGACGGTGCGGTTGATATAGTCAAACAATGAGCCGTTCTCGTGGTAGTCTGTCACCAGCCACAGTTGTGTCCACGTCCCATTGTCTGTCAACAGAAACAAACAGGAAATAATTCACTCCAAATCCCTGGCTTACATATGCTGCAATACAATCATTCATTATGCATCCATAAATTGTGAAAGAATAAAAAGAAAATAATTGCTACTTTCTATGACAGAAAAACCGGTCAAGGCCACTTGAAACTGGTAATCAGGTGGCAATTGCCAAAAAAACAATGAAGATGAAGGAAAAAGTGATTCTATTTGGCAGGTGGTGAGGAGAGATTGATAAACACTGACATGCACATCGCCGCAGACGCAGGTGATCTAATGCATGTGTGCTCATGATAATTTGCAATTCTGTCAACAGTTGAATATATGTGCACAAAATGTCACATGTACTTCAAAATATCACACAGCATGTCAGTAGCCCGCCACTAGCTGAAATCCCCCTTGTTGTCATTAGCCCGCCACTAGCTGAAATCCCCCTTGTTGTCATTAGTCCGCCTCTAGCTGAAATCCCCCTTGTTGTCATTAGCCCGCCACTAGCTGAAATCCCCCTTGTTGTCATTAGCCCGCCACTAGCTGAAATCCCCCTTGTTGTCATTAGCCTGCCACTAGCTGAAATCCCCCTTGTTGTCATTAGCCTGCCACTAGCTGAAATCCCCCTTGTTGTTATTAGCCTGCCACTAGCTGAAATCCCCTTGTTGTCATTAGCCCACCACTAGCTGAAATCCCCCTTGTTGTCATTAGCCCGCCACTAGCTGAAATCCCCCTTGTTGTCATTAGCCTGCCACTAGCTAAAATCCCCCTTGTTGTCATTAGCCTGCCACTAGTTAAAATCCCCCTTGTTGTCATTAGCCTGCCACTAGCTAAAATCCCCCTTGTTGTCATTAGCCTGCCACTAGCTAAAATCCCCCTTGTTGTCATTAGCCTGCCATTAGCTAAAATCCCCCTTGTTGTCATTAGCCTGCCATTAGCTAAAATCCCCCTTGTTGTCATTAGCCCGCCACTAGCTGAAATCCCCTTTGTTGTCATTAGCCTGCCACTAGCTAAAATCCCCCTTGTTGTCATTAGCCTGCCACTAGCTGAAATCCCCCTTGTTGTCATTAGCCTGCCATTAGCTGGATCCCACCGTTGTTGTCATTAATTGAAACCCACCCATGTTGTCATTTGTCTGCCACTAGCTGATATCCCCCCTTGTTGTCATTAGCCTGCCACTAGCTGGATCCCACCGTTGTTGTCATTAATTGAAACCCACCCATGTTGTCATTTGTCTGCCACTAGCTGAAATCCCCCTTGTTGTCATTAGCCCGCCACTAGTTGACGCTCCACCCTAGATGTCATTAGCCTGCCACTAGCTGAAAAACCCCTTGCCACTAGCTGGAACCCACCCTTTTTGTCATTAGCCCACCACTAGCTGAAACCCACCCTTGTTGTCATTATACCGCCACTAGCTGAAACCCACCCTTGTTGTCATTAGTCCGCCACTAGCTGAAACCCAAACATGTTGTCATTAGCCCACCACTGGATGGAACACACCCTTGGTCATTAGCCCATCACTATCTGAAACCCATCCATGTTGTCATTAGCCCACCACGAGCTGAAACCCACCTTTGTTGTCGGCAGCAATAAAGCCAAGGATGTTCTCTTGTCGCAACATCACCGTCTGGTAGACCTCAGCCTCGCGGAACCACGACCGTTCCTCGCGAGTGTGGAAGATCTTAACAGCGACGTTCTCGCCACGCCAGCGCCCTCGCCACACCTCGCCATAACGGCCTTTGCCTATGATCTCGTGTAGCTGGATCTGTCTGGCGATGGTCCGCTGCACCAACAGGGGCAGCCCTGGGGGGGGGCACAACAACAACAAGAGGGCGTCAAAGGGATCGTAGGGCTCAACATTCATCAAATTATCTACTTGTCCAACGGAAGACAGAGATACGGAATAAGTGCTGTGAAGCAGGCATGGGGCAATTAACGTGAAAAGTTTATTAATTAAATGACAATTAACTCAAAAATTCTCTAATTAAATGTGGGGCGCTGTAGCGTAGCGGTTAGAACATTAGGCTCTCAATCGAGAGGACACTGTTCGAATTCTCTAATTAAATGTGGGGCGCTGTAGCGTAGCGGTTAGAACATTAGGCTCTCAATCGAGAGGACACTGTTCGAATTCTCTAATTAAATGTGGGGCGCTGTAGCGTAGCGGTTAGAACATTAGGCTCTCAATCGAGAGGACACTGTTCGAATTCTCTAATTAAATGTGGGGCGCTGTAGCGTAGCGGTTAGAACATTAGGCTCTCAATCGAGAGGACACTGTTCGAATTCTCTAATTAAATGTGGGGCGCTGTAGCGTAGCGGTTAGAACGTTAGGCTCTCAATCGAGAGGACACTGTTCGAATTCTCTAATTAAATGTGGGGTGCTGTAGCGTAGCGGTTAGAACGTTAGGCTCTCAATCGAGAGGACACTGTTCGAATTCTCTAATTAAATGTGGGGCGCTGTAGCGTAGCGGTTAGAACGTTAGGCTCTCAATCGAGAGAACACTGTTCGAATTCTCTAATTAAATGTGGGGCGCTGTAGCGTAGCGGTTAGAACATTAGGCTCTCAATCGAGAGGACACTGTTCGAATTCTCTAATTAAATGTGGGGCGCTGTAGCACAGCGGTTAGAACGTTAGGCTCTCAATCGAGAGGACACTGTTCGAATTCTCTAATTAAATGTGGGGCGCTGTAGCGTAGCGGTTAGAACGTTAGGCTCTCAATCGAGAGGACACTGTTCGAATTCTCTAATTAAATGTGGGGCGCTGTAGCGTAGCGGTTAGAACGTTAGGCTCTCAATCGAGAGGACACTGTTCGAATTCTCTAATTAAATGTGGGGCGCTGTAGCGTAGCGGTTAGAACGTTAGGCTCTCAATCGAGAGAACACTGTTCGAATTCTCTAATTAAATGTGGGGCGCTGTAGCGTAGCGGTTAGAACATTAGGCTCTCAATCGAGAGGACACTGTTCGAATTCTCTAATTAAATGTGGGGCGCTGTAGCGCAGCGGTTAGAACGTTAGGCTCTCAATCGAGAGGACACTGTTCGAATTCTCTAATTAAATGTGGGGCGCTGTAGCATAGCGGTTAGAACGTTAGGCTCTCAATCGAGAGAACACTGTTCGAATTCTCTAATTAAATGTGGGGCGCTGTAGCGTAGCGGTTAGAACGTTAGGCTCTCAATCGAGAGAACACTGTTCGAATTCTCTAATTAAATGTGGGGCGCTGTAGCGTAGCGGTTAGAACGTTAGGCTCTCAATCGAGAGGACACTGTTCGAATTCTCTTGGCGTCGTTTCGAAGCTACGTACATCATTTCTATGCACCAAGTTGTTATTTATGCAATGTTTTATATTAAATCATTATGTTTCCCCTTTACACACTAGCATTTAAATATGTATACACTATTTTTTATGCATCACTAGAACTGGCATGCTTTTGATTTAAGTTGGCACTGAAAAAAGAAACCGAAGCAATAGTACCTTTCTCTACATCTCCCCCCCATTAACCCATTAGGCCCCAGCATTTTATAAAAACATGTTCCACTGTTCCCAGGATTTCTGGCAAATTTCGAGCGGTTTTACCTCCTTGTGTTCAGAAATCTGTAGAAAAAAAACTATTCAATATTGACAATTACAAGTCGTGTTTATTTTGAAGAGTAGTAATTTCTCCACATGAGTGTATACATAGAAATAGGATAATAATATCAGGTTTTCTTTTCCAATGGCCATACTTAGCAAGCTTTCTTCTCTTAATGAAACATAGCAGACCTTTTTCTTTCCAAACGCCTACTTTATCTCTGACCCAGGTGTTAATATTTCTCAGTGTCCAGCTTATCCTGAGCATTCTGCGTCATGCCCACATCTCGGATGTGTGTATATGTATTTGAAATCAGGTGACATTGTGTTAAAATCCACAAAACAAGTCCAAACTACATTTAAGCATAATTACTTTTCATAGAAGAACTAGAGGACATGAAGTAACATTAGTGAAGGAACAATGTAGATCAGATATGAGAAAGTACTCATTCTCAAAGAGGACGATAAATGAATGGAACAAACTATCTACAGATTGTTTAAATGCTAGCAGCTTGAATATGTTTAAAAACAGAACCAACAAATATCTCAGAACATAGATGAAAAATTAGTGGACTCTCGATAAGCCAATGGCTTCCTTGTCCACTTACCGTCTGGGTGTTTTGCCAAGGATGGCAATCTTGTGAAACTTGTTATTATCTGACATACACCTGACATGGCTGGGTCCAATTATGTAATTGTAATTGATTACAGCAAAATTGTGTAATTGTAATTGATTATGGTTTCGAAAATTTGCTGTAATTGTTATATTTTGTATAATTGAAAAAAAAATTCAATTACAATCAATTACAGTACGTTTTATATCACAAACTACCTGAACGAATTGTCACTAAAAATATAATTTAAGTCTCACATGAGTTGAAAATTAAGACTAATAATAACACCTGCTTATATATTTATATTTAAGTCTCAGTATTCACTGTCTGGTGGATACTGGTCAGTGGTGCTAGTGGTGGGTACTGGTCCATGGTGCTAGTGGTGGGTAGCCTTAGCAATTAGCCTTTTCAGTAAGTTGGTAACAGCCAGGAAGTAATAAGCAATGCACAGACATTGTCCGACAAAGGCTAAGCTGGTATTCACACAACATGGAAAGACCTGTAGCCTGATATTACTTCAGAAAATATCAGCTCTGTGAAACATTGCAGAGTTAGCAAGCCAATTACACCCCTTGTGTTGTGGAGGACTGGAGACAGGTCAGGTAGCAAGGACCATTTATTTGGCCTCTCTCCCCATTCCCAACACAAAGCAAAGGGCAGACCAATTAAGAATATTAGCTTAGAGCAGGAGCTACAACCTCAAAGTAAACACATCATACCCTATTATTAGTATTTTCTGAAGAAAAATGTAAGAAATGCACACAGATAAATGTCTATAAAACTAGAAAGGATGCTTAAAGAACTACAAATAAATATTGTATTATGGCCTGTGGGATTTTGTCAAATTTTCACATTTTTGTATTTCATCCTGTGGGATTTTGTTCACTTTTCATATTTTGTGATTTTGTCTGTAAGGAATATGTCCTGTAGGATTATGTCTGGATACTGCATTGTATTTTGATATAACGAAAATATGTTTTAAACTGCTATCTTTTTATTTAGTATAATTCAAAGTCACAATTCAACAAAATGTACAAACAGCCCTAACACCTAGCTGTGGCAGAGCTAACCAAGAGACAGATAAGTTCTCACCAGATCCTGAGCCTGAGTGAGTCCAGTCGTCCAGCAGTTCCTTCAGTAACTGGCCGTCATGCACCAGAGTTTCTGTCTCCATCATATGGCCCATACCAGGGGCCGCGTCATACGGCCCATACTTGTGGTGATGGGACTGCCGCCGCCACCGTCGCTGGATCCCACACAGTGTCAGTGTCGCAAGGATACAGATGACACAGATTGGAGCCGAGATGATGGCGGCTAATTCCAGTGAACTGAACCGCCTCCCCGACTGGTTGGACTTCTCTGGAAGAGACAGAGAACACGGTTAGGAAGAGTGTCTCATTTCTGGACTGAATTATGTGTTCTTGACTGAAGTTTATTGCATGCGGGAATAAGCTTACTGCATGCAGTAAAGGTCACCAGCATACTAAACCACCTGGGCTGGCGTAGCCTTCAACAGAGGAGAGTTGATATAAGGTTTGTCATGCTGTACAAGAGCATACATGGCATAGTAGAATTGGACCTCATCCCCCCCATCTCATAACCGAAAGCATCCCAGAACACTCATTAAGTTTCAGTTTTTCAGCTCCCCTAGTCACTAAACAATTCATCCAGTTTAGCTTCCCCATACCATAGCTAACTGGAACAACGCTTTCTGACCAAGTTTGGAGATTTTCAGACAGAGGATCTCCAGCTTGCAACAATAATACATAAATCTTTCATGCAAAACTTTCCCTCTCCATAAATTGCATTTCTACATGCACACTAACATTTCTACATGCACACTAACATTTCTACATGCACACTAACATTTCTACATGCACACTAACATTTGTTAGACTAAGAAGCTTACTACCGTATTCCACCTATTAAGTGTACACGCCCTAATTAGTGTACACCCCTTTTTAAATCAGGATCTATAATTATTGTAATTTGACTAGTGGGGAACAACTGAAAAGTGTCGCCATCTGGTGTTAAACAGTTGGCACCACTTTTCAGTTGTTCTACACTAGTGTTAAACAGTTACCTTTTTGTCTAGAGAAAAAAATGTTGGTGTACATATTTCTTGACATTTTTTCATGGCCCAATTTTTTTTAAAGTGCACTGTGCGCTTGTTAGGTAGACTACAGTATATGTAGTCAGGCTTTGATTTTCCCGGGAGTCCGTGACTCCTTGTTTTACCCTGTGGACTCCATATACTGCCCTTTGTAGGAGTCCGTGTGTGACTGCCTACTTTAGAAGACGATACATACAGTGTTCAACTGGCCGACTACAAGGGTCCATCAATGCTGCCACTACGAGGGTCCATTAATGCTGCCACTACGAGGGTCCACCAATGCTGCCACTACGAGGGTCCATCAACGCTGCCACTACGAGGGTCCATCAACGCTGCCACTACGAGGGTCCACCAACGCTGCCACTACGAGGGTCCACCAACGCTGCAACTACGAGGGTCCACCAACGCTGCCACTACGAGGGTCCACCAACGCTGCCACTACGAGGGTCCACCAACGCTGCCACTACGAGGGTCCACCAACGCTGCCACTACGAGGGTCCACCAACGCTGCCACTACGAGGGTCCACCAACGCTGCCACTACGAGGGTCCACCAACGCTGCCACTACGAGGGTCCACCAACGCTGCCACTACGAGGGTCCACCAACGCTGCCACTACGAGGGTCCACCAACGCTGCCACTACGAGGGTCCACCAACGCTGCCACTACGAGGGTCCACCAACGCTGCCACTACGAGGGTCCACCAACGCTGCCACTACGAGGGTCCACCAACGCTGCCACTACGAGGGTCCACCAACGCTGCCACTACGAGGGTCCACCAACGCTGCCACTACGAGGGTCCACCAACGCTGCCACTACGAGGGTCCACCAATGCTGCCACTACGAGGGTCCACCAATGCTGCCACTACGAGGGTCCACCAATGCTGCCACTACGAGGGTCCACCAATGCTGCCACTACGAGGGTCCACCAATGCTGCCACTACGAGGGTCCACCAATGCTGCCACTACGAGGGTCCACCAATGCTGCCACTACGAGGGTCCACCAATGCTGCCACTACGAGGGTCCACCAATGCTGCCACTACGAGGGTCCACCAATGCTGCCACTACGAGGGTCCACCAATGCTGCCACTACGAGGGTCCACCAATGCTGCCACTACGAGGGTCCACCAATGCTGCCACTACGAGGGTCCACCAATGCTGCCACTACGAGGGTCCACCAATGCTGCCACTACGAGGGTCCACCAATGCTGCCACTACGAGGGTCCACCAATGCTGCCACTACGAGGGTCCACCAATGCTGCCACTACGAGGGTCCACCAATGCTGCCACTACGAGGGTCCACCAATGCTGCCACTACAAGGGTCCACCAATGCTGCCACTACAAGGGTCCATCAATGCTGCCACTACAAGGGTCCATCAATGCTGCCATCTTGAATCAGCTCAAGGTTGCAGAGAGCACTCATCCTCACTTCTGTTTGTTTGACATTTTCTTCGATAATCCAAATTTATCTGCCGACTCCCAAATATGAGTACAGTGGAATGTATTCCCCATGAAAATCAATGCCTGTAATAACAAGCTTAATAATTGTATATGCAATAAGAGGCTTACAGCTTGCAACAAGAGGCTTACAGCATGCAATAAGAGGCTTACAGCATGCAATAAGAGGCTTACAGCATGCAATAAGAGATCAGAAGATCTAGTACTTCTACTGACTTCATGTGGAGGAAAATACGAATTTATGCCTTTTTTTAATTTCTTATCCATGGCAAGAATAAATTAATTTGTTGCTGGCTCAACCAGCAGACTGCAAACTGAAACAAGATCACTTATCTCACCCAAAAAAGCTATTGCTAATCACATGGCTCCCCTAAACACTTCACACGAGAATATGAATCAATCATTCTGTAATTGTGTCTGCCCTATTTCATTCGACAGTTCCTAGTGATGCGTCTGACATAGCCCTATCTACGTGCCCTATGTGGGCACTGGGCTGTTGCTTGCCTCTCTGGCTGACCTGTGCTAGCTATTGAGGGGTCAGACCAGAGTTGATTTTTCTTTGATGATCTTACAGGGTGTATTAATGTTTTGCATGATTGCAGTAAAACATGACCATCACACATTCTAACGTCATGACATCCACCAGCACCATGTTAACAATGTGCTGAACAAATTGGTAGTTTTTGCAAGATATTAATATTATGATTACTGATGTTTCCATCAAATTCCCTACGCATCTTCAGATCCGCTTCATAATGCAACACACCACTACTAAAGGTCCAAACTCTGGGTGTGTAAAAAATAGTTCTGCCTGTGTGACATTTAAATGAAATATTATCAGACAAAATGCAAAAACGGGTTTGCATTCCACATTGCCAGTATGAGCTGAACCTTAAGAAACAGAGGCCTTTGTGACACACCATGACTGCAGTAGACATAACTGCGGCATAGTAGACATATCTGCGACAATCCCCTCTTCACTCAAGTTCACGGGCAATAAGGCATGCTATATATCAACTGTGTGCAGTGTGTGGTAACACTGTGTTTTGATTATATTTGATTTTTTTAAATATGAACCAGACAAATCTTTTCCCCACTAAAACTAGCCGAGCCTCGCGGTCATTTTGCTTGCCAAACTAAACTCGTGTTTACGTCCTGCTAAATAACATACATTTTCTCAAACACAAAAAACAAGCAGAGTAATAAATCATTCTCCTGACAAGCAATGAATAATATATAAATAAATCACATTCCAAGAATATGATTGACAAAGCATATTTAACTCTGATTTGCCTACATGCACAGGGGATATTTCCATCTCTGACCTGCCCACATGCTGCCCCACAGCCACCAGATATGTTGGCCTCTTACCAGTATAACAGTTGCAGCCCATTTCCCCCTAAACATATTTTTTTCTGGGAGCCAAAAATTGTAAAGGTGGCACTGTCTGATAAATCACTGTCACTTTATTCATGTGACATGAACCCGGAAGTATTATACTGTAGCTAAATCTTCCTTGATTATCGATACCCTGTGAGCTGGCACCTTTGTCTGTCATCCAAAGTTGATGATATATGACAAAATTACAACTAAACGCATCAGACAGTGCTCAATATGTATCATATACACTGTACCTGGTTAGGAATATCAGGAATCTATTCAACTAATCAGGTAAGTCCTTGAGTAATCAGACAGGCTGCGTTTTCTTTTAAAATGGTGATGTTCTTCTTTCACACAGATCATATCTCTGTATTAGTCACTTGTATTACTAATGTGAGTATTGTCGAACTGCTTACATTCGCACCATTGATGAGCTAGACACAGAGACCACCATTCTTTGAGTTCATCACAGGTTATACATTTACTCTGTGTGGTTCTCCCACTGGCCACCAGGCAGAAGGTATAGCCTTTAGTGTCTCATCCAAAATACACACTTCCAACCTCCTTCCCATGAACCAGGTGCTAGGTGGGTCGCCGGCCTGGAGTTCAAACCCAATACCTCCTGGTCACAAAGCGAGCAACAAAACATCGAGCCAATGTGCCAGCACAAAAAAAGAGTCTGGCTGTGCCGAATGATTTAGTCTACAGTCAATTCTGTCTATTTCGTTCTTCCCATAATATCAGTGTAAAAAAACACAGTCATATAGATGCTATCGTCAACACCTGTCTAGTCATGCACCTGTCTAGTCAGCCTACACATGGGTCGATAAAATCTCTTTTTCCTTCAATATCATTATTACGCCTGTTACTACAGTTGCTAAATTAAGTCTTTTTTTTAGTTCATTTGTAAAATCTGACTTGTGGTATAGTGGATCCTAAGGTTAAATATAATGATTAGGCATGGTTTACGTAACAAGGAATTTCAAATATTTGGTTGGCATTTCGAATAATTTGGCCGTGTCTCGGATTGTCAACCAGGTTTCTTGTGAGGCAAACAATGTCTAATTTAACAAACTAGGATTTTCTATACATTCAGGATTAAATGTAATGAGTTTTTCAACCTCTGTCCTCCATATGTGTCGTCTGACCATCCCTACAAACACGGTCCTAGGAATGGACAAAATAATTATATACATGTTTGCACATCTTTATCTGTTAATACTGCCAAAATTGATGCTTTTAATACTGCCAAAATCGATGCTTTTTTATATCTTCACTAAAATGTTACCTCTGAGCAGTTTTATATGCAGACAGCCGCTGATTGTGCTCATTTCAGTTAACATGTTATATAACTTAAAATTGCATTTTTAATCAATAAAGGTGGCCCATGTTTCATACTTTTAAATCATTCCCCTATGCCCTACAAATTCACCTTCACGTATAAACCTGCACTGCTTTCAATTCGTGCGTTTGCCATTTTGAAGGTTCCAAACAAACCACTGGCTCATTATTGTTATTTGCATTGTCAATAACAAAACCGGTTTAACATTTGCAAGTTTTGGGTGTTTTACAACTACATGTTACAATGCCCTTGGTGTTATTCCAGACATCTAACACATTACTTCCTTAGAAAACTACCCACGTGTCACTTGTAGTTCACTACACCTCTTTTTTTGCCTTTATTCACATTCACACTGTCGGCTATTTTACATAAAATGTATTACCACTGGGATTTACCAGTTAAGAAGTTACTAGGCTAAAGGAAAACCCATGGACTATTTTTAAGGTCTTGATGGTTTTCTTTAACTCTCGAGCATCATAAGTCATTGTGAAATACTTGCTGTGCCCGAGTTTGTTTTTATGCCAGAGGAGGTAAAAGATGCGTTGCATTGCAATGGGAAGTGTTTCTTGAAGTGGATGCCTTGTGCATTTTTCCATTGCAATGGGAAGTGTTTCTTGAAGTGGATGCCTTGTGCGTTTTCCCATTGCAATGGGAAGTGTTTCTTGAAGTCGATGCCTTGTGCATCAATTATGCGGACATCAGATAAGGTTTCCTTGCCCGCTCAACCAATGGCAACTCTCCAACCACTAGTCCCACCACGTGAGATTTAAATTACAGCCAATCATTGAACACTGTGCATAAATTGTGAAGTAGCTGCACAGGGTAAGGAAAATGGATGTTGCTGACATTGATGAACTGTTACCAGCTGCCGAGCAAGTGAGTGAAGTGATGGTCAAGGTGAAGAACCTTCTGACATTCGACAGGAAGGTCTGCCCTACATAGACCTAGCTGTGGAAACCGTTGATGGATCACTTGCTGCAGAAATTAGTAGTCCAGGATCACTACGTGGCACAATACCTGAACATCTTAGCACTTTAAAACTAAGTCCTTTTTATACACACCTATGTGATATACTGAAGGTTCACATCCACCTTTTAGCAGAGATCGGAGTCAAGAGTGGGGTCGCGGTTTTTCTTCGTGAAGAATGATCACTCTTTTTATGTTTTATGGCGATTTCAAAATGTACCATATTGTAAATTATTAGCTTTGCTGGACACACAGACCCCCAGCTCTTACATGCCTTACATGCCTTACATGTCTTACATGTCTTACTCCACCAGTGATTTGCCTAGGTGTTTTTGGGTCTGTGAAGCGACATGCCCCGTAATCGTAATGCCAGCCTGGCAACTGGCTTCATAGCACCTTGCCCTGCCTGGGCGCCACCATGCAGCTCAAAAGGTGCCCCAATCCGCCGGTGTCAGCTATTTTAAAATGTGCACTGAAGGCGCATTTAAAAACCTGAAGAATATGTGTTGAAATTTCATTAAAATGACAAGAGGAATTAACTATTCATGGCTGCTTCCATTACAGGAAACTAGTCATGCCTCGTGGTTATCATGTGGTATATCATGTGACCGGCATAAAATGGAAACTCACAACAGATGAATACGACAACGGGTGCATACAGTGACACACCAGTACGTATTCTGGATAAAAAGGGTTACAGTATATATTCTGTGTGGAAGCCAGGACTATTAACAGTGATTCTCACAAAATGACGCAAAATTGGACAAAACAAACATATTGCCAGTGTTTCTTGGTAGGGTTTATTTTGAGGGTTGATAATATGTGTTTCACCTAAGTTTATGTATAGCCGACATAGGCTAATATACGTTATGCTAAATTTTTATTGGAATAAATTAAATAAGCTGCCTTTGTGCAGCAACCAGAACCTGGCTGCATGAGAAGGACATGACCTTTTTCAGACTCAGCAACATGCCCTTTTGAAAACCTAGGCAAATCACTGTCCACATGTATCTATTCGTAGCTATGCCCCTGGCGGTGGGAAGTGTTTCTTGAAGTCGAAGCCTTGTGTATTTTTCCATTGCAATGGGAGTGTTTCATGAAGTGGATACGGGTGTCAGACAACCCAACTGTTAGCTAAGTGCATTGTTTTCCCATTGCAATGGGAGTGTTTCATGAAGTGGATACTGGTGTCAGACAACCCAACTGATAGCTAAGTGCATTGTTTTCCAATTGCAATGGGAGTGTTTCATGAAGTGGATACGGGTGTCAGACAACCCAACTGATAGCTAAGTGCATTGTTTTCCCATTGCAATGGGAGTGTTTCATGAAGTGGATACTGGTGTCAGACAACCCAACTGATAGCTAAGTGCATTGTTTTCCCATTGCAATGGGAGTGTTTCATGAAGTGGATACTGGTGTCAGACAACCCAACTGATAGCTAAGTGCATTGTTTTCCCATTGCAATGGGAGTGTTTCATGAAGTGGATACTGGTGTCAGACAACCCAACTGTTAGCTAAGTGCATTGTTTTCCCATTGCAATGGGAGTGTTTCATGAAGTGGATACGGGTGTCAGACAACCCAACTGATAGCTAAGTGCATTGTTTTCCCATTGCAATGGGAGTGTTTCATGAAGTGGATACGGGTGTCAGACAACCCAACTGATAGCTAAGTGCATTGTTTTCCCATTGCAATGGGAGTGTTTCATGAAGTGGATACGGGTGTCAGACAACCCAACTGATAGCTAAGTGCATTGTTTTCCCATTGCAATGGGAGTGTTTCATGAAGTGGATACGGGTGTCAGACAACCCAACTGATAGCTAAGTGCATTGTTTTCCCATTGCAATGGGAGTGTTTCATGAAGTGGATACTGGTGTCAGACAACCCAACTGATAGCTAAGTGCATTGTTTTCCCATTGCAATGGGAGTGTTTCATGAAGTGGATACGGGTGTCAGACAACCCAACTGATAGCTAAGTGCATTATTTTCCCATCGCAATGGGAGTGTTTCATGAAGTGGATACGGGTGTCAGACAACCCAACTGATAGCTAAGTGCATTGTTTTCCCATCGCAATGGGAGTGTTTCATGAAGTGGATACTGGTGTCAGACAACCCAACTGATAGCTAAGTGCATTGTTTTCCCATTGCAATGGGAGTGTTTCATGAAGTGGATACTGGTGTCAGACAACCCAACTGATAGCTAAGTGCATTGTTTTCCCATTGCAATGGGAGTGTTTCATGAAGTGGATACGGGTGTCAGACAACCCAACTGATAGCTAAGTGCATTGTTTTCCCATTGCAATGGGAGTGTTTCATGAAGTGGTTACTGGTGTCAGACAACCCAACTGTTAGCTAAGTGCATTGTTTTCCCATTGCAATGGGAGTGTTTCATGAAGTGGTTACTGGTGTCAGACAACCCAACTGTTAGCTAAGTGCATTGTTTTCCCATTGCAATGGGAGTGTTTCATGAAGTGGATACTGGTGTCAGACAACCCAACTGATAGCTAAGTGCATTGTTTTCCCATTGCAATGGGAGTGTTTCATAAAGTGGTTACTAGTGTCAGACAACCCAACTGATAGCTAAGTGCATTGTTTTCCCATTGCAATGGGAAATATTTCTTGAAGTGGTTACAGATGTCAGCCAATCCAACTGATAATACGACCAAATGGCAAACATTACAGTGGATATTGCTTCAGATATTAATATCTCTATGCAACAGATAACAAACCACTCAGTGATGTCAAATGTTATTTTTAGTGAAGATGAATGACTCATTCGTGTTATTGTGCAAGATTTGCAATTGACATAATATGTTTGCATCCATGGATACTTCATAAATTGACATAATATGTTTGCATCCATGGATACTTCATAAATTGACATAATATGTTTGCATCCATGGATACTTCATAAATTGACATAATATGTTTGCATCCATGGATACTTCATAAATTGACATAATATGTTTGCATCCATGGATACTTCATAAATTGACATAATATGTTTGCATCCATGGATACTTCATAAATTGATGACAGTTTGTGTCCAGATGTATAACTTTCTCCTGTCTGGGAACATGTTTCTGTTTACATTTACCAATGGCCCTGTAAATAGTGTCTGGGTCTCAACCATGCAATGCAACATGTAAATAAAGCGGACCTGGGAACACCAGACTTCTTCAAACTATAACAGTCAACCTATTACTACAAAACATGTAACTGAAACCCCTTTATATAGTTACAAGCAAATTTACAGACAGGATATGGGAAAGGAAGCTGATATTTGATACAGATGCAAAGTTGAAATGGCATCCAGGACATGCTGTGACAGGCCATCCTTAACATTTATCGACTGTCTAAGCCTAAGGGAAGATGTGGGACTGGAGCCTGTAGAGATGAAAGACATTGAGGGATTGAGATGTATGAAAATGGATGGTTGGAGCCAGCGAGTTCGCTGCCCAGTGGCTGACATGAGACACATGAAGACATTTGTTATTATTATACAAATGTCATCTTGTAAAAGGTAAAAAAAGAATGTTCATGTGTAGAGCGGTATTCAGTCTGTAAGACCTATTCAGCCAGTAGGACCGCTCAAAGTGATCTACACTTCCACCCCTGGCATACCTATTCATTCCAACACCAACTCGACTTCTCTGTCTGGCTATAGCCAGGTACTCATTTATACAGCTGAGTGAACTGTGGCAATGTGGGTTGAACAAAATTGCACAAGTTTTGAAACAGCAGCCAGAGGATTCGAACTCAGGTTCTCTTGACTGAGAGTCCGATGTTTTAACCACTCTGTCACCCATCAAGGGTACAAGCGTAGATAAGAAGATAAATGTAGATTGTGGCCCAACACTGGCCCCAGGTGTCCAACAAACTCTGCTTTCAAACCCTTTATGAAGCATTGTAATTATTTTGAAGCACCGTAACTGTAATTGATTTTTAAAGTACTATAATTATACTTGCGTTTTCATGATGCTGTGTAGATGATAAAATTGTTTTTGTAATTGAACCCAGCACAGAAGTATCTCAGTGATATTTGTTTACATTAAAATATATTTCCCAAGGTTTATGGATGCTCTATATGCAATATTAATTTAACTGTTAATTTGATTCAAACGAGCGTTTTCATATTTAGTTATATTATTTTTTTAATCTTAATCATTTGAAAAATTACAGATAGAAAGCTCAGGTTAAAGACAGCTGTAGCCTTACTCAATGATTTTAAATAATTTAAATAAAATAAAATATTTATATTTATTTAAAAAAAGTTGCAAACAAATTGTTTTGTTCACTTCTTGGAGTGATTAAAACAATCAGTATAAATAACTATAACAATTACCGGATGTCACCAAAACAACCGTGAACACATTGTCGCAGTACAAAGTGATCGAGGAGAACATTACGGTGCACACAGACCTGTGGGTTCTGGCGTCGGCGGCACCAGCGTTGGTCGCAGGTCCAGGTTACAAAAGTCCTCCTTACTACAGCACTGGATGACGAACTCGTGCCGCTTGTTCTGAGAATCCTTACACCAGATTGGGTTATCAGGGGGGTGCAACTTGTCTTTATCGAAACACCTGCAATCAAGCAAGAGGCAATGAGCAAGTTTCTTAGTGTATACTGGTGAAGGCCAGAAACATTATGCTGATGAATCTGCTACAGTTGATATGCTGTTTTTCACAGAAATTTTAAGAAACTGTTGCGGAAGAAGGAGTCTAAATGGCTTATTGATGTGACACGCAACCTCTCCTGAGCAAGTTTGACTGTACCTTCTTGTGGTGGACCCTGTTGTACCTGAGTCTTGTGACAAGGGGACAGACACCGTAACAGGGCTAACAGGACAACCCTGAACCCCACTGACTGGGCCAATTACCCACCCAGAGGTAAAGCTGATTACAGAAACCGAAACAATAAACTATTCAACTAACTCAACAACCAAAGATGATGCCTTCTTGGAGTGCAACATGACGCGACCTGATGAAAGCCCTCAGGAAGTCAGACCGCCGATAGATCATCTGCTTACCGCCAAAAGAAACACCAGAATAGGCACCTGGAATGTGCGGACCATGGACCAGACTGGGAAGGCGGCTCAAGTGGCACATGAAATGAAGAAATACAACATCCAGGTGCTGGGCCTCAGCGAGACCAGATGGAACGGAGCCAGACACACTAAGCTTGCTACAGGAGAACACATAATATACTTAGGAAGATGATGAAGACCATGCACACATACACGGAGTGGTAATAATGGCAACCCTGTGTCATCAAGAATCATTACAGCAAGATTCAAGTCAATTGGTAGGAATGTTAGCGTGATCCAGTGCTATGCCCCAACAAACGGTAAAAACGAAGAAGCAAAGGAAGAGTTCTACAACAGACTACAAAATGTGCCAGATAAAACACCAAGGAGAGATCAAAATCCTAATGGGAGACACAAATACAAAAGTGGGTTCAGACAACACAGGCAGGGAAGAAATAATGGGAAAGCACGGACTTGGAACCAGGAACGAAAATTGAGAACTGTTTGCAGACTTTTGTACATTTAACGACTTAGTTATTGGTGGCAGTGTCTTCCCACACAAAATGATGCACAAAGCCACATGGGTCTCACCAGATGGGAAAACAAAGAACCAGATCGACCACATAACCTTAAGCTGGAAATGGAGAGGAAGTCTTCTGGACACATGAGTAAAGAGAGAAGCAGATGTGGCATCAGACCACCACCTACTACTAGGAACTGTGAGAATAAAGCTGAAGGAATACACAGACTCAGGAAATAAACCACAACAACAATACAATGTTCACAAACTAAAGTCAAGAGAAATAAAACTCAAGTTCAACTGTGCTGTGAGAAACAGGTTTGAAGCCGTAGAGGATTTGATAGAGGACTCCATAGACATTGTATGGGCCACACAACATGAAACCTGGAAAGAAGCTCTAGGCAAGAGAGAGAAAACATAAGGTGCGGAACATGGATGCTGATCAAAGAAAGGAAGCAAATGGTCAATCGCTGCGAGACAGTAGAAGAGAAACAAGAACACCAAGCAACATACTGGCAACTAAACAAAGCAGTCAAGAAAAGACAAACAAAACTACACCAATGACCTAGCAACACAAGCTGAAATGGCAGTGCACAGAAGAGACATGAAGGAATTCTATGATGTAACAAGAACACTAGCAGGGAAAGAAGAAATCTTTCAAAACCAGTGTAAGACAAGGAAGGAAGAACCATAAAAAAGGAAGTGGAGCAAAGATGAAGATGGGAAGAACACTTCAAAGAAACCCTCAACAGAGACCCACCAACAGAAACAGCAAATTTTTTTATTTTAAGTGTTAACACAAATCCCCCTTCGAAGCCTGAAATAAGTAGAGCACTGAAGATGTTAAAGGACGGAAAGATGCCAGGACCAGATGGCATACTACCAGAGGCTCTGAAAGCAGACCCGGTAACAACAACACATATGTTGCACCATCTTTCTTGAAAATCTGGGAACAAGAAAAAGTTCAAACAGAATGAAAAAATGGATACCTTGTAAAACTACCAAAGAAAGGTGACTTGGGAATGTGCAAGAACTGGAGAGGAATCACACTCCTATCCGTACCAAGTAGTCTTTACACGCATACTACTGGACAGAATGAAGGGAACACTGGATGAAAAGCTACGTGAAGAACAAGCTGGTTTTTGGAAAAACAAATCATGCACTGACCATATTGCCACACTGAGAATAATCATAGAACTATCAATTGAGTGGCAGTCACACCTATATATTAATTTCATAGACTTAGAGAAAGCTGTGGATAGTGTAGATGGAGATGTTATCTGGATGCTGGTGCATCACTATAGAATACCAGCAAAGTTTGTGACACTAATCCAGCAGATGCACGAAAACTCCACCTGCCAAGTTATCCATAATGGAAAACTGTCTGAGACATTTGAAGTAAAGACTGGTGTAAGACAGGGATGCATCCTAACACCACTAAATTTTATCATGGTGATACACTGGATAATGAGAGAGACTGTTAAACACGGTCAAATAATGTCCAGTGGACATTCACTAAACAGTTGGATGATCTAGATTTTGCAGACGACATCTGCCTACTATCACATTCACACAAACAAATGCAAAAGAAGTCCAGCAAATTGACTCAGGAAGCAGAAAAGACAGGCTTGAAAATAAACATACAGAAAACAAAACTACTAAAGGTGAACAGTACATAACAAGCTAAGGTACAGCTGAAGGGAAAAGATATAGAGGAGGACAACAAATTCACCTATCTGGGAAGTGTAGTGGCGGACAAAGGAGGAACAGATGAAGATGTCAAAAAGAGGATTGGAAAGGTCAAGCATGCATTCAGCATTTTAAAGACAGTGTGGAACACACCATCTTTCTCAACACGAAACAAGATCAGAATCTTCAACACCAACGTGAAAAGTGTGCTACTATATGGCTCTGAGACATGGAGAGTAACCAAGACAACAACCCGAAAGCTACAAACATTCATCAACAAATGTCTGAGATAGATCCTGAAAACCAAATGGTAAGATAAAACCACAAACAAAGAAATCTGGAGGAGGACAGACCATCACAGCATCAAGAGAGAGATTTCAAGAAGAAAATGGACATGGATAAGACACACCCTCCAAAAACAAACCAACAATGTCACGAGACAGGCCTTAGACTGGAATCCACAAGGAAAAAGAAAAACAGGCAGACCCCAAAAAACTACTTGGAGGAGATCAATAGACGAGGAAGTAAAGAAACATGGAACCATCTGGAAAGAAACGAAGAAAGCAGCAAACAACAGAGTGCGTTGGAAAAGTGTCGTTTCGGCCCTATGCTCTACCTTGAGTGAAGAGGAATAAGTAAGTAAGTTGTGCAAGATATCCATATTCTAGTTATTTCATCGGTGCAATGCAAACAAATTGTTAGAAAGGTTGGCTTTAGTGACAAAAACTTACATTTTATATTGAACGATGAATATACGTACATAGGAGACGTATGTGCTATGCACGCATTATCCAATCAACGACTGTGTTATACGATGTAATGGTCACATACCTAGCCAAGCAAAATTGTAACGACAGCTGTGATTGGATAATCAACAGTAGCCGATTCATTGGTGCAGCTTTTATTACCAAAGTTAGTACATTGTACATATACAGGACAAGATTGTTACCAGCTGTAGACAAAAATCATTGTCAGTTCGGACAAAAATGGAATACAGTGGAACCTCACTATTAAGGTCACCCTCGGGACTGAGCCAAAGTGACCTGAATAGCAAGGTGACTGTATTAGTGGGACTAAATAGCAAGGTGACTGTATTAGTGGGACTAAATAGCAAGGTGACCGTATTAGTGGGACTAAATAGCAAGGTGACCGTATTAGTGGGACTAAATAGCAAGGTGACTGTATTAGTGGGACTAAATAGCGAGGTGACCGTATTAGTGGGACTAAATAGCAAGGTGACTGTATTAGTGGGACTAAATAGCGAGGTGACCGTATTAGTGGGACTAAATAGCGAGGTGGCCGTATTAGTGGGACTAAATAACAAGGTGACCGTATTAGTGGGACTAAATAGCAAGGTGACTGTATTAGTGGGACTAAATAGCGAGGTGACCGTATTAGTGGGACTAAATAGCAAGGTGACTGTATTAGTGGGACTAAATAGCGAGGTGACCGTATTAGTGGGACTAAATAGCAAGGTGACTGTATTAGTGGGACTAAATAGCGAGGTGACCGTATTAGTGGGACTAAATAGCAAGGTGACTGTATTAGTGGGACTAAATAGCGAGGTGACCGTATTAGTGGGACTAAATAGCAAGGTGACTGTATTAGTGGGACTAAATAGCGAGGTGACCGTATTAGTGGGACTAAATAGCAAGGTGACTGTATTAGTGGGACTAAATAGCAAGGTGGCCGTATTAGTGGGACTAAATAACAAGGTGACCGTATTAGTGGGACTAAATAGCAAGGTGACTGTATTAGTGGGACTAAATAGCAAGGTGGCCGTATTAGTGGGACTAAATAACAAGGTGACCGTATTAGTGGGACTAAATAGCAAGGTGACTGTATTAGTGGGACTAAATAGCGAGGTGACTGTATTAGTGGGACTAAATAGCAAGGTGACTGTATTAGTGGGACTAAATAGCGAGGTGACCGTATTAGCGAGACTAAAGGTTCTATACTCTATACTGTTATGGAAATCATTTGGGACAGTCCCAGGGTGACCATATTCGCGAGAAGACCGTAAAGCAAGGTTTAACTGTATTTGTTTGACCGTTTGCTAAAGTACAGCTTGCTGAAAATTGTGTGTGGTATGTGCGTGCACGTGCTTTACATAACTCATATACTTACACAGCGTCTTGCTAGTATGGTAGTTTTATATATATCTTTTCGCAACTAAAATCTAGAAGACGATTCAAGAATCTCAATTTCATTGAATAGGTATGAAAATAGGACAAAAAGATACAAGAAAGTATTCATAAATAAATGAATGGAACAAATTATTACAGATTATGTAAATGCTAGCAGGGTGAATATGTTTAAAAACAAAATTGACAAATATCTCAGAAAGGCGTGTTATACATAGATGAAGAATGGTTGGTTTCTCGATAAGCCACTGGCTTCTTTGTCCATTTGCCATCTGGATTTTTTTCTTGTATTACAATCTTATTAATTCTTGTTAAATCATTCTGGTGTAACAAATAAATATATATTTCAAAACATCCACAACACAGCACAATCACTTACCTCAGAAGTGTATTCTAACCACGAGAAATATTTGATTGCAGCTACTTACTTGTAAGAGTATCTGATGGCACCTTCACGTGACTTGGTAATGGACGTGTAGCACACACCGTCAGTGACACACGATTTGTTCACATTCACGCAATCATCGCAGTGACACAGCAAACCTACACAATCAAAGAAGTGCTTATTTCTTGCAACCAATAACAGCTGACTTGCTTATATAATAATACATAAAATACAGTTTTAAGACATGGCAAATGTTTACATCAGTAGCATAAAACTATAATAAAATACTAAAAAACTAAAATAAAAAATAATATATTAAGAAAAAGGATTACAAGTTGAATAACAGTATAATACTATTGATAAAATGTAAAATTAAATTGTATTCCAGAAATTATAACAAAAATACTAGCAGTGTCCAGGCAGCGGATGGAAAAACAATCTATGCATCTCTCTTAATCTTAGGCCCTGTATACAGTCACAATTACTGTATGTGGCTCTTATATGTTTGTCTTTCTCATGTTGCAAACAAGTCATTACAATGGGGCCAGAATGTTCTGTAGAGGTTCTCTCTCAGATATTGGCTGTTGATGTTGGGTATACGAAGACTTCGATGGATGAGGCAGTTTGAAGGTGGGGAGGATAACCCGGCACTGCAGATGGTGAAGGTACTAAGTATTGGGGTATCATGGGACAGACTGCTGTGCAACGATCTGGGCAGCCGAAGAGACATGATGGCTACTAACAATAAGAGGAATGACTGGTCAAGACGTGTATGAGTGCGTAACTCACGCAGTATGATGATGTCATGTATGCTTTTGATATGTTTGTGCTACTGCTGGGTTACAAGGTGTATGCTTTTGATATGTTTGTGCTACTGCTGGGTTACAAGGTGTATGCTTTTGATGTTTGTGCTACTGCTGGGTTACAAGGTGTATGCTTTTGATATGTTTGTGCTACTGCTGGGTTACAAGGTGTATGCTTTTGATATGTTTGTGCTACTGCTGGGTTACAAGGTGTATGCTTTTGATATGTTTGTGCTACTGCTGGGTTACAAGGTGTATGCTTTTGATATGTTTGTGCTACTGCTGGGTTACAAGGTGTATGCTTTTGATATGTTTGTGCTACTGCTGGGTTACAAGGTGTATGCTTTTGATATGTTTGTGCTACTGCTGGGTTACAAGGTGTATGCTTTTGATATGTTTGTGCTACTGCTGGGTTACAAGGTGTATGCTTTTGATATGTTTGTGCTACTGCTGGGTTACAAGGTGTATGCTTTTGATATGTTTGTGCTACTGCTGGGTTACAAGGTGTATGCTTTTGATATGTTTGTGCTACTGCTGGGTTACAAGGTGTATGCTTTTGATATGTTTGTGCTACTGCTGGGTTACAAGGTGTATGCTTTTGATATGTTTGTGCTACTGCTGGGTTACAAGGTGTATGCTTTTGATATGTTTGTGCTACTGCTGGGTTACAAGGTGTATGCAAGTAGTTGTGTATGTGACATATGACACCCATATTCAGTCACTGACTTCAACATCATGAATGATACATATCTGTATGTATGATACGTTGTTTTGACACCTCAACCAGGGACATGTCTGCCCGTCTTCAAGACGGGCAAATGTCTTACGATGATGGGTAAAATAAAAATAAAAGACAGGTTTTTATTTTTACAAGATGACATTTTTTCGCAATAAAATTATTTGAACTGTCTTAGTGACTCTTAGCGCACGCGGTCGTGATTGGACAAATGTTGCCAGAGGCAGAATAGCAAATACCGTCGATCTATAAGACAATATATTTTTAATCTTGACATCGTTGAAAAATAATAATACGCAGTTGATTTCTATTTATTGTAATTGTGTACGTCATTGGTTGGGAAACGTGTTTCTGTTGCCTTTCTCTGGGCCTATCCATTGGCGCTCTCATTTGAAGAAACAATCCCGTGACCCGGATGTCATGAGGCGAGTTCAAAATGGCACCTGCCAAGCAAGTGAAATATCAAATCAAAGTTCATGACAATCAATGCCTTTTTTGTAAACGTGAATAAAAGCAGCGTTCCTGCGATTGTCCCTGTCCTAAATCAGCATCCTTTGTTACGTTGGTGGAGATCCATAATGTTGATGTGCCTGCCTCTAGTAACCGAGACACTACTGTATTGTCGCCCACCACTTGCACTCTGCAGTGGCCAAGCACGATCGTGGTAGACTTCGAAATTGAGTCTTATTATATATCCGCCTCTCTTCCTCAACTCAAACAGCAGGCAAACCACGAACTCATAGGCTGTGCTCAGTAAATCCATATTGTTTTTTTGTCCAGTAGGCAATACTGAATCTGGATGATTGCTGTTTTATCAAAGAAGTAATGTTTCAGTGTATTACTTTCAAAACCAGTTGTATTACTGAGTGCTGTATCTTCTATTTTTATTTGGTGTATTACTTTACTTTTAGTGTCAAGCATTTGATATTGAGTGTGACTGTAATCATATTTCTTCATATAAGACGTATTTGCATGCAGTACTTAAAGACTAAAGATGCTTCAAACATTACTTCCATGTTTATATATTTAAAATAAAGTTTCAAGTTACTTGTTCATGAACCTTCATGTGTTGGCTCTTCTTTTGTTAGTATTAGTGTGCAGGTGATAATGCCAACCTCGCTGCACAGCTAATAAGCCTAGTAAGACTCGTTTGGGCCAATAATGGTTAAACCAGACTTGGCCTGTCATTGAAAAACCATAATTTGACCAATAACGGCTGTCATTTGATATTTGCTCAATTTGCACTGGCGTACCAAATGGGCCAATGGCTGTAATTATATCAACCAGCATTGGCGTGCCATTGAAAACAAATCAACTGGGCCAATAATGGCTGTCATAGATGCGAACGGCTTCCATGGAAGCCATTCGCGCATTTAAGGTTTTTTAGAATGTTCAAGACTGGCAAAATTTTATTTCTGGCTAAGGGCCTACTCACAAATATTAATTAGTGTGTGTTTCTCTTTGAGATCTTGATTCCACGACATCTTGTAGGCACTATTTTACTGTAGTGTTTCACTTCATTTGTGCTGATCAGAATCTTACTATCCATCACGTTCGCAGCATGCTTCACACAACAGACTGTCTGTACTGATAGGCCACGTGTATAAAAACAACAAGGCTATGCTGCTAAACACATACATCATTCATCTACACTAGAAACTGGAAAGATAAATGGTATAATGATGCTTTTATGCATTTGACACAAATATTTTCATTCTTGTTATTCGCATTGTCAGTAATGATCAGTTTAACAACTCAAGAGTCAGTTTCACGGTTTTACAACTGCAGGTCACAATCCCCTTTAGTGCTATCTATCTTCGGGAAAAAACCAATTATATGACATGACCTTTTAAGAATAGCAGTGGCTTCAGTTTACTTTCTGTTGAAGTCTATAGAGCCTGGGGCATGAAGCTGCATTGTGGTCATATTTCTATACAATGTCTGACGCAACGAAATAGGCAGCTGTGAATACAATTACACAAACAATGTTTTGAGTCAATGCACTATATTTAACACAGGCGTCTAGATATCCAACATGTTTTGGTGCTTACACACACATCATCCATCTGTTGCACACATACTTACTGTCAGATGAATGAATAATTTAACTTGAAAGTACTAAACCAAGGCAATGCAGTATGCTCCAACTTTCCTATTTCATCTCCGGAAAAAATCACCCCATTTTTGTTTACATATTTTTTATTTAATAGAAACTGAATTCAACTTAAAGTAATATTATTGAACATTTCTCAGGATAGCTTGTTTTCATGATCAAACAATTATTTTATAGTATCCCAAAAATTCTACAGGTAAATAAAAAACCTTGGGATAAGATAAAGCAATTGTTTGATCATCAACTCAAGTAATGATTTTAAAATATAATAAATTTCAACAGCATGTAACATGCCTTGACATTAAGCTTTTGTACCCAGTGGCCCGTCGGGCCAGTAGATGTTAAAAGTGACTGGCCCTCCAAAAATGTTACTGGCTCGAACTATTTTTTATTGATTAAAAAAACGCTATTTCTTGCAATACATTGTATTACAAGTCGAAGGATGCGAGTTTGGTCGTTATTTATTTTGTCGTTTGTGATTTACTTTCATGCTTTCAGTCAGTATTTCGTATGGCAGACAATGTTGCTGCAGGAATCGTTTGAGAATCATATAATATGCCTTCTGTCAAAGCCACAGGTGCAGCAGGACGATGGGTGATGCCACCGCGTGCATATTGAGTTACAGTTAGTTATACTTGAAAATACAACGGGCAAACCGGAGCTGACACTGTACATAACTATGTATGTTACAATTGATTTTATTTGTATATAAACTTTTGGACTGGACTACAAAGTTACGGTAAACTTAGCTATCTGTGCCCTAGCAGGTCCTGGAATGTATGTTAGGCGCTGTTGTGACACCTAGTGGACAGTCTGTGAACCAGTCTGTTTATATGAAATCGGTACGTCAAAAGTGTACCACGATAGCCAATATGTATAGCGCAGGAGAAAATGCTGCGATATACCAATATTATACAGAGCAACCCTAGTAAAATATAGGCATCCACAATTCACAAAAAGTCTGTGTGCATGTCGTCGTTAGAAGCCACATCATGCAGACTTTTTTGTGAAGCTCGTACCTATCAAAACAAGATGGCAACTCTACGAAGTGACAACATGAAATCAGATGAGATGAAGATTGTGTTTAATTGTAGCGCCGGGGTGGATGGCAATGACAAGTGATTGAAATGATGACCTGTGGCTGTGACTAATGGGATAAAAACATCTGGAACTATGTTGGCCCACCGGGTCAGTAAAATATGGAAACTTGTGGCCCAAACTGGCCCGACAGTCCTAAAAAAGGCGCCAGGCCAGTGGGCCACTGTTAATGTCGAGGCCTGATATAACAATTCCAACAGTATGTACTCATGCCATATTTATGAAAAAATTGAGTTAAACAATTTGTAAGTCTTTTGAGAATACGGGACCAAGAAGCAACATTTGTTTGAACAAATGGGTGTATCTTTAGTCGCATGCATCTCCAGTCAAGGATGAGCGATTCTAGCAATTAGTGTGAGCAGTGAAGCAGTCACTTTAATGCAGTAATTATTACGTCAAATTCAGTTGCTCATACCATAAAAACACATAAAAGTTGCTACCTGCACTCGTATGGGAGATTAGAACGCAAGTCTGATGCCCAAGTGTTTCCGGCTGGCTATATGCCTGGCAATAATGTGTCTTGCTTTGACAGCAAAGGTAAAAGGGATGAAATTTCCTGTTTTGCGAACAGACTCTGTATAGGAATAAATAGAGGCAACACTCTGACACCAGGACATTTTTTACTATAGCATCTCTCTGTATTAATAAAGGCATTAGTCTGACATCTACACAAATACGTTGACAGTGACACCCATACACTCTTTTACTCTAGATCACATATTAAGATATGTCAATGGCAATAACTAAATTTATCTGTATTCCTTATGTAGGATGTCACTGACCCTTTTTTCTGCAGATGAAGGTTTACGATACATTAACAGCAAAAACTTAAGTTACCTGCACTGTCTATTTATAAATTGTATCTTTAAAAAGTTATATTTTGACTGTCTGAATGGAATCAAGGATCTTGACCAGGACTTGTTTACTCAAGTCCTGGTGTTTCTTACACCCATATTTATCTTCCCCCAGTATTCTGGTATAACCCCCAGAGAAGCTATTCTTTCATGTTTTCTTCTACCCTGGATTTCTCCCCATATATCTGAACATCATAGTGTACCTATGTACAAGTTTAACTGATCCTAAATTGAAAAGAATGCAGACAATAGTACTGGTACACCAAGGGTGTCCCCCAGTCAACAGCACTGGTAAACCAAGGGTGTCCCCCAGACAGCAGTACTGGTACACCAAGGGTGTCCCCCAGTCAACAGCACTGGTAAACCAAGGGTGCCCCCAGACAGCAGTACTGGTACATCAGGGGTGTCCCCAGACAGCAGTACTGGTACATCAGGGGTGTCCACAGACAGCAGTACTGGTACACCAAGGGTGTCCCCAGACAACAGCAATGGTAAACCAAGGGTGCCCCCAGACAGCAGTACCGGTACACCAGGGGTGTCCACAGACAGCAGTACTGGTACACCAAGGATACCCACAGACAACAGCACTGGTAAACCAAGGGTGCCCCCAGACAGCAGTACTGGTACACCAAGGGTGTCCACAGACAACAGCACTGGTAAACCAAGGGTGCCCCCAGACAGCAGTACCGGTACACCAGGGGTGTCCACAGACAACAGTACTGGTACACCAAGGGTGTCCCCAGACAACAGCACTGGTAAACCAAGGGTGTCCCCAGACAGCAGTACCGGTACACCAGGGGTGTTCACAGACAGCAGTACTGGTACACCAAGGGTGTCCCCAGACAACAGCAATGGTAAACCAAGGGTGCCCCCAGACAGCAGTACCGGTACACCAGGGGTGTCCACAGACAGCAGTACTGGTACACCAGGAGTGTCCACAGACAACAGTACTGGTACACCAAGGGTGTCCCCAGACAGCAGTACCGGTTCACCAGGGGTGTCCACAGTCAACAGCACTGGTATACCAAGGGTGTCCCCAGACAGCAGTACCGGTTCACCAGGGGTGTCCACAGACAACAGTACTGGTACACCAAGGGTGTCCCCAGACAAAAACAGCAGGCCGTCTCTGAGGACTGAGGCCCACTTTACAACTGTCTGAGTTACATCCTGTTACATCATAAATCATTAGGTAAATGACTATACATTAATACACAAAACCAAAGTTATTAACCCATTAGGCCCCAGGATTTTATTAAAACATGCCACCATGTTCCCAGGATTTCTGGCAAATTTCTAGCGATTTACCTCCTCGTGTTCAAACATCTGTAGAAAAAAACTATTCAATATTGACAGTTACAAGTTTAGTTTGAAGAGTAGTAATTTCTCCACATGCATGTATACATAGAAATAGGATATATTAATAAAATGTTGACATTTGATAACAATCTGCAAAGACAAAATAGTACATTTGTTAAAACTTAGAAATTTGCGACTGACATTTGACAATGATCCCATGCTATAACCCTATGCAACTCAGCGAAGAAAATGTAGCTATATGTGTTAGCTTTGCACCAGCGCTGGGTCCAATTACACAAAATTATATCAATTACAATTACATTACATTTTTTATTTCAATTACAGTCATAATTTTCCAAATCAATTACAATTACACTGTTTCAATTTCAATTACAATTACATTATGCGGAACCAAATATCAGCATTTGTTAATTATGTATTTTTGCGCGTTTTGCTGAATTTCAATATTTTGTACACAATTGATAAACAAATATAACGGTAATGTTTGTACATTTTGTTGAATTGTGACTTTGAATTATACTAAATAAAAAGATAGCCGTTTAAAACATATTTTTATTATATAAAAATACAATGCAATATCCAGACATAATCCTACAGGACATATTCCAATGCAGACATTCATCCGTGTGCATTTCTTAAATTTTTCTTTGGAAAATACTAATAATAGGGTTTGATGTGTTTACTTTGAGGTTGTAGCTCCTGCTCTAAGCTGACATTCTTAATTGGTCTGCCCTTTGCTTCATGTGAGTTGGGAATGGGAAGAGAGGCCATATAAACGGTCCTTGCCACCTGACCTGTCTCCAACCCACCACAACACAAGGGGTGTAATTGGCTTGCTAACTCTGCAACATTTCACTGAATGTCTGTGCATTGTTTATTGCTTCCTGGCTGTTACCAACTTACTGAAAAGGATAATTGCTAAGCCTACCCACCACTAGCACCACTGACCAGTACCCACCAGACAGTGAATACTGAGACTTAAATGTAAATATATAAGCAGGTGTTATTATTAGTCTTGATTTTCAACTCATGTGAGACTTAAATTATATTTTTATTGACAATTCGTTCAGGTAGTTTGTGATATGAAACGTACTGTAATTGAAATAAAATTTCAATTATACAAAATATAACAATTACAGCAACATTTTGAAACCATAATCAATTACAATTACACGATTTTGCTGTAATCAATTACAATTACATAATTGGACCCAGCCCTGCTTTGCACCACTGAAAACATTATCAAATTCTGACGGTTATTTTTCAGGTTACACCATATTTTATCATAACAAATTTAGAAATAAAATTTTTCGAGATAGCGTGAATAAAACTGATGAAAATCAAGATTTCCGAAAGGGCAACACATACACATAACGAGCTGTTGTTGTTGCAAAATGTATCCGCTAGGGTGTGGCAAAATTTGGTAGCGTTTAGTTCAGTAGTTATTCGCCAGGATTTTTTTGAATAGAGTCCTGTATGCGGCCGGCGGCGGCCGTTCCAGGACTGCACAGAGCGGCCGGCTGCGGCCATTGTGGGGTCTAATGGGTTAATAGTCAGCCATGGAAATGAGAACTAACACGGATCAAGGTCAACAAAATGCATGAACAACACTTTGTGAAATTATTCATAATGTACTAAGTTGTCAATTCTCATAAAATACTGCTTTTGCAAGTAGGTATCTGTCTGCGACAAGAAAGCAGCTGCCAACCACGTCCCATCAGTGGCACATTGGTGTAACTAATACTGAGCACCCTGGTGACCTGATGATTGTGCCTTGTGGGTTTGATCCAGATCAACACTCTACCCAGTCATTTCATAAAATGGTTTATATTGATGATTCGGTTAGTATGCGATTAGGAAATATCTTTTTCAGATAAGAGAGGCGGTAAATTTGTAACCTGTTTTGGATTCACGGCCTTACATACATGCATTGAATTAATACTCAACTGTAAAAGATGCAAGTAAATCCACACAGAAACCAGTGTCACCAAAAAATTAAAACTAAAATTGCAATTAACGTCCTAAATACAGATTTCATTGAGTTCCCTGCATTACTGGGTTGCATTACTATATACCAACCCAAGATGTACATTACGTAAAATCAATTAAAATAGAAATACTCAACGTAGTTTACGTTGTGAGCCTAGCAAAAGACAATTTGCACATGAGATGTATAATTTGGCAATTTCCCCAAACAATGGCCAACTATAGACAGTGCACTTATGTGACACTATGTAAAGTTGTAAACAAGCTCGTCAGTGGCTAAAAGCCTGCAAACCATAAACATCCACCTTCTGACATCTGAGTGCCAAACAAAAATTCTCCTAGACCAATGATTTACAATGAGGCTAATTCCTATGCATTCATTGCTGGAATTCAAATAGTTTTTTGCAAACTGATTTCACAATGCGTCACATTGATTTAATGCACCTCACATACATAAACATATTTAGGCCTGCTGTTGCAGTCATGTTTTTGAGTGCTGTGTTTTTCATCTCTGCATCAATTTGTTGCTTATAGCTAGCAGCACAGATAGGAAACAAGACAGATTTAGTGGCCGCTAAAGACATGTCCGAGAAAATCTTTTTAACTGTTTCCCTTAAATTTTCAAACTGTTTTCTGAAAACTTCTTTTTCCTTTTCCATACAAGGTTGGCAAGTTTCTGACGAGATTGTAAATACCATGATATTTACTGGCATCAAAATGTCAGAAAATCAATGCAGTAATGCATAACAGATATATGTAATTGTTGTAGCATGGTTTCACTTGGCAGCTAGCTTTTAAAAGAGCAGGACAGGTGTCACTACAACTAAATTTTGTAAGAGTATTATCTGAGCTTGCTTTTATCATATCTTTTATCACTTGTCTGTGCTTGATGGAGGTATAAGCTGTTTGGTCCAATGCTTTCTACATAGCAAGTTGCTTGGCCAGCCACCTGTTGCTACACCTTAACACAGAGATACATTGTTACATGTGAAAGAAGTGCAAATTAATTATCCACATTTTTTTTAGACATTATCATACTGAATAGTGACTTTAATAGGGTTCAGCCTCCAGTTACGTTTCCCATTGGCGACCATGTAAACGTTTTGCACGATTATAAGAAAACAGGACCATAAATTTTTTTTAAACTTCTTACTTGCCGTTGCCATCATCTCATTGACATGCTGATCAAGTTTAGTCAAAGTCTCGTACTTGTAACTCATTTAAAATGTCTGAAAGTGCCATGCCCATCAATTTTTTACCATTTTCTGCATGAATTATGACGCACATGTGCCTTGTTGCGAAAAAATTGCCAAAAATCCTTCCGCCTATTGAAATCATCTAAAAATCCAGTTACATTGCCAATATGTTCTAACAGCAAACTTGCCAGTGTGCCTGGCTCAAATGCAGTTATGTCAGATATGATTTTTAAAAAAACATAAAATTACTGTGCTCTACATTCGTGTGTAACACACCAGGAAGTTTAACTGAGGCATGATCCCAATAGTGCTAGTAGCACCCCATGTTTAAGGGTGGCAGACCAGTTAAGGGTGTGTGGGAACATTTTGTTAGTGTTAAAAGTTCACCAGATGTCACCCAAATGTGAAAGAATACTGGTTTATCACACCTAGTGCAGAAAATCATAAATTTATATAGCATGTATTAGATTCTTAGTTTCTGATGTCGGAAACCCGTCAGAAACCCGTCAGAAACCCAACCATGTTTTCATAATCATAGTAAACATTTAAAGGACCAGACAGCATTGTCTTAACATAGGCAGAAATGAAACTTATTTAGCCAGTAAATAGTTATTTCTATGTGAATGCGCCATTATAGTGTAATTCCAAATGAAAAGGGCTGTAATTTTGTGACATTGAACTATTACACAGAGAGCTATGGGTGAAATATGTGCCTTCAGCACACTGCATTACACAACTGCTCACTGGATGGCAATTTGCTGAAAAACTTTATTTAATAATGTATATATTCGCTCCACATTACAGAGGTAATGCCAGCAACAAAAGAAAGGTCTTTAATCAAGGTGCCTTACAGCTAGTATGAAGTCTCACCTCCATTCCAACTAGTACTCCACAACATCCTCAAATGGTGTACACATTTTGCTACAACTGCCGTTAGATCTTGCATTCACTTTTCTGTTAACTGGAAAGGAGCTCTGATCATGGCTCTCTTGAACGCAGCATTGCCAATAGCGGATCTTATTGATAATATAATAACAATGTTGTCTTATATAGCGTTAGTATCTGCCTAGAAAAGTGCTCATGACGCTTACTCCATCATCAGGGCAAGTTTTTGTAGTGCTTGTGAGCTGGCAGGTTTTTTCCATTTCCCTGTGTGGGATCTTTTATTTTCTTTTATAATAATTGGCCATTGGTGGTAATGATAATGAAAATGATGATAATGAAAAATTATGTAGTCACATAATGAAAATGGTAATAAAACAGTTATTTTCTATGTAATGATTATGCTAATGATAATGAACAATTTATAATGACACCAACCCTGGGCCAGACATAGCATCAACTGCACAGACAGTTTCGTTTGTACATAGACACACAGCCTTAATTGCATAGATACGTCATCTCAAATGTATTTTGACAGATTTAACAAGATACAGTTGTAAACTGACAAACAGGCTCAACTGTATACTGACAAACATGTTCGGAATTGTTATTGTATTCAAACGCACAGATCCAAATGCATGTAACAGCCACAGCATCATTTCAATAGTTTATGCATACATAGGTCTCAAGTGCCCAGTATAAAGACATACAGCTACTAGAACTGAATACTAATGCACAAGATGACACAAACCACGTAATGTAGTGATTACAGCAACAACACTTTACACCAGACATTTCATTTCCTTTGAAAGACCTCTTTTAAAAATTGGAAGGTGACCGACCCTTTTCCGTAATTCTAGTAACTCTGCACACATCAACAGAATTCATTACCCACTTCTGTCTCTTCCTTGGCTGACAGAATACCAATGCATATTCTTTTGCAATCCAGCAGTAACTACTAAATGTCACAACATTTTCAAGTACAAAGCCATTATTGTTTATGACAAGCTGTGACATTCACTACAAAATATTATTGATTGCTTCATTTATAGAGGCTACAGTTTTTCTTTGCTGACTATCCACATCCACAATTAATCATAAAAAATGCAGCGTAAACGTTTTGGTGAACACTATCAATTAACCCAGTTATGCAGAATGTCTGGATGTCTTAAATAACACAGATGGTCTACACAGATACCTAGTGTCAGCATCTGTTCATGAAAAAGTGGTCACGTAAAAGCAGGAGAGTACTCGTGAAAAGCGAGAAACACCCTCCTCCTCCACTTGACTTTTTTCATTGTTAGCCTTTTACTCGGTTTTTAACGAGTTGTTTTATAGGTTGCCAGGTCGTTGTATTATTCTCATTTGTGGTGAATGCACGTAGCAGAAAATGTTAAATACTTCAGACCAAATAAATAAAATGTGCTTAGAATGGTGTCACAAAACAAACACATATATTTTACAGCTGTTTATTTTGGAAATTACTAAGAGGGACATTTCATCCAAAAAGTGGGAAAGTGGTACCAAGTGAAAAAAAAACAATATTTCCAGACCAAATGCGATAATGTTGACATCTATGTGGGTAATAATAAAACATACCAGGCCTAGCAGTATAAACAAAAATTAAACATTCACATGCCAACCAGACATTACACACAGGATTGCTGCACTAAAAATAAGTTGGACTATATACAGAACGATCACTGCAGGCTCGTTACCGCATATCTGTTGTTTGCGTGCATCTGATTTAGCCATTGATGACCCTCGTCATAGACAACGCCTGTCTCGGGTAAGGTCATTTCGAGTGCAGCCGTGGCCCGTGGTCTGGACGTCGCGAAAAAATCTAATATTTGCAATAAACCCACCCGCCGTCGCAAGTGACAGTTCTGTGGGGCGAGCATTCACAACACATGTATTTCAAGGGAAGCGTAAAGTTGCCTTTGGGTGACAGCTTGTCGGATGCGGCACAAAACATGCACATCACGCAATCATCAGTCGTCAACAGTCTAGGGCTAGGCGGGTGACAGCTACGAACGCAGACGGGCAAAGATTGACCAAGTTATCAGATCGGTGACACAACTGTCGAACTACGAGTCCCTATCAAATAACGGCAGACTCACCTAAGGCAGATGGGCAGTATGAAAAGAAGCAAACAAGCATCAGAAGCAGGCGTTCAGCCATTGTTATCTACTGTACTAGAGTAGAGGAGCACGAGATCCGTGATCAACTCGTCGCCATCTTTGCGCATCGTTAAACTTCAGATGCCAAATGTCTGCCAGTACTCGCTAGGTGTCAGCATCGTCTGCGTTAATAATAACTGCGACGTGCCTAGCTCAGCCTAAACCACAACATGTTTACGGCTGTGCCTGGAACGTCCAGCAGACGGCGTAATGTAAATTTAGAACAAAAACCAGTCCGATAACGTTAAGACTAGAAGCCATATAACTGTGCATAACCGGAGAGCGCTTTGTTGTGGCGAGCATATTAATGAATACCAAATAAATCATTATACACATAATTATAATTATAATGTATACAAGAAGTTTGGCAGCGAAAGGTGGATAGAACAGAAAGTTCCGTGTATGTACCTTAATTTCGTTATCAAATTTGTAATGTAAAAACGAAAAAGGCACATCATGTTCGTTTTCAAATTTGACGTAGGAAAAACATCACATACGTTCACTTCAAATAATTAGTAAGAATTCTTCGTGTATGAAATTTCCAACGCCGTTTAGCAAATTGCATGTATAGGTCGAAGCAGGTGCTAGCAACGCGTTACTACCATTAGGAGATACATCAACGCCAGCCATTTAATTAAATGATTTGTAACAAACATTGTATTTTACTTGTGAACAACTATTCCAGCTATTTCCTCTGATTCAATTAATCGATACACCGAGTGCGAGTTATTTAATTAAGAAAGGCACAGAGTTTGTCTACATTATTACACAAATATTACACATTTCCTTAGAACCACGGATTCAGGTTTACAGTGTACAACCAATGTGAAGTAATGTTTTGTGTGCACGTGTAGCTGTGCTACCGATGACTTCATATACTAATTTTATTGGCTCGCGACATCCGCGCACAGACTTGCATACGAGTCTCAAGAAAAGACGCTCAGCACTGTCAGTACAAAAATGTGTGGTGACGTCTGGTGGTTAACTAATCATGTACTCAAGGTCGCAGTCGATTGGCGGCGAGTTTGCCCGCGTCTGTCTGGCCCACTTACCAGACACGCGTCAAACAATTTGTCACTGTCAAGGCGTCGCTGCTGAAAATAACCCCTAGCAGTTGGCCAGACCTTTGAAATAAACGGAAAGGACAGCCAGACAGTGCGGGTAATCAAAAGTGACCCAATACAGGGTATTTTCTATTCACAGCTGAAAGCCTTCCTATGGTTGGAGATTTATGTTTGTGGTATGTAGTACTAGAAGAAAAATGCATACCACAAAAAGAAATCTCCAACCATGGCATAGGAAGGGTAATTTTCCCCTGAATGCAAACACTCAAAAACTGATTAGACGTAAAAATAGATTATGGACAATTATATGGAAACAAGAGAAGGGAATAATATCTAGAGTATTGCAAAATTAGAAACAAAGTCAGAGCCTTAACACGAAAACTCAGAAAGGAGTTCGAAAGGGACTTAGCAAACCAAACAAAAAAGAACCCAATTGGCAATTGCCTTCTGCATGGCAATACTATAAATCCAAAACTGCAATCAAATCAAGAGTCGGAAAATTAAATGTTGATCCAATAAATCCCAAACAACAACAGATGATGGGGAAAAAGCAAATATTCTTGCAGCCTACTTCGCTAGCGTATTTACAATCGAAGAACCTGGGGAAATAACAACCATTAGAGTGACGACTAAAACATTGATGGAGGAGTCAACAATAACTGGAATTAAAATACAAATGGTATTAAAAAACTTAAACATAAACAAATCCCGTGGTCCAGATGAGATAGCCAGATTATTGGTCGAACTTTCAAAATCAGTCGGTTATCCATTACAGAAAATATTTGAAACATCAATAAAAACAGCTAGTATACTATACAATTGGAAAGAAGGAAACATTTCAGCAATTTACAAAAAAGGAAATAAGGCATTAGCAAGTAACTAATGTCCAGTAAGCCTTACAAATATACTATGTAAATGCATGGAAAGGACCATAAGAAATCATAATATTGAATATATGAAGGAAAATGGTTTATTCAGCCCAAATTAATATGGTTTTATATCAGGGCATTCAACAGTCCTCCAACTCATTAAAGTGTTAGATAATTGGACCTTGGGACTCGATAATGGACAGATGTCATCTTTATGGACTTCCAGAAAGCCTTTGACACTGTACCACATAAGAGATTAATAACTAAACTGGACAGCTTCAACATTAGGAAAGAAATAATAAATTGGATTGAAGCATATCTCAGATAGAAAACAAAAGATGGCTGTGAATGGAAAAGAATACAAATGGTACAAAGTGACTTCTGGGATTCCTCGGGGTTCAGTTTTAGGACCACTACTATTCGTCTAATACATAAATGACTTACCAGAACTAACAAACTCTGATACATTTTTATTTTCAGATGATATCGAGATATTTAGAACTATTACAGAAACAAATTACCAGGACATCTTACATCACAACCTAAACATCTTACAGCAGTGGAGTGACAAGTGGTTACTAAAATTTCATCCTGATAAATGTAAACATATGACTATTGGTAAAAATTACGTTGGAGCAATCAAATATTTTATGACACCAAATTTTACCATACATCCGATCGACAAAAACAAAAGAATTTAGGGGACATTGTAGACGCAAAGCTGTCCTTTGAAGATTACCTTAACCAAGTTGTAAATAAAGCAACAAAGATGAAAAAAATAATTTGCAGAACTTTCCAATTTCTAGACAAAGATACATGCCATTGCCAATGTATAAAACAATGGTAAGAATGCACCTTGAGTACACCATATCAGTATGGTACCCTTACAAAAAAAAACATTATTGCAATAGAAAATGTCCAAAGAAGAGTTACCAAAGAATTACCAGGGATGAGTAACCTAACCTATGCAGAAAGACTAAACAAACTGAACCTAACCTCACTAGCTTATAGACGCTTACGAGGTGATATGATTGAAGTTTTAAAAATTATCCACAATATATATGACAACTAATCCTCACCTAAACTTTTAAAATGAGATGAAATATCTTTCAGGACAGGGAAGAGACGCCACACATTAAAATTGTTCACTCAAAGAGCAAACACAAATATAAGGAAAAATGCTTTCCCACTCAGAGTGACGGAGCCTTGGAACTCTCTCCCCGAAACGATCGTACAGGCAAAATCCATAACTTCATTTAAAAACCGCGTAGACAAATTCTGGTCAAATCAAGCAATTTTATACAACTTTGAAGCACCTTTAAAAATTGGAACCGGAACTCTCAAACTATTTTTACGGAATGATGAAGATCTGATCAATGAGGAGCCAAGAATCCTGCAATCAGAAACATCTTAAGGTATCTTAAGGCAAGTTAATAGTGAATGCATTGAGTATTGGTGTGCATATGTTGGTATGTTAACTTAGTGACAGTGTAGCATACTTTTTGAACAAGTAGAGCTAGTCTGGGCCCCAGACTGGGGTAGCATACATAGCGCCGAAAGTGCTCCATTATGATATTATATATACAATGTACTATAATTATCATCTATAGTCACTGGATCACTGGGTTGCTCCAAGCATTATCTATTCTGTTTTACTCTCAGACAATTGTTCCTCACCTGCAATCAACTGGGTTTAGCCTTTCTTGTAAGGGGGACCAGAATTTGTTGGGCACCCATAATTTTGTTTCGATGCCAAAGTTGAGGGTGTGCAACCATGCAAGGCCGCCTCATCTTGGAGCATAGCAGCACAGTGGGCCATAAGGTCCAAAGGTCAAGGGGAGCATGCAGGAGGGGGTATCCTAAAAATGTGAACTTAAAACTCAGAAATGCATTCCGAATACATTTGTGGGGTCTAATTTTTTATTTCGGGGCTGGTGCAAAGGGCTCATCAAAAACTGCAAGGGGTACTATACATATATTTTAATGAGACTTAGATGCCTAGATCAATCTAGGCATCTAAATCTCATTAAAAAATATGTCTAAATCCACGTTGATGATACTTTACAACCCCTTACAAACAGGTTGGCCACTACAAAAGTTCCACAATCTCTCTTGGAAATACAACATAACCCAGTGGTGTATTTGGGGGCACTGGGTCATGCACCCTTTTGGGTGACTAAGCTTGGCCCCCTTTTTTAAGATCAAAATAACTGATGGATAAGAGTAATATAATAAATTAAGGTAATACAAGGCACCAGGGTACTGCATAGTGTTGACATGTATTTACCAATTCACGACATGTAAATAGAGTTCACGACCCCAGTGAACTTGTAATTACCAGTCAAGAACTAATTTTTTTTAAATGAACCTCAGTTGACGACTCATAATTACGAGTTCACTGGGGTTCGTGAACTCTATTTACATATCAAATTACAATTCAAATTCATGGGAAGTACGACCTCATTCGAACACAACATTAGATAACACTTGATCACACCCCATACGCTGGTGCAGCTGTGTGGACTTTGATGCTACCTGTCATGTCATTATGTGTAAATCAAAGTCCTCCCCAACACAGCTAATATCAACACAAGTGGCAGTTGCTAAAGAACACAGGGTGTACAGAACAGCCGCTCACAGGTGTGAGCCACCAACTGGAACTAGATGTCCCTCACAGGTCTGAGCCACCAACTGGAACTAGATGTCCCTCACAGGTCTGAGCCAATTGCTGGAACTAGATGTTGCTCAGAGGTCTGAGCCACCAACTGGAACTAGATGTCCCTCACAGGTCTGAGCCACCAACTGGAACTAGATGTCCCTCACAGGTCTGAGCCACCAACTGGAACTAGATGTCCCTCACAGGTCTGAGCCACCAACTGGAACTAGATGTCCCTCACAGGTCTGAGCCAATTGCTGGAACTAGATGTCCCTCACAGGTCTGAGCCACCAACTGGAACTAGATGTCCCTCACAGGTCTGAGCCACCAACTGGAACTAGATGTCCTCACAGGTGTGAGCCACCAACTGGAACTAGATGTCCCTCACAGGTCTTAGCCACCAACTGGAACTAGATGTCCCTCACAGGTCTGAGCCACCAACTGGAACTAGATGTCCTCACAGGTCTGAGCCACCAACTGGAACTAGATGTCCCTCACAGGTCTTAGCCACCAACTGGAACTAGATGTCCCTCACAGGTCTGAGCCACCAACTGGAACTAGATGTCCCTCACAGGTCTGATCCACCAACTGGAACTAGATGTCCCTCACAGGTCTGAGCCACCAACTGGAACTAGATGTCCTCACAGGTCTGAGCCACCAACTGGAACTAGATGTCCCTCACAGGTCTGAGCCACCAACTGGAACTAGATGTCCCTCACAGGTCTGAGCCACCAACTGGAACTAGATGTCCCTCACAGGTCTGAGCCACCAACTGGAACTAGATGTCCCTCACAGGTCTTAGCCACCAACTGGAACTAGATGTCCCTCACAGGTCTGAGCCACCAACTGGAACTAGATGTCCCTCACAGGTCTGATCCACCAACTGGAACTAGATGTCCCTCACAGGTCTGAGCCACCAACTGGAACTAGATGTCCTCACAGGTCTGAGCCACCAACTGGAACTAGATGTCCCTCACAGGTCTGAGCCACCAACTGGAACTAGATGTCCCTCACAGGTCTGAGCCACCAACTGGAACTAGATGTCCCTCACAGGTCTGAGCCACCAACTGGAACTAGATGTCCTCACAGGTCTGAGCCACCAACTGGAACTAGATGTCGCTCACAGGTCTGAGCCACCAACTGGAACTAGATGTCCCTCACAGGTCTGAGCCACCAACTGGAACTAGATGTCCTCACAGGTCTGAGCCACCAACTGGAACTAGATGTCCCTCACAAGTCTGAGCCACCAACTGGAACTAGATGTCCCTCACAGGTCTTAGCCACCAACTGGAACTAGATGTCCCTCACAGGTCTGAGCCACCAACTGGAACTAGATGTCCCTCACAGGTCTGAGCCACCAACTGGAACTAGATGTCCCTCACAGGTCTGAGCCACCAACTGGAATTAGATGTCCTCACAGGTCTGAGCCACCAACTGGAACTAGATGTCCCTCACAAGTCTGAGCCACCAACTGGAACTAGATGTCCCTCACAGGTCTTAGCCACCAACTGGAACTAGATGTCCCTCACAGGTCTGAGCCACCAACTGGAACTAGATGTCCCTCACAGGTCTGAGCCACCAACTGGAACTAGATGTCCCTCACAGGTCTGAGCCACCAACTGGAACTAGATGTCCCTCACAGGTCTGAGCCACCAACTGGAACTAGATGTCCCTCACAGGTCTTAGCCACCAACTGGAACTAGATGTCCCTCACAGGTCTGAGCCACCAACTGGAACTAGATGTCCCTCACAGGTCTGAGCCACCAACTGGAACTAGATGTCCCCAACAGGTCTTAGCCACCAACTGGAACTAGATGTCCCTCACAGGTCTGAGCCACCAACTGGAACTAGATGTCCCTCACAGGTCTGAGCCACTAACTGGAACTAGATGTCCCTCACAGGTCTGAGCCACCAACTGGAACTAGATGTCCCTCAAAGGTCTGAGCGACCAGCTGGAACTAGATGTTCCTCACAGGTCTGCGCCAATTGCTGGAACTAGATGTCCCTCAAAGGTCTGAGCCACCAACTGGAACTAGATGTCCCTCACAGGTCTGAGCCACCAACTGGAACTAGATGTTCCTCACAGGTCTGAGCCACCAACTGGAACTAGATGTCCCTCAAAGGTCTGAGCCACCAACTGGAACTAGATGTTCCTCACAGGTCTGAGCCAATTGCTGGAACTAGATGTCCCTCAAAGGTCTGAGCCACCAACTGGAACTAGATGTCCCTCACAGGTCTGAGCCACCAACTGGAACTAGATGTCCGTCACAGGTCTGAGCGACCAGCTGGAACTAGATGTTCCTCACAGGTCTGAGCCAATTGCTGGAACTAGATGTCCCTCACAGGTCTGAGCCACCAACTGGAACTAGATGTCCGTCACAGGTCTGAGCGACCAGCTGGAACTAGATGTTCCTCACAGGTCTGAGCCAATTGCTGGAACTAGATGTCCCTCACAGGTCTGAGCCACCAACTGGAACTAGATGTCAGTGTTATGTGGTGAAAACCACCCTTGCAAAAGGTTTTAGCCAGAGTTTGTCAGTAAAAACCTGACCCTGTTTTGATTGGTGCGTTGGCAAAATTTACTGTTGAGAAATATGTTTGAGTTTTCTAATGAGTGAATACTATTAACATTATCCTGATTGATTTTTTCGTAGTTTTGTCAGCGTCTTTTCCATTTTTGTAGAATTTCTGCCAGTTTTTATTTAAAAAAATGCTTCAACAGTTTTACCAGTTTTTACAAACCCAACAATTCATGATGTCATATGAAATTATGCAACTCCACTACGCCTACTGTCATAAACTTTTGTCTCATTATCTCCATCTATATCTCTTCTGTATCACATATACACATGCAGCAAATAAATGTGTTCCTTTTTCATAATCACAAAAAACTTGTAGATATGACACTTTTTATTTTTGCCACTGCACCATATAAGTGGCAGCTTTTTGTAGCCAATATACATCATGCCAAAGCCTGTTCAAGAAATAAAAAGCCATTCTCAGTGACCAATATCTATTATGATCATATTTATAGTCATTCAGTGGTATACGTAAACATTAACAACATTTTGGCATACATAACAATGTTACTTCTGAACATCCATGGAAACAGCAGTTTCACCTAAAAAGCAGCTTCACTTTATAAGATATAGCCGAGGGTACAGTTGAGGGTGTGCTACAAAGGTCTAACAAAATCGACCAAGTGTAAATACTTTCAACTACTGAGTACATTACCAGAGTGAGATTCTAAGAGCTAGCTAAATGGCATCTTTCATTGCAAGAAAGCACCATCTATCAAGTGAGGTACTTCGTGTTGGTGGCTATATATTTGCCTAAGGCATCTGTTGGATGCATCAAACAACAACTGTTCATAGGAGATATACATTGTTTTGTGGCGCTTAGTCAGGATCATATTTATAACTAAAATATATTTCTACGTTTGTGGCATCCATGTTTCTGCAACATTCCTACTAGATCATATCTGCACAGCGACTACTTCTGTACATCCATGCCTCAGCAACATCTGTCTGGATCACAGATTCAACTGAAGCACATTTGTATGTCTAAGGCATCCATGCCTCTGTGACAGCCATGTCTGGATCGCTATTGCAACTCCGCACACTTGAGTGTCTGTGGCATCTGTGTTTCAGTGACAGCCACATGTAGATCTGGAAACTAATTTTGTATGTTTGTGTGCATATACATGCCAAGAAATTATTTTTGCAGAATCCTGTTTGATTATTTCATTATCATTATTACCCACACACCACGTCAAAAGTAACATGCAACAGCAGAAATGACATCATCATTTCATGATTTCTGTTGACAAGTGTGCCTTCCACACATCCACCAGGATATTGATTAATGATGCCATAGTTCCCCGTTAAAAAATTATATTCCTGTGTTCATTTTCGTACAACACACAAACACTATAAAACTATTCTGGTGGACGAAGACTTAAAAGAATTATCACTAACACTGCCCCTTCGTTTACCACGGGCATCTGTTCATTGACTACACATCCACTAAACCTTTGTCTAACACATGCTCAGCAAGTAATCACAATATATAGGTCGCTCTCTACAAAGCAATTAATGAAAGTAACCCATGTCTTCATAAGATCAGTTTGTTGATGCAACATCTCGGGAACCAGCAACACTGATCCAACAGTGAAAGCAAGGCGCAAAAGATTACGTTGATTTGAGTTCACAACATAACTACACAATCACTGTATGTACATAGACCGTAGTGTTACATCTACCGTCTGTTACCGTGAAGTGTTGGAACAGTGCATCAGATCTTGATGACTACCATGCCAACCATGCCGGCAAGTGTCACAATCTAGATGTCTTCCATGCCAATCATGCTGGCGAGCGTCACAAGCCTCAGATCTTGATGTCTTCCATGCTGATCATACTGGCAAGAGTTTTCTTGATCCTCAATGCCGTCAGTCGCGCGGCGCCATTGTTGTACCAGCATTCCTTCATCAGCTTCGACACAACACGCAGGGCCTGAAACAATTAAACATCTCCAATTATGAAGACAATAATTTCTCTTTAAAAGTACACAGTCTGATTGTTTTCATTGTAAAATAAGTACATAGTCCGATTGTTTTTATGTTAAGGGCAAGTATTGGGCTTACACTGCATGTGGGCTGTGGAGGAATGCCATTTTAGAGGTGTTGACGACGCCTGTCACCACAGCTGTGTTATTAAATGTACTGAATGTCAAAGTCGATACAATACTAAACAAAGTTTAAATTTACAAAACAATTGGGGTTTAATAAAACATTTGGGCAGTCAAAATGTTAGAATACTTCATATATAATTTATGCTATGTAACTGATTGACTCTTGGCAGGACAACAATGGTGAACTTGGAAAAGATCTGGAAGGATAAGGATGTAGCAATAGCAACGAAAAAAAAGATCCGTGAATGCCTCAGTTTCTCAGTGGTGATGTATGGATGCGAGTCGAATACCATCAGAGGGAAATGAAACAAATCAATAACTTCAAAATGGAGGAGGATGCTACAATTCTCATGGACGGAGCACAAACAAGTCCGTCCTTGAAAAAGCCTGAAAAAATTTTAAGAAGAAAGTAAATGTTTTCCTGGGTGCCTGGTGTCAGCACCCACCCCTATAGGGGCATTTGCTAAGTCATGGAAGAAACCAACAAAGAAATCAGGTTGTCCTACTACAAGCACTAATCTTGAAACAAAAGCTGTCGTACTTCGGACATCTCACGTGTGTAGAAGACGACAGGTTAGAAAAGCCTATAGTGATCAGAATTGGTGAAGGCAAGCGAAAGAGAGGAAGACCACACATGAGATGGATGGATGAGATCAAAGATACAAAGCAATGGACAAGCTGAGTGAAGAAAGAAGAGAAGGGATTGGTTGGAGATCAACGTGGACATCACCAGAAGTCGTATGGCTCATCACATCACTTTTACAATCAGTTTTACAAAATCACATTTCCGATAAAAACAATAAACTTCACACCATTTCATCGTAACTGATGTCTAAAGCACCATTTCATCGTAACTAATGTCTAAAGCACCAATGTGTAACTCCTTCATTGTGGGATATCTTGATTAAACTGTTCAAGAAGAACAATTCTGAAGACAATTACATATTGATTGTTAGACGCTGAAAATTGGTCAGTGAGCTCTTCTAGCAGTAGCAAAATACTATAATATTGCATAAGTTTATAAAATAGTAGAAACGAGTAGCACAATACTGTCTTGCAAAAGTTTATAATATAGCAGAAATCAGCAGTGCTCTATTAATTGATAAGTGCGTGTTTGGGGAGAAGGGTGTCACATTTATCTACTAGCTTATACAGTGCTCTCAAAGGCAAGCAGGGTTCGAGTTTATGATGTAACACAACAGCAGAAATGTTATTTGTTCCCTAAAGATCTTTCGAAACGTTAATTTACCAAATTGTTGCAAAAAGTTTCCCTGTTAGACTGTTTGAATTGTTGGCAACAAAGTTAACGTATACAGGATAATTCCTGCCTGCATTAAAATCTGACAATAATTACAATGTATATATATATATATATAGAAAACATCTGTAAGGATTCCCAACTGTCATATGATAAAATTAGCAATTAAAATTTGCAATATTTGCTGTCTATGATGATTGCAGCCTGATTTCATAATCGCTACTAAATAATTTTTAAATGTAATTATTGCTGAACTGCTCCCACCTCGTTACTCTGCCACCTGTTGGGGATTTCTGGTCGGCAGCGTTCAACGCAAACAACCTTCTTCATTTCTTCGGGTGACGGGTCGGAGGGCACCATGTCAAAGTAGGGAAGTTGATACTCCTCATATATCCCTGGAACATCCAAACATCAAAAATAATTTTTGGTGATGCTATAGGGGAAGGCAGTGTTAGCCGAGCTACTGGATTATTTGAGCCACCCAAGTTTCCCAGGAAACTACAGCAGTGACAGTTACGTTGTACCACCCAGTGACTGAACATGTTATTAGAACACAACGTATAATAGGTGCCATTTGTCACAATGGTCAGAAAATGTTAGTTAAAAGAATGTTTTTTGATGTTTTTCGAAACTTGGTGTGCAGTGGATAAAGAAAAAAAATTAGTCTTTTTTACCCCAAAATACATCAAAGAATTCATTTTTCCGAACAAAATGGGACATTGGATAGTTACAAGGGAACATATTAGCTACACTGGTTGCGATTGGCCTATTAGTCTATGTTAATTAAGTGTGTCGACTTATTAATTAAGCGTGTAGACTTGTCAGAGACATGTTGTACCCATTGGGTAGATGTGTTGGCCGGGTTTTTATGAAATTCTAGTTCAATGCCTATGTAAATTTAACAAATAAAGCATTTACCCAACTTATGCTAAACTGTGGCTCAACTTACCCCACACCAAGTGTTAGTTGAGTCAGCTTACAAACCTATTTGAATCAGCTACATATAATTATCTATGCATCCTAGATACATTATCTTGGTATAAAATGATCTACTAATAATTACAGTTTATGTGAGCAAAAACAATTTTTAATTATGAATATGACTGTGCCCTAGATTTCGAAAACAATGAAAAATGGCTCAACTAACACTCAACTAAGGAATATTCTATAAACTAGGATAAAATTATTCCTGCCAGGTGGCACCACTTTATTGTTCCACCAGATGGTGGTATCACTTCATTGTTCCACCAGATGGCACCACACATCACATGTATAAAACAGTATCGTGTGCAGAGCTGGGCTCAATTCACTTTTATCAATTCCAATTCATGTGTATTTGCCAAGGATCAATTCCAATTCAATTCAATGTACTGACAAAAAGGTTCAATTTAATTCATTTTTATTCAGTTCTAATTCATTCGCAAATTCGCAACATTGGCATCTGATTGGCAGGTACCTGCACCCCAGTATTTAAAATCCCAGTATTTACAATACTGATAGCCAACATGTAGAAATTTGAAATAAGAAGTTTTGTTATCCCACACGTGTTCTGTTGATTAACGTCATGATTCCAATTAGTTTAGTCATAGGCTGACATAGGATTCACTTGCCAATCAAATCAACTACAACTACTTTTCATTTGTCAGTTCAATTCTGATTATAAATTCCACTTTTTAAATGTTCAAATAAATTACAATTATGCCACCAAGTCTTCAATTACAGATGCATTAATGGGATCAACCAACAAGTGTGTTGCATGCAGAGAAATGGGTCCACCCATGCAGACGTAGGGTTAATTATGAAATAGAATTGAAAAACACATTAATTGGAATTGAATTCACTAAGTGAGGTGCAGATATTCTTTAAAAAATGTTGTTATGCACATTGATGGGCAATGATGGCACTGTAGCCCTAGTAAATATCCACTTTAAAGTGAAACCAAAGGCATTAGCAGCTCAGTTCTATGCTGCTAGTAAAACTGGGGTACATAGGGACAGAGAAAGCAGAAATGAGAGATCCGCTGAACAAAGGAATGCAGCCATGTTTTGTCAGATGACAAATTCTTTTGTACATTGGGAGTTCTGTTGTTGGTTGTTTTATTTTGGTCTTTGACCAAAAAGGCATATCCGAAAATGGTACAATTTAACACATATTTCGTAGTTCATGCGTGGAAATTGATATAGAAAAACGTCCTAAATTTATTTTCCGTTTCAATCAATTCATTTCACTTTGCGAGATTCAATTCCAATTCAATCTATTTTGATTTTTTTTAATTCCAATTCAATTCAAATTTATGCATTTTCTTGATAAATTCAATTCAATTTAATTAAGAACTGAACCCAGGTCTGATCATGTGTGTCGCTGATTTGGAAACATACACACTGTGATCAACCATTTGTGGTCGTGGTAACATTATGTTGTTTTGTTACGAGTCAAACCCTGGCAGACAGTGCAGTGTTACCTCCAATAGACGTGCGCCTGACAATCTCCCACAGCACCAGACCAAACGAGTAGATGTCAGCGCGCTTGAAGCATTCAAAGTGGTCTTTGTTGATGGTGTTGTCAAGTACTTCAGGGGCCATGTAGCGCTTTGTGCCAACCCGATTGTTGGGAGCGATGTCAACGTAGTCGGTCGAAGAGTCGTGCTTAACAGCCAGACCTGAACAATTAACAACAAGACTATAAAACGTGTCACAAACACTTATGTAATATATATATAAGACTTATATAAGATATATCACATAGCTTACTTTCAACACAAAGCATGCAGTAGAACATCTGCATAAAATTTTGCTTGTTCCCGAAAGATTGTAAGAAATAAAACATTTTGAGCCACTTCATTTTTGGCAAACTAGGTTTTCCTATTACCTATAACCATTCAGTATTTTTGAGAAAAATTGAGAAGCAGAAAAATGTCAAGAAATCTTTTCTTATACGCATACACCAACACTTGGTTCTCTAGATGATGAGGTAACTGTTTCAAAGTGGTGCCACCTGGTGTAGATGGCTCTACTTTTCAATTGTTCTACACCTGGTCACCAGATGATACCACACTATCTCATAAACAAAACATGACATTGCTGATAAACCAAGTACACATTTTGATCAAACCATTTATAGTTACCATGTCTTACCGTTGGCTAAGTTCACCATTTAAATCGCTTTTACTTATAATTATCCACTATGTGGAGCCACTTGCTATATACGGTTGTCATGCCAAATGAATTAGCTATTCTGTAGCAGCAATCGTTGATTATCACTCGATATCATTTTACAGACATTTTTGGGGTTTTTAGTGATGGATTATCAAAATCTGCAACGGCCTCAATGGCGGACAGCATTACTTCAACTGGCGATTTACCGCTGTGTTTTGGACAGATTATTTAATAATTTTAGCAACGAATCTTTGTTGGATGTTGATGAACTGTACACTGGTATACAACTGTGTTCAGCAACTACAAAAACATTGAAATTGTGGTGGCCATCTTGAATTCCTGGTTACCATGACGACAAAATGTAAACTGATACGGCTAATTTTACTGGCTGATTATCGTACTTTCAGAATATATATAATATTCCTATTCATAAATGCATTTTTGTTTCTGAAATCTTGACTTGAAGTGATGCAATCAATTTTCTTGCATATTAACTGGGAATGGAGTGTTCACTGTTCACAGCAGATCAGGGCTGTAGTACTGAAATGGTTAATAGGTCAAATACGGTATATTAAAAAATTCCTACCTGTGCCAGAATAATAGGTTGAGTTTCAGATTACTCAAACCTGTTGCCAGTCAACTTGCCACTTACCCAAACACTTACCCAAATCAGCAATGCAGCAAGTGCCATTCCTCTTCACCAGCATATTTTTACTCTTCAAGTCACGATGTGCTATGGCTGGCTTTCCTGGAACAAATATTACAAGGTAAGAAACATAATTACACCAGTATATTAAAGCTGTACTTGAGTGCAACTTGGACAAAAAGTAATTATTTAGATAACCTTTATATATCTTTTTCAAAGTTATGCTAAACAAACACTTGTTGCAAGCTGTACCAAATAAAACATCAACAAAATCTAAGTTGTAATCAATTCTGAACCAAAAATACTACGATCTCAAATTGAAATCCATCTATGCAGAGAATTGTTTGAAGAAATTGTTTTGGTGCTATATTTAAACTCTGTGCTCATTTTCTTAGGGTTTCACTAACCTACATCATAGTACTTGATATTCTTTCCATTTCTGGCAAACTTGTTTACTTTTGCATACTGCTATGATGTGGGGTTAGACCGGGATTCCTACATAGAAATGTGATGTGGGTTTCCCCACGGTACCAGGATGTAAACAAAACATTAGCCTGTTGCCTATGACACCAAACACGGTTTGTTTATTTTGTAGAAAAATGCTGCAGAGTGGTAATTTTTTCCATAAATTACAAGGCATAGTTTTAGTCGTGTTACACAGCTTGTGAAACTATTGCTGGTATTGGAAAAATTAGTTGTCCAGATTTAAATAAGAATTTTTTTAGCATAACTTTAAAGTTGTAGTTGTCACTATTAACAGTTACATAAGTGAATAAAACAGTTAAATAAGTCAATAATACTGCTCCAAATGTATAAACATATGCTACTGCTTCAAGTTCAATGCATTTAATTTAGTTTAAAGTGCAACCAGTATAGATATTAGTATCTCCATGTGTTGATGGGTGAGACCACTTAGAGACAATGCCACCTACCCTGTGTTCTACAATCTCCATGTGTTGATGGGTGAGACCACTTAGAGACAATGCCACCTACCCTGTGTTCTACAATCTCCATGTGTTGATGGGCGAGACCACTTAGAGACAATGCCACCTACCCTGTGTTCTACAATCTCCATGTGTTGATGGGCGAGACCACTTAGAGACAATGCCACCTACCCTGTGTTCTACAATCTCCATGTGTTGATGGGCGAGACCACTTAGAGACAATGCCACCTACCCTGTGTTCTACAATCTCCATGTGTTGATGGGCGAGACCACTTAGAGACAATGTCACCTACCCTGTGTTCTACAATCTCCATGTGTTGATGGGTGAGACCACTTAGAGACAATGCCACCTACCCTGTGTTCTACAATCTCCATGTGTTGATGGGTGAGACCACTTAGAGACAATGCCACCTACCCTGTGTTCTACAATCTCCATGTGTTGATGGGTGAGACCACTTAGAGACAATGCCACCTACCCTGTGTTCTACAATCTCCATGTGTTGATGGGTGAGACCACTTAGAGACAATGCCACCTACCCTGTGTTCTACAATCTCCATGTGTTGATGGGTGAGACCACTTAGAGACAATGCCACCTACCCTATGTTCCTACAATCTCCATGTGTAGATGGGTGAAGCCACCATGAGACATTGTCACCTACCGTGTCCCTACAATCGCCATGTATAGATGGGCGAGGCCACCGAGAGACATTGCCACCTACCATGTGTTCCTACAATCTCCAGGTGTAGATGGGCGAGGCCACTGAGAGACATTGCCACCTACCCTGTGTTCCTACAATCTCCATGTGTAGATGGGCGAGGCCACCAAGAGACATTGCCACCTACCCTGTGTTCCTACAATCTCCATGTGTAGATGGACGAGGCCACCAAGAGACATTGCCACCTACCCTGTGTTCCTACAATCTCCATGCGTAGATGGGCGAGGCCACCAAGAGACATTGCCACCTACCCTGTGTGCCTACAATCTCCATGCGTAGATGGGCGAGGCCACTGAGAGACACTGCCACCTACCCTGTGTTCCTACAATCTCCATGTGTAGATGGGTGAAGCCACCATGAGACATTGTCACCTACCGTGTTCCTACAATCTCCAGGTGTAGATGGGCAAGGCCACTGAGAGACATTGCCACCTACCTGTGTTCCTACAATCTCCATGTATAGATGGGTGAAGCCACCATGAGACATTGTCACCTACCATGTGTTCCTACAATCTCCATGTGTAGATGGGTGAGGCCACCGAGAGACATTGCCACCTACCATGTGTTCCTACAATCTCCAGGTGTAGATGGGCGAGGCCACTGAGAGACACTGCCACCTACCCTGTGTTCCTACAATCTCCATGTGTAGATGGGCAAGGCCACCAAGAGACACTGCCACCTACCATGTGTTCCTACAATCTCCATGTGTAGATGGGCAAGGCCACTGAGAGACATTGCCACCTACCATGTGTTCCTACAATCTCCATGCGTAGATGGGCGAGGCCACTGAGAGACACTGCCACCTACCCTGTGTTCCTACAATCTCCATGTGTAGATGGGCGAGGCCACTGAGAGACATTGCCACCTACCTGTGTTCCTACAATCTCCATGTGTAGATGGGCGAGGCCACTGAGAGACATTGCCACCTACCCTGTGTTCCTACAATCTCCATGTGTAGATGGGCGAGGCCACTGGCAGCCGACAGAGCTAGCTTCACCATTCCACTGATGTCACAGACGGTGCGGTTGAGATAGTCAAACAATGAGCCGTTCTCATGGTAGTCTGTCACCAGCCACAGCTGTGTCCACGTTCCATTGTCTGTCAACAGTAAAAAAACACTAATTCATGCAGAATGTCTGAGACACTCTACATACCTGTCCGTCACTTCTAGGTTAGCCATCCACCCTTGTCACTAGCCCACCGTTAGCTGACACTCATCTAGCTGACACAGCCTGACACCCACCATTGTCATTAGCCCACCACTATCTGAAACCCACCGATGTTGTCATTAGCCCACCATGAGCTGAAACTCACCTTTGTTGTCGGCGGCAATAAAGCCAAGTATGTTCTCTTGTCGCAACATCACCGTCTGGTAGACCTCGGCCTCACGGAACCACGACCGCTCCTCGCGAGTGTGGAAGATCTTAACAGCGACATTCTCGCCACGCCAGCGTCCTCGCCACACTTCACCATAACGCCCTTTGCCTATGATCTCATGCAGCCCGATCTGCCGGGCGATCGTCCGCTGCACCAACAGGGGCAGACCTGAAAGTAGTGGCAACAGTTCCATATTAGCAGGGCACCTCATGCTAGTCCAAAATAAGAAAACAAAAATTGGGCAATTTTTTTATCATATTTAAACATTTTAACCATTCCCATACAACTATTTAGTGAGAATAAATAGTATCTTTTTGAACTTGCACTCGGGCCTCGTTATTACGCGGATTCGGATATAACGTGATCGGTCATGGACCCTGATTTTATACCGCCAAGGGGGAAATGGGAATAGCTGTCTTTCAGAGGGCATTTCACCCGCATTCGCGTGCCGATGCTACGATCACCACACCAGTATATTTCCTAACTAGCATTTTGTGTGATGTACTCCTCGTGTTTGCCAAACCTACTTAGAATTGCTTTGACAGTTCACAATGAGGTGCTATTTCAATGTTTGTTTTGCACTGGCATCAAATGCCTCGGCGGTGTGTAAATTGCATAAGAATTGTGTAAGAATCAGTCAGATACTTTTAAATGCTGTTTAGTAGCCAACACCAGTATAAAATGGGTGAAATGGCATACTTCCATTTATCGTAAATTTCGCGATGCCAAACCAAATTCGAAGCAGTGTTACGGGTGCACAAAAATACTAATTTGTCATCTGCATATGAAATGGTGAATCAGTGGTACGGGAGACGTGCATCATGATTTTATTGTTTGAGATTGGTTGAAAGACAAAGTGAAATAATTATTGATTCGACCTATAATTGTTGTTTTCAATGTTTAATCAGTTTTCACACTGCGTGTCAACTCATATACATGTACGGTTACTCAGATCCAGGTTATTATTCTCGAATCGCATTAGTCGATCAATCTGTACCAGTATATCATCATCATAGCAAATCTATTTCACAGCTACACATACATAAATTTAATTCAGTTCAACATTCAACAGAATGTGATATTTAAAAAATAATACACATTGACGCTAGTTGACTTGACTCAGCAGATCATTTAATCAAAATAATACACGTTGACGCTAGTTGACTTGACGCAGATCATTTATTTAATAAGCTATATTAACTACGTATTGACAGCGTGGCCAATGCACAGTGGCAGTGGCCTCGACAGCATTCTTGGAACCGGGGACAGAGATCACTGTTGTTTAGTAGTCCCCTGGTGGCAGATATGGGAACACCTAACGCATCTCGCTTACAATGCAGTCCGAAATCGTGGACTGCGACCACCACGTTATAACGAGGTTCGACTGTAATTGAATTAAACAAAGCTGGGCAACAATATGAATAAGAACATGCCACAGATATCTTAAGACTAGAATAAGTTTCTCTGTTGTAATAAATGCAGTGATGTCTGGTAGTTTTGCTTGGGAAACGTGTTTTGAAGGAATGATGTACTTGTTGTAAGGCACTGAATATATATGTATACATCTCCAAGAAATTATATTATATATAGATAATTATCATATGAACACCAAGTGGATATCATGGCAATAGCAATGAAAACGACTCATATTTTTTTATATAACAACTTTTCCTAGTAAAAAAATCCACATTTTGTCAATTGCCATGATGCCATTCATAGCTACAAGCTCCAAGTGGCAAGTGGACAAAGAGGCCAAGTCAGTTATATTTTTAAACATGTTGACATTGCTGGCTTTTGCAGAATCAGATCATTTATTTTGTAAGAGTCCACAGAAAGAATTTATACTTTCTTGTACCCATGTTCTTTTACTACTGGTACTGTGTGCCTGTAGCCCTACTACCCTCGTTAAATTAGAAAAACATTTTTCTAGATGTTGGCCATGCGTAATTTATGTGGCCATCAGCAAAGCCTCAAATGTGGCAGAATGAAAATGCGACAGCCACGATACCATCCTCCAGCTTTATTCGGATATCCTAGAAGTGTGTTAAAAACCACAAACCCTACAGCCCTACCTGAACCAGATCCCGAGTGAGCGAAGTCATCAAGCAGTTCATTGAGGGTCTGTCCATCGCGTACCAGGTTCTCCGTTTCCACAGAGTCTTCTGTGTAAGGACCATAGTTGTTCCGCGTTTGACTGTGGCGTTGTACCACGCACACAATTATAGTTATGATGATACACAGACTACATATCGGTATCGAGATGATGGCGATCAGCTCAAGCGTAGTAAACTGTCCACCCAAATGTGCCGTTGGCTCTGCAACATCAAAACATTACGTTTTATTTCCCAACTCTACCAACATGAATAGTGCAATCAAGTAAACTGAACAGGAACAACAGACGATATTGCAATAAACAAGACAATATTATTGGAAGGCAGGACAATGGATGTTCGCTAAACATCATGGTCAGACTTTGGGTGAATTACATTGTTATTAGAACGTCAATTCCAACTTCGGAATTGTTACTGGTGTTTTGTTTTTAAAAGTAATTGGAACTGGTGAAAATGTAATTGGTATTTTCAATTACTGTTTCAATTACATGATGTAACTTTTTAACTCAAATCATTCGCAACAGATAATCAATAAAATAAAGATGTTGCGAATATCATATTTGTTTGCCATTATGTACCATAATATGCAGAAATTATATAAAGCTGCTGTAAAATAGATGCAATTTTTTTTGGTGTTGATTATGTCAATGGTTTCAGCTTTCTCTGTTCGTATATTTTATTTTGATATGGAATTGATAATTGCAACTGGTATTTTTGAGGTGTAATTGGAATTGATATTTTGTAATTGGAATTGGTATAATGTAATTGACCCCAAGCCTGATCATAGTTGACATGCGACCTGATTGATCATCATGTGTAAACTGTACGTCACCGCAACAACTCATCCTACTTTTGAAGCAACAGTATGAAACGGCCTTGACCATTTCTAATGATGTAATAATCACTTTATCGCAGCGATGATCTCACTTTGTGGAAACAGAGTTTAACAAGCTGATGCCATATAAGTAACAATTCTTATAAAAATAAAAACATTTATTAAACAAGTTATGCAGGCCAACTGTTTATTATAAACAGTTGGTTCTGCAACGCATCTGTAATTGAAATGGTGATATTTGTGTCACAATACAATCCATATCGCGATACATAATGACACAGTTGTAAAGAAAACACAATTTTCCGGAAAAAATTGCAGTAACTAAAACTATATAACAATATATACTAGGACAACAAATTTGAATTATACATGGGTAGACTCGAGACAACTTCCAAGGCATGCTGTTGATGTAGTTTTGCATCATGAGAAAAGTACCGCGATTCATCGATGCTCAACTAACTTCGTTTCGACAATTAAGCTGTTTTAATTAACTTCTCATTAATGCGCGAAGTGGTGTAAATAATCTTCTTCCCTGTGCATAGTTAAACCATTTGTAAGTGCACGGACAACGAAGTCTGGTCACATGCGTTGATAGTTTACACACCAGCAAACATTAATCACAATCACAAAAAGTTTCGAAAAACACCAATAAACATACTTTTAACTCACATTTTCTTACCATTGTGACAAATGGCACTTTCTGTATGTCAGTCGTGTTCTAATAACATGTTCAATCACTGGGTGGTATCATGTAACTGTCGCTGCTGTAGTTTTCTGGGAAACATTGGTGGCTCAACTAACCTAGTGGCTGTGTGTGTGTGTGTGTGTGTGTGTGTGTGTGTGTGTGTGTGTGTGTGTGTGTGTGTGTGTGTGTGTGTGTGTGTGTGTGTGTGTGTGTGTGTGTGTGTGTGTGTGTGTGTGTGTGTGTGTGTGTTTTCCGAAGTTGTATCGTGTTGAAAGTTAAAAACTACATCAACTGCATGTCTTGGAAGCTGTCTCGAGTCTACCATTGATGCATCTATGAATCATTACAGCCCTATGAGGAGACACCGCAGCACACACCTGTATGTTCTGGCGTTGGAGGCGCCAATGTCGGTCGGAGGTACAAATTACAGAAGTCCTTTTCATGACAACACTGAATCATAAACTCAGATGCCACGGACTGTCCGGCTTTGCACTGGACAGGACTGTCAGGTGGTAACAGTTTAGCTTTATTGAAACACCTGGCAAACAGCAATTGTATCAACATTAAGTACTGCATTTCATGACTGTTAATAGTGTTGAAAGAGGACTAGAATCTGCACAAAGATTAGCTGCTAATTATATGACAACAAAAGTGAAAGCCATCTGCTCAACTTTTGTACTCAATGTTGCAACTTCCATGTATTGTTTGTATAAACTATGCATCAAGGATAATTACGCCCTATATTATTATTATACATTTATAATGTGCTGTGTATCCGGGTTAAAAACCTGCTCAAAGGTGCTAACAAGGTAATGCTAAATAATTTTAAATAAATTGAAGAGCTAAAATAAAATGTGATATGTTATCTGATAATATGGGCTCACCCTAACGACCAAATGCATTAGCTATTTTTTTGGGGTAAAGGCATGAAATTTCTTTAGCCCATTTCCATTCCATATATGGCTTAGCCAATTTTATCGTAATATCTTTAGATTAATCCAATTTTGCAATATCCATTTTACACTTTGGCAATATACATTTCATACTGTGTCAAAAAGTTGTTAGATGCATGCCATGCACACACAAGCCAAAGAAAAGAACCTGATTTGAAATACTGGTAGTTGTAACTACACATTCTTATACTAACATAATTACAGGTACCGTACTACATAATTACAGGTACCGTACTACATAATTACAGGTACCGTACTACATAATTACAGGTACTGTACTACATAATTACAGGTACCGTACTACATAATTACAGGTACCGTACTACATAATTACAGGTACCGTACTACATAATTACAGGTACCGTACTACATAATTACAGGTACCGTACTACATAATTACAGGTACCGTACTACATAATCTGTTCTTTTCTCTATACCAGACATAAACACGATAAACAATTACAGGTACCGTACTACATAATTACAGGTACCGTACTACATAATAAACAATTACATAAGATGAAATAGCACATAATTCATATAAAATGCATGAGATTGTTTCTAGTTATTTACCAGCTAGTATCAGTGAACCAGAAAATGGCTTGATAATTATGGGATACTTTATTAATGTTAAGTCAATATTCAATGGAGACACGTGTTAATTTTTTGTGATTGGTGAAATTGAGATAATGTTACAACAATGGTAACCATTGGCATAGCAAGCATTAATGAATTGTTTTTGTTGTTGCAATTTTCACCATATTTTAATAATCTTCATTTATTGAATTCGAGATAATATATATTTTTAAGAAGTAAATTGGTTGTTATATAATGGGAATGCACCCATGACTTCTTATTTCTTATTCTTCGTTACCAATTAGTGTCACATACCTGTAACCATATCTGATGGCACCAGCAGCAGACTTTGTGATTGACGTAAAGCACATACCATCCGTTTCACAAGACTGGTTGGCATTTTTGCAGATGTCACAATGACAATGTAGACCTGATTGAAGAAATGCATGTATTTCAATCTTTAAACAACTGTGGCATTGTCACTGCCTTCAACCAGGCATGCGGTCAATTCCATTCCGGAATTGAATTTCAATTCCAATTCCAGTCAGACCACTCACTTCTTATCTTCTTTTCTTCCTCAGTGGACAAGGTTTATTTACAGAGATTGCCAATTAAGGGCACCTTCAGGAGGATGTTGATAGGAATGTTCTTCAAACTTAAAGAAGGCCATAGAACCAGAGGACACAAAGCAGCGTTAGTTACGGAGCAGTGTAGGTTGGACACGAGAAAGTATTCTTTCTCACAGAGGGTGGTAAATAAATGGAACAAACTGCCAAATGATTGTGTTAATGCTAGTAGTGTGAATATGTTTAAAAACAGAAGTGACAGATATCTGATAAGGGTGGGCTACACATAGATGAGAAAATTGTTGGACTCTTGATAAGCCAATGGCTTCCTTGTTAAACCTGCCTGATAATTCCCTTTGTGTGAGAGAGGAAGCCTGCCCCACTTGAATGGAGCCCCTTGTTCATCCAAGCCTAATGTTCAGCCCACAAGTTTCCCAAATTAAATAGGTCACTGGTCACCTGTACAGTGTTGTTACATGTGGTTGTAGGGTTTGCCCTTTGTAGTAATTAAAAATGTCCTCATGGAGAATTACATGTCGGTGATTAGGATGTTGAAGACTCAGTTTACAGTAAATTTGATGAAATATCAATGATACCACAACTGATATAAACAAGGGGAAACTGTTCAAAACTCAGATTAATAAAAAGGGGAAACTGTTCAAAACTCAGACTAATGACCCAATTGTCCAGGACTGTCCAAAATATAGCAAAAATACAGGAGAGGTGTCGCAGCAGAAAGTACATATGAAATGGCTGAATGCAATTTTTTTATATTTTTTATAGCAAATCTGACATATATATATATTATATATATATATATATATATGCGTTGGATGAACAATAGTTCATTTTTTAATCATATCTGATTAAATATGATTGTGCATGTGACAAATAAAACTGTGCTAAAACGAATTGGATTTGAATTTTTCCTTGCCCGGGATTTTAAAAGTTGGATTTGTAATTGATAATTTTGAATTGGAATTGATTTTTGCAAGGCGGAATTGGAATAGGAATTTTTTTTAATTGACTGGAATCGACAAAACGGAATTGACCCCATGCCTGCCTTCAACACTGTTAATACACAAATAGAAGTATAAGTTATTCACTGAAATAATGGTTCTAGCATCAGTTTGTTGGTGAAGAGGCATTTTGCACGATAATGTGAAGCGAGTCAAGGGCGTTGTGTTCCTTTTTTCCTCCACCTATCCTCAATATGCTCATTCTAATTCTGCATGGGGGAAAATTTATTCAAATTACAGAATGTCAATGTCAGTGATTAAAAAAGAAAAGTTACACACACTATTTCCAAGACAGGCAGCAAATACGATCCATGTGAACGCAAGATAAAGGTCAGCCAGATCGACCAATCATCAACTACAATCAATGTAGTTGATGGTTGGTTTATGCTTCTGATCAATTAATCGATTACAATCTACAAAGAATCTTGTGTGTTCGATCATTTTCGATTATATAGAAAACTTCATGCTGAATTTCGTTCCAGTTCCCGAGATATCTGGACTTGCTGTTGATACCCATCACAAAATATGAAACAAATTCAGTGCACCCAGGTAGAATAAAAAATGAATTGCCCTACTTAGTCTTAGTATGAAGTGACCAGGCTACAAAACATCAGCCGCCAAAAAGACAAATTGCCGTTGCATTGTGTACCAACACTACTAGTCTAGAGACTAGGCCTGACTAGACACTGACCCCTGTCACCGATTCCATCTCCAGTCTAATAAACAAGTGACCCAAAACAAAAGTAATTATATAACTAAAAATGCATACATGTGGAAGTGATTTCACATATATAGGCGGCGATCTTTTACTTTCTGACCTAACCATGAAAATTACCACCTAGAGCACTAAAACTTCTCATATATCTACTATACATATACACATGTCACATGGTCAAAAAAGTACATTTACTTTATCAAAACGATAAAAATTTATAAAAGAATTAAACCAAAACATCGCCATCTCCTATGGCGCCTATGCATAGCACCAAGGCTACTGTAAAATTGATGCATATAACAAGGCTTAGGTATATGTTTCAGTATTACTTGTATTTTTTCTGTGTGCTATAATGACATGTCATATTTTAAAATAATTAGTTTTATTCATATCATCATATTGTGTTATACATATATAATTATATATATATATATATATATATATATATATATATATATATATACATACACATACACACATACATATCATCGGCGGTCTTCTCAGTTTCGAGTATGACATTAACATTGCAAATCGTTCAACGTTTTCTCACACAAGCTCTTTCTTGGGATAGTTGGCCAATATGAGCCGCCAATTGCCTTCCGCAGTATCAACACACAAACTTTGGCCGCTGATTTGTTCGTGTACAGAACTGCCTTAGGCAGTTGGTCGTCATTCATCCGTATAACGTGGCTGGTCCAGGTAAGTTGCTGGCTTAGAAGCATTGCCTCAATGCTCAGCATATCGGCATGTTGCAGTACTTTATTGCTGTTTACTTGGTCTGACCACCTGATTCCGAGGATGGCTTGTAAGTGGCGTGTATGTCTCCGAACTGTACAGAAGTGTATGTCTCCAAACTGTACAGAAGACATGACAGGTTGATAGCATAGTAGACCTTGCATTTTGTTACAAGCCTGATGTTGTGTTTGTTACATAATTGTTTGCGTCCGAACGCAGCAGAGGCTGACCGAATTTAAGAAGACAGTTCTTTGTATCGAGGCTGCAGTCATTTGCGATGGTGCTCCCAATGTATTTAAAGGTCGTAGCGACGTTAAGTGGCATACCATTGAGCAAGATTGTCGGTGCTGTGTACGGTGTCCCGGGAGCAGGTTGATGCAAGACCTCACTTTTTCGAACATTTGCTTTGAGGCGGGACACATTAAAAGCCTTCCTTAGGAGCGTGTTGTTATGTAAACGCCCTTGGTGGTGTCACGATTTGAAACTTTGAGCACTGCAGCCAAGAAGAGAGTAAACAGAGTCGGCGCTAGGACGCAGCCTTGTTTAACTCCGTGTGTGACAGGAAATGCCTCCGTCATCTCACTATCAATTACTACCTGTGCTTGCATGCCCTCGGGAAATGCCCGCATCATCAATATGAACTGGTCAGGGCAGCCAAATTTTTAGAGAAGTTGCCAGAGACAACGGCGACTGATCAAGTCGAAAGCTTTTGAAAAATCAACGAATGCGATGTAAAGCGGTTTGTTCTGTTTTGGCTGCCTTCTCTTGCAGCTGTCATAAGGTGAAGATAATACACACACATATATATATATATATATTTATATATATATATATATATATATATATATATATATATATATATATATGTATATATATATATACATTACATGCATACATACATACATTACATACATATATACACATATATGCATCATGTTTAACTAATTTATTTAACTCATTAATTTCATGTATTTTAAGCACATGTGCACTATATAAGTGTACTAATTATTATTATTATTATGTGTGTGCGTACTGTAACTAGTAAAATGTTGGAAGTTGAAGTTATTGAAAATTAAATAAATGGTGATGATTACATGTATTAATATTATGTGATGTCTGGGTGTGATGCCGTTTTAACAATGTATTTTTTTATGTATGAAATATCTACATGCCAAATAAAAACATGCTACTTTTCCTGAAGAATGTATTATATGCTGCATTCTACGCACATGTCTTATTTTGTGTTTAACTTCCTACTGATTATGGGAGGTAGTAGAGGTAATTTTGCTACAAATAAGAAAGAAGATGATATACAAAATGGCCCGAGACAGGGATGAGAATAGTAAGGATGTGAAGGGTGGGACGGTGGTCAAAGATAGAAATGGGAAGTTAGTGACAAAACAAGAGGCAGTGCTGAAGGTCTGGGAAAGCTACTTCAAGGAGCTACTGAACCAGGAAAGAAATAACAACGATCTGGAATTACCATCATATGTAGAGGGGAAAGTGGTGTTATCTGATATTACGGATACAGAGATGCAAAACGGGATGAAGAAGGGAAGAGCACCTGGTATTGGCGAGATGCGTGTGGAGATGGTAATGGCAGCGGGGTAGAGTGGAATCAGCTACACAAAGAGGCTGCTGAGTACATGTATGAGGCAAGGTAAAGTACCACAGGAATGGCGGACAGGGCTAATAGTCCCAATATGGAAGAAGAAGGGAGATGTGCAAGACCCAGGGAAATACCGAGGAATCACACTTCTAGAGCAAGAATTGGGTGAAGAACAACAAGGATTCAGAAAGGGCAGAGGGACGACTGATGGGATGTTTGCATTAAGACAAATGGTAGAGAAGAGGTTGGAGATGCAAGGGAGAATGGCAGTGGGATTTGTGGACCTGGAGAAGGCCTATGACACAGTCCCTAGAGAGATGGTGACGGCAACAGTGAGATGGATGGGAGTGCCAGAAGCAGAAGCCAGGATGGTGGAAGCAATGTATGAGAGAACAAAAGGAAGAGTTGTGGTTGGATCTGGGTTGTCAGAAGAGTTTTTAGTTAACATCGGTTTGAGGCAAGGAAGTGCCCTTAGCCCTTTACTGTTTATCATGGTGATGGAAATAATCAGCAGCACGAAGGATATTCTCAGGAAGATGATGTATGCAGATGATCTGGCCATAATAGCAGAAAGCAAACAAGACCTACAGGAAGTGTTGGAGGAATGGAAGGGGGTGTTCGAGAAGCACGGACTGCAAATGAGCCTAGAGGAGACAGAAGTGATGTGGGTTGGACACCAGAGAGAGGAGTTGAACATCAGGTTGGATGGTAAGGAGATCAAGCAAGTGGATGGATTTGTGTACCTTGGAGGAATGGTTATGGAGGATAAAGCTGAAAGGGAAAGTCCTGAGAACATGTGTTACACCAGCATGCCAGTATGGTCTGGAGACAGTGGCGTTGACAGAACAACAACAACAGAAGCTGCAAGTGTGTGAGAATAACTGGGTTCGGCGAATAACAAGAACAAAGATGGTGGACAGAAGAAGGATGAACAACCTAACGAAAGAGGTTGGGATGCAATGCAGCCTAACAGGAAGATTGGTGAGATGGGCAGGCCACTTGGTAAGATTGGATGCAAGCAAGCTAGCAAAGAGAGCAGAGGTGGAAAAACATCAAGGACGCAGGAAAATGGGACGGCCACAGCTGAGATGGGAGGACTGCGTGAGGAGGGACATGAGAAGATCGGGGGAGGATGAAAGATGGAGAGAGGGAGCAGCCGATAGAAAACTATGGAATGAAAGAACAGAAAGAGTGGCTCGACAATATTTTACCTGACCCTCACCCCTGTACAGCAGGGAACAAGGAGGAAGAGCACAATAATATTTTTATTGAGGTCATTTGTATTAGATTTGACAGTATCCTTTAAATTATGTGTTAATACTGGTGCCAACGTAATTATTGGTTTTTAAAAAGGCAATTGGTACTAAATAAAGCACCATAAATCTGGACAAAGTCCATTCAGAGATACTTAAAATACATATATAACACATTCTGGTGATAATATGAATACAACTAATTATCTAAGAATATGACATGTCATATATAGCACACAGAAAAAAATACAAGTAATATTGAGACATATACATAATTACACACAATGAAGCAAGCACAAGTAAAACGCCTAAATACATAATTGTGCGATGCTTGATTTCAATCAACGCAGCACCACCGCAGTTTTGGTGAAACTGAACGACGCCTTGTCATATGCATCGATTTTACAGTAGCTTTGGAGCTACGCGTAGGCACTGTAGGAGATTGCGATGTTTTGGTTAAATTATTTTTTTATTTTTTATCGTTTTGAGAAAGGGAATGTACTTTTTTGACCACGTGACATGTGTATATGTATAGTAGATTATATATACTATGCAGTTGGAAGACAGAGGGTCGCATTAAACAGCTAGCAATCTTCTCCACGTTTTAATTCTTTTAACAATGTTTTATAAAGTATTTGATTTGCTTTACAAAGGACAGTCTTCATCAAACTGGGCTGCGCACACCCCAAACGTCACGTTAACAGCCGTGATCGGCTTCTGTGATGCATCCACATACAACAACAGTTACTGCAGTGCAAGTGGGATCTTCAGATTCAGATCAGATCAGTAGGTACTAGGTATATGAGAAGTTTGAGTGCTCTAGGACTAGGTGGTCATTTCCATGGTTAGTTCAGAAAGTAAAAGATCGTCTCCATATACGCACAGAGACAATTCTTTACGACTACGTTGTTTTAGAAAGGAGAAAAACGTTTATACATGGCCAGATAGTCTGCGTAACACTGAACATTGGCAGTGCATTTTTCGGATCGATTCCAATTTTTCTATCGAACTTCACAGCTATGTCAACCAACAGTTGTGCCAGCGTACGATCAAGTTATTAAATTGCGCACTGGATATTGTTGTTTACTTACCCTGTGTACTCGAACAAAAATACAAAATGGCAAATACCCCCAGAAACAAATATTGGGACATATTCGATCGATAATATTTTCGTCGGGCACTAATCAACGATCAGAATGCCGCCATGTTTGCCTAACCGCATAACAATCATGGCCAGACAGTATCCATCCGCCGCTGTCGATATAGCCTCGATTATCCAGGCTCCGCGATGTGGCGCCACCGTTTGTCGCACACATCACCGCCTGGACACAGAGTGGGGTTCCCATTGTGACGGAAATTATGTATGCGCCCAGATTCTGGGCGCATACATAAAGTAGCTAATTAAGCTCGACGATGACGCTGATTGGCTGCTGGCACTTCATCCGGTAACGCCTACAGTAATACAAATGGAGTCGCTACGAGTCGCACGTGCTATCGACATAGCAAGAGTCGTTAAATTTAGAATTTGCATTGTCACTGAGAAAAAAAACAGTTTGCCTGCATCCAGAACATTACCGATGAACGTTATGTGATGGGAATACTTCCAACAGGGTACGGAGAAACCCTCATATGCACAATTCTCCCTCGTGTACTTTATATGTTACCCGGAAATATCGGCTGGCACACGTTGACATGGTGTTGCCTTTTATTTACAGTTGGTCATCGGAAGAAAGACTACTCACGATCGATGGGCCTTGGACTTGGTGCAGTTCACCCGAAGCTGAGCGGTAGCACTATTGATACGGGTAAGCCATTGTATTGATTTGATTTAAGTTTCATACATATAGCATATATCATTATATGGCTGACTATTACGGTAACGCACTCGTGGTTCATGTTTGCATTGCAATCAAGTTATTTATAAAAAGGCACCTGAAAACATGTGAAAATAAATGTGATTTGGGGCTCTTATCCCCTTGTTTTTTTGTAAAGCATTATTTTAATAAATTGATGACTGATATATGGGTAAATCCGTGTCAAATCGACCAATTATCAGGAAATTTTAAAAGTTGATGCCTCAGAATTTGCTTAAATTTTAACCGATGATTAGTAGCTATGTTTGAGCACTTCAGCAAAAGAAATAAGCATTTACATGCAAATTATATATGTAATGTGAAAGTGTCCAAAAACGCACCCACAAATGGACAATGGCCTGAACTTGCAACTAGTACACAATTTTGTTGACCAGAGAAAAGATGAGCACTTCTTTATATGGCTTCTGGGGCATTCAATTTGAAGAAACTTAACTGTCAGTTTTTGAAAAATGTATCTCATCTGAATGCACCTCACTTTGCAACTTCAATTCTAATTTAATAATTTTTTTCTTATTTGTTTCAGTTCAGATTTACATTTGTTCCTGAAGTGTAGAAATAAAGGTTAGATTAATCTTAATTATACCATGCTCAAATGTGCCTTTTTTGTCATTCATTGGTGTGTGCCATTTTTGCATACATATGTGCCTTTCTGTGGGGAGATCCATATAACGCATATGTAATTGTAATTGAAACAGGACTAGTGTAATTCAAATGAAACGTAATTGATTTGATTTTGTGTAATTGTATGCAGCCTTGGCCATGTTTATAATATATATTATAAAAAATATTAACATGGTATTATAAACACGCACGCACTGTATATGCATGACAGCTGCATAGTGAATTTGTACTTGCCCGGTGACAAAAGCAACTACTGTGTCAATAGTTTTTGTCTGCTTATTGACATAATACTTCAGTCAGCAGCCTAGATACTGATATATTATTTTAATAGCATCTTCTGAATATGACAATTTTTATATTTCAAAGACAAGGGAAAGGGTGAAATGGGGACTTTCCAGTTATGCTACCGAGTCCCAAAGCATTGTTTGCAGGACAGTGGAGGGCTATCATGTGAGATGAGCTTTTTCAGGAGAGACTACATACAATTGTAGTTGCTGAGGCTCACTGCATTACCGAATGGTAATTGAAACTTTCATAATTATATCAGCAGTATCATACTACCATTTCTTTGAACCACAATGTATTAACAAAAACACTAACTATGCAATTCCTCATTGTTTTTCATACATTAATAATTAAGTTTACATTATTTTAATTTATATTTTTTACAATGTTCATTATACTGATATAACTACTAAATGGGATATTACTGTCATGATAGAGAACTTTAGTTCCACAACTTACAATTAAAAGCAGATACAAAATATTAAGGTTGGCCCATGCCAAACTTGGCGTTGTGTTTGTGCACATGAATGTGTATCATTTGTCATGCTTATTAACATCGATGCGAAGTTTCACTGAGAACTTGATTTTCAATGAAAATCATTCACAAATCATAACCCCTGTAAAAGTCTGATTTTAACTGTACTCTACATAGACAATTATGAAAAAAGCATAACAATTATGGCAAGTATTACTTCATAACAAGATCTGTTTTTAATAATTTAATTCCTGTATGCCACCAACTTAACACATTGGGCACTTGTTATGTTGTACACACATAAAATATGATAAATTATGATGTTCTGATGTAAAACAATACACATGAATAATAATATTGCTCAACATGCCTAATTAAATAAGAAATAACAATGGATCAGTATTGCTTTCCACAACACAACAATGTAGCAACTGAAATCCATTTCACAGATATTTACTAACAATAATAGTCCCTGTAACAGGGTTTGGTGGCAGTTGCAGATGAGCAACGTTTTTGGCTTCTCCAAATACTTAGTGTATTAGTGGTGTACATGTGGCATTGTTGTTCCAAAATTCGTCTTTGTTTCCTGCTGAACGTGACAACTCACATTTGTCATGCCCCAACAATACACAAAACACACTTCAGTTACCTATGCCATCCCCTAGTCAATTTACTATGCTAATGCTAACAACAGCTAATTAAAAACATGTCATTAACTTGAAAATTCAACGACTGTGACAAGGCTGCTTTTAAAGTAGGCAATTATTAATGGTGGCCAATTTGTGCATGTTTTTGTTTGATTAAATTACATTATAAACATGTTTTGGTTGTCTACTGTCTGCAACACCTATAAGTTTCAATCAGTCAGATCTCGTTTGGGCTGATTGTATACATTTGTAAATTTATCACAGTTTGACCTGTGACAATGAACAATATTGATATCCATCAATATTGATATTCATCTGTTACATAATGTAACAATGGGTACTAGAACTAGACATGTTCGAGTAACTTCTTATGACCATACCTTGTAGTAAATAGTGCATATGGTAATAACTACTAATTTAATTATTTTACATTCCTGTTATTGTAGGGCCAGTGACTTCCATGAAGATTATGTGCTGCAACAGTTACTCCAGCCAAGAGGATCGACATCCAGAATGAACTTTGCATGACAGCTTCACTAGAAATTTTGGCATGTCTAGATCAGCCAAATATTGTATATCAGGCTGTGAAATCCACACATTACACATGCATGGATTTACGAAACAGTGAACTGTGAATATGTGTATACTTAGCCGACAATGTCATATAGACTTATGCACTTTGCTGCAATGAGCCTATAATGTCCTGTGAACATTGGCATGGATTGGATATATGAAACAGTGAACAGTGAATATTGCTGCATTGTACTATTATTATGGTCTTCTTATAGTTCCTTTCATGACGGGCTGATGCCAACTTTGGGTATTGTCTTTTTCCATGTCTTCATATCAGCCTACAGTGAATAAATAAAAAATAAAAAAATAAATAAACATTACTTCAAAAGTCTTCATGTTGAAGTACAGGATATTATTTCATGACACAGTGAAATATGAATATTGATGTACTGGGCCTGCGGTGTACTGTAAACCAGTTTTGACATTGGACTATAAATATTGTTGCATTATGCATGCAGGAAATTACAAAATGTATAATAAATTGTGTTTTTTTCAAACAATTATTTCCATATGCAATAATATATTGGTGTTCTTTATAATTATACAGTAAACACTACACATTCTACATATTTTGCCCGTCGTGTATTTGGTTTGTTGATGTTCTAATATGTAGTGTGTGAATTGTAATATCCGCAATCGGTTTAATTAAAAAGTGTATTTTTGTTGAAATCATTGAAAGAATTTACTTTAGTTGTTCATTCTTGGTGGCTGTGCTGATTCTGCCTCATGACAGGAATGCAGGCTCATTTGTTCTGGCAGGCAACTTTGCACTTTGCAGCAGTGATATTCCAGTGGCATTTTAGCTATACATTTGATTTATGTATATGCTGATGTTTTATAAACTAACTTATTCTACCCATTTCTTTAACTAATTTAAGCACCTAATTTATTTTAGTCATTTAATTTATTCCTTTTATCTATTTTCACTCATTTTAATGTATTTTACTTATATATGTACAACTCAAGCCTTATATAGTACAACTAGAGCCTTTGAGCAGGTGTTTCACCCGGATACATGGCATGTTATAAATGTTTAATAATAATAAATCTGGTAGGGCTCAAAATAGTGGATATCCAAAATAGTAAACCCTGTGCAAGTCAATGCCGATCATGGGCTTGCCTTCCATCCTCTTGCCGATTACATGATAAAGTTATGAAATTTTAACAAAGGTGAAAATTTTGATTTTTCAGCATTTCAATTTTTACTAAGTAATTTAATTGTGGAGTTGTAGTGGATACTAGGTAGGCTTGAACTTGAAAACAGACAAGCAAAAACATTTTATTGAGGAGGCATCTTTAAGTATACATAATTCAGTCTCCAAAAGATCACATTGTAGTAAAGTTAATTGTGTACACCATTTGCCCAGTACATTTGTAAACACCACTGTCGTGCATAATTATTTATGGCTAAAATAGGTAATTTATCAATGTAAATATGTCAATGGAGGTAAAATAATCAGGTTAGTGTTATGGTTAACAATTACAACCTCTTGACATGATATCACCATAATCCATACTTAATTAAAAATAAATAGATCATTAACACACGTAATTCAGTAACACGTAAAGTCAATAATGGGTATTAAGGTCAATGTGTATAATTATACATTCTACCTTACACTCCTCGCTCAGCTTACTGATCTCAAAAGTCATACATGATTACTTAATTAGGGCATTTTTAACATAAATAGGTCAACGGTCATTGTAGGTCAAGGAAGTAGGTCATTGCAAGGTTATGTCAAGTTCACACATCATTAGGTCTTAGTTAAGGTCTTAAAACTTTTTATTCCACCTCAATATCTTCATTACCCCATTAGTACGGATTATGCCGTTTGCCCTTACATTCAGTGGCAGTGCAGCCCACAAACATCCAGATCACAAGATATGGACTCTAATCCTAGTGTAAAAAAATGCCCCTTTTTATGATACTAAAAAAGTTCGCAAATAATAAATATTAAACAAAATAAAAAAATGGTTATACACTGCACAACAAGCTTTATCACACCGAAATGTTTAAATGATTTGAAAATGTTTGCGTCCATCTCCATTTGACACGCATCCTGTCTAAAAATAGGACTGTGAACTATTGAGAAAACTCAGATAATAAGCCTTTTATAAGGTAAGCCCAGAACTGGTCACAAGATCACGAAAACGCGGCAATACGTCAGATTACTTCAAAGATTGATGACGCCATAATTTTTGTGTATACAAGTGGTGCCACCTAACGACGGTAACAGTCAAAACATGCTTATGTTGCCAGACGCTATTCTCGGCGGATTCACGAAGCCGAGAGAGAGTCGGATAAGCGAGACTACTGTCGATAGTGAAAATCATGTAGGCCCTACCATTTCTGCGATATGCGTAACAATACATTCATTGCCACAATTGAACTATGATCAACGTGGGATTTGCGTGAAATAATGCTTGCTAGTGGCATTAAACTGTCGTAAATCTGTTTGGGTAATGATTTAATGCTATGGAGCGTAAAAGCTACAACAAATTGGTCTAAATTATAAAATGACGTTTTACGTAGCAAAGCTATATATAGCTATCCCAGCAAACACACTACGTATATACAACGTTGTGTGAAGGTAATGGTTTGGTAGCGTCAGGAATTACGTTTTATTAACGTTGTGTCAACGTAGTCTAGCTATCTACGTTGTGACAATACGTAACAACAACGTAACAGTATTACGCTCTACTTACGTCGTATCCACGTACTGCAACTACGTTGTGCCAGTACGTAGCAAAGACGTAACGATATTACGTCGTGTCAACGTACTCCAACTACGTTGTGCCAGTACGTTGCAACGACGTAGCGATATTACGTCGTGTCCACGTAGTCTAACTACGTTGTGCCAGTACATAGCAACGACGTAGCGACATTACGTCGTGTCAACGTACTCCAACTACGTTGTGCCAGTACGTAGCAACGACGTAGCGACATTACGTCGTATCCACGTACTCCAACTACGTTGTGCCAGTACGTAGCAAAGACGTAACGATATTACGTCGTGTCAGCGTACTCCAACTACGTTGTGCCAGTACGTAGCAACGACGTAGCGACATTACGTCGTGTCCACGTACTCCAACTACGTTGTGCCAGTACGTAGCAACGACGTAGCGACAATACGTCGTGTCCACGTACTCCAACTACGTTGTGCCAGTACGTAGCAACGACGTAGCGATATTACGTCGTGTCCACGTACTCCAACTACGTTGTGCCAATACGTAGCAACGACGTAGCGATATTACGTCGTGTCCACGTATTCCAACTACGTTGTGCCAGTACGTAGCAACGACGTAGCGATATTACGTTCAGAACACGTAAATGCACGTATTTCAACTGGTTTAAATCACTTGTTTCCGTACTTGAATTCACGAGATTCTGTGGACAAATTTGTGTCCAGACATGTGTCGTATAACTGGTTCAGAACACGTAAATTCACGTATTTCAACTGGTTTAAATCACCTGTTTCCGTACTTGAATTCACGAGATTCTGTGGACAAATTTGTGTCCAGACGTGTCATATAACTGGTTCAGAACACGTAAATTCACGTATTTCAACTGGTTCAAATCACCGGTTTCCGTATGTGAATTCACAAGATTCTGTGGACAAATTTGTGTCCCGTAACTGGTTGATTTGACACTGAGTGAATCCCTGCCTTGTGGGTTAACCATCGCGTGAGCGCAATGACAAATCTTAAAGTTAAATACCTAAACCGTAAGACGCAGTGTATGTCATGTTAGTGGATGTAACTGTCTCTGCCATACACGATGGCGGCCAGTGGTCGATTATTTGCTGCCCCGTACACAGCTGGCTTACCGCTCAAGAAAATCATTAATCATGTGTCTATGTAGAGTAGTAGAGGTATTAGGTTACATTTTAAACAAGCCAGAATCAGCTATTTCCCGCTCTCCTTGAAGTGGTATAATGATTAATAACCCTATGTAGCGACTGGGACAGGGTGTTGGATTATTCCGCAGGGACCAGTGCATTAAGGACAATTGGCTATACAGTGACGGAATGTTAAGGTCAAACAGTCAGTATTCTCGTGAAATAGTCAACATGGTTGAGCCTATTATATATTGTAATTATGTTTATACGCATGAGTACTGTTATTAACTATTTACGAACATGTTTGTACTTGCACAGGTTACGGCAAGTCCTGCATGGCTCACTCCTGATTGTGGCCAGTCGTCTCCTTTCCTTTCTTCTTGTCTTTCTTTTTGACGTATCAAATGTAGCCGACCCTAGAAGGTTTCACGACAAGGCAAGGAAAATACATCATTTATTTGCGACCCTGTATAAATCCAAGCATAAGGAGAAACAGAAATATCCGACCCAATCTATATACCTGTCAAAATACTGGATATATGTTTTTGTTATATCGGTCTGAAGACATTGTGGGTGAAATATTTTTTTGCGCTCGAGTAATTAATATAAGCCGTATACGGTACTCGAATCTTATCGGCTGTGGGTCATTCGACGATAGAAGGACAAATTGGTGTCCCGGCACTTTCGTGTGGAATTTTTCGGTCAAGAAAACTGTTAAAATGATACTTCTTGTGTGCTCTTCCTCCTTGTCCCCTGCTGTACAGGGGTGAGATTCAGGTAAAGTAGTGTCGAGCCACTCTTTCTGTTCTTTTTTTTCCATAGTTTTATATCGGCCGCCCCATCTCTACATCTTTCATCTTCCCCGAGTGAGGAGTCACGCAGTCCTCCCATCTCACCTGTGGCCTTCCCCTTTTCCTGCGTCCTTGATGTTTTTCCACCTCTGCTCTCTTTGCTAGTTTGCCTGCATCCATTCTTACCAAGTGGCCAGCCCATCTCATCCTGCTTTTCACCAATCTTCCTGTTAGGCTGCATATTTTTTGCATACCAACCTCTTTCCTCAGGTCGTTCATCCTTCTTCTGTCCACCCTCTTTAATTGTTCTTGTTATTCGACGAACCCAGTTATTCTCACACTCTTGCAGCTTCTGTTGTTGTTGTTCTGTCAACGCCACTGTCTCCAGACCATACAGGCATGCTGGTGCAACACACGTTCTCAGGACTTTCAATTTCAACTTGAATTTTTTCTGTCCAACATGACTCCCTCTACCTTTCTCCAAGCATTCGCTCCCGCTTGTGTCCGACGTCGCACTTCTACCTCTGAATGCCCATCCTCCGTAACCATTCCTCCAAGGTACACAAAGCCATCCACTTGCTTGATCTCCTTACCATCCTGATGTTCAACTCCTCTCTCTGGTGTCCAACCCACATCACTTCTGTCTTCTCTAGGCTCATTCGCAGTCCGTGCTTCTCGAACACCCCTTCCATTCCACCAACACTTCCTGTAGGTCTTGTTTGCTTTCTGCTATTATGGCCAGATCGTCTGCGTACATCATCTTCCTGAGAATATCCTTCGTGCTGATCTTTCTGCTGATTATTTCCATCACCACGATAAACAGTAAAGGGCTAAGGGCACTTCCTTGCCTCAAACCGATGTTATATGTGCGCTTTATAAAGGAACCCTTCATCATGTCCGACACCATCCTTAGATTGGACTTTTTTATTTTCGCTATTTCTCGAAATACTTCCCAGTATTCTTATTCCAAAATCGGCTGACCCCATTGCCTATAGTCCTCTATTTACAAGGTCGACATTCGGTGTAATGAGTACACATTAAATAACGTATATCGTGTACGGTGACCCCCTGAACTATATGTTAGGTATCAAACACTTTGAATAAGTTTTCTGACATAAAAACCCATGTTCCCCGATTCCTTGTCATCTACGTCACAACTACTTCAATGTGATGCCTCTATTGAATATCTGAAAACTACTATCATCTCCACGTAGTTTCACAGTTATGCGACCGCCATATGTGAATATCCAAAACGACAGCGACATGTTTTACTGACTGCGATTCACATCCGATATTCGACGTTTCGATCTGGACAGGAGACAGGTGAGCAGGTTTATTAAAAGTCATATACAAACGACCCGCACCTCATGAAATACAGGTCGGAAAAACAAAATTAGTGGTAAATTGATCACACAAAATTAAGGAGCATAGGCCGACCATTATCTTAATATAGGGACAACATTGCTAATGAATTGAATGGTGTGTCATCTACGTCACAGTTTCATCGTGACGGATATGACCTAGCTCAAGCGTGATGTAGAACATCAGCATATATAGGTGCCGAAACCTCAGAATTATATTCTTTTATACATTTTACAACTGCCTTCTAAATTTAATTCGCATACAATTAAAGCTTGCTCACTGGAAAGGTTATATGATCTTCTTCATATTAATAAAAAAATTATCAAAATGCGTTCGTGTATTTGCCGTCACGTACATCTAGAACCGCACCAGTTTCCAAAGTTCCACACAAGATTTAACAAGATTGCCATCCCGAACAACATGTTCCAGATGGCAAGTGGACAAGGAAGCCATTAGCTTATCGAGAGTCTAAACATTTTCTCATCTGTGTGTAGCTCACCCTTATCAGATATTTAAGAAGATTTAACAAGATTGCCATCTCGAACAACAAGTTCTTATCAACATCCTCACAACCGTTCACTATTTTAAACACTTCTATTTGGTCTCCTCTTGGTCTCTAGTGTTGTCAAACCACATTGTAATAAGCGACTTTCGTAACACACGTGCATATACACGTCAATTCACGTGAATGCACGTACAACTAGAACCATATACCCGATACTCCAGTTCCACACGTGCCAAAACATGTGAATACACGTGCATATGCATACAACTAGAACCGTACCAGTTTCCCCAGTTTTACACTTGCATAAACACATGAGTTCATGTGAATACACGTACAGCTAGAACCGTACCAGTTTTACTTGTTCCACGCGTGCATCAACACGTGAATTCACGTGAATACATGTACAGCGTGAATCGTACCAGTTTCACTTAATTGTTCCACATGTGCCTAAACACATGGATACACGTGAATAAACGTACATCGATCTATAACCGTACCAGTTTCCCTTATTCCACACGTGCTCTCAGCGTAATTAAAGGTATTTATTAAATAAGAGTAAAGCCCCAAAACTTTTTTCAAGCAAAACGGGGGGGGGGGGATCCGCGCCTGCAGTTTGAAGTGAGTACACACATGAGTAGTTCAAGAGTAATTGATATTATGTCCTTGAGAAGCTCCCGTTTTCGTTTTTGTCAATAAACTAAGCGGTTTCTTGTGGTGGTCGACATAATGAAGATCGTAACTAAGTTAGCTATACATCATGTTATGAATGAGAGGAACCGATCATTTCAAACGGACCTTAACTTTTGAAGTACTTGGAATTTCACTCGTCACAGAAAAATTCTAAATTCGATATTGAAACAATTTACTTAGGACATTTTTGATTGTGTAGATTAAAAAAGAACTGGAAACAGGACTTGGACATAATAAATGGGTTGTCATCTCAATATTTGTCCCGGGCCCATCTTGGCCTCAAGAGGTCGGAAATGTATCATCTTAATAGGGACAATCTTGATCATGAATTGAACGGTGTATAATCTACGTCACGGTTATCTATACGTCACCGTTTTTATAATTAAAATAATTGACGAAGCGCCTCTATAGTGAAAGATTCGGGAACCTGGTTATACAATTTTTACAACCCTCTTCTAAATTTAATTCGCATACAATTAAAGCTTATTCACTGGAAAGGTTATAATTACGATGTTCGTCATACTAATATAAAACTTGTCAAAATGCGTTCGTTTATTTGTCGTCACGTACATCTAGAACCGTACAAGTTTCCCTTGTTCCACACGTGCAGCAACACGTGAATTTATGTGAATACACGTAAAGCTACCATTACTGTACCAGTTTCACTTAAATTAATTGCTCCACACGTGAGTAAACGTACATCGTGAATACACGTGAATAGACGTACATCTAGAACCGTGCCCGTTTCCCTTGTTCCACACGTGCTCTCAGCTTAATTAAAGTTAATTATCAAATAAGAGTAGAGCCCCAAAACTTGTTTTTTCAATCAAAACGGTGGGCGTACGTACGGCCCCCTCTGGATCAGCCTGGTGTTATAGATGAATACACACATGAGTAGTTCAAGAGTGTATATGTCCTTGAGAATATCCCGTTTTTGTCTTTGTCAGTAAATTTAGCGGTTTCTTGTAATGGTCGACATAATGACGATCGTAAGTTAGCCTACCACGTTTTGTGAACGAGAAGAACCGATAATTTCAAATGGACTTTAACTTTTGGATTGGAATTAATTTCCATTCGTCACAGAAACATTGAAAATCCGATCTTGAAACTACTACATTTGGGTGTATCATGTAGGAAATTTTTATTGCGTAGATTGAAAAAGAATTGGAAACAGGCATTGGACATAATCAATGGGTTATCACCTCAATATATGCCCCGGGCCCACCTTGGCGTCAAGAGGTCGGAAGTTTACTTTTACAGGCTAACCGGGCCTAGAAAGCCGACACGATATTGTGGTGCTTGACTTTATTTGTAAACGTTGTTACAATCATAAATCGATCAGCAATCAGCATTCTAAGTGCGCAGTGGCGCCGCCTATCTGATAGTCAGAGAGAGAACAATAAAGATTGCAAATGCCCGCCGTGTTTTGAGTGTGTGTATTTTCTAGATGTAAATGAGCAGAGCAACGCTATTTAGTCTACGAAGAAAACAGAACATCTGGTGTCAGTAAGTGAGATAACGACCAACGACGATGTCACTAACGATGTCGCCTGACGAGTTACAAAACTTGCTAGCTGCAGCGATGAAACAGGCGATGACTGGCATAGCGACACAGGCACAGCCAGTCAGCCCACAACCGCAGCCACACAGTGTGCCGTCATTTGCCATTTTCGAACATTCACGTGAGAAATGGGCGGCATATCTACAGCGGTTAAACCAGCACATCATAGCTCATGGTGTTGTTGATGCTGACAAAAAGAAAGCGTATTTTTTGTCATGGGTGGGACCTGAAACTTACGAACTCATAAACAAACTGTTTAGTGCATCAGAACTCGACGCAGCGTCTTTTGATGACGTCACTGGAAAGTTGGACGAACACTTCAAACAGTCACTGCATGAGCTAGCCGCATCCTACACATTTTATCAGTGCAAGATGAAACCTGGTCAGACATATGGCGACTGGGTTGCCGATCTTCGCTGTATCGGTCGCGACTGCAATTTTGGAGCATCCGAAGTCTTGTACCGGCTCATCCGGGACATGATCGTCCTCAACACACCGCACAACGAGGTTCGGAGAGCGTGTCTGAAGGAGCCTTCACCGACCCTCGATGGGGTTTTGAAGACCGCCAACTCGTACGTCGCATTGGCTGCTAGCGATGCGATCGTCAAAGAGCCTACACAGGGTCCTACTCCTGAAGTGCTTGCTGTCGAGAAGCTTCGTCAACCGCGACGCACCAAGACGGGCAACTGGAAGAACAACAAGTCACACAAGTCCGAGTCTCGACCAGAGGGACGTCAAGGACAACGGTGCGCAGGGTGTGGCTCGACAAACCATCGTCGAGCTGCATGTTCGTTCCTAAAATCGGAGTGTCACAAGTGCGGGCGGATCGGACACGTCAAGTCGGTCTGTCGCTCTGAGCAGTCGGGGAGCAAGTCACATAAGACTACAAAACAGCCTCGATGTCGGTGATGACCTTGTCGACACACACACACGATCTGCGTAGGATGCCACGATAGGCGCTGCTGATCAACGGGCACAACGTCGAGTTTGAGGTGGATACGGGATCCCCGATCGCACTCACCGGAGAAACTGGTTGGAAGAAGATTGGTTCTCATCGGCTCGCTCGATCGTATATCAGACTCTGCGCCTACGGCCAGCGCCAGATCAGCGTTATGGGCGAGTGTACTGTAGACGTCAAGTGTGGTTCGACAGTACTGCAACTCCCCCTCGTTGTTGTCAGCAGCGGTGCTTCGTTGCTTGGCCTGAACTGGATTCAAGCATTCCAATTAGACATCAACGCATTACTCTACACGCCAAAGGCGTCAGCGGAGTTACTTTCCGCCGATGTTCACACAATGGGCGTGCCAACCGACCTTGATCTGAAGAAGGTGATCGCGGATCATCCCAGCATCTTCGCACCAGGGCTGGGCCTCTGTACGAAGACGAATGCTCATCTACAGCTACGCGACGATGTGCAACCCAAGTTTTTGAAGGCGAGGCCTTTGCCTTTCTCTCGCATCGACTCGGTTGAAAAAGAAGTTCAACGGTTGGAGGACTTGAAGATTGTCACCAAAGTCGGCTACTCAGACTGGGCTACCCCTATTGTAGTCGTACAGAAGCCGAGTGGCAAAGTGAGGATCTGCGGTGACTATAGAGCGACCGTCAATCCGTGCCTGCACGTCCAACAGCATCCTATTCCGCGAATAGAGGAACTTTTCGCCAAACTGCAGGGGGGCATGCATTTCAGCAAACTCGACATGAGAGACGCATACCTGCAGATTGAGCTGGACGACGAAACCAAGCAACTTCTCGTCATCAACACGCACAAGGGACTCTACCGGTACAACCGACTATGTTTCGGTCCGTCCCCTGCTCCAGCCATTTTCCAAAATTTGGTGGACAATCTGGTTGCCGGCATCCCAGGCGTCGCCGCTTACCTGGACGATATCATCGTCACTGGGCAGACGAAGGCGGAGCACCTCGAAAACCTGCGACGTGTTTTTGCGGCTCTTGACAACTACGGTCTGAAGCTGCAACTCGACAAGTGCGTTTTCTTCGCACCGGAAGTGTCGTACCTGGGGTACATCATCTCGAAGGACGGACTGTGCGCATCTGAGGAGAGGGTCCAGGCGATACTACAGTACGCGATGCCCACGGACCTCAAGCAACTCGAGAGTTTCGTGGGCAAGCTCAACTATTATGGAAAGTTTCTGCCTGCATTTGCGTCTGTGTGCGCCCCACTAAACCAGTTGCGGTGCAAGGACACTCCATGGAAGTGGTCAGCAGAGTGCACCGCCGCCTTCGATGAACTCAAGCAAATGCTCGCGGACAAAACACGTCTCGTGCATTTCGACCCTGAGAAGCCGATCGTGCTTGCTACTGATGCGACGCCATACGGCATTGGGGCCGTCATCTCACACGTACTGCCTGATGGCAGTGAAGAGCCGATAGCTTTCGCCTCCAAGACTCTTAGCAAGGCTGAGCGAGGCTATGCCCAAGTTGAGAAGGATGGACTGTCAATCGTCTACGGTATCCGCAAGTTCAACCAGTACCTAAGTGGTCGTCATTTCACCATCCTGACGGACCACAAGCCGCTACTAACGATCTTCGGACCGGATAAGTCGCTCCCAGCCATGTATTTACAGCGCCTACAGCGCTGGGCTCTGCTGCTGATGGGCCACGATTATGACATCCGCTACCGCGCTTCGGCAGAACACTGCAACGCAGATGCTCTGTCTCGACTTCCTGCCGGTCCGGATGTCGCATTTGACCGCGAGGAGGAAGTCAGAGCAATCACATCTGAAGTCCAGCAGATCGCCACAGAGGTTGTCAGCGAGTTCCCGATCACGTGGAAGCTTGTCGCCATGGCCACTGCCCGACGAGCCGTGGGACCGCATTCACGTGGACTTTGCTGGCCCATTCTTGGGTAACATGTGGATGCTGGTCATGGATGCCTACTCAAAGTGGCCCAGCGTCGTTCGTATGTCAAAGTATCCGACTACGGAGACCACTATTATGGCGCTCAACATTCTTTTCACCACGTGGGGTTCTCCAAAGACACTTGTCTCGGATAACGGGCCTCAGTTCGGGTCGAAGCAGTTTGAGGACTGGTGTCGCCTGAACGGCATCGTACACTTGACAAGTGCCCCTTTTCACCCGCCCTCTAATGGCGAGGCCGAACGCCTGGTGGGCGTTTTCAAGACAGCGATGCAGCGTTCCGTGGGAGAGGAAGGGAAGGAGAGAGACAAGGCTACCATGGGTTTTCTTCGCGAGTACCGCAGCACGCCGAACTGCGCCACGGGGCGTACTCCGGCTGAGATGATGATCGGACGGCAAGTTCGAACTCCGCTCTCTCTTCTACAACCATCCGTACATCACGACAAGTGGCCGCCGCTACACTCCACCACGTTCGCGATCAGGGACCACGTCTTCGTTCGGAGCTACGGTGTTAATCGGAAAGTAAAGTGGACTCCTGGGCGAATAACGTCGTCGCTCGGTACTCGCATGTTTACTGTGCAGTGTGCAGATGGCATACATCGTCGTCACATCGACCAAATGCGTCACTGGGTGAAAACTTCGCCCGCACTTGTTCAACCGCCAGTCGAGGAGCTTCGTTTCCCGACAGACGTACGAGCTGCATCTCCACCACGTTCACCGATACGTGAAACTCCGACGAGGGACGGCTCCCCTACGGCTGCTGGAGACGGGCGAATCGTTTCTCCACCTCGAGACGTGGCTGCTTCCCCAGTGCTTCGTCGGAGCGCCCGCAACCGTCGTCCCCCTACCCCTTACTCCCCCTAGTGACTTTTGTTCCTAGCGTTAGTTGCGCCACAGTCCCTAGCTTGCTATATTTGCGTTTCATAGCTTGTCCCAAGACTATTTGAAACTGTCGGGGAGAACTGTGGTGTTTGACTTTATTTGTAAACGTTGTTACAATCATAAATCGATCAGCAATCAGCATTCTACGTGCGCAGTGGCGCCGCCTATCTGATAGTCAGAGAGAGAGAACAATAAAGATTGCAAATGTCCGCCGTGTTTTGAGTGTGTATTTTCTAAATGTAAATGAGCAGAGCAACGCTATTTAGTCTACGAAGAAAACAGAACAGATATCCTGCCTGAGATGTTTGCGGAGGTGGACAGTGATAAATAGGGGGTCAGTAGCTCAGTCAGTTCGCGCGGCAAATTTAAATTCGTTGTAGACGGCACTGGTTTGGATCGCTTTGGTGTATTGAGACCGAGTAGTTTTCCAGGTTTCACTTTCATAGATAAGAATGGTTTAACGTTGGTGTTGAAAATGCGATACCAGACTTTTACATCCAGTTAATGTTTTAATGCTCAAGCACACGTGAAAATACATGCTGTTGTTTTTTTTGCAGGTACTTTGTTGATTGCTCTGGGTGGGCACAATGTGGGTGACACCATCCGGAGAATGTTTGCTAAGATGAGGACGCACCAGTTGGGGTCCCAGTTCAACATGAAAGAAAGAAGCGTAAGCATTCGTTTGAGGATCTGCCACTCCACAAAGTTATGTGTAGTAAGTATTCCTAAAATCCTTCGCTTTATATCACATCGAAATGAACCAATTTATCCAAGAAGCTCTACATATGTTTTCCATGCATGCTTCCTTATATTTTCTTGCTTATTTACATTTTGCACAACTGCAATATTCTCATGTGTGGTTCCGTAAACCCACCAAAGAATGCTTCAATATTTATTTTATATATTATGTAATCACATCTGAAAATAAAAGATTTTAGGGGAGGACACGTTTCAAAACTAAGCACATATTCAAAATATGATTGTATATGAACGAAAAATGCAGTAATTTACACTAGCTATCCTACGCTGGCAACATCCTGTTCATTGTACATTACGAAATGCCTCCTCGCCTCATCCAACGAGCACAAGAGCGACTACAGAGTAATTCTAATTCCGTGTTCTTTGTCACACGATTTGAACGTACAGTCGATGACTGTCTCTGCCTTGCCATAGCCGACCAACAAGACAAAGTGGCAAGACCCGACACCCCGCCGCCTAAATATGCCGGCGTACTTGCATTGTCAGTTTGCAGGGTCCGAACAATGGTATAGGCTCGGTTTACTAACGTTTGCAAGCGCCCGATATCCATTGTCCAATTTCCACCATGTAATTCAAATTTCCGTTGGAGGATGGTCGACCCATGGGCCATACTGACCAGCAGAAATTTTTTTATTTCTTGCATACCAAACTGTCAACGCAAACCTGGTCTGAGCACAGCTCGGATATCGGTTTCAAGTAAAGTTATACCATTTTCAATGCATTCCATTGTGCACGTTAGTTACCAGGGGGCATTAATTATTAAATTCGACCATATTTAGATATAATGATTATTCACACAAAACGTATAACATCCAAATGAGATTGAATATAATACAGCCGCAAACGACAGCCATTTGTGCATTAGTTTGCAACGGTGTATATACTAATGTGATGCCGGAAACTACGGGGATTAATGTGTATTTGTTTAATGTACATTGAGCAGGATATTGCCAACGTGTAGCTATTTTCGTAAATAGGACGACTGTAAATTACTGCCTTTTCAGGTTTCAAAACTAAGCACATTGTAAAAATATGATTGTACCCAATGATTTGACAAATGTGTAAACAAAATCGTACATTTTGTTAATAGAAGCGTGCAGACGAATCCACCTCAAATGTAGAGATGACGAGATTGAACATCATATGGGTGAAACCCTCAAGCATGCCCCAAGTAAGAGGGGTGGCTACCTGTTTCAGGTAAGGATTTGTGTTTTTTCTTTGCAGCAATGTATTTGCCGCATTAAGATTATTATATCATGTAAGTCTTACTTGTCATGGTTGTAAATGGAAGCCAGTAAGCATAATCTCAACCCATATAAAACAGACCTTATCACAAGCACAATCAGTGTTATGATGACAAGTACAGGTGTATCCAGTCTCAGTTACATTTCTGTTGGTGGGGTACATTCCCATCAGATACAATTTGTAAAAATATCTAGATTAACCTACTGATGAGGGACTTCAATATTTTAACATGTTCTGTTAAACTTTGAATTGCCTTATATGCACATATATTTGTGTTATAACATTCCTGGTAATGTATTGCAAAGATTACGAAGATTATTATAATAACGTGATGCAATTGTTTTTAAAATGAGTTCAACATAATAATAAATAAGCTGTATGTTTGCAGGCTCGACTGTCAAGGAGCATAACCTCCCCAGCACAACCCCCCAGCACAGCCCCCACTGTCAGTGATTCGGAGTCGGATTCGGACAACTAAACCGACCGTGCATGCGTGCATGCGTGCGTGCGTGCGTGCGTGCGTGCGTGCGTGCGTGCGTGCGTGCGTGCGTGCGTGCGTGCGTACAAATATGCAATTGTTATTGAAATAAATGCTGAAAATGCAACAATGTTTGTTGTGTCTTTCTTCTTTCTAGAGAGGATTTTAAGTTACATCACAAATGTTGCATATACGTTGCGGGAACGTGCCAGAAAGGTAGCAGAAACGTTGCGGGAAGGTAGCAGAAACGTTGCATGAAGGTGCCAGAAAGGTAACAGAAATGTTGCGGGAAGGTGCCAGAAAGGTAGCAGAAATGTTGCGGGAAGGTGCCAGAAAGGTAGCAGAAACGTTGCGAGAAGGTGCCACAAAGGTAGCAGAAACGTTGCATGAAGGTGCCAGAAAGGTAGCAGAAACGTTGCGGGAAGGTGCCAGAAAGGTAGCAGAAACGTTGCGGGAAGGTGCCAGAAAGGTAGCAGAAACGTTGCGGGAAGGTGCCAGAAAGGTAGCAGAAACGTTGCGGGAAGGTGCCAGAAAGGTAGCAGAAATGTTGCGGGAAGGTGCCAGAAAGGTAGCAGAAACGTTGCGGAAAGGTCCCAGAAAGGTAGCAGAAACGTTATGGGAAGGTGCCAGAAAAGTAGCAGAAACGTTGCGGGAAGGTGCCAGAAAGGTAGCAGAAACGTTGCGGGAAGGTGCCAGAAAGGTAGCATAAACGTTGCGGGAAGGTGCCAGAAAGGTAGCAGAAACGTTGCGGAAGGTCCCAGAAAGGTAGCATAAACGTTGTGGGAAGGTGCCAGAAAAGTAGCAGAAACGTTGCGGGAAGGTGCCAGAAAGGTAGCAGAAACGTTGCGGGAAGGTGCCAGAAAGGTAGCATAAACGTTGTGGGAAGATGCCAGAAAGGTAGCATAAACGTTGCGGGAAGGTCCCAGAAAGGTAGCAGAAACGTTGTGGGAAGGTGCCAGAAAAGTAGCAGAAACGTTGCGGGAAGGTGCCAGAAAGGTAGTAGAAACGTTGCGGGAAGGTGCCAGAAAGGTAGCATAAACGTTGCGGGAAGGTGCCAGAAAAGTAACAGAAACGTTGCGGGAAGGTGCCAGAAAGGTAGCAGAAACGTTGCGGGAAGGTGCCAGAAAGGTAGCAGAAACGTTGTGGGAAGGTGCCAGAAAAGTAGCAGAAACGTTGCGGGAAGGTGCCAGAAAGGTAGCAGAAACGTTGCGGGAAGGTGCCAGAAAAGTAGCAGAAACGTTGCGGGAAGGTGCCAGAAAGGTAGCAGAAACGTTGCGGGAAGGTGCCAGAAAAGTAGCAGAAACGTTGCGGGAAGGTGCCAGAAAGGTAGTAGAAACGTTGCGGGAAGGTGCCAGAAAGGTAGCATAAACGTTGCGGGAAGGTGCCAGAAAGGTAGCAGAAACGTTGCGGGAAGGTGCCAGAAAGGTAGCAGAAACGTAGTGGGAAGGTAGTAGAAACGTTGTGGAATGGTAGTAGAAAGGTACCAGATAGGTAGTACATGGTATTTTCACTACGTCGTAGCAACGTTTCTGGTAGTCCACATATTTACGTAATAAATACGTATGCAAAAATACGTAGTCGCAACCAAACCGCTACGTTGTCACTACGTACTTACAACGATTCTTTGTGCTTGATATATCGCGGTGCTGGAATCGGTCGTGTAAACACCCTCACGATACGCCAGACAGATTAACGATCGAGGCCACTGGCTGCGATTGTCCCAGCTTGGCCGACAGTTGGCCCCGATGTTGAACCAGTGCCAGTGGCCAATCAGGTGCACGCGTTGTGACGTACGACACGGTGTCGCCCGACCAATTGGGACACACATATCAATGATTCCGTGCGAGATTTATTATTAATTTTAATAGAACTTGGAATTAAGGCATTTGTTTGGGACTTTAATATAAATTGTAGAATGCGGTGACAAAGTCGATCATGCAGTGCATGCATGAGGACTGGTTATATGTATGATTCGTGGTGATTACTGCATCACATGCATGTCCGTGCGTTTGAGAATTCGTTTGATGGTAAACATTCCTCGCTATTGTTACAATTAAAAATAATGTGATTGTAAAAATTAAACCGCTAGATGCGATATTTGTAACGACAGTGATCTTTAGTGTCGCCCTCACTTGGATGCTATTTACACCATAGTCATGCACACCAATCCGAAAGGGGGCGCTATGTAAAGCTCTGATTACACACAACAGGAAAACACGATTGAACTGGTTTCACGATGGCGCTTGCAAGAGGTTTGACTTAATATGCTCAGTGTTGTCTTCGTATAATTAAAAAGGCGATCCTTCAAATAGGAATATGTTGTTTTATTAATTTAGTCTGTTCACAACGTGACATAGCGGCCATGGCATAAGCACGGATTTTTTACAGATGCCGTGCTTGTTGTGACGGTGTCGCCGCCGGGCTGCGGTGGCCAATGCCAATGCAATGGTAATGGCTACTACTAATGTTACTTTTGACCTCTAGCCTATGGCCAGCCGTAGCCCCCACAGGCACAGTGGGCTCGTACTTATGACTTATGACATTTAACTCCAAACAGCCTTGTCTTGAGCTAACATAGGAGTGGTTTATTTTCAGAGTTTTCATTCTCTAGAATTAGTGAGTCCACACCACAGGCTCAGCCTCAGCAGGTAGTGAGTCCATCACAGGTTTTTTTCTATTTCCCTGTGTGGGATCTTTTACTTCCCCTGGCATAGGCACCAGATAGAAGGGACCAACTGCTTTTACTGTCTCTTCTGAATGATACAGGCAAAGTGGGGTAAATGAAGTTGCCCAAGCTTCGAAATGGCGGAGGTGGTTTTGAACCCTGGTCCCCTCAACCAGGAAGTCTGATGCTCATAGGGCATATAACTTAAATTAGTTAATTAATACGACAGTGTGAGGTACTGATGCATATTAAAGAACTAACATATAAAACATTCTGATATAAAGTATTATAAACAATCCTAAACTAAAGTTAAAAGTCAGTTCTGACTAAGTTATACTTGTTTTTAAGTTTTAGTTTAACAATACTTTGTTAATTCGCATTAAATTAATCTCTAACAGTCTTCACGTTATAACCATATGGATACCATATAAGTTAATGCCTGACAGTCTGTTAGTTCCAGCAACCTACAACACTAAATTAATGCTGCTCACATTGCCCAGCCCTCAGCTGAGAGGGAAATTAACATCCTTAGGCTCAGCCTACTCCACTGCCTGTCTGCAACTTGACTGTCAACTCTTCTTCTTCTACCAGGTATATTATAAATATTTGGAAGAAAGAGAAAAGATGATAGTGTGCGTGTAGTAAAAGTTGATGGCGTGAAAGATGCAATTTGAGTTACAGTTGGAAACTGGAGATCCTCTGTCTGAAGATCTCCAAACTTGGCACTGTAGCTGTGTTGACTGATATAACAGGTTTTTCTAGTTGGCTATTGTGCGGGTTAAGAAGCTGAACTGGATTTCATAATGATTAGGGGAAGTTGAAAAGCTTCGGAATGTGTGTGTTGAGAGGATCTTGCAAGGGGTATAAGTTATAAGGGGGCTGATGTCCGAGGCAACTATGCCATGTATGGCCTTATAAAGCATGACAAGTGGGATGTCCACTCTCCTTTGTTGGAGGCTGCACGTTTAGGTGGTCGAGTGTGGTAGTGACACTGGCTTCCGAACTGTAATTGTTGCAGACATACTGTGCTGCCCATCTTTGGTCTTTGCGCCATCTGTATTTTGGTTTTGCAAGGTTGGGTCCCATATGGCAGCAGTATACTCCAGTTGGGATCTAACTGAGGCGAAATAAGCACTTGTTTTAAGTGTTCCTGGCCAACTTGGATATTTCTCCGTAGGAAAGCTAAATATACCTTTTCTTTTTTGCGACAATAATTATGGTCATTTCAGGAGTTTTATTTTTGACGATCCAAAATATTTCGATTTGTCCTCCTTTACGCGTAAGGGGCCATGAAGAGTACCATATTCGATCTATTAACCCTTTCAAACCCACATGATCGCCAGCAAAATTTGCCCCAGGAACCAGTTATTTCAATGATTAAGTTTTCTGTTACCATGCATAGGGGATTGCCTAACAACAGCACAACAGTAAGAGACAGACCCATAAAAGTATACATTTTCTGAAAGCTGAATGAATGAGCTATCCATCCAACTACAATTTATTCATGAAAACACAGACAGGTGCATGACAATTGCCATGGAAAGCAACAACAAAATGTACGGAAATTGAAAAAAAACTAATGTCCCAAATAAAAATGGTTCACTGATATAAATGTCCACTTGTAAGAGTAGCAGCAATGTCTATATATCACTGAATACTAGTCTGTACCAGTCCTCAAGTCTGCAGTTGCTACAACAATCAGCAAAAAGTATGAAAATTGAATGTTCAAATAAAACACACAAAACAGGCACAGCGTCCGAATCAAGTATCACGTTATTCGATGTCGATGTTTTCGAAGTCGGAGACGTTAACTTCGTCATCGCTTTCTCAATCGAAACCGCCTGGACAATCTCGGATTTGTTCCTCCACTAACTCGACATTTTACGCGTAAAGTTCAAATAAAGCACACGAAACAGACACAGCGTCTAAATCGTCCGGGTCAAGTATCACAGTGTTATCGTCGGAGCTGCGGTCAATGGCGCTGTTTTCGAAGTCGGAGACGTCAACTTCGTCGGAACTTTCTCAATCGAATTTGCCTGGATTAGTTCCTCCACTAACTCGACATCTCTCGCGTAAAACCCGCCGAATTCTTCGCCAATGTCCGTCTCAAACGACACATCGAAAGACACTTCACTAGCGCCACTTGATCTGGCCATTTCTTTTCCGACAACCTCGACAAATTATGACAAACGATGCGGAAAATTCACTTTTCCTATCCCAATTGAAAACATTGAGAAAGATGGCCGACAGTACGATACTGCGCATGCGTGCCTCTTTCTGATAACGTCACAACAAAGCCTACTAAGGGGTAAGACCACAGTTGACCTTCCTGTTTATTGTTGTCAAAATCGACCTATAATTAAATTATGTGACTGGTTTTCAGCTAATAATACGGACAAAGCATTGTTTAGACTTGGCTGTCAAACAAATAATAATGACTTGACAAGTAGGAGTGTTCCATAATGTGTCTACTTAATATATACACTGTGCCGCAACTTGATATAAAATTTGACACTTTCTGAAAAAAAAATTCCCTATTTGGGGTAAGACCACAGTTGACCTTCCTGTTTATTGTTTCACACGTATGTAGGGCGTATTAAATTGCGATATGTGAATTTAAAGAATTCATATGATGTGACATAAGTGCAATTGAGCAGGCATATTCACAGGTTTGTTTGTAGAAGCTATTGGCTGTGAAATGGTGCATTTTTTTTAGAGTTTAAAAGGCGGAGGGATTTATGGGAATTTTTCTGCTATGGGCCACGTGGGCGCATGATTACAAGGCTATTTTTGTCAAAATTGATGGGCATCACACGTCGGGGCGTTTTTAAAGAGCTGGAGGTATGTGATTTTGGTAAAACTTGGTCAGCATGTCAAAGAGATGATGGCAGTTGCTGTGAAAAAGTTTCAGAATTTTTAGTGGTCACGTTTTCTTATAATCTAACAAAACGTTAACATGGCCACCAATGCAATTTTCAACTGTGGTCTGACTCCTAAGCCACTGATTAGACCGTATTTATAAATGGAACTTGGAGTACGTATATGAATTGAATTTACCTACATGGGTCGCAACGACTGTTAAATACGATACGTATATATACGTACTCGGGTCTGAAAGGGTTAAACGTATATGCCCTAATTAGCATACAACCCTTTTTTTAATCAACAGGATCCATAATTACTGTAATTTGACTAGTGTGGAATAACTGAAAAGCGTCACCATCTGGTGTTAAACAGTTGGCAAAAATTTTCAGTTGCTCTGCACTAGTTACCAAATGACACCACTAGTGTTAAACAGTTACCTTATTGTCTAGAGAAACCAATTTTGGCGTACACTTGTAAGAACAGATTCCTTGGCAATCACAATCACTGAACCTTGGGGGACTCCACTGATAACTGGAGCCTGGTCTGAATGTGTTCCTTCACATGCCACGTGTTATATTCTATCCTTCAAAAATTTCTCAACCCAAGTGTTCATGAGGGCCAGTGATCCCATATTTCTGAAGTTTCTGGATTAGTCTCTGGTGGGGTACTTTGTCACACGTTTTGATAACATCAGTTTGTATCCCTCCACTTAGATTGGCCAAGATATCTTGTGTGAAGGCTAGCAGCTGCGCATCGGTTGCATGTTTTTTTTAAAATTTTATGATTGTTCCATTAGTTTGCTGCACTTACACATGTGAGTGACACTGGGCGGTAATCTGATGGGCAATATCATTCTCCTTTCTTGAAGATTGGTGCTATATTTGCTTGTTTCCAGTCGTCTGGTACATTACCATTTTCAATGTATTTTTAAATATTAGTTGTAGCATAGGAGCAACTGCTCTAGCTGTTTCGTTGAAAGTTTTAAGTGTTCCTGGCCAACCTGGGGTGAGGCCTGTCTGGTCCAATAGCTTTGTTAGGATTTAGATTTTCCAGGAGTTTTTGAGTACCTTCTATAGTGATATTCATAATTCATTTTGGAAATCGGGGGATACTGGGTTATTGGGTCAGCTTCCTGTGGGGGTAGATTTGTGTATCTGTGTATACCAGTCTTCCCTATATCTGACTTAGTCTAAGAAAGGAATTTCAAGCTAACCAGACATCAGATTCCCCAGCACTGACACTGACTTGATACTTATAACGTGTTGATGGATCTTAATATATACAACTTATCAGACTGATGACTTTACAATTATAATACAATTATAAAGAGCATTACTGTACAGAGACTCAGATATTTGTTTTGTGCCAAGTTGCTACTGAGGCTGTTTAAATATGCCCAAGTTAGTTTTGAATGTACACCGTAACAAAACTCAGGTCAGGGGAAAGGATGGGCTTTGGCTAGCCTAGCCAGGACAAGGGCTGTAATTCAATTAAACAGTCACCGACGTAACTAACGTTCCATACCAAAATATGCCTTGCTGTCTATGCCTAAAAAATTAACTTATAAGCTGATTCCATGATACTTAAACAAAGAAATCACACATCATTTAATTGACGTTCCACAGCGGATCGAACCGGCATTTAGGTTGTCTTGGTTTGTTGTCACCAAGCGAACTCTCTGTGACTCGCCAGGTGGCAGCATCACCATGTGTCAGTTGTAGTGTTGCTACTGATGTAGTCTGTTGGTGAGTTTGGGTAGAAGGGACCAGGGCTACGGCTTTTAACGTCTCATTGGCAAGACACAAACTTCACGAATCCGGTTTGTTGATATCCTAATATGTAGTGTGTGAATAGTTTAAGTAACATCCATTGTCGGTTTAACAAAAAAGTGAGTATTAAAGATATATGTCAGTTGATAGTAGGTAGGTTTGAATTTTTGCAAAATTAATTTGAAATGAAACAAGCAAAACATTTTATTGGGGGAAGAACCTTAAAAGTGTTTAAAGCATGAATAATTACCATGTGTTGTGTAACTTATGTGCAATAACCACAGCAATTTCAGTACTGTATAAATTAGCATGAATTTATTTCACAGTCCATGATCTTTGGTCCGAGCTGCTTGATGAAATATGTCTGGATGCAGACGTGTGGCCAGTTACGTTCAGGGCTTCATATTTAAGGCGAGCGATCGCCCTCGTTCCCTATCGCTCGCGCAAATCAATAATCTAGGGAGCGATTTATCGCTCGCATCAATTGTTAAAATCGCTCACTGTTTGCAAGTGTTCATCTTGACAAGTACTTTCTTGAGTATTAGATTCACTAGAAAAGTCTCTCTTCTTTATAACGCAGTGTTCGGGCTCCAATATTGGGAGTTCACATATTATTCATCACCGGCGATAGCGATCGTAGCCCGCTGCACCAAGATTGCAAGAATGCCATTGAAGCTATGCTGGCCGCGCGGTTTATAAAAATTATTAAATGAGTGGACTAAGGTCGATTTGTATTATGTGTAAATGTCACATAATGTTGTATGTTGCCTACGGTAATCGGTGACGTGTTGCAATTCAAAACCATTTCACCAATTGCAATCAGAATGTGTGGGCTTTACTAAAGTAAACATTTATTTCTTTGTACAAAAGTCAGCGCCAACAAGCACCAATTAAAATTTCATGGCGACAACAACAGAATCCGAATGGGAAACGGTAGCGCCACCACACGGTAAACAAAACAACTAACAAATCACTCGCCTAAATTAATTTGGCATATTTAGACGAGCGATTTTTAAATATGAATCCCTGACGTTGTAACTGGAATTGAAATGGGAAGTGGTGTTTTGTTTTTAAAAAGAATTGGAATTGGTGTTTTGTTTTTAAAAAGAATTGGAATTGGTGTTTTGCTTTTAAAAAGAATTGGAACTGGTGTTTTGCTTTTAAAAAGAATTGGAATTGGTGTTTTGTTTTTTAAAAAGAATTGGAATTGGTCAAAATGTAATTGGTATTTTCAGTTACTTTTTCAGTCACATCATATAACTTTTTAAATAAAATTATTCACTTCAGATAATCAGTAAAATATAATATATTGCTTATGTCATATTTGTTTGCCATTATATACCATAATATGCATGAATTAAATAAAGCACTCTAAAATATTTGTAATTTTTTGGTGTTGAGTATGTCTATGGTTGCTCTGTTTTCATACTTTTATTTCTATATGGAATTGATATTTTGGATTTTTTTTTTTTTGAATCGGCTGCATGGAACGGTCTTATGGTACTGCTGTCTGTCAAGACATACTTTAGTTTGTTTGATGTTTTTGTCTGATTCATTCCCATTTCGTTTTGCAGCTGTGAAGGACGTGTTTATTGTTGCGGCGAAGCGTACGCCATTTGGCACATATGGCGGTTCATTGGCTAACTTCACAGCCATTGACCTTCAGGAGATCGCATCAAGGGCAGCACTGACTGCGGGCGGCATCAAGCCAGAACTTATCAACTCAGTCATCGTAGGCAGTGTCTTCTACGTAAGTAGTTGTATCCACCGTCATTGATTTGTGTCCACCGTCATTGATTATATATACATCAGAAGTCGATTGATCTCCAGGCCTGTCCTCATGGTTTAAAAAAGGGGGGTTCTCAATTTTCTCAGTTCATTCGAATCCCCTGATCCACACCTGTAGACGGTCATGGTATCTGACTTAATCATTTGAAAGAAGTACTGATGTTTAATTTTTAAAGAGATTGAAATTGTTACAAAATAGTAGTGTATCTGGGATCTCATCAAGGGGGGGGCAAGCTTAGTCACCTATTAACTAATCTTGCTACCAATGGTGAAACAGGTTACATAAAATGGCCTCCCTAATTATGTCACTGTTACAAAACATGCATATTTGACCATGTTAAGATTGCTTTTTTACTGTGACAAAGCCCGTAACCACTACCTAAATGTCCCTTGATTGACTTCCCAACTGGTGGTCAAAAGCAAATTTTAATATAGAGAATGGTGAATCAGTCGATGATAGCTTTGCAGTAATATATTGTAATTGTAAATTTACAAGTCGGTAAAAACCTTTTGGCTTTTTCACTGAGTTAACTATAATGAGTTGATTGTTAATAGTATATTAATTACAGTATCCAATGATATGAAATAGTATATTAATTACAGTATCCCATGCTTGCATCTTCTTGATTCTTGTTTTAAGTAGACTTTGTATTTGGCTTAAATCAAGTACACAAAGGGAAATGTTTACAATGAGTTAGCAAAGAAATCAGTGTGTATTACTTTGGCATAGGTAGCCATTTGTATGTCTGAAATTCCAGAATACTCTGAACTAAATGACAGTTTTATTTTTAGCCACCTGCCTGATTAGCAGATCATATTTTTTATTTGAGGAATTTTTTTGAGAATTCTTGTTTTAGAATATTAGTTTAATGTACTTATTTTCCTCCCCAGGCAACCAGCGATGGACCATACATTTCACGACATTCGGCACTCAGAGTCGGTATTCCAGAAATAGTTCCGGCTCAAAATATCAACCGAATGTGTGGCTCCGGATTCCAGTCCGTCATCACTGCTAGTCAGGTTATATATTATTGCTTGTTGTTGCTGTACAAGAAAACTTAAATGTCATTGTAAATAAATAAATCATGCAAGCGTAGTTTGTTTTAATGGATCAGAAAGTAAATTGAACGAGTAATGTTGAAAGCTTGGCATTTGTCTTTTGCCTGTTGTGGTAACATTTAAAATTGGTAAATCATGATTATCTATGCATTTTGTATTGTGCTAATAGGAGGCACTGAGACCACGAGTATATGTTTGATTGTAGGAGATAGAGATGGGCATTAGCAGTGTTGTACTGACAGGAGGCACTGAGACCACGAGTATATGTTTGATTGTAGGAGATAGAGATGGGCATTAGCAGTGTTGTACTGACAGGAGGCACTGAGACCACGAGTATATGTTTGGTTGTAGGAGTTAGAGATGGGCATTAGCAGTGTTGTACTGACAGGAGGCACTGAGACCACGAGCATATGTTTGGTTGTAGCAGTTAGAGATGGGCATTAGCAGTGTTGTACTGACAGGAGGCACTGAGACCACGAGTATATGTTTGATTGTAGGAGATAGAGATGGGCATTAGCAGTGTTGTACTGACAGGAGGCACTGAGACCACGAGTATATGTTTGGTTGTAGCAGTTAGAGATGGGCATTAGCAGTGTTATACTGACAGGAGGCACTGAGACCACGAGTATATGTTTGATTGTATGAGATAGAGCTGAACATTAGCAGTGTTGTACTTACAGGAGGCACTGAGATCACGAGCATATGTTTGGTTGTAGGAGTTAGAGATGGGCATTAGCAGTGTTGTACTGACAGGAGGCACTGAGACCACGAGTATATGTTTGGTTGTATGAGATAGAGCTGAACATTAGCAGTGTTGTACTGACAGGAGGCACTGAGATCACGAGCATATGTTTGGTTGTAGCAGTTAGAGATGGGCATTAGCAGTGTTATACTGACAGGAGGCACTGAGATCACGAGCATATGTTTGGTTGTAGCAGTTAGAGATGGGCATTAGCAGTGTTGTACTGACAGGAGGCACTGAGACCATAAGTATATGTTTGGTTGTAGGAGATAGAGCTGAACATTAGCAGTGTTGTACTGACAGGAGGCACTGAGACCATAAGTATATGTTTGGTTGTAGGAGATAGAGCTGAACATTAGCAGTGTTGTACTGACACGAGGCACTGAGACCACGAGTATATGTTTGGTTGTAGGAGATAGAGCTGAACATTAGCAGTGTTGTACTGACACGAGGTACTGAGACCACGAGTATATGTTTGGTTGTAGGAGATAGAGCTGAACATTAGCAGTGTTGTACTGACAGGAGGCACTGAGACCATAAGTATATGTTTGGTTGTAAGAGATAGAGCTGAACATTAGCAGTGTTGTACTGACACGAGGTACTGAGACCACGAGTATATGTTTGGTTGTAGGAGATAGAGCTGGGCATTAGTAGTATTGTGCTGGCTGGAGGCGCAGAGACTATGAGCATGGCTCCACACTATGTCCATGGAGCAAGATTTGGCTCAAAGCTCGGCATTGACTTGAAGGTACATTGTAAAGAGGATGAGTAAATCTGACCAATACAAATATGATATAAAAAATTGTGCTGATTGATTCCTTAAATAATTTTGTAACAAAAACCATTGTTTGCATACATGCAGGTAAGGTTTCCTATTGTTTAGCTTTGGTAATATTAGTCAGGTAACCAGTACATTAATTTTTCTGAACCATTCATCTCCATTCAGAAAATCAAATGAGAAAAATGAGAGAAAGGTTCAATGCAACCAGACTATTCATCAGAATTGGGTTCATCTGCCAACTGTGTAATTAATTACAATAATGGCATAATTGCAATTGAACAAATTGGAATTATGTGAGTATAATTGTGAGATGTTACGATGCTGTCTGTTTGTAATTGATCATCATAATCGAACCCAAGCATGGCAGCAAAAATATGTGAATTCACTTTAAAAATGTACTAAAAGTACTAAATTGGGCTGGAATAAAAGAGCTACTTTTCAACAGAATACAGAAACACAAACTAACATTTTTGGGTCACATCATCAGACAGGAAGGAATGCAACGGGAAATATTACATGGAATGATGCAGGGTAAAGATGCAGGACAAGACCAAGAGCCACGTGCACAGATAAGGCGTGGACGGGAAAAAAAAAAATGGCACAGACATCATTGGCGATGCATGACAGCTGACCTGTTGAGAGATGGCAAGACATGACAATGATGTAACTGCAATTGACCACTGTAATTGGACCCAGTCCTGCTAACCACTGGTTGTGTTTGTAGATGGAGGACATGTTGTGGCAAGGGCTGATTGACAAGCACTGCAACACTCCGATGGGAGTGACAGCTGAGAATCTGGCCGTCAAGTACGGACTGACGCGAGAACAGACAGATGCTTACGGGCTGCTGTCACAGCAGCGTTGGAAGAGAGGTGCATTCTCTTGTCCAGTTGTCTTTTTGTTGTACTGGTGACAACATTTTGTTGTAATGGTGACAACATTTTGTTATAATGGTGACAACATTTTCATTCAACAGTTGCAAATGTAATAAAACGTCTCATCTTTCTGTGGCTCAATGCTTATAAATTTGCGAACATATTCTGGATGGTGATAGTGTGAAAGGTGTTAAACGTAAAAAAATTTATCTCTTATTTTAATCTGTATCTATTGCAGCATCAAGACCACCCAAATGTGTCTTAATGAACCAAAACTTTGTTTAATATAATTTGACTGTTATCTGTTTAATTTGAATGTTTCAACACAATATCATGTTTCATTGCATGCTGAACGGACAGGTTGGTTTTCATCGCCACATAACAGTCAAATGAAAAAAAATTGTAGTTTATCAAAAACGTCATGATGTTAGAATAAATTCAGTTTATACTATACGACTAAAAAATAATCATCTAAGTTTGTATATTTGACACCTTTCACAGTATCAACATCCAGAATCCATTGTATAATTTGATTATACAATGACAAAGATGAGACTTTGTGCCTTCAGACATGTTATTATCAGTGATACAATTCACTGCATAAAGTAAATTTCTGGTTCCACATACCACATGTGGTTATGATCACAAAGAAGACATGTTGGAACCTTTTTTATCTTTTTGTTAGCCAAACCATATCCGACTTATTGTTTCAGCGAATGATGCAGGCATCTTCAAAGAAGAAATGGCACCAATTACATTGAAGACAAGGAAAGGTGCATATGACACCTTCGACTGTTCTATTGTCATTTAGAACATTAAATTAATGTTGGACAAACTGAAAGTTAATTTCTAATTAATTTTCTAAGCACAATGAAAGGTGGCTAAACTATATATTAAAATTCCATTCCTTGTATTTATGATAAGGAACATACACTAATTATACCAGTACAAGTACCGGTATGCTTTATGTCATGATTTGAATCTGTGAAAGTTTATTGCCAAAAAACAATGTTCCAATTAAGAACGTATTGCTTCCATCTGTTGTTCAATAAATGAAATTTGTTTATTACTTTTGGTCTAAAGTAAGATATTTTATAACAGTAATACCTAATGTGTTTTAAAATCAGTCAGGAAATTCTATCCATCTGTATTTTCACTAAAAAATTTTTTTTGCTAAGATGAATTTGGAATTAAAAATGTCAGAGTTCTGCAGCATTGATACTCTGGTCGAGTGTTTGATTGGCGCACCCGTTAATATGCTAGCTTTCATTGAAAAGTTTAAATCATGATTATATCGATAATTAAATGATCATATTATGACATACAGCCTCCAGAAAAAATGTGATTGGTTCGCATGATTATCACACAATAATAAACTAAACTTAATTTTGAAGCTCTTTGAGTGGTGCATATGACACACCAAACAACTGAAATATATCGAATGTGATATTTGGTTGATTTTGACAGCTTGGTCACATGTTGCATCAGAAAGCCTACATAGTATACGTGTAACAAGCATATGTTGACTACAAGATTCTCAGTTTTGAACGTTTTGTTTGGCCGTATCCTACAGGCGAGAAGGTCATGGACACTGATGAACATCCCCGGCCCGATGTCACCCTTGAGTCTCTTGGCAAGCTACCAACTGTCTTCAAGAAGGGCGGCACAGTGACAGCTGGCAATGCTTCGGTCAGTCCTCTGTGTGTGTGTGTGTGTGCGTGTGTGCGTGTGTGCGTGCGGTGTGTGTTGGAAGGTATATTTAACAAGATTTCCATGCAAGGCAATGAGCTCCAACTGGCTAATGGACAAGGAAGCCATTGGCTTATTGAGAGTCCAAACAACAATTGTTCATCTAATTTTACCCCGCCCTTATCAGATATCTGCAGATTTTATTATTTTTAAATGTATTTGCACTCTAAGTATTGACACAGTTAGTAGATAATTTGTTCCATTAATTTATCATCCTCTGTTAAAATGAGTAGTTTCTCCTATCCAATCTACAATGTGCTTTTACTAGCGCTTCTTTGTGGCCTCTAGTCCTAGTAAGTTTAAAGAAAATATTTCTGTCTTTATATTTCCATGACCTGATACAAGGATTGTTTATTCTAGTTGTGGTAGTTTGGGGAACACAGTGACGACTTCTGTGTCAGAAATGTTCCTTTGTGCTGTCAAGTTGCTAACTTCTGATTTATTCAGAAAAGGTTGTGAATTTGTGAATCTCATCTAATCTCCACATATTGCCCAATCCCATAATGGAAGAAAATGTTATAGTCCCACAAAGTCAGTGTTGATACTTTTATCCAAGTCTAATGTGTAATGACTGTTTATCCTGCTCCACTTGCAGGGTATTTGTGACGGGGCTGGAGCGGTGGTTGTGGCCAGTGCACAGGCTTGCAAGGAACACAACCTGAAGCCACTGGCTCGACTTGTTGGCTACGGCATCTCAGGTGGGTTTAACTTCCTCTAGTTAACTACAGGGTGTCTCTTAAGTTATGCACCAAAGGCTTTATTTAGAGGTTGGAACACAGGATTTATACTTCTGGGGACATGTGATTGTTTACAGTGTGAAAATTCATAATGTCGATCATCTCCAACACCTCATTTAAGTCCACTTCCTTCATTGGCTTGTGTAGAAAAGGGAGTGATTTGTGCGGAAGCAGACGATATCTGTGGCCAGTCTGTGTTAAAACAATGGATGACAGAAGTGGACAGATGTTTTGCTGGTTAATGGATGTGCGTCCATCACTCTGGAACAGAGCCAGTAAGTAACGAAGTAGATCTACTTTGTTACTTTACTTGAGAAGTTTGTTTTAGTTTCTACTTGTACCGAAGTAGATTTTTATGGATGTACTTGTAACGAAGTAGAATTACGTGTTACTTTTGTAAATGTAACGAAGTACCGACACCGGGCGTTTTATTTTTTTCCACTGCATAATTATTTTGCTGCATACAGAAACAGCATACGCAATACGCGCGGTGATTCCGCACGTAAATCCGTAATCTGTCTTCTGATTCGCTAATTCAAAATTTACCGCGGAGCAGGATCGCTGACCTATATAAATCGAATGTAGCCGATAGTCGCCATTTCTCTTTTCACTTTCCGTTTGCGCGACCTGTTTTTTTACACTTTGTTTTTACGCTTTGTTTCTATACTATAGTCGTGACAGCTCCGACACAACTGCAGCACCCATGGCCTTATTTGTCGTTGGTATTTTGCATAAAGTCCACACTGCGTGCGTGCTTCGGGGATGCAGAGTTTGAACAGTTGCTGCTCAAACTGAATAAAGCGTTCGTGTAACCTGGTGTGTCTTGCAATCTTTTGCTGCCTTACCAGTGTGTGAAAGTGGGTGTTTGTCTGCAAATGTTAAACTTAAAAAGTACCATTTTCGTTCTTATGTTTGTGGCCTCGTGAGTTGTGGTCTACTTTTGTTTCTACTTCAAGTAGAAATTTTTACTTTCTACTTTTACTCAAGTAGATTTTTTTGGTGTACTTTTACTTCTAAAATTGTTCACTTGTCTCATGGAATCTTTTACCAAAAAATCAAACCTATTTTAATCTAATATTGACTATGAAATGCTAGCTCGTTTGTGCATATGTGTTATTTAGTTTTGATGACATCATTGGACAAACTATTAAGTTAATTTCACTTTAGCTGAGACGGAATTTGGCAAAAGAATGTACAGAGTTATTCATACTATCACAAGTTGTCATTAAAAGAGGGAGTTGTTCCGTTTGAATGGAAAGAAGCAAACATCATACCATTATTTAAAAAGGGTTCGAGAAATAAGTTAATTAAAGACCATATGGTGGACTTCCAAATTATTAAATTCATCTCAACATGGATTCCTTAAAGCGAGGTCATGCTTAACAGATATGTTATGTTTTTTGGAAAAAATCGCTAAGTGGATAGATGTGGGATCGCCAGTAGATATTATCTACTTAGATTTTCAGAAAGCTTTTGACAAAGTGCCACATCAAAGATTACTACTTAAATTATAAGCCCATGGTATCGGGGATAGCATAACTGACTGGATAGAACAATGGCTGACTGACAGAAGACAACGAGTTGTAGTAGATGGAGAAGTTTCAAATTGGAAATCGGTTTTGAGTGGGGTACCTCAAGGATCAGTATTACGACCTATATTATTCTTAATATATATCAATGACTTGGACGACAGTTTAACAAGTAACATACTGAAATTTGCGGATGACACAAAACTGTTTAGAAAGGTTAATACTGATGGTGATAAACAACATTTACCAGACGATCTAGACAGATTAGTGAAATGGTCTGAGAAATGGCAGATGTTGTTCAATTTTGGGAAATGTAAATGCCTACATACAGGACATGGGAACTTGGATGTACACTATAAAATGGGAGATACTGTTCTGGGTACTACTGTAAAAGAAAAGGACTTAGGAGTTACAATAAGCACTGATATGAAAGTTTCAGAGCAGTGTGGTATTGCAGCTTCAAAGGGTAATCAAATTCTTGGATTGATCAGAAGAAACATAACTTACGAGGGAAAAAAGTTAATTATACCTCTTTATAAAGCAATAGTTAGACCTCATTTAGAATACTGTATACAAGCATGGAGACCATATCGTAAGAAGGATATAGATACGCTTGAACGCATACAAAGGAGAGCAACTAAAATGATTCCAGAACTGAGAGACCTTAGTTATGAATAACGCCTGAAAAAATGTGGTTTAACAACTCTAGAGACAAGGAGGTTAAGAGGAGATCAGATTGAAGTTCTTAAGATATTGAATGGGTATGAAAATATTGATAGAAATATGTTTTTCTCACTCAAGAAGGATAGCAGAACTAGAGGACATAAGGTAAAATTAGTAAAGGATCAATGTAGATTGGACATCAGGAAGCACTCGTTCTCACAGAGGACAATAAATGAATGGAACAAATTGTCTACAGATTGTGTTAGCAGCGTGAATATGTTTAAAAACAAGGTTGACACATATCTAAGGAGGGCGGGTTATAAACAGATGAACATTGTTGGACTCTCGATAAGCCAATGGTTTCCTTGTCCACTTGCCATATGGGCCTTTGGCTTGGATGGCAAATCTTGTTAAAGTTACCCGATCTAACGACCAATGTCAATTCTTTCGATGATTTTAACAAAAGTATGCAACATTTTTCTATTAAGTCGACTGCACATATTATTTATTATTTAAATTATTTATACAGACTACATATTTGAACATCAACAAACCTGATTCACGATGGGCTCAATGAATAGAGGAGAGAGCTTGATCTGTACAATATATGGCGCCCCATTATTGTTAGCTTTAATTTCAGTTATAATTGAAAACATTTTCGATATATCAAATGTACATAATCTATGAAATAAATAACTAATTATGTAACAACTGAGGTTAAAGGTAAAATGAATTGTACGTTCAACTGAACCACACAATTTAGAAATGCTTATGAAAATCTTGTCCTATCTTGCAGTAAAGTTACTAATTTACATTTCATGCAGTTTCTACTGAATAATAAATTATTGTTCTCATGTTTTAGGGATTCTCGCATATTAATGTCCTCTTCTAAATCACACCATGTGTCATATTGTTTTCTAAAAAAGGCAACATTTTAGGAAACAAGTTTGTTAAGTGTTTTTTGTTCTGTTCATCCTATTGTATTTCATCCAGGCTGCGATCCAACTATCATGGGCATTGGTCCTGTACCAGCCATCCAGGCCATGTTGACTGCCACTGGTAAAACTTTACAGGACATGGATCTAGTGGAAGTAAGTACCTGGCCCTTCTGGCTGTCTTCTCACGACGCTAGTAATCCCCTGTGGTAATGTGTATGAAGCCTTATCACTGCAGTTATTATAACGTATTCATGCTTTTCTCCTGTTTTTGATGGAAGACCCCCACTTCTTCACCCAATCTCTTCTTTTGCCCTGACTTATGTAAGTATTCCATTTTTTTTAAATGTAGTGCATCTTATTACACAAGTCATCTAGATGTGAATATGCAACTCGGTCACTTGATGACAGTCACAATAATAGTCCCAGCTATTTTCCCGATGGCATGTATTGTAGCTGTGAATTACAATTCAGACATAATTCCTTCTCTGTTCCTTCTCCATTTGGATTGGCAGGTGACTCCACAATTTGTATCCTTTTTGAATGTGGAAAGTTTGGCTAGTGTGCATATTCAATATATGTGAAATGATGCTAACTTTCATTTAAATGCCTCTTAGTCTATCGTGGCTTACGGAAATAGATTACACTGCACAATTGTAAATCAAGTTATTGTTTCATGGGGATAGAAGTGCTATCTGATAAGGAATAATATTAATAAGCATTTTTTTAAGTGGCCCCATGTTAAACCTCTGTGGAAATTTGAATATTGAGTTATGTTCGCAACCAAATACTGTGCACCATACTACTGCCATGGTTCCATGTCTGGAACTGAAACCGTGAGTCCCAATAGGTACTGCGTGTCCCATTAGGTACCATTGGTCCCAATAGGTACTGCGTGTCCCATTAAGTACCATGGGTCCCAATAGGTACTGCGTGTCCCATTAGGTACCGTGGGTCCCAATAGGTACTGCGTGTCCCACTAGGTACCATGGGTCCCAATAGGTACTGTGGGTCCCAATAGGTACTGCGTGTCCCACTATGTACCATGGGTCCCAATAGGTACTGCGTGTCCCACTAGGTACAGTGGGTCCCAATAGGTACTGCGTGTCCCACTAGGTACCATGAGTCCCAATAGGTACTGCGTGTCCCACTAGGTACCATGGGTCCCAATAGGTACTGCGTGTCCCACTAGGTACCGTGGGTCCCAATAGGTACTGCGTGTCCCACTAGGTACCATGAGTCCCAATAGGTACTGCATGTCCCACTAGGTACCGTGGGTCCCAATAGGTACTGCGTGTCCCACTAGGTACCATGGGTCCCAATGTGTACCACGAGTTTCAGTTCTATGCCCTTCCAAATGCGGAAACATCACAGCACTAGTTATCAGTAATAAAGTCACACATTATTCGTATTCTAAGTTCAAGTATATTTAATAATTAATGTACATTGTCCACTTGCATGTTTTGACTGTAGTGCGATGAGGCCGACTCCAATTCTGTAGTTTCTTGTCTTGAGATAAAATTTGTTGAGTTGTGTAGTTGCTTGTGATCGACATATTTTAGCTCTCTCTTGGTGCATTTAACAATTTTATGAGTTCTCTCCCATATTGGAACCATGGCAGATCATTGAGAACCGTAGACCCGTGGAAACTGGAACTGTGACAGCTCTAGTACACCATGTCAATAACATATGGTTTTTATCAGGTGAATGAGGCGTTTGCACCCCAGTATCTGTCAGTCGAGAAAGAACTCGGTCTCGATCCGGAAAAGACGAACCTCAACGGTGGTGCCATTGCGATGGGTCATCCTGTCGGAGCATCGGGCAGTCGTATCACTGCTCACCTAGTGCATGAACTGCGGTGAGCAAACCTGTCATTTGTAGCTACAAAGCATCGAGGTTTAACCTGTAGTTGAGGTGATTATATCAACTCACTGTGTGCCATGGCATGACCTAACGTGTGCCAGCTCAGGCTCAGTGCAGATTAATTTTTACGTTTTCAACAGCTTCAGAAATCACTCCATTTCCAGCTATTGTTGTCCGAGTTTGTTGTGCACATTTGGTTAATATTATTTGGAACATGCACTGTATTGTCACACAGCATGATGTCGGGCAACTCAAATCATCACAACTTTTTCATGTTTGATTTTAAATAAATTAAGACCTACCGGGGTAGATTTTGTCACTGAAGTATGGATGTTTTGTCTTGCCATATGAATGATTCATCACCAATCTAATTCATTCAATTCATTCGACAAAAATTTTAATAAAAAATTGTTTTATCCCGACCTAAAATACAAGCCAAAAAGATTTCACATAATGTTAGCCATTGCGACAAAACTAATATATTGTTTATTCAATAGGCGACGCGGAGCTAAATATGCAGCTGGATCAGCATGTATTGGAGGAGGACAGGGCATCGCTATCCTTCTTGAAAGCATCAACTGAAGAAATGGACAGCACTAGTTATATAAAATGCTATAACAATGCAAATTACAGCGCACCTAATTTTACATACCTAACTTTACTACGCAATTAAAAGTGTCAAGGTACCATTCCTACTATCATTTTATAACATATATGTAAACATATATATGTAAACATAAGGTTGACACATATCTCAGGAGGGCCGGTTATAAGTAGATGAACATTGTTGGACTCTCGATAAGCCAATGGCTTCCTTGTCCACTTGCCATCTGGGCCTTTGGCTTGGATGGCAAATCTTGTTAAATATTAACATATCTGTCTGCTTTCAACTGTTTAACATTTTTCATGCTGTGTACGTATGTATCAACAAGTTTGTCTACATTTAATTATGCATGTCTTTGTATGAAATCAGTATGTTAAATTGAACATGATGCAATTATAATCATCAAAGAAGCTTAATTTATTTATAATCAACTACACAAATTAAAATTGTTTTTCAATATACAATTTAACATGCGTTTTTTTCTTTACTTTATGGCTGCATAAATTATTAGCAAAGCGCACACACACACGCCACGTCTCCTAAGCAGCATCACACGGGCATACCAAGAATTAGAATGGTGCAAATTGTAACCTGTCCATAAGAGCTGTCATAAGACAGCCAATATGGAATGGAGACATAATGTACAAGAATGATAGTGGTCTATAAACTTTTACTAAACAGCAGCAGAAAGTAGCAAACATGGCAGGACATTCTGCATGGAAAGATGACAGTATGATTGTTCACATTAATATCGCATTGTATCAATTCCTGTTGGCAGTTTCAATGTCACTGTATTCTCTGATTGCAACTTATACACGTATTTACACACCCCACCTGTCTGGAAAGCATGATGCCGCAAATACAAAAGAAACATTCTGTTAAATTATCTTAAATGTTTCTTTTTTCATAGATAGATGTTTGACAACATACATAAAAGAAATTCACCCAACTTCTTAGACAACAAACCTGAATTGTGAAACACAGAACACTAACACACTAAAATCCAGTGAAATTTGCATGCTTACTGCAATAATGGTTTGGTGGCAAAAACACGACCAAAGACAAGAAGCTTGCTCAAAACACAAACACTGAATTACATCAAGGAAGAAACAAATAATGTTTACATAAGTTAATGATGTGTAGGCTAAGCAAACGAACAATTCACAAACTTAAACAATTGAAAATATAAATTTGCACATGCTCACATTTCTTAATGAATTATATACAATATCCACAGCATGCAATAAATACATCTATGCTCATAATAAATTACTTCTGCAATCACACATTCCAGCAATATTTCCCGTGCATTCGCTGTCGGTAAACACCATAACTGCCCTTAATTATGCCTACATTAAGGGATGATGTTTGGTGAAACTCTACTTGAGAACAATGTTTCACGACATTAGGAACATAAATAAAACTAGTTCTGCTAATTTAAAAAAATACATATATGAATTATTAGTTAACATGCATGGAGTGTTATTGGTAACACTGGCATTGAGAATAATTGCTTCTTATGCTGTGGCAGAATATTTTTAACTGGAGTTTCACTCTGTATTTTCCAAAATACTTAACTACTACTTACTTTGGGATACAATTTGGACTAGAATTGTTTGTTTTCTGTCCTGGAGCTGGATATTCTGTACAATGTTTTTCCGAAATACTTTGCATGTTGTTATCTACAACATTGAACTTTTGGAAACACTTTTATGTTGATTTTCTGCATAGTTCAACAAATAGCTACCTTAGTCAGAACAAAACTTTATTCCTTCAAATGGTCAGTGGTTTGTAAAGTCACTATATCCACCAAATAAAATTTGTAAGGTTAAATATATCACACATCTTATTATATAATCGCCTTGGGACATAACTGCCCATGGCTATGTACATTAGCGCAATAACCTCTTTGATATACAGGGGCTGCATGTCCAATAGCGTTGTACTCGCACATAATCACTAGTTTGCTTCAAGCAGCAATGACACATCTGTGCATGAAATATGTTTTGACAGTCAACGTGACTGATCTACGACGCATGCTGATTCATCCATGGTTGTGTACGCGACAGACAATTCATTTGCTCCCTCAATGTCAGCCAGCTCAAGGGGGGGCACAATCGGGTAGGGAGCCATTGTGGGAGGAAGTAGGGGAGCCTGGTAGGCAAGACTGTGCTCCCGGTCTTCTAAGCCAGCGTTCCAGGGCAGCTGATCAAAGTAGCCACTGTCGTCATCACTGGCTGGTTGTTGCCATTCACAGCTCCAACCATCAGAAGTCCCTCCTTCACTCTCCGAAAGTGAGTCTGGTACCAACACAGGCAAACATCTTCAAGTCAAAGTTACTTGTTTTACATTTGTTATTATTTAACCTCTTTGCACCCCAGTTGGTGCTTAAGGCCACACATTTTTTATTAATATGTAGTCAGTGTTATTTCATACAACAAAAGCAGACTAAAATTATACACAGTAATGTGCTGCTGTAGACATTTATATACAGTTGTAAATAGAATTACGAAACATCATATTAACACATTAAAACAACCTTTAAAACAAATTTATTTGATATAAATAAACCTGCTATACAGATGTCTCATTCTGAAGAAAAAAATTACTTGAAGAAACTAAAACCATCCACACCAAATTAATATGATATAAAAACTTATTTTTAAAGTATTGTAAAAAAATTATAGGTATAAAAAATTTCTTTTCAGTATTTTTTTATATTTAACTATAGTGGCACAGTCTTGAGCGACATATTTGATTGTATAAGCAGTACATTTTGCATACCTGCTATGGCATCAGCTTCAGCTATGTAAGACTGCAGCTCTGACTTCTGTGACATGGATGTGTTAAACATTGGATCAGGGTCTCGTGGCAAGTCTGCTGCCTTGCTGGCGTGTGTTGAGGAAGTCTCTTTCTTAAGTGGTGACAGATCAAATCCAGTCAATGTCTCTGCAAACTCTTCCCCACTTTCATCAAAGTCCTGTCACAGAGAATGGCGTCATAAAACATTTACACTGCAACAGGAGTTTGTTTCTACTAAACGAATCATCAGAGATGTGGTTAAATGTACTAGCTACATGTGAATACACCATTCAAAATGTTAATGTTATCCTTTCTAACTGACATACAATGCAACATTACTAATAACCAAACTACCACAACAGTGTTCCTTGCTAGTAAATGGTGAGTTTCATAAAGCCATTTTTCTTGTCACTATTTTGGGATCATTATTTACAACAACGAATAGTGCATGTCATAAATGAGTGTTTTTTAAAAAGCAGGTTTCTTACCTGGTCATCTGTCATGTCACGCATAATGGAAGAGCCAATGGCACTGATGCTGTCGCCCTTGTCCGAGAAGTACAAATCCGTATCATCACTGCATGCCGATAGATAATCTACAAACATCGCATATTTGACTACACCACAGAACATTGACAAAATGTTCAACAAGACACTGTTGATATCATGTATGAAGCTTCGCCATACATTTCAATATAAAATATTTCACAGCACCACCAACTCATTATGGTCAGGTACTGAATAAGTGTTTACTTGTGCATTGATGACATTTAAAATAAAAGCATATTCCCTGGGTAGGGATTGGTCACAGTGAATTTTTACCTAGTGGCGGAGACCCCCACATATGTGGCCCCTACTAAATTTCTTGGGCTGGGCCTACATTTTGTGGGCCTGGGCTGAAAAAATATTAAACACATCAGGCTTGGACCGGGCCTTGGCCTAGTGTGAGCAGGCCAGGCCGGGCCTGGACCTAACAAAAATATTAATACAAAACCATAATTAATTTTAACATTAAGGGTAGCCACTGGTCCTAAAGTAACTATGGGCCATATCTTGGTGAAAACTCATCATATCTTCATAAAATTTGAGGATTATATTAGTTTGGTGAAGGTTGTTAAACATGTGAAAAATCAGCTAATTTGCATATTATTCAGAGTAAGTGATAGCAAATACCATCATGCAATTGCAATAAGTTGTTTATTGGAATGTTACTTTGCGCAATAAGGTGGTTTTGGGCTCTGACTTCAAGTGTTTTATGACCATAGTGAGTTGCGCCGTTCAGGTGAAAAAAATTCCCTAATTGGTTGTCCCTTGTTTACAAACCCTTAAAATAAAGCTATGACATCCAAAATAGCTCATTGCACCTGGAACATTCCATAGAATAACTGGTGAAAATTTAACTTCTCTCTCTTGTACAGTTTTTCCAAAATAATTTTTGTCGGCGTCACAAATGCTCAAAAATGTCGTTTTGAGAAAACAGCAAAAACAAAATGGGATAAGAAAAAACGTCATGCATCAAGCAGACTACTTGTCAAAAGATACTCTAATCTTAATAATAAGTCTATGCCAACGTCTAGTAATGAATAAAAACATTTTTAACAAATCTTTATTAATGAAACATAACTAGTGTGTCAACCAACATGTCGACCACCGGTACTGGCATCCACTACCAGGCACCGGGGTCGTACAGGCGACCCTCCTCCTCGGTCTTCTTGGCCTGCATCTTTTGCAGAGACCACTGCTTCTTGCTGGTCTTCATTTCCTGGTACACATTTGCAGCAATGCACACAGCTACATGATGTGCACCAGGAAGAAGCAGCTGCTCCATCAAATGTCGAGACAGCAAGCGGAGACCATGGCAGAGAGAGCAGTGTCAGTTTTCTCCGATTTGCCGACACTGACTGTAAATCAGTGAAGGCCTTCCTGTTGTCATCAGCTGAAACAATGGAACCATTCCTTATTAAATGCATAACTATGTGTATAATTCACAAATGTGACTAGTACACTTTTAAAAATTATACTGGTAGTGTGTACTCTAACTATCATGAGATGTGGATCTACTATCATTACCACATTAGTTATTACTAGCAAGCTGTAAGAAAGTTGATCAACACCCACCTCATTAGTAATCACCAGCCACAAAACTAGTAACCGTTGTGAAATATAACTAATGTCTTTGCACAGTATATACAACCTATCTAAATGACTGCATTTCAGAAATGTTTACAACTGTAAATTGGATGCACAAGTTTGACAGCCATCTGACAGTTACCCGGAAGCACCTGTCACTGTTGACAACATTGTCTGATTTAACTGGAATACTAAAGAAATACAAATTATTTTTACTACTAAAATCTGCCATATATATTTACCCACCTTTCTGGCTAGGTCTGTCTGCTCCTTTCTTGTTTTTCCTCCTCTTTCGAACTCCAAAGCCACGCGTATTCCTAAACTTCACTGTTTTGCTAGACTCCATGTTTATAGCAGAGAGGAGGCATCTCATTGGCTGAGGCGCGATAAACAAATCCGGTAAACAAATTTGCGCGTACTCATTGGCTGATGCCTACCATGCGATATGCAAAATAGCAACAGACATGTGTAACTGGCCAAAGGGGGCTCTGTCTCCTTTGCATTTATTGGTTCACAATGACATCATACATGAATAGGGTTGGTACATCCGGAAAACAGACATCCTTCCGGACAAGGAGATACAAAACATGGCGGGAATGGGTCCATGACGTTTTGGTAAAGGACACTTTGGTAATGGACATTTTGGTAACTGACATTTCGGTAAAAGGACATTTCGGTAAAAGGACATTTCGGTAACAGGACATTTTGGTAACAGGACATTTTGGTAACTAGACATTTTGGTAAAACTACTGAAAATAACCAGGGTCCAATCTGCCATATCAGGAAATAACCTGATAAGATGTCAGTTAGTTAAGCCATTTATAAATTAGGATGGTCCAGCAGAATACCAGACAGGGAACTTGGCTTCCCACTAGCAGTCAGACATGTGTAAGATAGTGCTTGTCACCAAAGGGAACATGGCTTCCAAATAGCAGTGGTGGTGGCTAGTGTTCAACCACTACAGCCAACCAGTGGCCAGCAGGACACATTTAAATCCAGATATACATCAGTTCATATCATTCTGTTCATACATGTGATCATGGAAGTAACTACAACAACCAGGGGGAAACCAAAGCTTTTGTGGGCTGGATATGCTTACACAAAGCACACAGAGAAAAATGGCATGATACGGTGGCGTTGCACATGTCGTGCAAGCAAGCACTGCCCTGCTAGTGTATACACCAACTTGCTACCAGCAAATGCAGTGCTGAAAACCGACCACAACCACTGTCCCGAACCGGTGAAGCTTGAGGTCGCCAGATGCCGTACGGAAATGCGTGTACGTGCAGCTGCATGTAACGACCCGCCATCTCGTATTTACGCTGACAACATCACAGCGTTGACAGATGCAGCTAAGGCGATTCTACTGAGTGTCGACACGTGTAAGCGCACGATTGCCAGAAACCGTACACAAGAGTACCCAGCCGAACCGGCCAGTTTGGTGAATCTACACATCGTTCCTCCTTGGACCCACACCCTAGGACAACAAGAAGAAGAGTTCCTCTTCTTTGACAATGGTCCCCAAGCAACACACAGAATCGTTGCCTACGCAACGGAGGATAATCTCCGCCGCCTGGCTGCTGCAGATAAGTGGTTTATGGATGGGAACTTTGTGATGGCTCCACCAAAGTTCCTACAGCTGTACGTTATTCACGTGTCTCTGGGAGAGGTGACCATACCACTGGTGTATGCATTCCTAGAAAACAAAACAGAAGCAACGTATCACGAACTGTTCACTGCTATCCTGAACCGCTGTGCAACATATGGTGTGCAACCTGATCCCGATGTTGTCATGGTTGATTTCGAACTGGCTGTCCCTCGTGCTGTGGCAGGTGTGTTCGGGCAAAATGTGCAGGTGCAGTTCTGTTTTTACCACCTGACACAGAGCACATGGAGGAAAATTCAGGAAATGGGGCTTGTTGTGTCCTATCGCACAGACAACAACTTTCGCCATTTCTGTGGCATGCTCGATGGCCTTGCGTTTCTGCCACCAACTGACGTGTCTGCTGGCATGGCACACCTGCGTACGATTGCACCAGCCTTGGCAGCACCTCTGGTCGACTACTTCGACAAAACGTACGTTCACGGCCACTACAGGCAAGGTCGGCTGCAGGTGGGAGGCATCAGGATGGTGCGCATCGCTCCCCTCTATCCTGTGCAGACGTGGAATGTGCACAATGCAACCGTAAATGACAACCCACGCACAAATAACGTCTCTGAGGCTTGGAACAACAAGTATCGTCACTTGATTGGTCACCAGCATCCATCGATATGGAAATCCATTAAATGCCTGCAGCGGGAACAGGAGTGTGTCAGCGCCATCATTATCCAGGATGCAACCGGCCAGCCACCCCGGAAACGTGTGAGACACGAGTATGTGAGACTCCAGACACGACTGAGGAACCTGTGTCGTGACTATGTCAATGGGGCAATGCAGGTGCCACAGTTCCTTACAGCCATTGGGCATCTAGTTCGTTTGTAAAAACACTCCGCTGAACATTACTACCTTCTAGGACATTACATGACATTCCCATTGTGCATCACTGGAAGAGCTACATGTATCAGTTTGAATTAAATTGTTATTGAACACACACTCGTAGCTGCATTCATTAAGTATTATTAACGGCAATTTGTTTTAAGATTCTACCAAAATGTCTATTTCAATATTCCAAATTGTCTGTTACCGAAATGTCTGTTACCGAAATGTCCGTTTACCGAAATGTCCTTTTACCGAAATGTCCTTTTACCGAAATGTCCTTTTACCGAAATGTCAGTTACCAAAATGTCCATTTCCAAAGTGTCCTTTACCAAAACGTCTGGATACCGGCGGGAATACATGTTGGATTAGGGGTGGAATAAAACGATCTTTGGAGTGCACATTTGGACATTTAAACATGGATTACTTGTTGTTTTTTTATTTCACTAGCAGTAGGGGCATGTTATATATCATCGGATTATAGGTATTTGTAATAAGAATTTTATAAAACGCTACTTCTTGTGAATGCATAACATGTTAAGCTATCGGAAAATAAAAAAATTCAAAAATGTCAAAAAATTATTTTAGGACCCGTGGCTACCCTTAATAAAAAAATATTATAAATTGTATTTCTGGTTAATGAATGTTTAAGATTACATCTTTAGTATTACACATTTACAAATTGAAACCTTGCATGGAATTATGAATATATACTGGAATGCAGTTTAACCTCTTTTCAACAATGGGCCTTCCAATGGTATCATTTTAATAATGTGCATTCTTTTAATAGAGACAGTTCGGAGACATTTCATATAAAATATACTCATACTCTCATACCCATGTCTTTGTATTGTAATTCTTGAAACATCTACTGGCATTTCCAAAACACTGTGACTCACAGTTAATGCATGTTTCCCTTCATTCTTCTTCGGCTCAAACATAACTTGCTATCCCTTAATCCGTGATGTCTAGAGTCTAGACTGTGTAAACTGTTTACTGACTTACTAACACTAGCACTGGCTGGAGTGGCTCCCTGGCTGGAGTAATGGCTTCGTCACAGTTGTTGCAGGCCCTAGCACTATGGACCACTGCCCTCCCCATCTTTCTATGTATTAGCCTGAAACCTGGGGCCCCCTATTCATTCTCCCACCATCGTGGTGAAACAACACAGGTCATTTACAGTATGGATAGTGATATCAAATTTAAGCTGAAAACGGGAGTGTTTTTTAATGTTATTTAATAAAACAATACATACTTATTACAGTTTATTTGTGTTTCATTTTTATTATAAGATAATAGGTTTATCTTTTTTTAATTTAGCGGGCTGCGGGCTTGCAGGCTGACCCGTCTTTGGCCCATGGGTATGGGCTGGGCCTGAAACTTACGGGCCGGGCCTATATTCTAGTTTGCAGGCCGGGCTTGGATTCTAGCTGCTAATAGCGGGCCAGGCTTGGGCTCAAATTATAGGCCCATGCAGAGCAATACCACATATACAGTGTGAATGGTAAATGCAAGTGAGTTGTGATATAGTTAGTACTTGCATCATTATCAATGTTTGGCAGTCTGACGTAATACACACCATTTGGGCACCAGCATGCTTGTTGTGATGATGTATCTCGTTTTGATGGTGAATGCTTGCATAATATCTGGCTCATAATTACTGAATTGAATGTAATTTATTTGTTATTATTTCACTCTACAATGGACACGCGTTGTTATTTCACTCTACAATGGACACGCGTTGTTATTCTGCATAAAAGCATATATTCCCCATAGGCAAATATTAGAATAAAATTTTCAGCACTCATAGGGTCATGGAATTTTTTTTTAAAGACATGTTTTAAGATAAAGAATTCCATACCCATGGGAAGTGGCTGTTGGTCCCTCCTTAGTGGCATCATCCACTCCTTGGGCTTCTGTTTGCGGTTGATGGCCCAATAGCAGCCCTTGCAGTTGATCAGCTCTGTGCTGAAGGCTATCTTCTTGAACCATTTCTGGTAGAGCGCATGCCGGATAGAACTCTGGTAGAAGATATATCGCATCATTTAACAACTTTGTCAAAATGCAAAACAAAATCACAAAATCTGACCGATGCACTTTTGTTCAACATTGGTGAATAATGTGTATCGATCTACACACGAACTTATCGATATATATATATTGGCCAGACACATTCTAAAATAACAAACTTCTACTGTGATTGCGTCAGATCATTTACAATACTGGTTCTTTTTCTTTTTAAGGTATGTGATTCGATCCAAAATATGCATTATAACATGGAATACTCTGATGGTAACTTACCCTCCAACTTGTTAACGACCCTTTATCCATGTAGCGATAAAATGGATATCTGTTTCTGAAACAATAGTTAAGCCATTAACTTGTTAACGACCCTTTATCCATGTAGCGATAAAATGGATATCTGTTTCTGAAACAATAGTTAAGCCATTAATGTATTGATGAGCGGTATGCTGGAAAGAGGCAGAAGGCAGGAATGCAGGCATGTAGGCAGGTTGGCAGACAGAAAGATAAGCAGGCATGCAGGTAGACAGGAAAGTAGGCAGACAGACAAAAAAATAAGTAGACATGTAGGCAGACAGGTAAACAGGCTGGAAGAAAGACAAGCAGACATGTAGGCAGACAGGAAAGTAGGCTGGCAGACAGAATGACAAGCAGGCAGGAAAGCAGGCTGGCAGACAGAAATATAAGCACACAACAGTCATGCAGGAAGGAAGGCAGACATGTACCCAAGTTAACGACCCTTTATCCAAGTACTTAGCGATGAAATGGATATCTGTTTCTGAAACAATAGAGTAACTATTAATGTGTTGATGAGCAATATACTGGAAAGAGGCAGAAGGCAGGGATGAAGGCATGTAGGCAGACAGAAAGATAAGTAGGCATGCAGGTAGACAGGAAAGCAGGCTGGCAGAAAGACAAGCAGGCATGTAAGCAGACAGGAAAACAAGCTGGCAGACAGAATGACAAGTAAGGAATGTAGGCAGGCAGGAAAGTAGGCTGGCAGACAGAATGACAAGCAGGCACATGTAGGCAGGCAGGAAAGTAGACTGGCAGACAGAATGACAAACAGGCATGTAGGCAGGCAGGAAAGCAGGCTGGTAGACAGAATGACAAGCAGGCATGTAGGCAGGCAGGAAAGCAGGCTGCCAGACGGAAAGATAAGCAGACATGCAGGAAGGAAGGCAGACATGTACCCAAGTGGACAGGCAGATAAACAAGAGTGCAGGCAGGCATGATCAGGAAGAAACAGACACTCATAACTAAATGCGTATGCACACAAAGAATAAATATGATTTACTGAAGAGCCAAGTAGACTTGCTGCACTTGCAACATTCCATCAGGACTGTCATTGATAGCTTCGGCAACCAGCTCCACCAGCTTTGTCGGAGGTCGCAGCAGTTTTACACCTATGAACAATAGTTTGCTACCATATATTCTGTCTTGCAAAGTATAGCAAAATAAGTGCTGCTGTCTGATCAGTTGATGTGACAATTGGGACAAAGTTCAACTCCACATTTGTACAGGGGGATTTACCAGGGATGTTATCAATACCACCACTAGTTCACAAAGTGCCTATAACCAAATAAAGTCCTGAGTGTGTACACTGAACATTAGTTATCTGAATACCTTTGAAATATTTAATCTTTACAATCCAAGTTTCATGTTTAAATTTGTTTAAATCAGACAATTAAAACTGTACCACATTTCTTGTATAATCTTTTGAGAATTGTCTCTATATATTTTAGAGTTTCTATCCAAAGAACACATACCATCAACTATTTGTTGAAATGTGTAATAAAAGATATATTTCTTCGATGTGAATGTCAAACACAATGCAAAGCCACATTTTCCAAATTTCATATATTTGCTAGTTTAAAGTGGATGCTAAATTTAATGTAAATAACAGATTTTAGTTGTAACAAGTAAAAACTTGAAAATAAGTTAGATACCTGTCAGAATACTGGTATTGCTTTACTCAGCTTTTGGAACCTTCGCAGTTCCTTCATCATGCAGAATTCAAATGAGCTGCTGTCCTGGAGTCATGTGACCTGGATGTTGATTTTCACATGACGGCAGTTCCATGAAAATCGCTAGGATATTGTAGCTGCCTTCTCGGTTTATCTCTGGGTGCCTATCCCTAATTTTGATAGCCTCACTTATCTTTGTCTGCCAGAAGTTGCCCTCTCTGGCTATCTCTGGCTGTGATGTTATGACCCTGGGTGACCTGACATTCCCCTACAACCATGAGGGGGGCCTTGATGTTTGTGTGTTCTTTGAGTCTGGACCCTTCTTCTTCAACTGGGTACGAGTCAACCCTCTCTCCAAGGCTTATATACTCGGTGTTGACCCTAGCGATCTGCTAAGTTTGTTGACATTTGAGACACTTTACCTCATATATATCACCTATACATATTTTTTGTTTGTTTTTGGTTTGGTTTGTTTCCTTGCAGTGTATCACTATGGATCTCATGGTGTCAAGGTTTGTGGCATGTCCCCACTTCATGTTGTTGGAAGATGGTGGTCAGTTTCTCCAACAGGTTATGCACGTATGGTAGAGGGATGTTTGGTGTGGGAAACCCCCATGTTCTGGTACATCATGTGTGGGGTGATATATGAGGTAGTGTCCCGAATATCAACAAACTTACATGGGAAAACCAGCAGATCACTAATTTCCAGACTCAAGGAACGCATAAAGATCAAGGCCCCTTCACGGCTGTTGGGAAACATCAGATCAATCAGGGTCATAACATCACTGCCACAGATGCGACAGTGATAGCCAGAGAAGGAAACTTCTGGCAGAGAAAGCAAAGCGAGGCTATCGAAATTACAACATCCCAGCATGGAACTGCTGTCATGTGACAATCAACATCCAGGTCACATGACACTGGACACCAGCTTATTTGAACGCTGATTAGGTGCCAAAAGCTCCATAGAGCAATACCAGTATTTTGACAGGTATCTAACTTATTTTCAATATGAATGTAACAAAATACAGAATCAACTTACATTCTAACCTTGAAATAGATGCCAAATGTAGCCTAACTTACCATTTGGGAGAGTGACAATGTTGTCATACTCTGGACAGTAACGACCCAATGGTGAAATAAGTATGAAGTTGTCAATGATTGCAAGATGTTTCCTGCGCTTCCTCACAGATGGTACAAAATCTGTGTAATTGCTTGCACTAATGTTCTCTTTTTCTGATGGTATCATATAATAACTGGGTTCAGGATTAATGCCAGTTGAGTATGCTTCTGCACGACTATGGATATCAAATTCTTCTTCCTGCAAATTAAATACTGCTGATAAATATGTGTCATGTGGTATTGCAAATTATTATGTAATAAACAGCAGGGCAGACAGCTACTAAGACAGCGTAAAGAAGGATGTAAGAATGGCTGATTATGATAAAGAATTTCGGGAGAAGGCTACCTTTAAGAAGAAGTAGAAATGGATAACAACTGGGGCAGTGCAGCAGTACAAGAACTAGCCTTTTTAAAGTGAGCAACGAGGAAGAACACAACGTACTAAACTGTTCTCCATAATGTGTTTTTAAACATAATTTTACATACATAATTCACATTTGAGTAGTCTATGCACATAACGTAAAATGTTTTAATGAATATGTACATGGAGCAGACTTGTGTTAAAATGTAAGCAACCAAATTGCATTTAATGTGGCTGGTGCTTCTATTATATCCTGGTTTCATTACTTTATTTAAGTACTTTCATAACTTTTTAATAAAAAGTTATACTATTTTCTCAAACTGTAGTTGAAATACTAAAACTTTGAGTTTTAGATTTGTTTGGTGATATTTTATGATTTTTAAAGCATTTTTGTAAACATGACAACATTGCCACAACATTTATTTTACTTTGTAAAATGACACATATAAGTACACTGCAAGATGGACATCTTGGAAGATAATTTCTTTAAAATAAAGTGTGTCAGGAGTAATCACCATTGTAAATCTTAGAATTCCTCCTTGTCTCAGTTTGATGTGGATGTTGTGTTTGCGTGCCATCACAACATCTTGGGTCAAATCACTAGAGGTCAGACCCAAAGCACCAGCCATATCTACAAATGTTATTAAAAAATGTTATCATCATTAACCAAGATGTAATCAACATCTTAAAGGTACAGTAGGTGTTCGTAAAACAATTTTTTTTATTATAAAATCGGGTTATTTAGTGTAAATTATATATACTGTAACATATGCCGACCGGCGAAACGTGTCTAAATGAAGACGCAATTTTTAAAATCGACGCTTCGACTCTTACAACACTCGACGTCGCTGGTCAGTGCACTTCCTGAACAGCTTTCGGCTAGTTCCAAGGTCGCGACCCGAGGAGGCGGAGCTTGTATTATGTCAGCGCTTGTCACTGATAAGCAACATGGCTTCCATAGTAAGATGGTTCGTCAACAGAGTTGGAGGTACGTTATAGCACAAATTGTCGTAAATATTCCGTTTGCCACTGTGTCTGAGAAATTACCTTCGTTTGAGATTTGTTTCATTTCAACGATTGTTATCAACAAGTCGTGTCCGTCAAAAAGCATTGTATATTATTCGTACATTTCATTTGTTCGATTATAATTTATGTTCGTCTCGAGCGTGCCGTTGCCTATTACCTATATCGTATTACTAGCGTAATTAGGGACCTACACATAATCATCTAATCTACCAGAAAAGACGAAGTGTAAGGCCTGTTTCGTGTATATGGTCTATCGGTTAAACGATATATAATAAGTGTCTATGTCGTAATAGTTTTTGAAGTTGTTGACATCATTTTGGTTTGCATGCATTCGTTTTCGGTTCCCATTTTGCAGAATAAGACTGGCGATTCTTTCGCGCATAACTGTTATAAAATAAAAGTAAATAAGACAGCACATTTTATTTTCTTGAGTGCCACGATCTTCTGTGAAAACTGTTGCATTTGTGTGTCCCACCACGGTAAACTTTTCCTTGTTTATAATGTAGCAAACAATCCAATGTCAATAATTGTTTTCTAAAGTGGTGATAAAATGTATGTCATAAACTGTACTGGTCTCTATATTATTGTTTAGCCTCATTTGTGGTATTTTTATGCATGCAATAAACTGCAGTGACATAAATTATATCAAATTAATTATGAAGTGTAATAACTGAAAATTAGATGTACCCAGTATACAACTTAATTTTTACTTCATTACCCTAATTAACCATAATTAAGGATTTAATTCATTAGCATAACATATTACAAGTACATCTAACAAGGTGGGAGAAAGATGCTTTAAAATTATTAAATGAAGTTAAGTGCCATTATATTGAATGAATTGTACAGTATTACTGTGACATGGATCTAGCACAATGCATTCTATATGTACCGGTATACATAATTATGAACTTTGTGTCATCTACATGACACCTATTTGATAAATATCTACGCGATAGATGTAGCCAGATTACATTGACAGAACTTAAGCTGTGTGTATCGTACAACGGTTAAGGGAGATCATTTACATGATGTGGACCCCTGCATGACATTAATTTGTTATTTTAACAACACAACATGACATCTGTATGTCACATAGATGACAAATGCATATTTGATAATATAATGCATATAATTACAGCCCCAATCACTCAGTGATAGGTAGTAATATTATTAATCAATAGAATTATGCAAGAAAATACAGGAAACAATATGTAGAATAGTTGTCACATAGTTTACAAACAATTAAAACACTTTTTTATTACAATATACATACAACATCAATGGTGATGATTTCATATGTTGATCAACATTTAAAGTTCTGAGCCAAATATTATAGACAATAATAAGTGCATATAGTATCCCTGCAACCCTTTGCAACAGCAGCAATACCTGTGTGTCGTGTACGTGAAAGAATATGCAGATATGTCAAGTGTACCACTTTGGCAGTAGAGCAGCTTTTTCAGAATTTTTACAACCTGCTTTCAAGCCAAAATTTACTAGCAACAAAATGTAATAGCAAACCGCAAAAAATATGTTTACTCATTTTTAATCCAGATGTACCTGCACACCATTATTTCACTTTGAAAAGCACCAGAATGAAGTACATGCAACGTAAAATAAAAAATTCCACACACCACAACCATTGAACAAGGCCCCCACCATCCGATTTTCACATACCACCGACAAATCACGGAAACCAGTACATTTACCACTTTTAGAGCAATTTTACTTGGTGGCACCTCTTCTTCGTCATCCTTCCAGGCTGACATCAGTACCTTGACTGACCAGGAGGCGAAAGGGCTGCTTCTGCAGATGGCCGAGAGGGAGCCAGGCCTCTTATTCGATATTATGAGGCAAAATACACCAAACTGGTCATTGTCAAGAAATGACAAGCGATGTCGAACGATTATGCTGCAACATGCAGCCTGTCAAATGTTTCAGCCTTTGACCTGTAAGTAATACAAGAAGGTGTGTGGCAGCGGTCTCAATCTCCTAACTACCTGTTTTTGGGGCCAACTTCCCATCTCCCAACCTTTTACCCAAACTGCCACCTCCCACCATTTTTTAGAGTCAATCTCCTATGCAATCTACCACCTCCCACCATTTTTTTAGATTTAACCTCTCACCAATTTTTCAGACCAACCTCGCACTTTCTGCCACCCCAATTACTTGTGTACTGTAGTGAACATCATTTTCTGAAGTTACATATTTCTTACTACAAATCAGTTTAGTAGCAGGGTTGGAGTCACTATGATGATAAAGAAATGATAATTATTGTGTTAATTACATAATTATAACAAAAATAATCGATTTTAAATTCACATAATGATAATTAACCCGTGATGAAAAATAATGATCATCATGCCATCAGGTTATTTAATTATGTTGTCACCATTTAGGTGGAAATACCAGATTCCACAAGTTTCTCCAGGCTTTTTGATGTTTCAATGAGTTTCACTGTGGAGTATACATAGCAGGAGACACTAACAGTCAGTCACTGCTGAATGCCTAAAATTTCCTATGAAGCCTACTTTGATGCCTACTTTTAATTAAATCCCCTACACAACTTTTTTGTACACAAGTCTATGAAGACATGTTCCACAGGCTTGCCATTGAAGCCATTCACTCACTGGTGATCAAGTAATGGATAAGGGTTACACACAGCAGTGGACCAACATGAATACTGACCAGCACTAAGCAGATTGTCTTCAACACTTGTATCACTAAATCTAAATTAATCAAACACCTTATTATACCAACTTTCTTACAGAATGTACATCATTGGCTCTAACCAACTGATCTCATTAAGAACTACTGAACAAATATAATCAGCTGTCCATGAAGCAACAACAGAACAGTATGGGATAACCAGACTGTGTTACATCAGCAGACAACTGTCAAGCATCACTCTTTCTTTGTTTGTGTTTTGTTAAGCCGTCATGTCTACTACAAAGTTTTCCATGCTGCAACATGGTTTGAGATGTGATTGGTAATGAAAATGATAACGAAGAATTGTAAATTTTACACATACCTAGTGACAAGATGATAATACAAATTATAACAAACACATTATACTGATCCCAATGAACACTCTTAATGACTCTGACCCTGTTTAGTAGCATTATATCGCAGGCACAGAATATGATGTTGAGTGTTTGACCTATATCTTACTTTCATATCAACATTATTTGCAACTGTTACAACAAATCAGACCTACAATGAATATAATATTTTCATAATATAATATATATGGCATCTTGTGGCAGTACAATTATTATGTATATATGTATGTATTTATGTAACCACACATGCATAATCACCTGTCATATGCAAACAGTACAATTAAAATGCCTAAAATTTAATGATAATTATATATTTTCTACAGGGAATGGATTTACTGGTACTTGACCCTACAGTATTGACAATGGTGGGACGTTACAGAGCTGATGTGTTTGGTGTGCCAGCACGAAGGGGCAATGATGCTATGCGGCATTATACATACCACCAGTTCTGTGGCGACATGGCAAGCTGGGAATAGGGTAACCGCCGTGTTATACAAAGCTGTTGTGTGGCAAATTAGACAGACATTTCCAAATGAAAATGGACAATACACTGGGTTCAAAGATTAGGTTAAGTCATTACTTGTTAAACATGAATGCACATTCATACGCTTTGTGAAAAATTATCCAGACACATTATGAAGTTACCCATGACAGTTTTGAAACCACAGTGCTTTCATAAATTTTTTTACTTTTGAATTGTTTGATATTACACAACAAATACACAGGTTAAATGGCACGTTGGTTACCTGTTCCTACCTTGCTTCTCTCCGTTACATTGGGAACTAATGTCAACGACACGGTTAAGTCTTTGTAAATCGAGTACGATGCCTGGCAACTAGCTCAGATGTTGGTGGAGCAGGCACTGTTGCGATGTTGGGTGCAATGTTTCTGGGATTGTCAGACTTGATGCCACGCTTCCTGGCTTTGGGCAATTCATCCTCTATGCAAGCACAGATGATTGTCTCCTGCAGGCTGACAATGTACTCATAATGTTTCAGTTGCCGCTCTGGCAGGATTGTCCAGTTTTTCCGTCTTTTGTTGAATACCTTGTGGTAACTGTAAATTAACAAACAAACTTAATGATGTGTTATACAACAATTAATAACTCTTGTTAGGCAGGATGACATTTGCAAGACATTCTCCATTCCACATGCTGGTGCTATGTACTGTTTCAACGTAAATAGCTAAATGATTTAACACAAATGTAATGTTATTGAAAATACTGGATATGACTGCATATGCATAACATGATATACACATGCTGTTTTTATTTTGCACTGTATTACTGGTTGTGTATTGCAACGCAATAAACCTCCCATTGGAAATATTAACATATGTGAATGATGTTTCTTTCTTTGTGTAAACAGCCATCTGAAACATTGTTTTAATCACTATGTAGTCTTCTTTACAAAATACTAACTAACCCAAGGGGCTAAGTAGAAACATAATCGCTATTTGTGCTGTAATGGAATGTCATTATTGTTGTGTCTAACAACAATGTATACAAGCTATGCTTACACAGTGTGCCCTTTGCTGTTTGTCTTCAGTGGCAAATCTTTGTGCTTCTTCTATTGCTGCGAGGAAATTTCGTGCCCGATACACTGGGAAGCTGCAATAGATAAGTTTAAACTGTTATGTTTCATAAGCATGATCCAGTTGCCAACTCCATCGCTGGTGGACTTTTGAGCACACACTGTGAACATGGACATTCCAGCTAAGTTTGTTATGGACACCTAGGTATTTGTACTGACCGATCTGGGCAATTTCTTCACCATGGATAACAACAGGCAAGTGATCGGCAACAATACATTTAGCATAAAAAATATTCTCTTGAGTCTTACTAACATTGAGTTTGAGGTGGTTGTTGTCACACCAATGTACAATGCTTTCAATTTCAGAAGTGTACATACTGATGTCAGAATCAGCATGTAACAGACTAAGAATAGCCGAATCATCAGAAAATTTTATTATGTAGTTTTTAGTACTGCTGCTGGTACAGTCATTTGTATATAGAAAGTACAAAATCGGCAAACTGACACAACTTTGGGGTGCACCGATATTTGTTACCACAGTTTAGGAAAGTCTGATTTACTTTAACAAGCTGCACTATGTCTGTTAGAAAAGAATGATACCACTTGATGATATATGGATTGACATTCATTTGTTTCAACTTACTGAGCAAGGTGTGAGGTTGGATTAGGTTAAACGCCAAGCTATAGTCTATAAACAATAGTCTAGCATAAGCCATGGGCTTGTCTAAGTGTTTCAAAATTAAATGGACAACAGTGTTGACAGCATCATATGTTCCTCTCCCCTGCCTGTAGGCATGGAATGGGTCAAGATAGTCCTGAACGTCTAACCACAGTTTACAAGCCACTAAGCAATCCAAACATTTCATGACAATTGATGTAAGTGCAACAGGTCTGTAATCATTGTTTTCTTTTGGGCAATTTATCTTTGGTACAGAAGTAATATATGAGGTTTTCCAGAGTATTGGTACCCTGTGGCTATCGACCGAAAGTTGGAATATGGGTTATATGGGGCACCAAGCCGGTGCCAGCTCCTCAGCAAATGTTTTCAATAAAAAAGCTGGAATGCCATCAGGACCAGTTGCTTTTCTACTACATACATGTTGGAAGACTTTAGTAACAACATCTACATCAATTTCAAGCCTATCGGCATTACTGACAAACACATCACTGAGCACAGAATCACATCTACTGGAAGAGTCCTGAGTATCAAAACGTTTGTAAAAATCATTCATTTCATCAGCAAAAGCCTGTTCATTTGTATATCTAGTTCTTTGCATTTATAATACAAGTTGAAATACTAAAACAAAACAAACAATAAATAAACATGATTACAGATCACCAAAGTGTTTGGTCACCTTTACTTTTTTGTTAGTGACACTTGAGAAGCCACTTTCATAGCTGACTCAACCACTTGTCTAAGCCAGCTAAATGCTATGTCTAAACCAGAGTGGGTTGACGGCTCCAGTGATATGCTTATTAAATCAATAAATATTATCACTTAATATTGTGTCAAAATATAATTATTTTTTAATCATAAAAATTTATTGTGCTCAAGTATCAGTGAAAATGTGCAAGAATGTACCTTTGTATTTAATATATTGTATTTGAATAACACAATGTTGTTACTATATTTCTCTGTGACTTTCTTAGGCAATTTTGTGACTTTATTTTATTACTTTTTTCATGTAGCTTTATTTCCACTCACTATCTCTACATGTATAGCAACATAGACAAATATTTAGTTGTATCTGTAACATACATTAACCTTTCATTAAATAACTATTTTATTTGCATATTTCATGCTCCATGTTACAGGGGCCTACTTTCCATTTAGTGATGTGCCCATCAAATTGACGTTGGATGGTAGCAATGTGCATGCATGTAATGGGTTGTCCATAGTACAATAAAATAATTTATTTCCTAAATATGTGGTGAGTACCCATAATTGATAAAGTTTATACTGTTTATATTCTATACTGTAGTTAAAGTTTATATAGTATATAAAATATTCACTTTGATTACCAGTTGCTTTCTGGATATATTGTTTTGGTCAAATGCTGGTTTTTTGTCTGACACAGTTATATGAACATCTGTCCACATGCACAATTCACACCAAGAGGACTGGTATATTACTGCCAGTCTGGGATGGTTTTACATTACAACCCACTTGGAGGCCTTATGTTTAACAATGAGACAATGGATGTGTCAATGAGGCAGGGCAATACACAACACACAACACCATAGCAGATTGGACTGATGCTTGTCTGTGTGCACTGATGGGACAGTAGTAACTCACTGAAGCTTCCAGTGTTGTTACAACAATGATTGCATTTTAACTTAAAACAACCATTCTTCCATAACCTTTCTTCTTTCCACATCTTTAGATGATCATTTACGTGTTTGTTCATATTATGATGTAACTTTTTTCAATTTGCTACATTTCAATGGTCCAATTCTTTCCCACCATAATTTATCCAAGCATGAGCATGAAATAGGGCCACACTTGGACAATGACAAATGTACGTAATTTCATTGAAGTGGGTACCAATGTTTTGCTGACATATTAGACATAGAATAACCGGCAATATAAACTGTGCATAGCCTTGGTGTCTGACAACTACTTAGTGTACATTATTCATCAGGTATTTTGTATAACAAAATGTGAATCCGAAAAGTGGAGGGTAGAAGGGAGTGGAGAAGAAGAAGACCGAGACTGAGATGGGAGGACTGCGTGAAGAGAGATTTAGTGGGAGGGGAATGGAGAATGAGGGTGAGGGATAGAGGGGTAGAGTGGAGACAATTGGTGGAGACCGTAGTAAAATGGGACTAGTTATGAAGAAGGCGGAAAATAAATCATCAACCAGTATCGGTGCCAGCCTCACCCGGACTACAGGGAAAAAGAGGAGAGCAACAGCAATAACTAGTCTAAGCACACGGGTGAGTTTTTGCTACACTAAGCCTATGCCATGGAGATTATCAACATGCCACATATGCAACATGCAGGCACTATATTTTATGTGGGTGTGTGCGTGCGCACGGCTACAACAAATCAAATGGTGTCCTCGACCAGACCTGAGGCGGAAGTACTCGGTACTCGAGTAATTTTTTTAAATACTTGTACTCATATAACTTATGTGTCAGGTACTCGTATTCATACTCAATGTATGCAGAATTTATGAGTACATCTGTGTACTTTTCAATATATACTGTGAAAACTAATTTATTTGTAGTTAACAAAATGAAACTTTCCTGAAATATTTCAATGTTCAATTTTTTTTTTTTTATGTTCAATTATTTTTTTTGCCTGGGGCTGGGCCTTGCCATTCCTACACATAGCACACACCCTTTTTCCAATAGCCATTACTATGATACCAAAAAAAGACAACATACAGCAACTTTTCCCAGTAAGAAACACCCTGTTAAGCAAACAATTGTTTAATTTAATTTATATTGTTGTAGCCTGTCGGGTTGCGTCGGTAGGATCGTAATGTTAGTTCCGTTACTTGTAATTAAAACGTTGATATATTTTTACATTCCTCTCACATACACACGTTCATGAACGAATTACACATAAACCCACATTCTGGAAACAACTTAACTGGTGTTAAACCTGAATTGTGTGAAGGCACCACATGCGACGTAGCCATAGCCTAGGGCCGGGGCTCCGGGTACCGATCCGATGCCGATACTCGCGCTAGGCCTAGGCTAGTAATAATAAGAAAATGTACTAACGTGTCGAATAGAATGTCTGCCACTTCACTGTCTTTCATTTTAAAGACAGTCTTCAGGCGATCCCAACGTCCCTTTTGGTTTTTCAGTGTCACTCGTGTTGCCAATCTCGCTTTATCCAACTCCTTTTTCCTCCTCGTCGTCGCGGAACGCAACGGTACACGCACAACCCGCCTGTCACTGTCAGCCATGTTGCCCGAATGTCAACAAACTCTGAGCAAGTCGCTGGTGCGCGCGCGTAGATGCCACGATCACGTGATGCATCTCATTAACGTTCGGCAAAGCAAGCTTCGCCTAGCTCCGCCCCTGTGGTTTCGCGCCATAAACACTATTCGCAACTTTTCGTAACGAAACAGTAAAAATGCAAAGATATGTATTTGGCTTATTAAACGCATTTTGGCGGGCAGCATCATTTACAAATGTTTATTCTAGTACCAAGAACATTATATTAATAAATGAGCAACAAATACAGTACCTTTAACAGTAGGTGACTGTATTCATAAACGGATTCCTTCATGAATACACAGCTCAGCATTTCCAGTCCTTATTACGTTTTTTATTTATGTTAAAACACTAATCTACTATATAACATGTTAATGTTATTGAAAATTATTATTTTGCAAATTAATTCAAAGCAAGATTTTTTACAAATCATTTGATTTGTTTACCATCTTTACCTGACTTGATAATATTACAAAAAAGATCCACAACATTTCAGTCAATACATATCATTGATCACCTGTTACAGTAATATATAAATTTACGAATGCAATTGTGTTGAAATTGATATTACGTTTTCGGCGCTTTGATTTCGACCTGCGCGGCATGCTTCTGTGGTATTCTTGCGAGGGAACAGTTTCTGTACGCTTGTTATCGTCAACAGGACTAGTGGTCGCCGACTCCGGACTGGCGGGCAACGGCAGGATAGGTGGGGTCATCATTACGTTGTTTTCTTCTCCGGATTCTGCAGTCTTGCCACTGGTACTGCAGTCTCCAAGCGGAATAACGACTTCAATAAACTGGCAATCCCCGATTTCTTGTTCTTGTCTCGGTGTATGTGTTTGTTTGCGTTTTCTAGACCTACCAGCATCAGTGGCGACGTGCCTATTCGTGTTTTCATTAGTTGAAATAGAGAAATTGTCAATTTTACGCAAACGTGAAGAATCAGCTGAGGTGGCAGCCATATTGGAAACTTGCGGCAAACTAGTTCGCCAATAACTAACAAAGTGAAGTATGTTCAATTGCACGTCTACCTGTGGTCGTCTTCCACCGACTGAAGTTAATTAGTGTAGTATTTTCGACACAAACATAGCAATTTACACAATATTTTTTGCAATATAGCGACAAAAGAAACTAAAACAAGCCAAAAAGTACGACGTCGTCTGCTACAAACGTCGTCCAGTGGGAGGGCACTTGATGTCATACGTCATTTATATTCGCGCGAGTTCATTGGTCACCTCTTTTCGAACACTTTTACGACATTAGCGCGAGAGACGCTTTGCATTGCGTCACAAGCGTGGCAGAAGACGTTTAAAGTTGGGGATTCCCCCATCAGTTACTCGAGTAAACAGGTCCACATGCTCGAAATTTAGACAAAGCCTTGGCGATGACGTATGTTTGCGTATTGCAAAATTAAAACAGTAAAAGGAGAAACGAAAACAAATGGCAATCATTTTGGCAATCGTTACGTTATAGACGTTATGCAATGCTAGTGTAATACACCATATTTGGATTCCCTATTCAAATGGCTTATGTTGAAATTTTTTATGGACGCTTCACATTACAACACAATATCAACTAGGTGATTTTATACCTGTTCCATCTGTAGTAAGAAAACTATGTCAATATTGCTGTTAAATGAAAGAAAAACCTTCTGAATACATAGTTCTAGATTATATTTATCAGGTGCGTCTAACTTGAGAAGTTTGCAAGGAATGTATCTGAAATGTGCTGAAAATGTAGATATATTTGTACACATTGTCGATGCAAAATTCTTCAATTTTATTTATACAAAATAACTTTGGCAGAAAGTGGAAATAGTCATAACTAACAAAGTGAAGTATGTTCAAATAAATTAATTTAGCTACATCCCTATGGCTTGACATGTATGGTTACGCAGACCATTACATTAATTGGTAAACTGTTGGTAGAATCCAAAAATGTGAGTGCCACAATAATCTCTTATTTTGATTAATTTGAGACATAATGCCCCATTGTCAAATTTTACTTGTCAGGTTTGTTATCTAGACCTATGAGGACGTGTAATTATAATGGTTGTATGTAAATTTTAGGGTGTAATTTAAAATCCGGGTGTTAGTCAAATCTTAATTGGAGTTGAATTGATCCAAACATTGTGTGACTTAAAATAATTGATTTGATAAAAATCAATTATTTAATTGAAATTTAACTGGAATTACGAACAATATCTGATGGGAATGTATCACTGCCAAGCAATTTAACTGGAACATGACTGGTGACTATATTTCATTGTTGCTCAGTGCCAATAATAGTAAGGTCACTAAGAGGCGCTTCTTGGGTTGAATCAGAGCTAGTGTAAACCGAGCTGCCTCACTCCGACCTGCGCCATTTTGTAAATTGACGTTCAGCGCCACGAAGTAGGGGCCAGCTACAACTTTCGTCGTAACTCGAGTCCGCATGCGCCAACTCTCTAGAGGTGACCGGGCAATCGACGTCATAAACCGCTGTTGACAATGCGATTGCGTTTCATCCCACGGGCAACTGAATCAACTTGGGCCTTTATAACTTAATATATACTAAAGCCTTTAGTAAAGGGTATGCAACATGGAATGACACCACTGGCACTGACCTTTCAACATCCGTATTTATACCCTGCTGATGCTTAATGGCAGAACCCTGACCTGAGCTCGTTTGCTACAGGAACACACAGAGTGATTGTTGGTAAAGGTCATTTAATAATTGTACCAAAAGAAAATAATATGAATCAATGAAAAGTAGCTTGGCAGCTAGCACAAACATACTCATCAAGAACAATACAATAAAATACAATACATGTATATCAAATGAGATATCGCTTAGTTGCCAATACAAAGTTGCTCATTGAGAAACAATTATTAAATGACAGAAGTAGAAGTAGCAAAGGTGGGGCGGTCCTTTGTCCCACCAGGCCTCCAGTAATAGAGGCCCAACCCCCACCACAGGGACATCCGTTGAATCAAGGTAAGAACACAAACGAACAATTGCTCGCATACTAGGCCATCGCCATCTGGGACAGTGTCAGTGAGTGACACTTGTTGATGTTGGGGATATCAATTAAAATTTCACATTGGCATCGCAGATCTATTTTGTTTTATATATTTTTATGATATTGCTGAAATTCAGCGCAGCATACATATCACGTTTTGCAATTACCATCTGATGTGCCATTTCCCAAAAAAATAAAACCTACCCTGTACATCTAAAATTTCCTAGGCAAATTTTTGGCATACCAAGTAAATTATCAATATTACAATAATGTCCTAATGACAATATCTGTAAACTAGTTCTAATAACCTACTAGTCAACCAGAATATTATCGCTAAGCCGATCTCTAGTTTCTTGTCATATTTTTTTGCATTCAGACACAATCAGACTTGGTCTTGAGGTCAGTGTTACTGTAATTGGAACGTCAATTCCGGAATTGGTGAAAATATAAATGGTATTTTCAGTTACTTTTCAATTACTTCTTGTAACTGTTCTACTAAAATTATTTGCTACAAATATTAAATTAAATATAATATGTTGTATATATGTTTATCATTAAATGTGTCATGTACTCAAAAAAGAAATGTTCGCCAATAATTTCGGAAAATTACCTTAAATGCCAGGAGCATAATAAAAAAAACAGTTAGACATTATTTATGGTAGCAGATACTGATCCTCACGTAATCATGGGCAAATAAAGATATAGTAGATGCCGAGTTATCACCGACAGGTTATGTAATGTTTAGGAAGGATAGGCGAGAAAGAACGAGGGGGGAGTAATATATATATGTATATATACGTATATATATATATATATATATATATATATATATATATATATATATATTAAATAATCTACCCAAGCATATGAAATAACACTGATTGTGAGGAAGCAATTTGGTGTAATAACAATAGTTTGTTTCCAACATTATGTAATACAGTATAATGATTACATATAATGTAGTGTTCATAGTTTGATTCATGTTAATGTAAAACATATATACACACACAATGCAATACAATACTCATTTAAATCATGCATATAAAAAGATATAATACATTGTGCGACCAGGGTAATTACAATCATATTGTACTAAAATCTTGTGTTGAAAATGGAGAGAACAGAAGTGTAGACTTACGTGCTCTCTCCTCTATTACATTGAATTAACTTTGATAGTTCATTATTCACTGCAGCTAGCTTGTGGGTGGTGACGGGAAAAGACTGTTATATCATTATTTCTTTTTAACAATATTAAAACAATTTGAAGAAATTGGTTGAGAGAGAGAAAGGAGAGAGAGAGACACTGTTATCTACATTTACAGCACAGCGATACAGTAATTTTTACCGGGAACCATTACCTAATAATAAATTATACCCATTATGATTGATATTTTATTACCAGATACCATATAGTTTCCAATAGAAGCTAATAATACTAATAGTGCACCCCCTTTTTAGAAGTGAAACCAAGTGAGAAAACATAAGATTTTCAGGAGTGAAGCACACAGTTATAATAACATTGGCATGAGAACCATGTGTAAAGATCAATAAAGCATTCACACATTTCCGTTTAAAAACAATAGCATATAATGCTAATTAGCACACTTGCCTAAAATTTAGCAATATATTTATTAGCTTGCACCCCATTTCAGAAACTTAATAAACATGCATCCAAGCCTTCACAGTGGCACAATGTGCATCTATTGGAAACTGTTGTAGTTATTTATTTTAGTTCGTCCAACAAAAGGATGCCTTTATTCAAAATTGTCAATTAAATTATTTAATGAATTTTTTAGTGGATGCAACGAGTGTGGGGAGTTGGAGCTGTTTGATCGGACAATGTCAGACATCGTTACGGGGTGTTGCATGGGATCGGAATGTGATGCAACAGCACCAAGCACCCCTCCCACTCCCCCTGCCGTGCCCCCAACACCGTCTGTCCAAACCGTATCCTTTCAATGGCTCCTCGACAATGTTGACAACATGATCGCAGAAGTTGAGTCAAGTTGCTGTCAGGATAAAATCAAAGCAAATGATTCGTCAGTGTCAGTGGTGACGACAAAAGGCACAATTGATACAACAAAGAGCACCACTCCTCTGGACAAATCAGAAACAGGTGCGGTTTGTAACCATTAAATGTACAACTCATTCCTGTAGTCGTTTTACGTTAATTGTGACAATTATTTAACATTTGAAAGATCAAATGATAGGATCGAGTTTATACTGACTTGTTTTCATATGAACAGAGTAATTTAATATTATTGTCAAATATATATAATCCTACCCGATATATCATATGCTTAATACTCTCTCCTGAATAATTTAGCCCATCGCAAATCAGGTTCGTTTATGTTCAAATACACTGTATGTATTGTGTGAATACTTTAAATAACACGTGGAATTGATTTAAAAAAAGAGTGGGTACTTTTGTTAAAAATATATAAAAAATTATTTTATTACAGTAAAAAAATTTTTTTTTAAATAACACATGGAATTGATTTAATAAGAATGTGTACTTTTGGTAAAAATCATCAAAAGAATTTGACATTTTTTGCACAATTTCGACTGGGCCCAGTTGAAAATAATTTAGCAGTTTATCCGATGATTTCTTCAAAACTAAATTACACATTATGAACAAATGAGCTGGCAATTTGTAGTGGATACTTGATCTATAGGTTTTATTTATCAAGAAATGATTCTGAAAAGAGAAAAGCAAAAAAAAAATTGAGTTGAGGAAGGAGCTGATGCAAATTAGTTTTTTATATATAATACTTGACCTTTTCATGCGAAATCGAACGTATTGATCTTGGTGCATGTAGCTCCTATACCTCTCTTCATAGATCATACTGAACCTTTTTTAATAACTATGTTTTATTATTTTTGTATTGTTTTAGTTATTTGACCTGCATTGATGCTGTAAGGATAGTTTATATATGTGCATTGTGATTATGATTTCATTGTGAGCTATCAAAATCAAAACAACTGCCCGCATGCATGCGTGTGTGGGTAAGTGTGCACATGCAGTCAAGACTGAACTGATTTGTGTGCACTGTTATCACAGCAATGCCTTACATGGCTTAAATGAGAGCATTGTGTTGTAGAACAAACAGGACAATGGTGTTACACGTGCAACAGCGCAGCTACGAATGAGGAATGCAATGAAGGAGACCTGGTAGAATGTGAAAGTAATGAGGTGCGTTATCCGTTTACACCCTCCTCTGTTTCCACATCATATTTGTCAGCTCCTACAATTTACCCATAAATCATAGACATTTTCTTAAATCTGATGGTCTTATGGGTGTGAGAGACATTCCTTATGATTTTGTTAATTTTGAACAAGATTTTTTGTATTACGGAATATGTTTGTGACCCTCAATTCAAAACACTGCATCCAGATGAGAGAGCTCCTTAGTGTGCGAGGTAAACCATCAGGAATAGATAATCGTGTATGGGTTCATTTGCGGTCTTATGTATCTCTGTTACCACCAGGCTGTTGGTTCAGTTCAGAATTCACCGTATATAACTGAACTATTTCATGTGGGGTGCGGTGGCATTGTGGTTAGAATGTCATACTATAGTCTTTGTGCAGTAATTGCATCGAGGCTGAATGCTTCCCAGAAAAGTCCATTTGGTGTTGGAATGAACAGGTCTGCCAGGGGGTGAAATGTAAAGTGCTTTGAATGGTCATACAGACTGGATACCGACATATATAAGAACTTACCTTTACCCAACCTTCATCACTTGCAGGAGTCCTGTCAGTCGGAGCTGCGACACAGCAATGGTATGGCTCACATCATGAAAGGATGTAAGCAGCTACATGCTTGTGAGAACAATGCAGCTGGTAATGTGAATAACTGTCCTGGACAGAATGACCAGTCGTACTGCGTGTACTGCTGCAACAAATATCGTGTATGGCTGCAAATAGCGTGTATGGCTGCAAATAGCGTGTATGGCTGCAACAAATATCTGCCAGCCAATCCTGTCGACAGTGAGTCTCTATTGCTGTGTCACTTTACTGTTCATGCAGTCCCTTAGCAAAAAATCTAGAATTTTTATTAAATATTCCATAGAATTTGTTATAGAATATTCTATAGGATTTTTTATAGAATATTCTAAAGGATTTTGGCAGACATTTCTATAGAATTGGTAGTATTGTATAGTATTCCGTACAATATTCTACTATGCTCTTTAGAATTCTATAGAAAGATATACACATCTATAGAATTCTTTAGATTTGTTTGCTATGGGGTTCTCCAGGATGCCATTTTCATGAAGCATTCATACTGTATGAACTGTCATTCATACGGCATACAAGCTTTATGTATAAATGGTTTCATAAAAATCTTTACATAATAATAAATCTATATAATTTTAATAAGTCAGGTGTAGATGGCTTCACAAAGTCTATATAACAAGTTTATTTGATTTACAACCATAGAGGTTGAAAACAGCTAAATAGGGAATAAAAACAATATTTGTAGCATGAATTGTATTACTGGGTAGAGACAGTTCACAATTGTTGACATTCACCTATTAACATAGAGTGTACTAATGGGGGGGGGGGGCATCAAGGCATGCGTACTAATTAAAATTAATGTCAGTAGCATGTGAAATATGACCACCATTGCGTCATGTGTCATGCAGCGCCATGTGGTGAACTATTATGGAACTACTATTGCTTTACAATCTGGAATCTTATCAACATTTTAACTTTAACGGGGGCGTCAAGGCATGCGTACTAATTAAAATTAATGTCAGTAGCATGTGAAATATGACCACCATTGCGTCATGTGTCATGCAGCGCCATGTGGTGAACTATTACGGAACTACTATTGCTTTACAATCTGGAATCTTATCAACATTTTAACTTTAACGGGGGCGTCAAGGCATGCGTACTAATTAAAATTAATGTCAGTAGCATGTGAAATATGACCACCATTGCGTCATGTGTCATACAGCGCCATGTGGTGAACTATTACGGAACTACTATTGCTTTACAATCTGGAATCTTATCAACATTTTAAAGTACTTATTCGGGGAGGGGCAGGGCTCTGAGAATTAGCATGTTTTGTACAAATAGGAAAACATCCACAATTGGGAACGGCTCCTTAGTTTTGCATGTCTCGTTTTAGTCGGAACAAAGCCACCGGTTGATCAAACACCAGCAGTGGGTCTGACTACAACTTTAGACCCTGATAACTCACTGACACCAACAACAACTACTACTACTGCTACTACTACTCCGACGAAGAGCACGGTGAAGAGTACCACTGTAGTAACCAGTCCAGGGATCACAACAACTGCTATGGCGAAAAGCACCGCTGTGGTGACCACTCCAGGCGTGTCAACAAGTGTGACTCCAGCCACCCCAGTGACCGGTCAGAGATACTTTCCTCTGTTCTTGATATCATGGATGATCTTCTGCCAAAACTCCAGAACTGCTGTGGTTGCGATAAACCCAAAAACTCAACGTCGACTACACCACCAAATAATGATGGTAAGATTCTTCTTATTCGTAATAATTTCATCAGTCAGGGAGGTAACCATGTATGCTGTTGTTTCTGGTTGAATGGCTGTCCAGCGTCACTGTAAATTTTCTGGAATTCCTTGGCTTCTAATCTGTAGAAAAATAGTACTTGATCATCAATGGTGGTTTGTTTGATCAACTTACCCTTTTATCATTATAGAATGCTAGCAACTGTATTTGTGTCATTTTATCATTTCCTTTTGATCATCATGTTTATACTACTGCTCTTGAGATTTTGTTCTAAGGAAATATAAAAATATTCTTGCGTAGGCTTTTGGAATATATCAAAAAACAGTAAGGCTTTCTTTTATTATATGATGCTAAAAAATGTGATGTTGATTCAAAAATGTTTACACTAAGACAGTCCGCAACTACATATTATTTTAATGCTGTAACCATATCGACATTCATGAGACAATATATCACTCGACATGCATGTGACAATGTCATCACCCCACATTCATGTGACAATTTCTTCATCCGACATTCACATGACAATGTCATCACCCAACAGTCATGTGACAATGTCATCAGCTATTGTTGATGTGACAGTGTCATCAGCTGATGTTGATGTGACTGTCATCACCAAACAATCATGTGTGAACACCTAATGTTGATGTGAGATGTCATTTGATGTTTCTCAATCATTTTGTCATCTGTAGAAGTCTCCTGTCATCATGGTGTCAGCCCACTTCGTGATGTGTTTGTCATTCTAGGTCCAGCAATTCCGACTCTGACCACAACACCAGGTGTCACCCCGGGCAGTCAGACTCTACATACATTGACATAAGGCTGTCTGTAGTCCACCTCTACATACATTAATTTAAGGCTCTCTGTAGCCCGCCTCTACATACATTGACATAAGGCTATTTGTAGCCCACCTCTACATACATTGATTTAAGGCTCTCTGTAGCCCACCTCTACATACATTGACTTAAGGCTATTTGTAGCCCACCTCTACATACATTGACATAAGGCTCTCTGTAGCCCACCTCTACATACATTGACATAAGGCTATTTGTAGCCCACCTCTACATACATTGACTTAAGGCTATTTGTAGCCCACCTCTACATACATTGATTTAAGGCTATTTGTAACCCACCTCTACATACATTGACATAAGGCTATTTGTAGCCCACCTCTACATACATTGACATAAGGCTATTTGTAACCCACCTCTACATACATTGATATAAGGCTATTTGTAGCCCACCTCTACATACATTGACTTAAGGCTATTTGTAGCCCACCTCTACATACATTGATTTAAGGCTATTTGTAGCCCACCTCTACATACATTGACATAAGGCTATTTGTAACCCACCTCTACATGCATTGACTTAAGGCTATTTGTAGCCCACCTCTACATACATTGACATAAGGCTATTTGTAGCCCACCTCTACATGCATTGACATAAGGCTATTTGTAGCCCACCTCTACATACATTGATTTAAGGCTATTTGTAACCCACCTCTACATACATTGACATAAGGCTATTTGTAGCCCACCTCTACATACATTGACTTAAGGCTATTTGTAGCCCACCTCTACATACATTGACTTAAGGCTATTTGTAGCCCACCTCTACATACATTGATTTAAGGCTATTTGTAGCCCACCTCTACATACATTGATTTAAGGCTATTTGTAACCCACCTCTACATACATTGATATAAGGCTATTTGTAGCCCACCTCTACGTACATTGACTTAAGGCTATTTGTAGCCCACCTCTACATACATTGACATAAGGCTATTTGTAGCCCACCTCTACATACATTGATTTAAGGCTATTTGTAACCCACCTCTACATACATTGACATAAGGCTATTTGTAGCCCACCTCTACATACATTGACTTAAGGCTATTTGTAGCCCACCTCTACATACATTGACATAAGGCTATTTGTAACCCACCTCTACATACATTGATATAAGGCTATTTGTAGCCCACCTCTACATACATTGACTTAAGGCTATTTGTAGCCCACCTCTACATACATTGATTTAAGGCTATTTGTAGCCCACCTCTACATACATTGATATAAGGCTATTTGTAGCCCACCTCTACATACATTGACATAAGGCTATTTGTAACCCACCTCTACATACATTGATATAAGGCTATTTGTAGCCAACCTCTACATGCATTGACTTAAGGCTATTTGTAGCCCACCTCTACATACATTGACTTAAGGCTATTTGTAGCCCACCTCTACATACATTGATTTAAGGCTATTTGTAGCCCACCTCTACATACATTGACATAAGGCTATTTGTAACCCACCTCTACATACATTGATATAAGGCTATTTGTAGCCCACCTCTACGTACATTGACTTAAGGCTATTTGTAGCCCACCTCTACATACATTGACATAAGGCTATTTGTAGCCCACCTCTACATACATTGATATAAGGCTATTTGTAGCCCACCTCTACATACATTGACATAAGGCTATTTGTAGCCCACCTCTACATACATTGACATAAGTCTCTCTGTACCCCACCTCTACATACATTGATATAAGGCTATTTGTAGCCCACCTCTACATACATTGACATAAGGCTATTTGTAGCCCACCTCTACATACATTGACATAAGGCTATTTGTAGCCCACCTCTGCATACGTTGACATAAGGCTCTCTGTACCCCACCTCTACATACATTGATATAAGGCTATTTGTAGCCCACCTCTACATACATTGACATAAGGCTATTTGTAACCCACCTCTACATACATTGATATAAGGCTATTTGTAGCCCACCTCTACATACATTGACTTAAGGCTATTTGTAACCCGCGTGTACATACATTGATTTAAGGCTATTTGTAGCCCACCTCTACATACATTGGCATAAGGCTATTTGTAGCCCACCTCTACATACATTGACATAAGGCTATTTGTAGCCCACCTCTACATACATTGACATAAGGCTCTCTGTACCCCACCTCTACATACATTGATATAAAGCTATTTGTAGCCCGCCTCTACATACATTGACTTAAGGCTATTTGTAGCCCACCTCTACATACATTGACATAAGGCTGTCTGTAGCCCACCTCTACATACATTGACATAAGGCTATTTGTAGCCCACCTCTAAATACATTGACATAAGGCTCTCTGTACCCCACCTCTACATACATTGATATAAGGCTATTTGTAGCCCACCTCTACATACATTGACATAAGGCTATTTGTAACCCACCTCTACATACATTGATATAAGGCTATTTGTAGCCCACCTCTACATACATTGACTTAAGGCTATTTGTAACCCGCGTGTACATACATTGATTTAAGGCTATTTGTAGCCCGCCTCTACATACATTGGCATAAGGCTATTTGTAGCCCGCCTCTACATACATTGACATAAGGCTATTTGTAGCCAACCTCTACATGCATTGACTTAAGGCTATTTGTAACCCACCTCTACATACATTGACTTAAGGCTATTTGTAGCCCGCCTCTACATACATTGACATAAGGCTATTTGTAGCCCGCTTCTATATACATTGACTTACGGTTATTCATACTTTTGCAATTTACTGATCTTTCGATGATCTAACAAAAGTGCACACTCTTAGTTTTATGAAACAGACTATGAATGAATTGTAGAGGCAGCTTTAATTACGATAGTAACTATACACATATGTTTTCTTTCCAAACACTTACTGGATTTCTGAATAACGTTTTCCCAATGGTAACAATTTGACATAAAAAACAGGTTCAATGAACATATGATATTGTCACTTTGCTTATTCGTTTTCAGCTGCCCCATGCTGCCTGACATCTCAACAGCAGGTAGGCATTGCAGCATCAAATCATCAATTCATGAAGGATACAAGCACCAGAGCCGAACATCTGATCTATTTAGTATCGGCTTCAACATCCTAGTTCATTGGGCACATTTTTTTTTATAGTTTTAATGAACTTATCTGACAAACTATGAAATGAACTTTGGTTCTGCTTAGCTAAAATTCTATAAAAAAGGTGCAAAAGTACGTATAGCACCTCTGTAATTATACTATAACATAAGACTATTCACTCTGTAATTATACTATAACATAAGACTATTCACTCATTTGCAAATTACCTGATGATCGTAACAAAAGTATACGCTCTTTAATAAAAAACGACTGTTTGTATTAATGGGGTAATTAAGGCACGTCTAGTGATCTAATGCAACAATTAAGAACTTAAGAGAATAGTGTAGGCAGATTTTGCATCATTCCCCACTGAACTGACATTCCTGTGATTTGCTATATGCACTTGAAGCTGATAGAAAGTACCCTGTAAAATAACATGCTTACAGGTCAACCCACTACAACAACACAGCCAACAACTACAGGTCAACCCACTACAACAACAAAGCCAACGACTACAACTGTTGCTATCCCACAAGAGAAACAGTCCCACCTGTCCATCAGTGTCAGACTGATTGGTCTTGTATTCATCAAAAGCCTGGTGGACAAGTTATCTCCTGCCTACAAAGAACTCAAAGCAGCTGTCATCAACGCAGTATGCATGTCCACTTGACCACTTCCTTACCCACAGTGCTAGCTCAGAGTCCCTCATCAAACTGTTTGTTAAGATTAGGTTACAAATGTGAAATAGTGCACCATTTATAATTAGTATTTGTTCCATTAAAGAAATTTTTATGCCTTTTGGAGTCTACATTTGTTTTACTCTACAGATCTGTCCAGATCTTCTTGGTCCCTTCGTCAGCGTCAGACTGAACTACTCTCCAGCTCAGTTTGATGCTGACTAAGGGACCTAGGTCTTGAAAACTCCATCAAGCAATCATGACTGTAAGAGGTTGCTAAACTTCCTTTAATGTGAATTTCGCAGAGTCTGGTAACAACTTACGTTCTAATATTTGTCCAGTTTTATGAAATATTTATTGTGTTGTAATGTATTGTTGAGAAATTGTAATTGTAAAACTGATTAGAGGCATTGGTTTTGACATACTTCTGAGCTCAGAAATTGTCTTTATTGTATTGTTGCTCTCCTCTTTGTCCCTGAAGACCGTATTGTATTGTATTGTATTGTATTGTAATGTTAATATTCTGTGGAACTACTGCACCACACATATCAAAGCCATTTTGTTTCATATTATAACTATAAAAAATGTTGCATACAGAATGGAATATAAATTTTCATGTAAATTATTACATAGAAATGTGTTTTAAGAGCGATATCAATGGTTCTGTTTAGCTGATGGAAGCTGTATTGAAGTTGCTTGGACAAATCAACTTCAACATCCTTGAATGGATAGATGATCCGGTTTCTTGGTTATTAATATTAAGCATAATTACCTCTCAAGAAACTTAGTGTTCATTCTGAATATTTCCACTGCATCTCGCAGTCTTCTTCAGCAGACTGAAGTTACGGATGTGACACAAGCTGGAGTAGGACTGGTGGGAGCTCCTGGCCGATGTCTCAGTTCAGCGTAGGTTTCTTTCTGTGGATGTTAATCTCCTCCTTTATTTTTCTCCTGAATGATGATGGATCAACCAAGGTCAAGATATATCGGAAAGCAACCCACATGGACCAATATTTGAAATGGGATTCTAATCACCACCTAGAACACAAACGATCAGTGGTCAGGACACTCCTCCAAAGGGCAGAAAACTTGATAACAGAAGAAGAAGACAAGAACACAGAGGTGGACCACATCAAGAAAGTGCTGAAAGCAAACGGTTACAAAACTTGGATGTTTAACACCACGCAACCAATGAGAAGGAAGGAGAACACCACCACAGAAACCAGAATGGTCAAAAGAAGATGATGGTCTAAAAGTTTTAATCAACAAACACCTGCTGAATCCACCCTGTATATTGCATAATCATTACGTATACACACTTCCCCCCTGAATTGCTGAGCCATTATCGTAGATGTTAAAATATCCACCAAAAGATTATATTTCACTGTAAACTCGTAATGAACGTTCAAATATGACCAAAATCTTCAAATCAGTATTTTTTATCAAAACCGTAGACATAAATAACACAATAAAACCCAGCGAAATGTGTTTCAGTGCCAGGTAAAGCTCTCCGAATTTCATTTTGAGATTAGCTAACCTGAGAAATGTTATCATGGGTCAATTCCTGGTCTTGTGTGGGTAAAACTGGGTGTGTAGATTAACTATTTCATTGAGCCTGATACCAATTAAATGTTTGTGTAGCAGGCTGTGCGTGGTAGTGTTAGCAGGGACTTGGTGTTTATGTGAGACACTTGACACCCAGGAAGGGAAACTTGAGTGGGTGGAAGAGTGGGAGGGAGGGAGGGACCTTGGCAGGGAAGTAGGAAAGTAGTGACCACTGAAAGGGTTCTCTTGCAGCAGGGAGAGTAGACAGATGCTCACTGCTTGACCGCAAATGTTTGGTCAGTTTGTGGAGTTGATGTCTGTTGAGTGATGAACTCAGGATTGGTGTCATAACCATCGGTAACACTGTAAAGATGTCAAGGTGCCAGACATTGACGGAGAATGACACTGGAGTCGACACACAGTGTTTCTGACTAAGCCCTGTCCACCAGCCATGACAGATAGTCATGTGATAGAAAAAACACTTGCCCGGAACTTCCTGATTCACAACTCTCTGACATTAATACAGCCTGTATTCACAAGAACTGGTGATAGTCACAGGAACGGCCGACACGCGTTCAAAAATGCCCAGGAATGTTTCTTCGTTGAATGAGACTTGTGCTGACATCTGATGTGATGATTTTGCAGAGCCTGTGGTGCAGAACATTGCAACGGCGGGGTGGTTTGTTGGCATGATGTGTGCCATCGCGTTCTTGCTTCTCATTCTTCTCATCATCTGCATCATCAAGAGGAACCGTGGAGGAAAGTACCCAGGTGAGTACTGGTCAGTCGGTCAGTGCACACACGCACACGCATGCACACATGCACACACACGCACATGATGCATGCGCACACGCATGCACGCACACACAGAAATAATAATGCAATTTGTAAATAAACAAAGATGTGTCGGAAAAGAGGTGAAGTGTAATACTTATCTATGGTTCATCCCCCAGTACAGATTTTAATACTGCTTATATGAATTCACTATTTTATATGAATTATATGCATTCACTATTTTAAAAACTATTTTGTCTTTTATTATTCTACATTCTTTTAGATATTAGCCACAACTAAGGTGCTGCTTTCCTCAGTGGTAGTGGTGGCTGTGACAGTATTCTAGATGAAGCCATTTGATTTATACAGAGGTGTAATTGGTTATTTTGTCTTTATATGTTATATTTCTCCTAATCAACCCAATAATTGTATTACCATTGGAAACCACAGTCCCACATGGCTATAACATGTCAAATGGTATAATATTGGAAACCACAGTCCCACATGGCTCTAACATGTGTCAAATGGTACAACATTGGAAACCACAGTCCCACATCGCTATAACATGTGTCAAATGGTACAACATTGGAAACCACAGTCCCACATGGCTCTAACATGTGTCAAATGGTACAACATTGGAAACCACAGTCCCACATGGCTCTAACATGTGTCAAATTGTACAACATTGGAAACCAGTCCCACATGGCTCTAACATGTGTCAAATGGTACAACATTGGAAACAACAGTCCCATATGGTTCTAACATGTGTCAAATTGTACAACATTGGAAACCACAATCCCACATGGCTCTAACATGTGTCAAATTGTACAACATTGGAAACCACAGTCCCATATGGCTCTAACATGTGTCAAATGGTACAACATTGGAAACCACAGTCCCACATGGCTCTAACATGTGTCAAATTGTACAACATTGGAAACCACGATCCCACATGGCTCTAACATGTGTCAAATTGTACAACATTGGAAACCACAGTCCCATATGGCTCTAACATGTGTCAAATGGTACAACATTGGAAACCACAGTCCCACATGGCTCTAACATGTGTCAAATTGTACAACATTGGAAACCACAATCCCACATGGCTCTAACATGTGTCAAATTGTACAACATTGGAAACCAGTCCCACATGGCTCTAACATGTGTCAAATGGTACAACATTGGAAACCACAGTCCCATATGGCTCTAACATGTGTCAAATTGTACAACATTGGAAACCACAGTCCCACATGGCTCTAACATGTGTCAAATGGTACAACATTGGAAACCACAGTCCCACATGGCTATAACATGTGTCAAATGGTACAACATTGGAAACCACAGTCCCATATGGCTCTAACATGTGTCAAATGGTACAACATTGGAAACCACAGTCCCACATGGCTATAACATGTGTCAAATTGTACAACATTGGAAACCACAGTCCCACATGGCTTTAACATGTGTCAAATGGTACAACATTGGAAACCACAGTCCCATATGGCTCTAACATGTGTCAAATTGTACAACATTGGAAACCACAGTCCCACATGGCTCTAACATGTGTCAAATGGTACAACATTGGAAACCACAGTCCCATATGGCTCTAACATGTGTCAAATTGTACAACATTGGAAACCACAATCCCACATGGCTCTAACATGTGTCAAATGGTACAACATTGGAAACCACAGTCCCATATGGCTATAACATGTGTCAAATGGTACAACATTGGAAACCACAGTCCCATATGGCTCTAACATGTGTCAAATTGTACAACATTGGAAACCACAGTCCCACATGGCTCTAACATGTGTCAAATGGTACAACATTGGAAACCACAGTCCCACATGGCTCTAACATGTCAAATGGTACAACTTTGGAAACCACAGTCCCACATGGCTCTAACATGTGTCAAATGGTATAACAGGAGACAGTGACCATTGTTTTAATCTCACTGCCTAAGGACAAAAGGTTAAAATCTTCTGTACAAGTTTGACTCCTGACCATATGTCTAGCGGTCAGCCATGAATACGTCCACACAGACAGAGTGGTCACAATATATAAACTTATCTAGCCATGTGCAGTGAAAGTATATTTTTAATATACCCAATATGATATTGCCAACCCTTTCTTCATCTTCAATGTGCAAAGACAATACCTGGGCTGTTTCAACAAGTTTAATTTTTTTTTAGTTGTATGGCCCCCTCCATAAAGTTAACCTATTTTTATACTTTTCAGTGTACGAGAAGGAGGAGTTGAGAGGTCATGACCCTGACAAAGAAGACGAAGAGGGGGGCTTCAGAGAGTACACCCGCACGTAAGTACATCACTTCAGCAATTAAGATAACATGCCTGTATTGGCACATGGGATCAGGTCACTATTTTACTTCCAGGTTAATGACAAACGAATGAAGTGCCGGTGATTTTGAGATGGTACCCCCTTTTGGTATTTTTTGCTCGCTGGAAAATAATTTTTAACAGGAACATGGTCATATTTGAAGACTACGACACTGATGTTGTGCCTAGATTAAAATTCCAACTGGATGGCTGGCAACATATGCACATATATACATATATCTATTGCGCTTAACAACATGATGTAGTTGTTTTGGACAATATTTAATGGCGAGCATCTTGCATGGTGATTTTCCGCAGAATAAAATGACAGTTGATGAAAGAATAGATATTAGCAAAGTTGATTCTCACAAGATTCAAAATACAAATTTGCAAACAGCGTTTAAAAAACAGTAACATTGTCGCCAGTGGGAAAATAAATAGTGGTCTGACCCCAGGTAGTAAAGGTCAATGTTTGTTGAAATGTTTTATCCTTTGTAGAATGGACTATTTAAATTACTACTGTAATTGCAGCAAGTTCTTGTGAGGATACATCTGATCGTGTTTGACTCCCAGCTTTGTCATTTTAAATGTTCTAAATGAAAAAAATTATGTGAAATGTCTGCTCCTTGATTATCATATATCATCATAATTAGAATCTGGGATTTGTCCTTGTACTACATTTCCCTAAATGCCACCTAGACACAGACTTGCCACATTGTGCGCATTTCTTGTATGGAATAGATCATTTTGGGACGTAAACCGTTTTTATACAGATTTGTTTCAAATGGAAAAATCTTTATAAAGTACATATTTTCTTGTGTTCAGTACACAATTATAAAATCGAACAACAAACTTACAGCGGTCGAAGCACTTTTGATGCAAGGCAGACTTCCTGCAAACAATTGGCAGGTCTGTAGATATTCCCAGTCTGCCAGTGGTGTGGGTCAATTTCAGGGTCTATGTGTGTGTTTTGTAGGCCCTACAAGGAATTGCCAAGGTAAAATGCTGACATTATGTCGCACTTGCATTAATCTGCACCATTGACTACTTTCCTAGACAGAAAGTTGATTATTTCTGGTGGTGGTGGTCGTGGTGGCTGCAGAGGTTGTGGTCATTGTACCAGTGGTTGTGGTGGTTGTAGTTCCAATGGTTGTGGCAGTTGTTGTGACAATGATTGTGGTTGTGGCACTGGTTGACAGACCTGAAGTGGCAGTGGTGATTATGGTTGCTGCAGTGGTGATTGTTGCAATGGTTGATGTGGTTGTGGCAGACCCGCAGTGGTTGTGGCAACGGTTGTGGCCATGGTTATGGCAATGGTTATTGCAGTTGTTGCATTGGTGCATATGGCTGTGGTGGTTGTGCCAGTCGTTGCAGTGGTGGCTGTGGTTGTGGCAGTCGTTATGGCAATGGTTGTGGCAATGGTTGAGACAGTAGTTGTGGCAGTGGGGGTTGTTACAATGGTTGAGGCAGTAGTTGTGGCAGTGGGGGTTGTTGCAATGGTTGAGGCAATAGTTGTGGCAATGGTGGTTGTGGGAATGGTTGAGGCAGTGGTTGTTGCAGTGTTGGCTGTGGTTGTGGCAATGGTTGTGGCAGTGGTTATGGATGTGACTGGTGGCTGTGGCAGTTGTGGTTGTGGTACTGGTGGTTGAGTCAGTAGTGGCTGTGGTTGTGGCAATGGTTGAGGTAGTGGTTGAGACAATAGTTGTGGCAGTGGTTGTGGCAGCGGTGGTTGTGGCAGTGGTGGTTGTGGCAGTGGTGGTTGTGGCAGTGGTTGTGGCACTGGTGGTTGTGGCAGTGGTGGTTGTGGCACTGGTAGTTGTGGCAGTGGTGGTTGTGGCAGTGGTGGTTGTGGCAGTGGTAATTGTGGCAGTGATTGTGGCACTGGTGGTTGTGGCAGTGGTGGTTGTGGCACTGGTAGTTGTGGCAGTGATTGTGGCAGTGGTGGTTGTGGCAGTGGTGGTTGTGGCACTGGTAGTTGTGGCAGTGGTTGTGGCAGTGGTGGTTGTGGCAGTGGTTGTGGCACTGGTGGTTGTGGCAGTGGTGGTTGTGACACTGGTAGTTGTGGCAGTGATTGTGGCAGTGGTGGTTGTGGCAGTTGTGATTGTGGCAGTGGTAATTGTGGCAGTGGTGGTTGTGGCAATTGTGTTTATGGCAGTGGTGATTGTGGCAGTGGTGATTGTGGCAGTGGTGATTGTGGCAGTGGTGATTGTGGCAGTGATAGTGGCACTGGTGGTTGTGATTGCAATAGGCATTGTGGCAGTGGTGGCAGTGATAGTTGGAGTGGTGTTTGCTTTGGTGTTGTGGCAGTGGTGGTTGCAGTGGTGTTGTGGAAGTGGTGGTACGGAGGCAGTTTTGCTTTGCAGTGTTTTCCGTGGTAGTTTCACTGAGCGCACCACCCTCCCACATCACTTAACATTGCTTTACGTTGGGGGTTATACCCTTTGCATTGCCAAGTTCACCCCTTCACCTCTAGCAATACCCCACCTGCTCTTTCTGTTATACCTTATTCAGGTATCACATTAGTAAAACTTTATATACCAACAGATATATAGGATCTAGAAAGAAAAATATATGTACACATTCAGGGGAGATTTTATTATTTAATTGATTTAGCAAACATTAGTAGTAATAATATTTTCCTAACTAACTCTAGAAAATACCGTATTTCTTATATGCATTGAAAGTAAATACTGTGCAATGTTTTTGTTTTTTCACTTATAAATATGCTTATAAATATGCTTATTTTTTAGCATAGCAATACCTTTCAGCCCCCTCCCCCCCCCCCCCCGCAGTAACCCACATGCAATACAAAGCCACAGGTGACGTGGCAGTTAAGTACATTACAAGAAAGGTGGTGTTAAGAATGCTATGGTACAATGCATCACTAACATGATGAAATTTGCTCTCAATTTATTTTTTTTAAACTTTCTGGTACTCCAAAATCTGCCTGCATTATCGTCGTCAGGTGACGTGTCTGTTGCAGGCGTATGCCATCATGACTGTGCATTTTCCACGATAACAGGTGTCTTTTAACAGTTCTGTTATACTCTTTCCTAGCCAGGCTGCTGGACTATCGAATATTTTAATTATTTGACGACCTCTGCTTCTTTTCCCCTCAATCTGCTCACGAATACATTTCTAAGAATTTAACCTGATGTTGAATTAGTGAAACTCGTCTGTGTCGTGTGACGGAAAGTAGCGGCTTTCCCGCTGAACGTTGACTCCTTCCATAGAGTGATGCTAGGATAATTTAATGGTGCCATCATACTATAACCGTGTCCCGAGTCACGATGGCATACACTACGCTTGCATTTCTTTGCACATATTGTGCATTTGTGGTTTTTGTAAGGTGTTTATTCAAGCATTATATATGTGGAATATTGTATTGTTCAGCGGTGTATGATTATGATGTTGTACGGTCTAAATATTGATCACGTGACAACCGGGTGTACTTTGAAATGTGTTTGGTACATTAAAGTACACCTCATTCAGCAACTTGTAAGAAACAGTACATTCGTGCTGCAGTGCGAAAAGCGTACACTTTTAATTAACTGCGAAAATCAGATATGTGAAGAGAGTAATTAGACATTATATTAACAAAATGTTACACATCGACACATTTAAATTATATCGGGCTGGAGGACGAGCAGATCTCAACGTAATCTGTTTTCTTATCTCGACATTAGTTGCATTTAAAACTGTAGTTAGGTAGATTACATACGTTATGCTAATTGGAGGAATTGTGTAGTTCGTTCTAGGAGAGTGTTTCACTGGAGGTGATCCAAACGTGACTACCTTCAGTTAATTGTACTCTGACAGCGCAACGTGTAGTTGAGCGCCGCATTGCGACTTCGTTGCGAACGTCTGGTATGCTCTCTGATAAGGACAGTCAAATAAGCAAGAGATGAGACAATAACGTCAGTATGTGTGAGTGTAGCTTTAAGCAACTAGTGAAGCCAGAAGAACTGTAAAACGGCTCAGTTGAGCTCCCCGTGGTGCACTGCCAAGGATGAGCGTGATATATAGTTGGCCTGTGAGAAACGCTTGCTGCGCTATCCAATCAGTATTGACCATTCGTTCACGTGACGCGGCCAATCGGAGAAGTACGTTTGTGTGACGCGGCGTAACAACGTCCAATGAGCGTCGATTGAGCGACACCGTTCCGGTCCGGTGCGGCTCCTCGTTTCTTCTGCCGACCTGCGTGTCCACGGACCTCTGTGCGTAGTTTGTTGTAAGAAGCGGTGCGGCTCCTCGTTTCTTCTGCCGACCTGCGTGTCCACGGACCTCTGTGCGTAGTTTGTTGTAAGAAGCGGTGCGTCTCCTCGTTTCTTCTGCCGACCTGCGTGTCCACGGACCTCTGTGCGTAGTTTGTTGTAAGAAGCGGTGCGTCTCCTCGTTTCTTCTGCCGACCTGCGTGTCCACGGACCTCTGTGCGTAGTTTGTTGTAAGAAGCGGTGCGTCTCCTCGTTTCTTCTGCCGACCTGCGTGTCCACGGACCTCTGTGCGTAGTTTGTTGTAAGAAGCGGTGCGTCTCCTCGTTTCTTCTGCCGACCTCTGTGCGTAGTTTGTTGTAAGAAGCGGTGCGTCTCCTCGTTTCTTCTGCCGACCTGCGTGTCCACGGACCTCTGTGCGTAGTTTGTTGTAAGAAGCGGTGCGTCTCCTCGTTTCTTCTGCCGACCTGCGTGTCCACGGACCTCTGTGCGTAGTTTGTTGTAAGAAGCGGTGCGTCTCCTCGTTTCTTCTGCCGACCTGCGTGTCCACGGACCTCTGTGCGTAGTTTGTTGTAAGAAGCGGCAGTCCAATTGTTGCTTTGATGAGCCAAGAACACCGCAGCCGAAAAACGACATGCGTCCCTGTTAGGCAAGTTACACAACACACGAGAGTGTAGTTTTATCTCGATACATTATTGTGAGATTAAACGATGGTAGACCTGCGAGTAGTCGCGTGAGTGGGTATGTTGCTCCAATATTGTCTATTTACTCATTCACGGAATTATACATGCATGTATAGCATCTATCGATATGGTTTGTCAGATGTCTATTTATATATATATAATCATATTGCAAATGGGATGTAGTGGCTATCCGTGTGTAAGAAGTTGCTAATCTGTTCGTGTATCTCGTGGTCACGTAGAATAACCGAGACGATGGTCAGTTTATTGCATGTTTAAACAACTACCATGACAATATGAGCGTGTGCTCTTAGAATGTTTAGACGCCACACGTCTTGAATGTTCTCGAATGGCTCTTCAACGAAGCTTTGGTTGTGCGACGTTAGATCGACGTCTGTCAGTGCACGCCGCGCTGTGTTCTCGTCACTGCGTCTGTCGGTCGACGATGCGACTTTTTTTAGTAGAGCGATGTTTATAGCGTTATTTTTAAGGCAGCATCTTCGGTACACGCAACTGACCACGTTTTATATTGTTCACATTTGACGCTGGTTGTTTGACAGCGGCCACGTGTGTTCGTTCAGCGTGACACGCTTTTGTAAACGGTCCACTTCGTGTTGTAAACGTTTTGTCTCACAATTATGCATCTAATTATTTCTGCAAATGTCACGTTGCGGTATCCACAAGTCGGTTTCGTGCGATTTGTGGTCAGCAGCGATGTATTCTGCCACCCGTGCTTCTCGCCCGAAGTAATTCCGGCTCCTTTTGGCATCTTGGATGGTTCGCCGGGTGTCTTGTCACGGGTGTGGATGTTGTGGAAACGCGATGTGGGATATGAAGAATGCATTTGCATTCAATGGAAAGAACATGAGGTACGATCAGGTGCTGCCACCTGGCTTGTAGTGTTGTATTGTGCCGTTTCCAGCATTGCGGATCATCATCCGTCCTTTACTTGGTGTGGTTCTCTTGTATTTCTTCTGTCCGACGGGTCAGCTGGATAATCGGCACTGGACGACTGTCTTGTGTTCATTGGCGACAATCGCATTACTGTACAGATCTTACATATTATCTAAAGTAGCGGACTGTTTCTTTTATAAGTATACTTGCTCTAATATTTAAATACATTAATCGGTCGTTTACTGTCGCCTACTAAAACTTGAAATTCTGGTCATACCAGGTTAGTCACGAGGGTTCTCGTGATATATCTCGAGATTTATATTTTTGTTGGGGGTTTTATACGTGTGGTTATTTTAGCTTTACCACGATTTGTTGTGTTGGCCCGACGTCGTCGTCCGTATGTATTCATACTGCCAGCCGACGGTCGAATGTGCTCTGTTTACTGCCTCGTGCGCTCAACATCGCCATCTGGTGGTAAGCGGAGGAACTGCAAGGGATTTTAAGCAATTAAAGTAAGCGCTAAACGGTCGACAGCACCAGGAGAGGTAGATACTGTAAGTTCTACAACAGAACCACAAACTTACTTAAGCGTGATCAGGATTTTAGAATGTATATCATTTAAACATGTGTGCGCTATGGTTGATGTTAGTTGCTGCGTGCCATTGTTGGTCGTCCATGTTCGGGTGGGTGGGGGTATTGTGGGGTAATAATATTTCACTCGGCTTTATGATAATGTGGCTTACGATAAGAGGTTAGCCGAAATGTCGTGGATGGGTGGGTTGGTGGGTAGCGGTATTGTGGGGTAATGATATTTCACTCGGCTTTATGATAATGTGGCTTACGATAAGAGGTTAGCCGAAATGTCGTGGGTGGGTGGGTGGGTGGGTGGGTTGGTGGGTAGGGGTATTGTGGGGCAATGATATTTCACTCGGCTTTATGATAATGTGGCTTACGGTAAGGGGTTAGCCGAAATGTCGTTGTGGGGACGCTATATGTGTGGGTGTGTTTTATTCGACCGAAAAGTGTTTGCGGTTGTACCATTGCGATCATTAAAATGTCCTTCGGAGGTCACGTGTCCTATTTCATTCTAGGGACAGATTATGACTTATTGGCTGATTGTGACCCTCGCGCGAGACCATGGAGACATACAACTGTTCAGTAATACGGAACGTCGCAAGGCTTAGCCGTAAGGTACAAACTCCCCACCAGAGGCGCTATAAACTATTTTACCACTGCCACAACTTAAATTTTATATGCATATTCTGCACCTCTTTATATTATTTGGTGCATTTCTAATTTTGTCTATAAACCTCTCAATTTCAATTGCATAATTGTGAATAGTATTTCCTTAGAAATGTGTCTAGAAACGCAATAACGTTCGTTTCTGTTTGAATATTAAACTAGTATTTCCTTAGAAATGTGTCTAGAAACGCAATAACGTTCGTTTCTGTTTGAAACTATGTTACGCAATCAAGTGCATATTTGCAATGGCGTAACATGTAAACAACAATCACGTTGCCCAGACAACCACTAGTTCGTATCACTCCGTAACTGTCCACTTTTAATTTCTAATCAAGTTGTGGCAGTGGTGATATGCTGATTGGCGCCACTGTTGGGGAGTGTACGTACGCATTGTTATATCGTCGCCATCTTTCGATAAAGGTTGCTAGGAGTGTTCGAGGAGAGGACGCGCTTGGTACGTGTTGTCGCTCGCTCCTTATCATCGAGTGGAATTTGAAACGAAGAATCACTGCTACACATGAAAGGCTGATATGGCGTCCAGGACCATCATCTGGCAACCAGCACATCGAAGAGCAAGCCAAGGCAAACCAGCCTTTACATTTATAGACTCTCTAAATGAAGACGTGGGACTAGCGCCTGAAATAATAATTCGTTAAGGCGTGAAACATGTTTATTGAACAAGCTAAGCAGTGTAACGTATGCAATGGAATGCTAGCTGGTCCAACACCCGGGTCCCCTACGACAGTACTAAAGTGGCCGCGTATGGCTTAGACAATTATCACAACGGCGCCTGGAGAGCTGCATACTGCAAAGAAGGACATGTCTGGATGACAGATGGTTGGCGCCAGCAGTGTTCGACAACACTGGCCGACATGATGGCGACATTGATGATGAATGAATGACGTTTAATTATACGACTTAGTTACACTCTGTGCTACATACGCCCAGGCACAAAGACGATTAAATAAAAAGTTCAAAAGCGAGATCACTAAGGTAGCTAACGTAAACAAGTCAGAAGAACGAATATATGCGTGCGTGCGTGCGTGCGTGCGTGCGTGCGTGCGTGCGTGCGTGCGTGCGTGCGTGCGTGCGTGCGTGCGTGCGTGCGTGCGTGCTTGCGTGCGTGCGTGCGTGCGTGTGTGCGTACTTATAATTACTTATAATCGACTATCATGAAATAATTTTACATAACTTCTTGCAAGGTATAATATACTTTCCAACTACCATTAAAACCGCTATCATTGAAAAAATTGTACACATAATCACCAGGTATGGTCATGATTATATAACCATACAAATCCAGCTATTTAAACAGTTATGCTATTAAAATAATGTATAACTCATACCCATTGAATTGACATCCACATGCATGTTTGTAAGAGAAGTGAAAATATGAAAATGCTACATGGAATTGGGTTTACATATAATTAGTCTTGAATATTAAACTAGTTGACGGAGCCATAAAACACAAACGTTTACAGAAAGATGCCATGCAATGTTCTCATTAGCTCCTAGAGCCACCTGGCGATCATGGCCCTCCTAGAGTCACCTGGCGATCATAGCCGCAAAGAAAACGACAATAAACACAGACGGACCGCTGACGCATAGGAACGAGGCGCCATTGCAGCGGTCAGAGTTGCAGTAGCACACCACTGTAGGGTTCAGCACTCAGTTACATTTCCCATTGGTGGTCATGTTAACGTTTCGCATGATTATAAGAAAACTTGACCATCAAAAATTCTGAAATTTCTTACCTGCCGTCATCATCATTTCATTGACATGCTGATGGAGTTTAGTCAACATTAGACATTTCTAACTCTTTTAAAATGGCTGAACGTGTCATGCCCATCAATGTTTACCAATTTCTGCATGAATTACTACGCACACGTGCATTGTGGTGAAAAAATTGCTAAAAATCCTTCCGCCTATTGAAATCATCTAAAAATCCACAGTTACGCTGCCAACATGTTCTACCAGCAAATCTGCCAATGTGCCTGCTCAAATGCAGTTATGTCAGATGATATGATTTTTTTTAAATGACACATACCTAAAATTACTGTGCCCTACATTCTGTAACACACCAGGAAGTATAACTGGGGAATGATCCCAAGATTGTTTACCGTGCCCAAATGGCGCTCAAACAAGTTGTAGCTGCCGCCTACGTGGTGGCGTTGAACGTCAATTTACATAATGGTGCTTCCGTGTTAATTCGTAAAGTGACCTAACTCGATATACAATAGGTTAGTAATAAAACATATTCGAAAATTGTTTTGTGTATGTGTAGCAGATTGGATGAAACCCAATCGACAGAGGTTTATGCAGATTGCCCTCTCACCCGGAAATGTAACTAGAGAGTTGACGCATGCGGATTAGAACTACCAGGCGCTGATGAAAGTTGTAGCTGCCCCCTACTTGGTGGCGCTGAACGTCAATTTACAAAATGGCTTCTCCATGTTAATTCGTAGAGTGACGCAGCTCGGTATACATTAGCTCTGGTTGAATATAGGCCAAGTTATGAAATATTTTGTCGGTAGAGGCGCTTCCTAGAATGAACATAAGTAAAATTATTACGGTTGTGGTCGCTAGGGGCAAACAATGATTGAATTTGACGGCTGGGTGCATACAACACCATATTGTTAGTAGAACAGATATTTGCTCCTTTGGTTGCTGTTTTGCTACTACGTTTCGGATCTCGGTACTGCCAGAAGAGACGACGACGGCCGAATGTGGATGGGGTGCAGTGGATGAAGATGTTAGCGGATGGGGTGAATCGACGGCCAAAGAAGTTTGGAGGTGAAGGCTGACAGTAATGAATGAAGAAGCAAGCGGGTGGAAGTAAAGATAGTGGTGGCGGACGGACAACATAACTAAACGCGTTACTACATAGCTGAACGTATAAAACGTTATATATATATATATATATATATATATATATATATATATATATATATATATATATATATATATATATATATATATATATATATATATATATGTATGTATGTATGTATATATATATATATATATATATATATATATATATATATACATACATACATACATACATATATATATATATATATATATATATATATATATATATATATATATATATATATATATATATATATATATATATATATATATATATAGTGATGCATAAACAATAGTTGATACGTATATATAATTATTGTTAATTTAATTTAAACAGTTGGGAGGTTAGTTTAATTTAATTAACCTGAGAAAAGTGTGAGGCTAATTTAATTTGAGAATTTCTGAGTTAATTGTAATTTAATTAATTAGATGTCCAAGATAATTGTCCCATGCCTGCACTGAACTACCTGAGTAACACGAGAACACCCTCTGGTGTCCGTAGCAAGGTGAGAAGATGCGGACCGAAGACGACAGGGCGGTCAGTGTACTGGCTTCAAGATGAATTCCAGCCTTCTGCTCAACTCGTCGATGTCATGAAAATGTCGTATTGGGAAGCTACAATTTTCAAAATAATAAACTGAACATATAATTACAAAGTCTGTGTATTTGAGTCCTGCTGTAAAAAGGGCGCTCACACTTAAAATAATCAACTGAAAATATTATTACAAAGCATTTGAGTCCGGCGGTAAAAAAGGCGCTCAAAAAAATGTGCTTGGGGCGTTTGATTGACAATGAACGGTGGTGTGCTTACGTCAGTTAGATATCGTACAAACAACATCACGATGATTCCTTATCTAGATTGTCGCCTATGTTGCGCAATACCTGTTGTTTTTCGGGATGTTCATATGCGTGCGTCCGATGTCGCCGTACGAAGAGTTGAGGCACCCGTGGGCTCTCATGCCTATGCTGCTAGCAACGAACGCGGAAATGCGTTAAATATGGGCTAGTGCGCAGGCCTCCATTCAGTCGTTATATTTTGAGTGTCACTGTTTTGATGCTGCATTGTTCTCACAAATGTTGTTAAAGTTACTTACTACGTGTTATCACAACTTAAGCAGGTATCAACATGGTCGGGTGGTCATTCTTTATACAATAACCTGATGAGCTTGATTTCTAGAGTATGGAATCAACTGGATAATGCGTTTTAAAATAATCATTTGTGAGTAGGTGGTATTTTTATATATCATTTTGATAGTAAATTGCATCGATTAGCCTGTTATTAAGTAGGTGCCAATAGGGTTCGTTACATACGTATTGACTACACTAAAACAGCTCACTACTATGCCTGTACTGTAGACTTTCATGATAGCTGGTGTAAAAAAAGTTACTGCTCATTAATTTCAGTAGATTCAGTTATGCACTATGGAACGGGCTTATCTCTCAAACGGAGCCATGTGGATATGAGCACCCCTAGTATGTTGCTAAATTGGTCGCAGTACATGCGGATAGCGACTACACCGGGAACAGGCAGCATATTTCTAACAAGATACATCTGGATAGGTAATGTTTTTCGAAATACCTTATTTATTAACTTCAGTAGAACAGGTCGCCAACTCGAAAACACGCATGCACATAAACATTCTCTTTCCAGGGGACGGCCGATCCACCAGCCGAAGCTGACTGGCAGAAAACAACTCATAGACACCAGCTATAACTACAAGTGCCAATAAAATCATTACACAATCACTTCGTCGTGTTTTCTTTTATTCATAGCACTTAAGAGATTCCTCTACACCACTGTTACGTCACTCCTCGTCACTCCTTCTTAACCTATCTTGACAATACCATAACCATACATTCAACACATGTCTATTTCTGTCACAACGTCATTCAACGTTTTACAAAAACAGCCGCTAGGGGAGCAGTCCAATCACTACGTCTCTCCTCATAACTTCTCTTGATGAACTCTTAACCTCTCTTGATCAACTCTTAACCTCTCTTGAACTTTCAGACACTCATTCAACTCATCAACAGTAGATGTTTGCTTTCCTTACGTGAGGATACTGTTCAGACCGGATCGATCCGGTCGAGATCGAATCGATCCGGTCCCTTATCACGACCGGATACGGTCCCTTATCACGACCGGATAGGTTCCTTATCACGACCGGATAGGTTCCTTATCACGACCGGATACGGTTCCTTATCACGACATGATACGGTCACTTATCACGACCGGATACGGTCCCTTATCACGACCGGATACGGTTCCTTTTCTCGACCGCCGCCTATTACGCAATAACAGTTGAATTTATATATACGTCATGCTTACAGCGACATTAGTCAAAACGCCATTGCTCTCCGGTGCAGACGGAAGTGAATGTAGGGGTAGACGGGCGGAAGCACAGTAATCTGCGAGAAAGGCGCAGAGGTTGCCATCTGTCTGCGACTTTATTACCCGAACACTCTCGATTCCCGCACATGCGCTGAATATAGAATGATGTCATGCTGCTATGACGCGTAATGCCAACGGCCTCAATTGGTGAGTAGTTCACTCAAACCAACTTTTTTTCTCAAAACAAACTAGTATAAACAGTTAGCAAATGAAAATGTACCACAGATAACTAAAATAAGTTATCCAATGCAAGTGTATTAAAACAAAACAATAAACTATTACAAACTATTCAGACCCGACTGACCAGATGCGACACCAACTGAAAAAAAAATAAAAAACAGTTTAAATTTCAATTATATGAACACTTATTCTATATTATTTGCTTTGACCAAGGTTTTTTTTATTACTTAATGCGACTCGCATTTGCCAAATAGCATCCAAATAAAAAATCATAAGTTCAAAACACATAAGAAGAGCGACGGTCGTGAATATTTGAGTCGTGCGCAGTTAGCCGCGCCGAAATCTCGCGGGAACCAACCAATATAGCGCGATGTGGTCCCTTTGGAGTTCAATCGTGTTTCGGGGGTCTAATCAGAGCTCATCAAGATTAACCATATAAGTATGTGTATGTGCGAGCGTGTACACACACGCACGCTCGCACGCACGCACGCACGCACGCACGCACGCACGCACGCACTCACGCACACACTCATTCATTCATAGTTATTTGTGTAACTGCGTGTTTTTGTTAATATGTATGTTTCTAACACAAGGACCGATACACGAATAGAACATTCATACTTATTCATGTAATCTAAATAATCAGTAAATTGCTTTCTTTGGGGGACACTGCGCCCTATTTACTATCGAAAGTACACCTTTCGAGACCTTTCGGGTGGACAATAACTAAAGAAGTTCACATGCCCACGTTACATGTTAATATCGTCAACATAATCATACATATAGCCTTCTTAGATGATCCTTACACGTAGAGCGTAACGTCTGGCGTCGATGGGAGGCCGTTCGACACGAGAGTCGAGCACTGTTCGATTTCCGTCATCTGCGACGCGAAACTTGGGTCCTGTCGTGGGTTTCCAATACTCCAGCTGTCGGTCTCCGAATACAGTCGAGGGCTCCAGTATGAAGGCAGTGTCCCACAGCGCGGCGTTGTCTTTCCCCGTCGCATCACGTGACTGAAAGTTCTGCGCAGAAACGAGGCCCGACCGAACGACATCGTCTTTGGCAGGGGCGTCGATCCAGTGGCGCTTAAACTACCACATCGTTCTGCGGCGTCTTCCCAAAGCGTTTTCTCGTGGTGCGCTGCGTATGACTTCCGGCGCGCGTGATACGGGCGCGCCGTGCTGCAGTCATCCGTGTCGACCAGGCCATGCATGACGGCGTCGGCCCCGAGTCGCTCGTTCTCCGGCGACACTCGCAGACCGATCGTCATATCTATGAGCTTCAAGAAGACGAACGTCGTCGAGGCAGTCCACGCTATGATGACTCCGATGCCCAACAACTGTACCCCGAGAAAGTGCGGGTTGCCAGTCTACAGATGCACATAGAAACCAAGCGTTGTTATGTTGTTTAATACGACCACCATCGAGATTAGTAAGCTCCAGATGACAACCTATATATATTTAACCTATATTATGTGGCCCGCGGTTCTCAGATATATGTCAATTCTGTTGTTTAACATATTGACACTGATGGTATTTACACAATCAGTATATCATTTATTCCATATATGTATTGTCCTCAGTGAGAACGAGTTCATAAAAAGTTATCTGTCACCATGGCGATAATATTTCCATGTTTTCTGTTTGACGGGATCGTTGTTCTTCTTAATGACGATACTTCGTAGAATTTGTGAGCTGACGTCAGCACCGATTAACATTCCCTTGTAAATGAATACCCCGCAGGCTTGAATTGAGTGTTAGTTGTACCGTCTACACATGTTAGAAACGTTACTTACGTAGAAAAGTCCCCCTCCGCTAGGGACGAAGCCGAGCACGGAAAGTGACTGTTCGTCCAGGGTGAATAGTCCCACGGCGATGAGGCCCCATATCGACGAAAACCCGTGCACACCCACACATCCTGTAGAGCAAATCGTGTAGGTGATCACAGGTAAGCGGTAATGAAATGTTACAACAGTAACCGTGCCACCAATCTTGACGATAGTAACAACACCAACCACAATAACAACAATACAAACTGTAACCACAATAACAACAATACAAACTGTAACCACAATAACAACAATACAAACTGTAACCACAATAACCGTAAGGTTAACCATAGAATGGACGAAATATGTAAAATAAGTTAGAATAAATATATATATATATATATATATATATATATATATATATATATTCTAACTTATTTTACACACAAAATAAGTTAGAATAAATATATATATACATATATATATATATATATATATATATATATATATATATATATATATATATATATATATATATATATATATATATATATATATATTCTAACTTATTTTACACACGTCATGAATTAAAAGCATATCATTGATCAATCCAATGTTTAATCATTGGACTTCGATAATAAATCAAAGTGTGAAAATTAATCCCAAAAAGTGGATTATCGGACTTTTCTAACCGGCATAAAAGGCTAAATGTTGACGAACGAATGCGTTCGTTAAAGGATTTTACATGATTAGTAGCGAACATATGACTTGCACTACAGCAGGGTGACAGGTTGTATACAATTATAAAACTGTTGTTATAAACAAAAGTAATACCATTCAGACTCTGCTTTTAAAAATTGCACCAAAGACTTCAGGTATACATTGAACCACAGTATGAATTACATAAAGTTGTTTTAATGGTATTGTTGCATAAGTAAAATTTTCTGGCTAAAACATTTGCTTGCGCATAGATACGTCTTTTCTGCCTGACAATATCATCATCATCAGTAAGGTTATTGTTTATAATATAGCCAAGGTATTTATATTTCTCAGTGTGAGGAAGTGTATGGTTATTGATAACAACAAGGTGAATACATTTCTTGTCCTCAGGTTTGTTATCAATAACCATACAGAAAGATTTATTAGCATTGTATGTTATATCAAACATATTACCGTACTCGGCACAACAATCGGTGAGTTTTCTCAGCAAAACTAGGTGAAAAAACACAAAGATCATCGGCATACATCATAAGGTTCATTATGGTGACTGCATAAAGACAGCCAATTTGTAGTTTATTAAAATGTACACTTAAGTCATCCATGCAAACGTTAAAAAACTGTGGAGAAAGGAATCCCTGATTAACACTGAAACGGTAAAACAATCAAAGAAGCTACGACACCATCTGACAGTGAATGTCTGAGTGCTGTACCAGTCATAGAGAATGTCTGAGTGCTGTACCAGTAATAGAGAATGTCTGAGTGCTGTACCAGTCATAGAGAATGTATGAGTGCTGTACCAGTAATAGAGAATGTCTGAGTGCTGTACCAGTCATAGAGAATGTCTGAGTGCAGTACCAGTAATATAGAATGTCTGAGTGCTGTACCAGTCATAGAGAATGTCTGAGTGTTGTACCAGTCATAGAGAATGTCTGAGTGCTGTACCAGTAATAGAGAATGTATGAGTGCTGTACCAGTAATAGAGAATGTCTGAGTGCTGTACCAGTAATAGAGAATACTCGCAGTAAAAGATGGACTGCCCCAGTCAATTAATTTGGTGAATAGTTTACTATGGTTGACTTTTTCAAAGACCTTAGAGGCATCCAACATAGTCACATACATAGCTGAGCCTTTCGCTATGTAGTGTCGAAAGAGTTCTTTTAATAAAAATATGAGCATTTCAGTTGAGTTGTGCTTTTTAAATCCAAATTGGTTTACACATGTAGTTAAAAAAGTAGAAACCCTGGTTAATATCAAAGATTCAAATAATTTACTACCAACTGGGACGAGAGTCATGGGTCGGTAGTTGTTGTTATCAGACAGGTCACCAGCCTTATTTTTAATTTATGGGGGCTATGATTGTAATCATCATAGCATCCGGTAAAAAACCGTTAATTAAACATGCAGCTACGAGACAGTGACATGAGAACATGAAGTTTTTCATTCGCATATTTAAAATGTTCGTTACTTACACTATCTTAACCCGGGGCTTTGCCTATAAGCATTGCATGTATTATAATCTTGAATTTCTTTAACATTAACAATCATTTGATCATTAAACTGTACATTGCTACAGTACTCGTTGATCTTCTTGATGTTGGCTGGGGAGGTATAGAGTTAAGTAGGGACTGGTAATTATGAAGCCACATATTCTTTACATTTTCCAAATCATTCAGCTTTAAGAATTTCAGCATTTTTTTTCACAAAGTCTTTTGTTGCGTTTAAAATGAGCACGTGTAATTTTCATTATATCGTACAAGGGACCGTGACGAGGACCCCCAGCAGACCGCCAGATGAGAAAAGTTTCTCTAGCAGCTTGGTGGGAGTCTCTGACCAGGTCGTTCCAGCCAAGAACAGTGTGCTTAGAAGACGTGGTGCTAGCCTTAGTAGGGATTGCCTCGGCAGCGTCCTTGAGTGTAGTACAAAAATACATTGATTATAAGAATAACGGCAAAAATAAGGAATAATAAGCAGCAATGATCGCCGTAGTGATAATAAAAGTAACATATGAAGCCAGAGTCACAGATGATACAGCCGTAACAGTAGATATAACATTAACAACATTAAACAATGATAGGTTACAACATAAACGGGTGTCAACAACATCAACGATAGTAGTAACACATAAACTGCACTAAAATAGTAACGATAGGATCGAATGTAATATCACTTTCTGGTTCTTCTTTGCAATCCGTTGTAGTCGATGATGATACTAATGTAAGATTGCGACACTACGTTTCGATCATAGCTTTGTGATTAATCCTATATGTGCGTTTTATAACATTACAGAAAACAAGGTATATGGAAACAATGCGTCATATCGCCGTACTTTCAACACACAAAATAGTCTTCTTTAATTTCTTTCTGTGGGCGCTTCCTCCAGGACCCACATTGAGGAACTTTATTGACGGTTGCCCGTCTTGTTTATGCTTAGTTCAGCTACTCACCGACAGGATCGTCTATTTTTAACTTCTCCAGAAGCTCAGTCCCACCGATGGAAACGAGACCCCCCACAGCGCCGACGCCAATACCCTGCCATGGCGTTGCCAGGGCGCAGAATGCTGCAAGAAACGACGTTGCAATTTAACCAGATGTTATTGATAATCCAGCGTTATTTCATCTACGTGTAGCCAACCCTTGTGAGTTTTCTGCCAATTTTGATTTAAGCATACTCACATTGCCAGTATTTAGGTATATATATATATATATATATATATATATATATATATATATATATATATATATATATATATATATATATATATATATATATATAAAGTGTGTGTGTGTGTGTGTGTGTGTGTGTGTGTGTGTGTGTGTGTGTGTGTGTGTGTGTGTGTGTGTGTGTGTGTGTGTGTGTGTGTGTGTGTGTGTGTGTGTGTGTGTGTGTGTGTGTGTGTGTGTGTGTGTGTGTGTGTGTGTGTGTGTGTGTGTGTGTGTGTGTGTGTGTGTGTGTGTGTGTGTGTGTGTGTGTGTGTGTGTGTGTGTGTGTGTGTGTGTGTGTGTGTGTGTGTGTGTGTGTGTGTGTGTGTGTGTGTAAACACATTAATACACTATGATACAACTAAAAGTATATTTGGAATTACATTACTAAAATAATAAATTCAATTAAAAGCATAAAGTTATAAATTTAATAAATAGTTAAAATAATAAATACAATTAAATTAAGGACAATACATCTAAAAGTATACATGGAATTCAGTAATTAAAACAAATAATTAAATTAAAGAATACACTGACTGAAATAATAGTAATACATTAATTAAATGAAAGTTATGCCGGTAAACGTAATGTTCTCTCAGGTATACACCTGCCGGAAAGATAAGTCTTCGACTGCCGTTGAAAACTGTCGCAGTTGGCGACTGGTCCTTGTAATGATACGCTCACATGCATTCTGCAGACGCTGCATTTTCACAAGTCATGTCATGGGCAGGCCATGAAGTAAAGAACTGCAGCAATCAATTCTTGATGTTTCGAGCGCATGGACTAGTGTTTTGCTGCATCGTGAGAGAGGTATCGACGCCTGTCTTGAACGAAATTGCATAGTTGTCTCCCGATACGTCTCCGTTCTTGTCAAAGAGACACGGGTCAGTCACCGCAAGTTCGGTGATTTTGCTGCCGGTGTTTTTCGCTACGACGAGTTCAAGGGTCAGCCCTGTTTGTGGGTCGTCTCGTTGATGTGTTGATTAAGGCCACAGGTAGAAAGCGAGTCTTTGAAATTACGCGCATCTGTGTTTGTATCAGAGTCCAAATGAAAATTCACGTCACCGTCTATGTAATTGTCTATCGTGGTGATGCAGTGATACAAAAATTACATGCATGCATGCAGTGTTTATGCGACCCAAAAAACCACTACTTACGTGTAATAGCAACTAGGGATCCGAGAATTCCGTTGATGAACATTGATACATCCACCTTTCCCTTCTTTGTCACGTAGCTGCCAAAGTCCCAACAACATATACAAGTGAAATCCTCACAACAATCGCCGAAGAGAAAGAAATGCGAAATTAGCAAAAAGTCTTAACGATCTTGAAACATTACTTAATGGCCAATTCGCCAAGAGTGTGCCATAAAATTCCGTTTTATATAAATGGCGTTCGTGTCTACAATTCAGTTGGGACAATGACATGAGAAATGATTATAACTCTTCAATGAAAACGAATGTTAGAAATATTTTGTTATTCTATACGTTTATTACTGGATTAGTACCTGATTAGAAGAGCTACCAGCCCGCCGCCAGTCGTTGCGTTTGTTGTGCTCACGGCAGACCTGAAAGAGAGAATCTCAACGGTACGGAACTACTTTATGATGACGATGTTCGTGATGTGGACTACGGCAATAGGATATTGATGTGGACTACGGCAATAGGATATTGATGTGGACTACGGCAATAGGATATTGATGTGGACTACGGCAATAGGATATTGATGTGGACTACGGCAATAGGATATTGATGTGGACTACGGCAATAGGATATTGATGTGGACTACGGCAATAGGATATTGATGTGGACTACGGCAATAGGATATTGATGTGGACTACGGCAATAGGATATTGATGTGGACTACGGCAATAGGATATTGATGTTGACATCAACAGACGTTGATAATTCGCAATCCTTCCGTAGATGTCTTCTTAGTGTCGACACGTACGGGTTTCTTCGAAATGTGCAACACCATTGTTGCAGCAGACTGATATAAGTAGTAGGGTAAGGTAGGGCAAGGGACCCCCTTAAGGAATAATGGTTATAGTTATTCATAAACTTATTATTTTGAGGTATATATACCGTCATGCAATTGTTTTATGGCTATATTATATAATGCCAAAATATTAGTGACGATTAACAGCATTAACATTATGTAATTGTTAATTAAATATTGTCTAGAGGGGTTTCTTGTCCTCCACATAGGGGCCAGACGCCCCTCCTATGGGAGAAGAAGCCCCCGGGGTTTCTTGCCCCACAACAGTAAGAGCCTTTCTCCATTGTATGAAATACGAATATTGAAATGAAAAAAACTGTTGCTAAATGTAATATAAATGCATTCTATTTTGTTGGACCCAAACAAGCAACAACAATTCATCATATAGTTACTCTCGGACTCGCTGTTAGGCCGGATAAAACAACGCACTTCTGACGTGCAGTCATTGTACAACTAACGTGCAGTCATTGTACAACTGACGTGCAGTCATTGTACAACTGACGTGCAGTCATTGTACAACTGACGTGCAGTCATTGTACAACTGACGTGCAGTCATTGTACAACTGACGTGCAGTCATTGTACAACTGACGTGCAGTCATTGTACAACTGACGTGCAGTCATTGTACAACTGACGTGCAGTCATTGTACAACTGACGTGCAGTCATTGTACAACTGACGTGCAGTCATTGTACAACTGACGTGCAGTCATTGTACAACTGACGTGCAGTCATTGTACAACTGACACTCAACCCACATCTCCCGATGTCAACAGTTCACGAAGGGCTCGCCACATATGACATACGGCCATTCTTCCACATCGTCGTTGGTGCTGACTTATAAAATTACTAAATCATGTGGGGACAAGACGCTACTACTGCCCCCAGTAGGCATGATGTAGATATTTCTCAATTCTAGAGTTAATATTAATGAGCCCATATACTGTATAACAATAAATGGAATTACATACGTTAATTATGATTATAAAAAACAAGTGTACGATGTTAAGCGTGATCTGTGTGTTTCAGTACAACATCAGCCCAAAAATAAAAACTTGAAATGCAGTTTTCCAAACCGTCTATTTTGTTTGCATGTGCTTTTGGGCAGAATATGCACTAGATAGCAGCTTAGCATTCATCCACCAGAGACAGATAGCAAGTGCGTATAATAGTACATTCGAAGGAAGCATTAAGCTTACCGGGCTGCGAGCTTCCAGCGGCGTTTTGACACGCCCAGTGTACTGCCACAGTTGAAGCCCAGCCAACCCCACCTGTAGGGTGGTGAAAAAAACATCACGTTAGACCGACTGCTTGGAATGAATACTTACACATCGAATACTATTAATTCGCTAACATGTAAGTCTTGTCTCCATTGCCGTAGCAGAAGTCAAGAATGGAATTAACTCGCGTTCGTGTTTTATTTTGTCAATTCTTCTAGACCATACACTTAAGGTTAAATGATACTTATTATTCAGCCTGACCAATGTTCAATTATTTAATAATCTTACTAGTTAATATCTTACATGCATTTGAAATGATTGTATTGTAGTATTATTTTTTTCTTTTTTTTTACATTATTTTATTTAACTGGACACTATTATGGCAACGCACAATTATAATTTTTGTAATATAGATGGTTCTCACCAAAAGCCCCCGGGGTTTCTTGAGAAACTCCTCAGTTACATTGTACTTAATTTAATTTGTTTTTTATGTTATGCAATATTCTGCATACATGTGCCTAAGCTAAAGTTCCATCTGTCTATATATCTAAAACAATAGTTTATTTCTAAATACTATTTCCTCCAGTTTGGTAATCAGAAACAAATTCGGTTTTCGTGTACTGGAGAAAATGTGACTTGGTCACCAAATTAATTTTAGTGTCGAATAGTTAAAACTTTCAATATTGGAGCACCGCATGGTGCACGATACGATATTATTAACATAGCTTGCAACCGTTGATAGACAAGTGAGCCCTTTTATATTGTTCATTCCTGCTCAGTGGCGTATCTAGGATCTCGCAAGGGGCAAACGGGTGGGGGCATGATTAGTCACCCATTAGTTTACCATGATACCATGTAGTAGCGCAACAGGTTACATCCGAAAAAAAATCAAACAATTTCGGCAAAGGGGGCATGACTCGAGGGTAAATCATTGGCACTAAATACGCCACTGGTCGTGCAGTCGCCACGCCAGCATTCATAAGCGTTGTTCTTCCGTTTACAAGATCAGAAACATCTTCTCACCAGAGCATGAACATCCCCAGCAGAGCATTGGTCGGACACGCCATGCGGGTCTGATCCGCACGGCCCTCGTACCGGCCCAGTCTCGGCTTGAGCATGATGGTGGCCACGAGCCCCGTCACAGCCCCGAGCAGATGAACGGGTGCGCCACCCGCCACGTCGACCATTCCGAGACGGTGCAGCCATCCGTCTTCGCTGCGGGAGTTGTGAATGAGATTCAGATTGTTCACGTTCAGAAACGTTTATTTGACCATGAAATCATAAAGATATATTCATCACATAGAAACATGTAGTTGTAGTTTTACGGTCAGTGAGACGCCTATTAAGGCACGATGTATGCTGATAATATAAGAGCAATCCGTCAGCAATATATGTGTAAATTATAGACTAATGCTTAATTGTATTAATAAAAGCTGTCTTCATTGTTACTCGGTCGACCATACTCAAAGTATTTGTGCTGTTTTAAGATCAGTAAACTATATCACGATAGCGTTAGCTCTTTGCATGATGACATCATCTCAGAATTTCCAGTCGATTAGCCATTTACAAAGTGTTTTATGCAAGACAAATGTCTCCAAAAGGTTCAATAAGTATAATTTTAGTTTACTTATGTTTTTAATTTCACGATCGTTTACATAGCTACAACTGCCACATCAAATACTCTTACATATGTTTCTTCAAGACCCTCTTCGTCTCAACCTCGGAAACTCCCTTTTCTTTACATACCTCGTGTTTTTAGGTATGTGTTATCAACCCCACGCATTTAGATTTTGTCCGTGTCCCCATACGAGCAAAATCCCACCTGCCTCCCTCATTAGTCCTGGTACCTGGTTCCCAGTACTTTGCACTGCTTTAGCCGGTAACTTCCATATGCAAAGTCGAATGGTCTAGTTACGTTTGTAATAGAAAATGTGTAAAACACCTGAAAATCCAGTGCGCAGGAAAGCAATAAACGATGGTGTTGAGGAAGGAGAAGACGCTGTAGGAATGTAGTTTCACCCGCTCAGCCATCGCACCTGCCAATGAGACATGAAGGTCAATATAAGGCGGCGTCAAATCATTTATCTCCGAAATTAAAACATGTCAACGATATACGGTATATATTAAAAAAAGTGTCCATTAAACGTAATACAAGACACCTACAAATTGAGCAAGCCTGCAATAGTTGCGGTAATGCCATCAATCGCGTATACTTGTATACCAATTACATCAATTTACAGTACAATGAACTCATATGTGTCAGCATTACCACTTTCGGGCGGGAAATATTGCTTTTTTCCTTCGATTCCGATTTTAAGACAAACTGTCACGCTTTTTTGCAATTTTCAACCACCAAAAAAATTTCATTTCTTGTATCTCGAGTAGTTTCATGTGTTCTAACATATGCATTCGTAGAGAACGAGAATAGCACAAAATGGCGACCCGTTAAATAATACGTAAAAACAACGATGAAAACGCTAAAAATCGACGAGAGTTGAGCGGAGGATGGTGCGGAAGATGGTGCGGGGGATGATGCGGAGGATGGTGCGGAGGATGGTGCGGGGAATGGTGCGGAGGATGGTGCGGGGGATGGTGCGGAGGATGGTGTTTCCCACTTCTCACGAGCATTTTCCAGCTTTTTTACGAACAGATTTTGACACCTAGATGAACTACAGTGGACGAATAAAAGCCCATCTGGACAAAAGCCCCTCTGGACAAAAGCCTCACGGACAAAAGTCCCCCTGAAACACATTTCACCGAATTTGCAAATTTATTAAGTTCACTTGACAAAAAACTCTGAAATAATAATATCTGGTGATTTTAATATAAACTTGTTAAAATTAATAAAAACACAACATCCACTTAATTTTATGATATTCAATATTCCACGTAGAATACTATTATTCCAAAATGCAATCTTATCCCCCGGAGGGGGGTGTTTGTCAGGGAGCCTTTGTCCGGAGAAGCTTAGCATCATTAGGTAAGTGCAGCTATCTATCTGCGCAGTGCGAGAAAGGTCTCGTGAGCAGCGGCCGTTTCCATTGAGGCTGATTGGTCGTGTCAAATGGTAATGACTATGCAGTACTCGCAGGAAGCTACTACTGCAGGTGAAGTGAGCAGGAAGCTCCACTTACAGCGGCCATCTGTGGGAAATGTGCTAATTAAGACACGTAGAATCACCACACCTAAATGCAGCGGGATAGGTCAAAACCCCTCTCCATCAAAAGCCCCTAGGTCAAAAGCCACTTGGTCAAAATCCCTCTACGTCAAAACCATATACCTTAAAACCCCTCTTTTTTGTAAATAAAGTTAATTTTTAAATGGTCAATAATTGCAATATATAGAAACCATTTGAACAAAAGAGAAAATCCTGCAATTTCTATGAGATAAGATGATAATGACACTATATTCACAAGTTTTCACAACGATGCTACGGCATGATCAGTGAATACTTTAAATATTACAACGCATGTTTATTTCTCCAACGGGTGTTTCTTGTAATTTTGCTTTGACTAGTCTAGGGGTTCTCCGTGCATATTAGCCTTTTCACCTGAGGAGTTTTTGACCAAAAGGCATTTTTACAACATAGAACAAACCGAAACAGGACCGAGGAGTGCCGGTTTGTTATTGTGAGAACATTTTCAATCTTCGAGACCGGATGCCAAATACGACTGGAAAACAGTATCAGTATTATCAGTATACTATCATGTGCCCTGCCTTCATCCGCCCATCATATAAACGAAAGCGAAAGTGCAACTGATTCTCACCGGAAACGATGGTGGTGGCCGTGGTAGCAAATGACGACTGGAAGAAGAACTTGGCGTAGTGACTTCCGGCGTCTCCCTCTTCGTCGGTGCTGCTCGGAAACAGCATGAAGCGGTTCGCGCCGCTGAAGCCACGCAGGGAAGCGACACCGTCGCCGAAACTGAAAGCGTAGCCGAACAGCCAGAAGGAGAGTCCGCCGACAATGACGTCAATGGCGTTCTTCATCATGATGTTCACCTCGTCCTTCTTACTGACCAAGCCGCTCTCTAGCAGTCCGAAACCTGCGTCAGATAACAACGTGTGACGACGATATAGCATAGTCTAAGTACAGGGAAATAGGGAGAGAGTCAGACAGATCCTCCAGTTCCAACCTTAAAGTCCTCACCAGTGGCGCCACTCACCATTTAACCACTACCATAACGTACATTTGATTTGCAGACTCTACAAATTTTTAGTTCATTTGGTATACTCCAAATTTTTTGTCAAGGAATATCTAAGTTTTATTTGCATACAACTGTGGATAGTGTTTGTATTGAAATTGTGTCTAGAAACACAACAAAGTTCGCCTGAAACTTGTGGGGAATGTGATCCGGCCTCTTGCTTTCGGGTCCCAAGGAACGTGAAAATTGCGAGTGATTAGTGATTTTTTTCAGAGTACTTTTACATCGGATACGTTAGTAGGCCTAATGGTAATGTGTTCTTTAGTACTGCATTAGATCTTTCATTTAATGGCAATGAACAGACGCTGAACGCACGCGTATCACTACACAGGCAGAACGTACCAACATTTAAATATCAGTCACCGGGCTGGGTCGAAATCAGCTTTGGTTGCGGCTTTCATAAAAAAACGAAAACGAGGTAAGTAGTTTTCATTAATTGATGGTTAATGTGCTGTGAAAGTTTAAAGACAATCCTAGGACAAGTTTTCCACTGAGCCCAGGAAACGTTATAATTATAATGGTGACGAATGCAAAATCAATGGTGGTCTGAGCCAGTATGTCATCAGCGACGCTCTGACCGACCTTGTCACACTGGTAGGATATCAACTGTCATCCAACATAACCGGCCGATGTCCGTGAGCTCGCAACTGTCATCCAACATAACCGGCCGATGTCCATGAGCTCACAACTGTCATCCAACATAACCGGCCGATGTCCATGAGCTCACAACTGTCATCCAACATAACCGGCCGATGTCCGTGAGCTCACAACTGTCATCCAACAAAACCGGCCGATGTCCATGAGCTCACAACTGTCATCCAACATAACCGGCCGATGTCCGTGAGCTCGCAACTGTCATCCAACATAACCGGCCGATGTCCGTGAGCTCACAACTGTCATCCAACATAACCGGCCGATGTCCATGAGCTCACAACTGCGCATGTCATATAATTAAATACCAAGCCTTGAGCCTTGCTTTACAGTCACACAGGTAACAGAAAACCTCGCCATTATGGTAACCCCGGCACAGTGCCAAATTATTTCAGCATAAGTAAAGTATAAGACATTAGTCTCGCTAATACGTTCACCACACCACTCTGGTCACCTTGGCCCGTGGGTGACCTTAGCTCACAAATGTCATCCAACATAACCGGCCGATGTCCATGAGCTCACAACTGTCATCCAACATAACTGGCCGATGTCCATGAGCTCACAACTGTCATCCAACATAACCGGCCGATGTCCGTGAGCTCACAACTGTCATCCAACATAACCGGCCGATGTCCATGAGTTCACAACTGTCATCCAACATAACCGGCCGATGTCCGTGAGCTCACAACTGTCATCCAACATAACCGGCCGATGTCCATGAGCTCACAACTGTCATCCAACATAACCGGCCGATGTCCGTGAGCTCACAACTGTCATCCAACATAACCGGCCGATGTCCGTGAGCTCACAACTGTCATCCAACATAACCGGCCGATGTCCGTGAGCTCACAACTGTCATCCAACATAACCGGCCGATGTCCGTGAGCTCACAACTGTCATCCAACAAAACCGGCCGATGTCCATGAGCTCACAACTGCGCATGTCATGTAATTAAATACCAAGCCTTGAGCCTTGCTTTACAGTCACACAGGTAACAGAAAACCTCGCCATTGTGGTAACCCCGGCACAGTGCCAAATTATTTCAGCATAAGTAAAGTATAAGACATTAGTCTCGCTAATACGTTCACCACACCACTCTGGTCACCTTGGCCCGTGGGTGACCTTAGTAGAGAGGTTCGACTATACATCTAAATTGACATTGTTATACTTCATATTGTAAGCTTTGTTGATGCCGTATATTTGTCAAAAAATTATCAAACGTCTGACCAATAAATCGTTATGTAAAAACGTTGTATTTCACTTTCAAAAGTGAAGATTTATCGATCAATCTTTTATTCAAGTAGCGTGGTCTCTACAGATTATATGTGTCGTAAAACATGCATATTTTAATTCATCGCCAAATAGTGTGTTTGCGAAAATATGTTAGTCGGCAGGCTTTGGTTGATTCAGAAATGGCATGCTTCCCAACAGAGGCTTCCCAACAGAGGCTTCTCAACAGAGACTTCTCAACAGAGGCTTCTCAACAGAGGCTTCCCAACAGAGGCTTCTCAACAGAGGCTTCTCAACAGAGGCTTACCAACAGAGGCTTCTCAAAAGAGGCTTCTCAACAGAGGCTTCTCAACAGAGGCTTCTCAACAGAGGCTTCCCAACAGAGGCTTCTCAACAGAGGCTTCTCAACAGAGGCTTCTCAACAGAGGCTTCTCAACAGAGGCTTCTCAACAGAGGCTTCTCAACAAGACTGACAGCCAGATTATATGGAGACCTTATACTGCCAATAGCAATCTATAGGCGCAGACTTGGAAGCTACGATCACAGGAGGCGCAGTCTCTTGAGGTTTTTGAGACGTGTTGCCTGCGGGCCATCAGAGGTGTTACCAGGGCAGACAGACACCCTGTCAAGATCAGAGAGGGCGTCTTCAAACCTGAATCCATCACATATGTCATCAGACACCGAACAGACTCGGGTGGTTTGGGCACGTTTGCCGTATGCAAAGAGAAAGCATCGCTAGGCAAACATACGAACAAAACTTCAAAGGACAGCGGAAGAGAAGAATGCCACTGAATAGATGGATGGAATGATACTGGGCTCACGTTGTTGATATCAGAGCGTCATGCCACAAATAGAACAGAAGTGCAACTTCCCGGAGGACAACGAGGGGTCAGTATGGTCAATCAAGTCAATTGTAACACATTTTGAATAAATATTATTTTTAATTACCGAGATGTTTGCAATGTCACATAAAACAGTAGTTCAGTTAACGAATGAAAATCGTTGTACATTCCTTTACAATTGTTAATTTGACCTATTCAAACGCATTGTTGTTCGACAGGAGGAAGCCCCTTACGGTCATTCACCTCTAATACATAAAAGGAAAGGTGCTTAGCTAAAGCGTAACACCAGCTTAGGTGCTTAGCTCATGCGTAACACCAGCTTAGGTGCTTAGCTCATGCGTAACACCAGCCTACATATACGGCCTAGAGACCATGGCGATGACAGAAAAAGAAGAGAAACAACAAATTTGCGAGAATAATTGGATGAGAAGAATTGCATGAGTAAAAAAATAGACAAGCGAAGAATGGAGGAGCTGAGGAAGAAAGTTGGTGAGAGAGAATCTCACGAGGAAGCTGGTGAGAGAGAGAGAGTCTCACGAGGAAGCTGGTGAGAGAGAGAGTCTCACGAGGAAGCTGGTGAGAGAGAGAGTCTCACGAGGAAGCTGGTGAGGAGCCGGCCAAAGTGGGCTGGATGTGTGGAAAGAATGAAAGGGAACGGTTGATGACAGCAGATGCGCTTAGAGTGGGTAGAAGGAGAAAAGACCGAGACTGAGATGGAAGGACTGCGTGAAGAGAGAGAGCGAGGGATGGGGGGAGACAATTGGTGGAGACAACAGTGAAACGGGACTAGTGAAGAAGAAGAAGAAGGGAAACAAAAACCGACAACCCGTATAGGTGCCAGCCTCACCCCGGACTACAGGGAGAAAGAGAAAGCACCAATAACATAATCATAACGTTGTATCTGTAGCAATAATTTTTCAGTGTGAGTTATACTTATTTATTCTCGACATGATGCAGAAATGAATATTAATATCTGATAATCATTATGGTCGGCTGTGCATCAACCAATGTTCTATGGACTACTATTACAGACTAACAGAACGTGCCGAATGATGGAAAGGAAGAAGAACAGAGGGTCATTGAAGCTAAACAGGCCAAGCGAGAAGAAACCTTCATACACTTGCTGGACGTACATCAAACCACCGTATCTCGTCACTGGTCGAAGCGACCACCAATCAATGGGCAGTTGAAGAGGAGCCTCTAACTCAGGCAAAACAGCCAGACGAACAAACCAAGACACGTAGAAAATCTGACTTCTTGTGAGAGATGGAGGATGCCAAATCCAATGCCGGATTAACTGTAGTACAAGTATTACAAGTATTACAAGTATTACAAGTATTACAAGTATTACAAGTATTACAAGTATTACAAGTATTACAAGTATTACGCTAGTACAGATCCGTCAGATCTGACTATTCACATGATTACATCTCAAGAGCCGTTAGTAACTAATTTGGAAGTATTTGGACGTCACGCTTTGTTTGCCAAGGAGAACTTGGTCTCTATTTTAAGCTGTATTTTCTGATGTTATTTTCTGGTATGTCATTGCATGCTGTAATTCTTGCTTTTCATTGTAATTACAAGTTGGTCTTCATACGCAGTATTGCTTTGTACGTATATTTTATTCCGTCGTCGACAACAGTTTGTGAATGCTAATGCTCAAACGTAGTTGAATAAACACCAAGGTGCAGGGTCAGTCCCTCGCTTCTACGTCTTCGTCTTTCATGCACATTGGTAATCCGACACATTGGTAATCCGACACATTGGTAATCCGACACTGCCCGAACCTACTCAAAACTCCCACCTTTAAGACATAGTTCTCTATAAATTCTGGCCGCGGGCCAAATTCGGCCCGCCGGCTGTTTTCAGTTGGCTCGTGAGACACGCGCCAAGAAATGGAACTTTATAAATTGTGACTTGTTGATTCTATGTACAAGTAAAATATGTACAATAGTGGTCGTTTGCTGAGCACAGGAGCAGTTTTGGACACGCTGCTTCCTCACATCGTGGGTTTTCTCCAATAAATCGGTTGACCAGTTGCTCCGATGGACGTTACTAAGTTTTGAGTTCGATTGTGCAATCCGACAGACTGCTTTGTAATTTGTGCGAAGCAGTGAAATATTTCGACATCAAGCTGTCGTTCTTCAAAGTTCATGTCGAGAGCGGCAACTTTCTGCATTTCAAGTTCAATTGAGAATTCTGCGGCGCAGACGAAGCGCGTATCGGAGAGGCGAAGCAGGTGCTTGCTTGTTGGTGTACTACACAGCGCGCAGACCGCCTTCAGAGATTGATTTGCAGCTATCTATGACGTTTGTTACCCCCCGTTGGTACCTATTTGCACGTCCGGTTATCTCTCAGCCTGATGTGTTTCGGAAGTTGTCGCAATCATTTGGAGTCGACGAAGCTTCTTTGCGGGAGAATCTCATTGACTTCATAATTGTGCCTGGCTTAAGAGAAAGTGGTTTTCCTATCTCCGGCGTTGCTTGAGGGAGCAGAGGCATATTAAGCGGTCAAACTTCCCGAGAAAAGCATGAAAAAACAGTCCACGAAGTAATCGGGCTGTGCCAAGCATAGCAATGGAAATCTCGCGCAGGGCGCATGTGCTATGAACGGTACAGCCCGGTTAGTTTGGGAAGTCGGTGACGCGCTGTTTGACCACTTTATATGCCTTTGTTATTGAGTAAGGGTTCTCCGAGTGGTTTAATTGGCATTGTGGAACCTTGTTTTGCATTGCTCACCCGAGGTTGTCCGGCCCGATTGATCATTTGGTGTGCCAGTGGCTTCAGTAAATAACAGTTACTACTACACTCGTAGAAGCCATATAAATCACCCCTCATTAGTCTCTAATCGCCATTTAGTTCAAATTAATAGGTGCCGCTGCATGAATTGTTTGATTATGATACAATCTCCTACGATGAAAGTTGTACATTTGAACTCGAAATTGCCGCTAATGTAACACGATGACGTCAGTGTGTTCACTGACTAGTCACGTAAAAGCAAAGAATGTATGCGTTCCGTGCAGTTATTTCCTGACATCAAATAACTGTAGGCATAGATGCGTCTGGTTGCTTAGTAACATATGGTGACGTGCAGCGTTTTTATTAACTTAAGTTCGCTCAGCGTGTTCGTTGATGTACGCTCGAATGACTAGTGACACGGACAGTCACTGCGAGTCGTCCGGTTGTCAGGTGTACAAAATGTGGCCAGACTTGTGGACGCCAGTCGTAAGGGTTGACGCGAGTCGGACGCCAGTCGCCCACAGAGATGACGCAAGATTTTACTTGGATTTGGAGGTCATTGACTTGAGAATTGCCTTAAGTGTCCTGGCCAGTTTGTGACTTATCAACAAGTCTGAATATAGCTCATCACTGAAACAGGTTTGTTGGTGGGTTCCGATACTTTAGGTTTCAGAAACTGTATCATGACATTTTGTCGTCATTGAGTAATTTTTTTACAACAATGTTTACAAATATACTCTGTCTGAGCCCAACATTTTAATTTTATTGGTCGAAAAAATTATATGAATTTAACATTATTTCACAATCCTTGCTTCTCCATTCATAACCTTTGTTTCACATGAATTGTATTAACTTTTTGTTAAAATGTATTACCAATATATTAATTAAAGAGTCATGGTTTGGGTTTGAACCATAGGCTCTACTTGACATTGTTATCCGCTATATTAAAACGAAACAAACGGCATGGTATCGGCCTATGCACCCGTAAGAGTTGCTAAGACATAAACACACGCAACTACAATCAATAATATTAGGCCAGTGGTCTACTAGGAAAACCTTGTTGAACATACATCATTTTAATTTAACGTGCCGCGCCATACTGCTAAATAACCTTATGTTAAGAGTGCGCGTAGTCTGGCAATATCCACTCGAGGTGTCTCGGTGCCTCGCTGAGCCGGGCAGACAAGATGGAATAGCAGGTTAGTTTGTTCATGGAGCACAAGGCTTACGGGCTTACAGGCTTAAGGGTTTTTCCCGACCCCATATTGATACAGGTGCGATTTTGCCTTTCCAGTCGACATCACGATGTAAAGTATATGCCAGTTTGATTTAATTATTTTTTAACAACTAATTGTAAGTCATTAGGAGGTGTTTATTCCATATATTAAACCCATAGATTAACAACAGAAAACCACGGTTCGAAAAGCTTGTAGCTTAGCCACTAGAGCCGGAACGATACACCGGTGCACCGGTGTATCGCGATACACACCGCATGGTACGGTACACGATACACCATATCCGTATCGCTGTACACTACGATATGCGATAGCTGTAGGCAAAACATTACTCGCGTCACCGTTATGAAGCAATATACGCTCAACTCGAACCACACCTGCCTGTGTATCGATAAAATAGAGAACTGTAACATGTAATACGTTTCTCACATATATATCTAACTATAATTTATTTAAAATATTTATACTATTATTTTTTTCAATGCGCACGTGCAATGTGGACCTCATGTGAGTGACGACGTGACATCTGCTGTAGCGTTGTCTTGTCCAAGTGATAAATAAACGTGTGTTTTACTGTTGTATCATTCTAGTCAGTGTAGTCTGTATCGCGATATGTATCGTATCGTGACCTCTGTATCGCGATACGTATCGTAATGTGAAGTAGTGTATCGTTCCGGCACTATTAGCCACCCAAGTGTCCGTCTGACGTACACGTTTAAACCGTTTTAAATCGCTTCGAACCTGGAACAATGCGTTGACGACACATCTGAGGTACTCCGTATACTCATTGGTCGAGTGAGAATAAATTAATTTATAAATCTCGACTTGGCGAGCGCAACGAAGACGGACAGTTGACTAACATACCTATACATATGTGAGAAGTGCCTTCCCGGTGGGGGAGGCATATCTTACGTGGGGGAGGCATATCTTACAACGGGTCATCTCAATCTTCTGCAACTCCGGATATGTAACTCTTCCTGTTCGTCGCCACAAGCCAGTCCGGACATTTAGCGTTTACTGAGTTACTGAGACGGGGATTTGGTGACCGATTCACTTACTTCATTAGTTGCAGCGGCGGATTTAGACAAAGTTCCAGGTCAAAGTCGACGACGCTCCGGAAGTTGTACTAATGGAACGCTGTTCTCGAAAACAGACTTCTAGACACGCTAGACGCGCACTCAGCTAGCAGGTGGCCACCCGGAAGGCGCACTGAGGCATACAAGGACAAGTCCTGACATGTAATAATAACATTATGTCATATTCATAGACACGCTGTTAGAATTAATATTTTATTAGTCCCACGCAGCCTCAAAAATAAAAGTTTTCCCATTATTGTTTTGGGTTCATGTTATATGTCAAGGATTTTACATTAACACTGCCATTTTAGGCGCATGACATTACATATACTTAAAAAAACTGGCTTCAAAGTTAAGCTGTAAAATTAGCAATCTGGAGATGACATTTCTTTGACACACAATATACTATAATATGAGATTTCATCCAGTATACTATTATGATATGAGATTTTATCCAATATACTATCATGATATGAGATTTCATCCAATATACTATTATGATATGAGATTTCATCCAATATACTATTATGATATGTGATTTCATCCAATATACTATTATGATATGATATTTCATCCAATATACTGTTATGATATGAGATTTCATCCAATATACTAATATGATATGAGATTTATGTTAAACATTCTAATACAAATTGCAGTACTGAACAAAATATTGCGCCGACTTCTCGAGAACCAGAACTGAGCAGCGCGTTAAAACTTGTTTAAGTCGCCAACAATTGAATGAGGAGCTAAGGAGGATAAGCGAGGACAAAAGGTGGGTCTTCAGATGACGTCGGAATGTCATTATATTTCTCATAGACTTAGCGCTAAGAACGAGGGAGTTCAACCTGGTTTGACCGGCCATAGTTTCGAAATTTTTTAACATATACACTAACTAGATGATCAAAGCGTTTGCTTGCAGGAGATAGCAGCGAATATACACATGCTGGTTGCTTAGATGAACAGTTGTTTGACCCAAAAAAGTCATATTTCCGGGTTTACACCCAATATTCTAACACACGGGCTTCCTAAAACTTTGAAGACCAAATTAAAATTATATAAAATTCTTAATGAACCTCATTATTTTTCAATGTTAACTAAATGCATTTATGTAACAGGCGAAATATATGGCTAAGTTGTCTTGACGTTTCATCAGAGCTTTACATTTATTCAAAACATCGACCATAATTGTAAGATATCATATCTAACAGTAACAGTAATGCCTAAATGTCCTGGAGAGGACATTTGTTTAATGATTTCTTGTGTGGTAATTGATCCATATTAAAATTCTTATTTCTACAACGATATGGAATGACAATTACAAAATAAAATGATTAATGTACTGACCAATTTAATATTTTTCTTATAGTTCACCTTTGGCGGCTTGCGCGCTTCTTATGGCATTGAAAACAATGTGAAAATTATGTGAAATTCTCAACTAACCTCATTATTTTTCAATATTGGTTAAATACATTGAACCATTGCAAAATACATTGGAATGTTTTACTGACATGTCAACAGAAATGTAAATGTATTAAAACTCTTCACCATGGTTATTGGAGATCATGTTATAACAAATGCATTAAACACATGTTCTCTCCAGAACATCGGTAAAAACCTTGTTATTTCCCAGTTTTCTGTTCTGTAAGACGCATTATTCAATCGTTGGAAGCAGCCTAAACACGTGATGGTCGCACAACAGTATTTATTTGTGTTTAATAATACAGTTCTTACTAGTTACCCTTTTATCCATTTCCTCATATTAGTTATAGCTCGTGAGGGCCGTTGACAAGATATAATAAAATAAAACATACTTGCATAGCAGATGACTTCTACATACTTTAAGATTATGCCCGTCTACTTTGACATGACAAAAGCATATGCAGGAACATTGAGCATAGTTATGTATACTATACATATTTAATCTATTTGTAACCCGCCCTCCTGACATATGTATCAACCTTGTTTTTCAAACATATTCACGCTGTTAGCAGTTACACAATATGTAGATAATTTGTTCCGTTCATTTATTGTCCTCTGTAAGAACGAGTATTTCCTGATATTCAATCTACACTGATCCTTTACTAATGTTACCTCGTGTCATCTGGTTCTACTATCTTTCTTGAGTGAGAAAAACATAGTTCTATCAATACTGTTATACCCATTCAATATCTTAAACACTTCAATTTGATCTCCTCTTAACCTCCTTGTCTCTAGAGTTGTTAAACACATTCTTTTAGGCGTTCTTCATAACTAAGGTCTCTCAGTTCTGGAATAATTTAGTTGCTCTCCTCTGTATTCGTTCAAGCATATCTATATCCTTCGTACGATATGGTCTCCACGCTTGTCTGCAGTATTCTAAACGAGGATTAAGTATTGCTTTATACATAGGTATAATTAGCTTTTATTCCTTGTGTGATATATTTCTCCTAATCAACCGAAGACTTGTATTACCAGTTGCAGTTGCAATGCCATACTGCTCTGAAACTTATTATTACTCCTAAGTCATTTTATTTTTTAGTAGTACATAGAACAGTATCTCCTATTTTATCGTTTAAATCCACGTTCCCGTGTCCTGTATATAGGCATTTACATTTCCCAAAATGTTATGATGTGCCATTTTTCAGACCTTAGAACGAACTTGTTTAGATAGTTTTGTAAATGTTGTTTATCACCATCTGCAAATTTCAGTACGTATCTTATTATATTCTCGTCCAAGTCACAGATACATATTAAGAATAATAAAGTCCTAATACTGATTCTTGTGGTACCCCACTCAAAACTGATTTCCAGATTGAAACTTACCCATCTACTGTCAATCAGCCATTGTTTTATCCAATCGATTATGCCATCCCCGATACCATGAACTTTTAATTTAAGTAGTAATCTTTGATGTGGCACTTTGTCAAAAGCTTTCTGAAAATTTAAGTAGATAATATCTAGTGGTGATCCCTCGTCTATCCACTTAGTGATTTCTTTTAAGAAACATAACATATTTGTTAAGCATGACCTCCCTTTTAGGAATCCATGTTGAGATTGATTTAATAATTTATGTCTAACAAGGAAGTCCACCATATGGTTTTTAATTAACCTTTCTAATAATTTACAAATCACTGATGTTCAACTCACTGGTCTGTAATTCTCGGACTTATTTCCAGAACCCTTTTTAAATAATGATATGAGTTTTGCATAATTCCATTCAAAAGGAACCACTCACTGTTTTATTGACAAGTTGAACACTCTTGCAAATTGTATACTAATATGTTCTACCATTAGTAGTTTTGGTGGAATTCTATCCACCTCAGGTGATTTATTATCCGTCATTGCCTTTCTTAGCTACCATTTCTGGAGTTACAAGTACCCGCCCTAAATAGTCCGATTTCGACTCCTGAAATTTAGCACCTGGAACTAGTAATGAACTAATTTCCTCTCTGGTAAACACTGAACTGAAGAAACCATTTAGGTCTTCCGCCATTAAAAACCTTGTGATATTATATTTCTTGTCTTCTAGTGGCCCAATCTTGTCTCATACGTTTAATTTATTCCTGACATATGCATAAAAACTCTTGCTGTCATTTTTTTATGTTACATGCTAATTTTTGCTCATAGCGTCTTTTAGATTGTCTAGTTTCAGTCGTAGTTGCATTAAATGTCTTCGTAATTTGTATAGTTTTTAACCTATCTGGTAGGCCTATAAACCCTCAACATTGTTTGCTTGTACACTACTTTTCTAGTAGCTCATTTTAAGAAATGTTTCTTTCAAGACCGTTTTCCTTGTTTTTTAAGGTAGAAATTGATCAATGATACTCTTAATTTCATATTTTAGAATGTTCCAACATTTAACTGCTGTCTTGTTCCTCGGCATGTTATTCCAATCTAGCTTTGCTTTGTGGACGTTTCTCCTCTATGTTTTTTATTTTTACGTTCTGATTTTACTTTGATGTCAAAAATGTATTTGACTACGGTTATTGTTACCCAGAGGAATTTAAAATAGAAACTGTTGGTCTTCACCCCCGTATTCTCTACAGATTTCCAATGTATGTGTCCGTGGCTAAAATATTCCATTATGATACATTCCCCTTTACTCACTTCCTTTATAGCGTTTTATATTTTTATATTATCCTCTTCATTTATATTTGCTGTTTGCTGTTCATTTATGCATGCTATTTGATGTTGTTCTGGAGAGGACATTCCATTTAACACACACAAATTTATGCATGCTATTTGATGTTGTTCTGGAGAGGACATTCCATTTAACACACACACATTTATGCATGCTATTTGATGTTGTTCTGGAGAGGACATTCCATTTAACACACACAAATTTATGCATGCTATTTGATGTTGTTCTGGAGAGGACATTCCATTTAACACACACAAATTTATGCATGCTATTTGATGTTGTTCTGGAGAGGACATTCCATTTAACACACACAAATTTATGCATGCTATTTGATGTTGTTCTGGAGAGGACATTCCATTTAACACACACAAATTTATGCATGCTATTTGATGTTGTTCTGGAGAGGACATTCCATTTAACACACACAAATTTATGCATGCTATTTGATGTTGTTCTGGAGAGGACATTCCATTTAACACACACAAATTTATGCATGCTATTTGATGTTGTTCTGGAGAGGACATTCCATTTAACACACACAAATTTATGCATGCTATTTGATGTTGTTCTGGAGAGGACATTCCATTTAACACACACAAATTTATGCATGCTATTTGATGTTGTTCTGGAGAGGACATTCCATTTGATGTTGTTCTGGAGAGGACATTCCATTTAACACACACAAATTCGTAAGAGTAGTTAGAACCATGTTTAAACATATAACACATTCGAACACATCTGAAAGCTGATTCTTGTAGTGGAATAATATATTAATGTGTACTATCCATTGGTATATTAATGTTTGCCATTGTGATGTTGATGTTCTGGATAGGACCTTTTTAACAGAAAATGACACGCACTAGATGAAGGCCACATACATGGGCGGCCGCAAGGGGCAGTGGGGGGCACTTGCCCCCTGAATCGTGAATTTTTTTGGACGTATAATCGTGAATTAAAAGTATATATTTACTCTTTATAGTATATATATATATATATATATATATATATATATATATATATATATATATATATATATATATATATATATATATATATATATATATATATATATATATATATATATAAAGATTGTTTTCATCTGTGTGGCTACAAGAAATTCCCAGTTGAAGGCCAAATATAAAAACTAAACACATTAAATAAAATTATTTGCTAAGCTTAATTTCATAACGCCTAGTATCAAATGGACCTGTCAGAGAAGAGCACCGCCGCTCACGACATCCATGCATAATTCTGCAAAACAAATTACTGATCGTAATTATTGCTGCGAGAAGATTGGAGCAGCTGCATCAACTACAAAGGTATTTTTCAATAAAGCAGATTAGTATACGGCATTACAGCTGCAGCTGCAATTTGAGAGCACTTAAGAAGATATTATAATACCAGTTATGTATCATATTGCAACTGGCAGCTGTGAACCCGAGTACATGATACAAATGAATGGCCCAAATTAACTACTGATCACGATCTTCAAACTGTTCCTACGACATAAATAGTCTGGGGACATCTTAATGTCGCAATCAGTCCCCCCCCATAATTCACGCCATCTTGTCCGGTTAGTCGCCAACTCTCTGAGCCTTACAAAGTATCTGCCTAATCGTAACTTGACGCCTTCTTTTTGAGGCCTGAGCGCAACACGTCAAATAGGTTGGTGGTGTGCCTACCAACTCGGCCGCTGTATCGATTTGACCCAGCAACCGCAAACTGCATGGAAAGTTGTGCGGGGGTATCCTCGACACAGCAACACATGGCCGAACATGGATCTACACATCCCCCGTACTTGCTGTGACAGCGGTCCTGTGCCACAGCGGACCTGTGCCACAGCGGTCCTGTGCCACAGCGGTCATGTGCCACAGCGGTCCTGTGCCACAGCGGTCCTGTGCCACAGTGGTCCTGTGCCACAGCGGTCCTGTGCCACAGCGGTCCTGTGCCACAGCAGTCCTGTGCCATAGCGGTCTTGTGCCACAGCATACGTACAGATCTTCGTTGGATATAATCCATTTAGGCCAGCGCATGCTCAATAACGATCACAGATGGCTTCTGTGGAGGCATCTAGCTTGTGGAGTGGAGTGGTTGTTACTGCCCAGCTGCTGCAGTTGTACAGCATAACTGGGACGACCATCGCTGTGTAGACTAGCACGATCTTATGAACACTCCCAATCTCTCTTAACACTGTCCCTCCATCAATGTTTCGGTCTTCCGCTTCTGCCGCCCTCTTCTGTTTTCCATGCTCTCTTTGTCAATCTTTCTTTCTCTGTATGTGTCCAGCCTATCGCAGTCTGCTCCCTACTAACTTCATGTTTAAATGTTTCTTCATTCCGATCTCTTCTCTCAATTCCCCCATCTTCCTTCTGTCTTCTTGTTTCACTTTACATATTCTCCGAACCCAGTTGTTCTCTGCTACCTGTAGCTTCTCTTCGTGTCTCTTGGTGTTCCCAACCCATATGTCCAAACTGTCCTTCTAGCTCTTTCGTCAACTGTCCCAGATAATACTTCCCCCTCCTTGTTGCCGCTCCTGCTTGCAACCTCCTCTCTACCTCCTTCCTATTTCCTCCATCCTCACACACTGTTTCGTCCAAGTACACCATCGATTGTGCATTCCAGATATTTGGAACAGTTCAAATGGAAGTAAGACGCAAACATTCTATTCTCAATATTCTGGATAGCGCTGTTGGCAATTCCTAGACGTCGCAATAACCATCCAACTGTCGCAATTGAGCGTCCTCAATAGTTTAGGACATCAGCTTTTGAATTGAAGTCAAGTATAATGATGATTTTAAAGGATATTGTATAGGTTTGTTGAATTTTATTTAATAGTTGAGCCTAAAGTAAAATTGGAGGATCGTGCATGTTTCAAAACTATTTGAGATAAACCTCGGAGAAAAATGTGCGTACGTATGTGTTCGTATGTGTACGTATGTGTTCGTATGTGTACGTATGTGTTCGGCAATCGTTAGGATCGATGATGTATTCAACTTAGTGACCTTGATGACATAGTAACACTAATTCAGCGTCAACGAAAATTAATTCCATGTCTGATGATTCCTTATTGCAAACATGCAACAACATTTGCACATAAACACGCGCGCACACATACGATCAAAAGCCTAACGTTCACATAGATTCTTTCATGGTATCCCCACCCTGGGGGAATCGGGGTATTTTGCTTTTTTAATGTACGAACCCTCAGCATGGGCCCCCGGGCACGCCTACAGAATGTTAGACCCGTACTCGTGAACCACACGGGGATATGAGGGACCATAAACACACAGTCACAAACTACAGATTAGCCCAGTTGCCCGGCGTTGCGCGGGAGAAAAGGCAAGAGCCTATGTTATGACTCTGCACTACCCAGTCAGGTTTTGGCACTTGCGATGCCAATGGCAATGACAATGACAATGGCAATGAAATCTTCGCGCCACAAATAAAATAACGTACACTTGTCGGTTTCACGAAGAGTTCGGCTGACGTTTGACTTAGATCACGTAACAATGGTTGAAACACGCATAACGCTGCTAACAATTGCACGTAACCATTGTTCCGAGTTACGTAATTTACGTCAAACGTCCACATTGGTTCCTTCGACGTAATTTTTCTGCCTCACCGCCGGGGAATTTCAAATATTGCTTAATGTAATAATCATCACCATGGGCCTCCGGGCACGTCTACAAATTAGATTCATCAATTGTCAGATCCAGAGTCTAACCATGCTAATGATGAGCGTCACCTCTTCGCCTTAGCAACTATTTTTACGTATCTATATTAGATTGGGGCTGCATACATCTACCATCTCAAACATCCCCATATACTGTTCTCGTTGAAACAACTTTGCCCTTTGTTGTTGCCCTTTGTTTTCTTTGAGCCATACATGCAACGTAACCTACGACGGAATGTCCGACAGAGGCGGCTATATTTGTTGATTTGACGGACCTGGTTTCTAGGCAAACACTTACTGGATCTGCCAATTTACGAATCCAGAGTTTGACGTCACGATCCTAATTATGAGCGCCACCTTCGTCAAGCTTCGCCTTAGCAACCATGTTTACATATATACATTACATTACGATGGCGGCATACAATTGCCAGATTAACCTCTGCCCTTTAGTTTTACCGCAAAAGCAAATGTTTGGGTCAGAAGGCAAATACGACGTAATGTCCGATAGCGACGTCCATGTTTGTTAGCTTGATGGAGCTGCTTGCTAAGCAAAACGTTACGCAATGGATCTGACAATTTGTAGTACATACAAAAGGATAAATGACAAATGGCAATCAATTTAATCATTAAATTTTAATATGCGAACACAGGATTGTTGCTCAATAATGGCATAGCCAATAGAATAAAAATATTGAGAAACGCAGCCCAAAAAACAGCCATATTATTTGCAATGAAATGATGACGTCTGATACAGTGCCGGTATCTACCTAGACAGAGCACTCGTAACACGTTGCTCCATCACCAGAGCTGTTTTGACAGCAGCTAATTCAACGAACATCCAGCACACAGTTAGTGCCGTGCGTGATAAAGTTTGAGAGTCCAATACAAGTAACATATGTACTCCATGTGAGGGATATTTTTCTTCACCTAGTATAAGCACCAGATAGAAGAGACATACGGCGTTTAGTGTCTCATACGAAAGATACAGCCAAAGTGGGGTGAAAGGCATTGTCCAAGCTTCTTTGAAACAGAAGCAGATGTTGCAATTATGCTACAGCATATATAATTATGCTTTATTTATGCTCTCCGTCAAATGCTAAGTGACGCACTGTCTTGGCGGAAATGCTTTGCTAATGACGGTTAACACGCACTTTTCATTGGTTTTAAAACATGCGTACGTGCGTACGTGCGTGCGTGCGTGTGTGTGTGAATGACCATTTCGCGAAAAATCTAACCTCTCTAGTATCGACTACGACATGGTAGCTCGTTTGTACAAATGTGTTATTTAGTGTCGTAGAAATCATCTTATAAACTAATACATTATTCCTGTCATATCTGAACATCAACGAACCCGATTCACGATGGGCTAAATCAGTTGAGGAGAGAGTTTTTAACCTACCCGACTGCATCGTGAAGATGACGAACGTACAACTGAGGATCCATATGGCATCCTCGGCATTGAATAGCTCCAGCTGAAGTTTTGAGTCGAAAGTCGAAATACCACCGATCGCCTGCCCCGTGAGATTCGTATCGATAGACGCTACGGTGGTCTCCATCGAGCGTGATGTCCTACCGCCCACTGCCGAGGCGCTCAGGTAAATAAGCCAAGTGTCATGTAAGCAAGTGTCATGCAGTAGTAGCAGCAGCAGCAGCAGCAGCAGCAGCAGCATCAGCAGCAGCAGCAGCAGCAGCAGCAGCAGCAGCAGCAGCAGCAGCAGCAGTGAGACTACCTTGAATCCTCTGGACGTGACGGCCGCACCGGCAATGACGTCTATATACAACCTGGGTCGCGCAGTGTGTAATTCGTTCGACAAAGTCGTTCCGAGCACTGTCAACGAAGACTTATGTCGGCAGTTATTGATTGCCAATCATGTGAGGTGTAGCACTGCGACATTAGTGGGATAAGTGTAGTTCAAAAGACGTAGTTCAACGGCAATACTGTTGCGACAGTTTTCATTGCATACACATATTTTACTAATATTACCTGACGGGAATTAAGCTAACAACTTGTGATATGAATCTAGCAGAGGGCTGCTATAATGCTTCGTTATCATTCCCGTAATGTCAGACACAGTCTTGCAAGAAACGGAGATAACAGCTTCGAACATCAAAATGGGGGTATACAGATATACACAGATATGTGTTGATGCGATCGAGATCGGCCATCTCTGCGCCAACGACGCAGCTGAGCACTTAGAGACGCAACCTGCTGTATTTCTATTCCAAAAGTACTTCCATAAATATCGATGCGTTTCGTTCACTTTGAGCCAACTGCTTCGTCTATGCCACTTGCTAGTTGAACGAATAATAATTATTTTCCCAAGGGGAATGTCAGCTAAATCTTTCGTGAAAGTGTAATCATGGTACTACACAGGATCGATGTAAGACACAGGATCGATGGAAGCTTGTGCAATGATGATGAGTGTCTAGAATATCAATCGACTGTATAAGAAACCTGCTCGTGTCATTACACCCTACATAAAGATCACACACTCCTTATTAAATCATCATTGGATTCTAACCTCTCGTTATCGGGATACCGGAAGTTGGGTGGCATATGGGTACTGTCCCACGTAACTGGACCATTCACGCAGCAATCAGAGAACGAAGACTTGTTCTTCTTGCACAATTAATCCTTCAGTCACAGACACGTGCATATGTATCCAGACAGGTCAAACAAATACACAATGTGACGAATGCTTGCCAGCAGACTGATGAAAGAGTAAATAACATAATCCATTTGCCTGAAAACTGCGGAACAAACGCCCTTTGCTCAAGTCACTTAGTCTGACGCTGTTCCATTTAAGTTGGCATAACTGTCTAAGCTCAAATTCTACAACACAGCTGACGGAGCATTAATTTATAAATGAAATTTGTGTGTGCTGTATTTGTTTCAATCATACTGTTACACATGACATATTATAATGTGTGATTAAATATAGTTTATGCTAGAGTAAGTAAGTAAGTAAGTAAGTAATTTATTAGATCTAAACTGTACACGCATTAAATAATAATATATCAGTATATAGTATATAATTGTATGTAATAAAATATTACTGTATACAGAGAGGATCATGGAGACTCCCACAAAGACTTATTAAAAGTCACTACCGTAGGAGCCACCCGTCATATTCTTTTATTTTAGTTTCTGAGGAAAGAAGAGAATATAGATATAAAGTTATCAACATTAAAATGTAGTAAAGTAAAGTCCACCGTCAATGAAAACCTGGATTGTTGTTTTATTGTGCTGATGTGGTGTATGTCATAGCATGTAGTGAGGTGAGAAAGTGAAATGTATTTATAGTGTTTGTTTGTACAGGTATAACAGTTGATGATTGTGCATGTGTTTTTATAATTCTGAATGATATGATACTTTGCATAATTTATGAAACCCTGTAAACTGTGTGTATAAAGTTTGTCTTTCACTGCTGTGGTGTGCAACTAACACCAATGAATATAAGGAGCATCGCATGAATGGTTCGATTTGGCCAAGTCCCAACATGGTCCATATATACAACGAGAGTGCATTGTGGTTATTATTGACATGCTGCAACACGTAGTGTGTGAATCATGCGGTACAACACATTGTCAAGAACGTGTCACAACTGTGAGATTTTAAGCATATAATTGCTCTCCCCTGTGCTCCTCCAAAACCGTGCACCGTATTCAAGTCGGTCGCTGAAGCGGTGCCGTGCTCGCAAACTCCCGTCGGTCTCTTGTGTGCAACACGGTTCGGCGTAGACGAAGAGCCTCGACGATCAACTTGAAGCTCTACATGACGCACTGGTGACCACCGAGGAAAAACGTTCGCCTGCCAGCAATGTGTAAGCTCGTGCCGATTTACATGCATAACGTTTTCATTTAATATCTATCATTATTACCATGGTCATCTTCGTGCTGGCCGACCAGCTCATCAGTGCCTTGCGGACAATAGGTGTCTAGCGGACCTGGACGGTCACGTTGCAAATACAGTAACACATTCGATGTTCATCGGGTGCCTTCAATTTACCTTACGCCATCGCATGGTCCCGTAGGTAGACATGGAGACCGGAATCCTTCTGATTGCAAGCATCACTGTAGTTAGAACCACTTGGAACATTGAATTGACACAGTCTATCAAATCGCAAATTTAATGTCACTTTGATAAGATCAAGATAAGATAAACGCTATTTTATTAGCAACTGAACTGAGTTGGATTCATATTTTACAGTCAGTAAAATACTGCATATAAAAATCATATAATAGTATGATATAGTATTTACCTTTAATCTTGTTAAAATATCGTTTACACGGACATTCCCGCCTTTCTTTCAAAGCTTGTATAGACCTAGATAATTGAGAGTATATGTATATCACTGGTCGATCACTCAATAGCCACAGACAAATAAACTATTATCGCAGTGTTACAGCGACACAGCACCGTCTGAACTGTGTTATTGCCCTGTCCGTCCAGCAAGAAAACGTTGCAGACATGCATAGGAACGATTGCGTCAATTAATGCATTGTTCGTGTTGTAACAAAATGGATGAATGCTTTTGCATACTTTCGTGTAGATTGAGAAGCACCTCAAAGGGCACGTCTAGGCCATCGAACATCAAAACGCCGACTTGCTGCTTGATCAAAGGTACATAGATGAGTGTTGTACACCTGTGCATCATAATAATGATAATACTAATAATAAAAACGTCCTACGTTGCGCAGTTTTCCGTCTAGACAATGCGTTCACGGCGCCTGGCTAATTCTAATTCATTAATCCTTTGGTGCAGTGCGTGTTAGAGCCACAACAGGTTACACATATACCCTCTTTTGCTTCCCTTGACATAGACACCAGGCAGAAGGAACCTGCCGATTTTAATCTATCATCCGGAAGACACAAGCCAAGTAGGTGTAAACGAAACCGCCCAAGTTTCAAAACGGAAGCAGGTCCTCTCGATTGACACGCCGGTGTTACGTAACCCATAACATAACATCGTCGGCAAGACTCGCTGTTTAATTTTTTGCTAAAGGAAGGCAGCGTGTTCAGAGAGAACATCGTGTGGTTGATATGTAAATAACAGTTACTACTGCCCTCGTACCAGTCATATAAATCACCCCTCATTAGTTTCCAATCGCCATTTCGTTCAAATTACTAGGTGCCGCTGCGTGAATTGACTGATTGTGTACATTTGAACTCGAAATTGTCGCTAATGTAACACGATAACGTCAGTGTGTTCAATGGCTAGTCACATAAAAGCAAATAATGTATGCGTTCCGTGCAGTTATTTCCTGACATCAAATAGCTGTAGTCATAGATGCGTCTGGTTTGCATAGTAATATATGGTTGCGTGCAGCGTTTTTATTAACTAACGTTCGTTCAGCGTGTTCGTTGATGTACGCTCGAATGATTAGTGACACGGACAGTCACTGCGAGTCGTCCAGTTGTCAGGTGTACAAAATATGAAAAGTCATGGTTTTCGGCCTATGCACTTGTAAGAGTTGCTAATCACACGCAACTACAATCAAGATAATCAGGCCAGTGGTCTACTAGGAAAACCTTGTTGAACGTACATCATCTTAATTTAATTAATTTCTTAATTGCTAAATAACCGTGCGTGTTCTGGCAATATTCACTCACCAAGTTAAATATTCCTGTAAACACCTAGTCCTATTCTTGTCAATAGGATATGGCCATGCTGTTTGCTGTTTGCGTCTTTACTAAATGTTTCCTGTTCTGAATTTGCAGTACGCTTGTAAACTCTTTTAAGCGTATTGCCACAAATCATGCCTCCAGTTTCGCGATTGTTGGAGAAATGGTGGGGGAGGCATATCTTACAATGGGTCATCTCAAACTTCTGCAACTCCGGATACGAGAACACCTACTTAACTCTTCCTGTTTGTCGCCACAAGCTAGTCCAGACATTTAGCGTTCATTGAGTTACTGAGACGGGGATTTGGTGACCGGTTCACTTATCTCAATAGTTGCAGCGGCGGATTTAGACAAAGTTCCAGTCAAAGTCGACGGAAGTTTAACAAGATTTAACAAGATTTGCCATCCAAGCCAAAGGCCCAGATGGCAAGTGGACAAGGAAGCCATTGGCTTATCGAGAGTCCAACAATGTTCATCTACTTATAACCCGCCCTCCTGAGATATGTGTCAACCTTGTTTTTAAACATATTCACGCTGCTAGCAGTTACACAATCTGTAGACAATTTGTTCCATTCATTTATTGTCCTCTGTGAGAACGAGTGCTTCCTGATGTCCAATCTACATTGATCCTTTACTAATTTTACCTCATGTCCTCTAGTTCTGCTATCCTTCTTGAGTGAGAAAAACATATTTCTATCAATATTTTTATATCCATTCAATATCTTAAAAACTTCATTCTGATCTCCTCTTAACCTCCTTGTCTCTAGAGTTGTTAAACCACATTCTTTCAGGCGTTCTTCATAACTAAGGTCTCTCAGTTCTGGAATCATTTTAGTTGCTCTCCTTTGTATGCGTTCAAGCGTATCTATATCCTTTTTACGATATGGTCTCCATGCTTGTATACAGTATTCTAAATGAGGTCTAACTATTGCTTTATAAAGAGGTATAATTAACTTTTTTCCCTTGTATGTTATGTTTCTTCTAATCAATCCAAGAATTTGATTACCCTTTGAAGCTGCAATACCACACTGCTCTGAAACTTTCATATCAGCGCTTATTGTAACTCCTAAGTCCTTTTCTTTTACAGTAGTACCCAGAACAGTATCTCCCATTTTATAGTTTACATTCAAGTTCCCATGTCCTGTATGTAGGCATTTACATTTCCCAAAATTGAACAACATCTGCCATTTCTCAGACCATTTCACTAATCTGTCTAGATCGTTTTGTAAATGTTGTTTATCACCATCAGTATTAACCTTTCTAAACAGTTTTGTGTCATCCGCAAATTTCAGTATGTTACTTGTTATACTGTCGTCCAAGTCATTGATATAAATTAAGAATAATATAGGTCCTAATACTGATCCTTGAGGTACCCCACTCAAAACCGATTTCCAATTTGAAACTTCTCCATCTACTACAACTCGTTGTCTTCTGTCAATCAGCCATTGTTCTATCCAGTCGGTTATGCATCCCCGATACCATGGGCTTTTAATTTAAGTAGTAATCTTTGATGTGGCACTTTGTCAAAAGCTTTCTGAAAATCTAAGTAGATAATATCTACTGGCGATCCCACGTCTATCCACTTAGTGATTTCTTCCAAAAAACATAACATATTTGTTAAGCATGACCTCGCTTTAAGGAATCCATGTTGAGATGAATTTAATAATTTATGCTTAACGAGGAAGTCCACCATATGGTCTTTAATTAACCTTTCTAATAATTTACAAATCACTGACGTTAAACTGACTGGTCTGTAATTCTCTGACTTATTTCTCGAACCCTTTTTAAATAATGGTATGATGTTTGCTTCTTTCCATTCAAACGGAACAACTCCCTCTTTTAATGACAAGTTGAATACTCTTGCAAGTGGTATACTGATTTGTTCTACTGTTTCCATTAGTAATTTTGGAGGAATCCCATCCACTCCCGGTGATTTGTTATCCTTCATTGCCTTTATTTTCTTAGCTACCAATTCTGGAGTTACAACTAACGGACCTAAATAGTAAGATTTAGCCCCCTGAAATTTAGCATCAGCAACTGGTAATGAACTAATATCTTCTTTGGTAAACACTGAACTGAAGTAACCATTTAGGTCTTCCGCCATTAAAAACCCCTGTGATATTATATTTCCAGCACTGTCTTCTAGAGGTCCAACCTTGTCTTGTACGTTTTGTTTACTCCTGACATATGCATAAAAACTCTTGCTGTAATTTTTTATGTTACATGCTAGTTTTTGCTCATAGCTTCTTTTAGATTGTCTGATTTCAGTTGTAGCTGCATTAAGTGCCTCTTTGTATTTTGAATAGTCTTCGTCCTTTCTGGTACGCCTATAAACCCTCCACATAGTTTGTTTTAGCATTATTTTTCTAATAGCCTCTTTTGACAAGTGTTTCTTTCTACACCGTTTTCCTTGTTTTTGGAAGGGAACAAATTTATCGATGATACTCTCAATTTCATATTTTAGAATATTCCAACATTCAATTGCGGTCTTATTCATCAGCATGTTATTCCAATCTAGCTTTGCTAAGTATTTTCTCATATCTTTGTAGTTACCTTTGTGGAAGTTTCTCTTGTACGTTTTCTTATTTTTACTTTCTGATTTTACATTGATGTCAAAATGTATTTGATTATGGTCACTATTACCCAATGGTTCAAATATTTTTACATTGTCCACTAATTCTTTTTGTGATGACAAAACTATATCTAATACATTATCTCCCCTGGTTGGTTCTAGTACGTGCTGAGTAAGAAAGCTATCCTGGATTAAAAATAGAAATTGTTGGTCCTCAATCCCTGTGCTCTCTAGAGAATTCCATTGTATGTGTCCATGGTTAAAATCTCCCATTATGATACATTCCCCTTTACTAACTTCCTTTATAGCGTTTTTTATTTTTGTGTTGTCCTCTTCGTTTATGTTTGGACTTCGGTAAACTAATCCAATAGTTAATTTTTAATTTCCTGAAACAATTTTGCACCAAACAGCTTCATCACAATCTGCTTCCCTTTCTAGTTTTATTTCATAACCCTGAATAGATTCTTTAACATATAAAATAACTCCCCCGCCCCTTCTTCCTATTCGATCTTACCTAAACATTACATATCCTGTCAGTCCTAATTCAGCATCTGTTATATTTGTGTTGGCCCATGATTCAGTTATACCAATTATGTGAGGGTCAATATCTTCTACCATAATGTTTAATTCGTTTTTCTTATTTACTATGCTCCTTGCATTTAAACATACGCATCTATAATCTTTTTCAGAGATGTTTTTCGGATGATTTGATATTGGTTTATCTGTGCTAGTGGGCTCTTGTTCTGCTTGAGACACCTCTAGGTAACCCCCCTGCACTTCTAGTTTAAAGAATGTTTACTTCCAAAAATATTTGTCATTGTACCCAAGTCACTATCTACTGCTGCTGAAAGTTTGTCCGCGAATACTGCCGCCCCCTTTCCACTTAAATGAAGCCCATCCTTCATGTACATATCAGCCCTCCCAACAAAACTTCCCCATAAATACACAAATCCAACTTCCTCTTCCCTACATAGCTTCTGGACTAACATGTTAATTGCCATCCACCGACAATTTCGATATTTGTGACCCCTCCTGCCCATTACAGGTAAAATCCCTGACAGTATTACCTGCTCAACCCGCGTCTGTTTTAGTGTTCTGACCAACTGCCTATATTTCCTAACTATGGCAGTTGTACCCTCCCTCTATACGTTATTTGTCCCTACGTGTACTAAAACAGATCCACCCTTACCCGAGCCTACGATGTTTTTTACCCTCTCAGTTACCGCCTCTATTTTGGCTCCAGGCAAGCAGACCACCACATCATCTCCCTTGTTTAAGACTCTGTCGGTCTTCCTAACTATCGAATCCCCCACAAACACCCTTGCTCTCTTCCTCACCCCCTCTATCACTGCTGCAGAATAACTCTTCCGTTCGATCCCCTCCTTCACATTCTGTCCTGACCCCTTCCCTCCTGTCTCCCCCACTTCCCACTCCTTTGCCCTTGTCTCTCCCACTCCCCTCTCCTTCACTCCGGTTGTTTTCCCTCCCGTCTCTCCCACTCCCCTCTCCTTCACTCCGGTTGTTTTCCCTCCCGTCTCCCCCACTCCCTTCCCCTTCCCTCCTGTCTCCCCTACTCCCCTCTCCTTCACTCCGGTTGTCTTCCCTCCCGTTCCTTTCCTTCCCGTCTCCTTACGTCCTGTCTCCCTACAACCTGTCACCTTCCCTCCTCTCAGCTTCCTCCCAGGCTGCGGTGAGCTCTCCCTAGCATCTCTTGAGTCTTTCCCCACTTTATCATCTACTGTTCCCCCTCGGGAACTACTGGCACAACCCCCCTGTTCCCTTCCCACCATTGCCACAACGAGCAGCCTCAGCTCTTCCAACTCCACCTCTAGTTCCTTCATCTTCGTACATCCCCTACACTCAAAACTAAAACTATCTACCTGGACCTCAGCCCAGGACTTCTCGCACCCAGACTTGACGAAGTCCACCCAGTTACTGCAACTGCCACAAATTAAGTGCCTTGTGGCCTTTAACTGCTGTTTGCACGGCGCCATCATACAATTTAGTTTTAATTAGTTTGCTACGTTAGCCTTGAATAAGGCTGTTTTTGTGATCAAAAGAACACTTTAGGCTAATATACTTGCTAACTGTGTCTTCTATTAACCTCGCATGAGAAAAAAAAACCTGCCACCTAGCGAATACGGAGAACACTGTGTAACAAAACAACGAAGTCAGTGTGTACTAATTTACGCTAAAATCCTGCTGTTAATTCCTTTTTACCGAAAACGTTTACTACCACTATGTCAGATATTACCTTATTTATGTAATTTAAGTAAATAAATCACTTTATCTTATATATATATTAGCCAATGTAAACGATAGCTCGATGCACGGGTTGAATTCACGACCTGTAAACAAACTCCCTTTTATCACTCGTTGAGTTTGAATCCGGGAATAAATACTACCTCTGTTAACAAAAACGGTTTCTTAATATATGTCTACAAGAAGTTGGTGAACAATATATGTGTAATACTAATAGTTATTCTAACCAATATTCCAATGTTACTGACTATTCACTATGCTATCTCAATTTTCGAATTGTAAACAACCCTATTAACGCTCGCTGAATTCCCTGACAGAATCCGAAACTAACTTACTCTAAAATACTCCCTCTGACTAATAATTAACAAAACCTGTTTCCTAATATATGTCTACAGTACGTTTGTGTATAATATATATATACAATAGTAATACTTATTCTATTTGATATACCGCGTTTTTCTGTAAATGATCTACACCAAATTCAAGTCGCTGCACCAAGTCTAAGTAGCCGGAAGTTGTACTAATGGAACGCTGTTCTTGAAGACAGACTTCTAGACACGCTAGACGCGCACTCAGCTAGCAGGTGGCCACCCGGAAGGCACACTGAGGCATACAAGGACAAGTCCTGACATGTAATAATAACATTATGTCATATTCATAGACACGCTGTTAGAATTAATATTTTATCAGACACACTATACTATCTACAGAATATGGGCGTCTTCACATTAAGGGTACAGTTTAGTCCCACGCAGCCTCAAAAATAAAAGTGTTCCAATTATTGTTTTGGGTTCATGTTATCTCCCACTGCTATTACATTAACATTGTAATTTTAGGTGCATGACATTACATATACTTCTAAGAAAACTGGCTTCAAAGTAAAATTTGCAATCTGGAAAGGACATTTCTTTGACGCACAATATACTATTATGATATGAGATTTATGTTAAATATTCTAATACAAATTGCAGTACTGAACAAAACAACACAGTACACTAAGAAAAAATATATTGCGCCGACATTCTCGAGAACCAGAACTGAGCAGCGCGTTAGAAATAAAGGATTAGATAATCTCAAATCGGTTTATGATCGAAGTTGTATGTGGGTGAACTGATTGAATGATAAGCTAAAGAGGATAAACGTGGACAAAATGGTGGGTCTTCAGATGATATCGGAATATCATTATATTTCCTGTAGACGTAGCGATAACAATGATGGAATTCAACCTGTATGAGCGGCCATAGTTTCGACATTTGTTTTAACTCTGGGAATAAACGTATACACTAACTAGATGATCGAAGCTGCCAACGTTTTCTTGCAGGAGTTAGCAGCGAATATACACACACTGGTTGCTTATATGAACAGTTGTTTGACCCAAGAGAGTCATATTTCCTGGTTTACACTAAATATTCTAACACACGGGTTGAAAACCAAATTAAAGGTATATAAATGTTTTAATTAACCTCATTTTTTTAAATGTTAACTAAATGCATTGATACAACAGGTGCAATATATAGTTAAGTTGTCTTGACATTTCATCAGAGCTTCAAATGGATTCAAAACGTCGATCATAATTGTAAGATATCATATGTAACAGTAACAGTAATGTCCAAATATTCTGGAGAGGACATTTGTTTAAATCGTCGACCCCTGGTATAACGACATGCCTAACGCGAAATTACAGTATACATGTAAGAATTTAATACCAGGCCGACAATGGACCACATACTTTTTGACAAAGATTGGCCTCAATGAAGCAGGTTGTATTGGATTAATTTCGAATTCAAATAAAGATTAAAATCGTGATACCTATCATATTATGTTCACTTGGACCAGGACAATTAGTAAACGTCCTCGATTATTTGATGACAAATTGCTGTTTTTCCATGAGTTGTGAAATTGACTAGATAAAGAAAAGGTGTTTTCACCTGTGCGGTTTAAAATATCCCAGCCGAAGGCCAAATATCAACATTGAACACATTTTTTTAAATTTAATTCGTTAAGCCAAATTTCATAACGCTTATTATCAAATGGATTTGTCAGAGAAGAGAAATACGCCGCTCACGACACAAACTCAATTCTGCAAACAAAAAAATTATTAGTGATCGTTATTATCGCTGCACCTGCAAACCAGCAGAGAGGGATGGAGCGGCTGCATCCACAACAAACCAGCAGAGAGGGGTGGAGAGGCTGCATCCACAACAAACCTGCAGAGAGTGATGGAGAGGCTGCATCCACAACAAACCAGCAGAGAGGGATGGAGAGGCTGCATCCACAACATACCAGCAGAGAGTGATGGAGAGGCTGCATCCACAACAAACCAGCAGAGAGGGATGGAGAGGCTGCATCCACAACAAACCAGCAGAGAGTGATGGAGCGGCTGCATCCACAACAAACCAGCAGAGAGTGATGGAGAGGCTGCATCCACAACAAACCAGCAGAGAGTGATGGAGAGGCTGCATCCACAACAAACCAGCAGAGAGGGATGGAGAGGCTGCATCCACAACAAACCAGCAGAGAGGGATGGAGCGGCTGCATCCACAACAAACCAGCAGAGAGGGATGGAGAGGCTGCATCCACAACAAACCAGCAGAGAGGGATGGAGAGGCTGCATCCACAACAAACCAGCAGAGAGAGATGGAGCGGCAGCATCCACAACAAACCAGCAGAGAGGGATGGAGCGGCTGCATCCACAACAAACCAGCAGAGAGGGATGGAGCGGCTGCATTTACAACAAACCAGCAGAGAGGAAAGGAGCGGCTGCATTTACAACAAACCAGCAGAGAGGGATGGAGCGGCTGCATTTACAACAAACCAGCAGAGAGGAATGGAGCGGCTGCATTTACAACAATCCAGCAGAGAGGAATGGAGCGGCAGCATCCACAACAATCCAGCAGAGAGGAATGGAGCGGCAGCATCCACAACAATCCAGCAGAGAGGAATGGAGCGGCAGCATCCACAACAATCCAGCAGAGAGGAATGGAGCGGGAGCATCCACAACAATCCAGCAGAGAGGGATGGAGCGGCTGCATCCACAACAATCCAGCAGAGAGAAATGGAGCGGCAGCATCCACAACAATCCAGCAGAGAGGAATGGAGCGGCAGCATCCACAACAATCCAGCAGAGAGGAATGGAGCGGCAGCATCCACAACAATCCAGCAGAGAGGAATGGAGCGGCAGCATCCACAACAATCCAGCAGAGAGGAATGGAGCGGCAGCATCCACAACAAACCAGCAGAGAGGGATGGAGCGGCTGCATTTACAACAAACCAGCAGAGAGGAATGGAGTGGCTGCATTTACAATAAACCAGCAGAGAGGAATGGAGCGGCAGCATCCACAACAAACCAGCAGAGAGGGATGGAGCGGCTGCATTTACAACAAACCAGCAGAGAGGGATGGAGCGGCTGCATTTACAACAAACCAGCAGAGAGGAATGGAGCGGCTGCATTTACAACAATCCAGCAGAGAGGAATGGAGCGGCAGCATCCACAACAATCCAGCAGAGAGGAATGGAGCGGCAGCATCCACAACAATCCAGCAGAGAGGAATGGAGCGGCAGCATCCACAACAATCCAGCAGAGAGGAATGGAGCGGCAGCATCCACAACAATCCAGCAGAGAGGGATGGAGCGGCTGCATCCACAACAAACCAAAAGAGAGGAATGGAGCGGTTGCATTTACAACAAACCAACAGAGAGGAATGGAGCGGCTGCATCCACAACAAACTAACAGAGAGGAATGGAGCAGCTGCATCCACAACAAACCAACAGAGAGGGATGGAGCGGCTGCATCCACAACAAACCAGCAGAGAGGAATGGAGCGGCTGCATCCACAACAAAAGTATCTTTCAATAAAGTAGATTAGTGTACGACATTACTTCTGCAGCTGCAATTTGACTGCAGTTGAGAAAGTATTACAATACCAATTGTGTATCACCCTGTAACTGAGGAGAACACGGAGTTGAATTTGGTGGATTGGATATTTGTCTAAAGCGTGGAATATTGATCGGTTAAGTATTATTATTACGTGTATATTAAACATAAACTTACAAGTGTCCTTGTTTAGTCAATAGTTGCTGTTAAAATTTAGCTATAGGAATAATTTAGGGTAGTTTATATCGTAGATCGCCGAAGACTCTGTAGCGCGAGCGATAATTAAGGTTTGTTTTAATCAGTTGATTGGGTACATAATACGAGACACAATATTGTTGTAAATAATTTAGTACATATTTAAGATTGAGAACCTGACTATTTTGTTTTAGCAACATTTACTGTTAAAAGTTAGCCGTATGTAGTAATTCAATGTAATTTAAAGAAGGTCGCTGAAATTTCTTTAGCGCGAGCGATATTACGTTTTGTTATAGTCCGCTGTTACATAGAAAGTACGTTGCAAGGCAGTAGTTGTAAATTTAATTAAGAAATAAATAAAATAGCATAAAGAGTGTATTACAACACAAAATCAGTCTTTGTGAAGACTACCTAGTATAAATTGATTATAAACGGATTATAAACAAATATAAATTGAATTTCTAACATGGCGCCGTGCAAACGCCAAGTAAAGGCGAAAATTAATTTGACATGCTCTAGCAGCGACAGCTGGGTAGACTTTGCAAAGTCCGGGTGTACAAATTCGTGGGCAGAGATTCTCATTTCGTGTGTAGGGGGTGTATGACAGTGGAATATCTGCAGGAGTTAAGGCATATGATTTTGATGATGACAGGGCAGGGTGAGAAAGAAGAGAGCAGAGGTGGGGAGAATGATGAGAGCAGAGGTGGTGAGACAGAGGAGAGCAGAAGCGGTGAGAACGAGGAGAGCAGAGGCGGTGAGAACGAGGAGAGCAGAGGTAGTGAAAACGAGGAGAACAGAGGTGGTGAGAACAAGGAGAGCAGTGGCAATGTGAGGGAGAAAGGTGGTAAGAAGAAGAAAGATGGAAAAAGGAATAATGTGCAACAAAAGGAAGATAAACGAGTGAGTGAAGACGGATTGTCAGGTGGCAGGATGGTCGAGGATAACAAGAGCAGAGAAAAGGAGAAGACTGTGGATCAGAAGAAGAAAGATGAGAGGAGGCAGAGTATGCAACAAAAGAGAGGTAAGCGGGTGAGTGGAGAGGGATTGCCAGGTGGTAAGACAGTAACGGTTGATGATAGAAGAGAAAGTGGGCATAGTGTGGGACAGGAGAGGAGCTTTGCTGATGTAGTATCACAGGGGAAGGCGAGGAAAGCCCGTGTATTTATGGGGATTACATCGTTAGGAAAGTTGATAAAATTGTAAACAAAGGAGATGACATAACAGTATGCCTACCACGGGCAAAAATAGAGGATATAGCAGAGAAGGCAAGACAAGTCATGGGTGGTGGCACGGGGTGTGCTGTTCTCGTGCATGTGGGAACGAACAATGCCGAGAAGGAGGGAACGTCAGCCATCGTTGGTAAGTACAGGAGGTTGATCAAGACACTTAAAGAGGCACGAGTTGGACAGATTGTGTTGTCGGGGATATTACCAATAATGGGACGCAGGGGTGAGGAATGTAGGAACTGTAGGAGGATGGCGATCAACACACAAGTACAGAAGGTATGTATGGAGGAGGGAGTAGGCTTCGTAGACATGTGGTTAAACTTTGTGGGAAGAGATGACTTTTTCATGAGAGATGGACTTCATCTGACAGGGAAGGGTGCTGCAGGGCACAGGTACCATAAATTATTTAAACTAGATGCACAGGGGAACTGACAGAGAAAACTCAAAGGAGTACTACTACAAATACACATCCAAATAAATGTTCACCAATAATTTCGGACAATGAACTTAAATGTGTATGCTTAAATGCCAGGAGCATAGTAAATAAAAAAGTGAGTTATATATTATGATAGCAGATATTGATCCTCATGTAATAGGCATGACAGAATCATGGGCAAATTAAGACATAGTAGATGCTGAGTTAGCACTGATAGGCTATGCAATGTTTAGGAAGGATAGACGAGAAAGAAGGGGAGGTGGAGTAATTTTATATATTAAAGAATGAAATAACACTGAAAAGTTTAGCAGATTTTGAGGAAGCAATTTGGTGTAACATACTTACCAGGAACTCAACATTAACAATAGAAGTAGTTTATCGTAGTCCTAACATAGGAAGATGTAAAATTACATAATTTCAGATGGCAGAGGTCCTGAATGAGTATTTCAGCTCAGTTTTTACCACATTCCCCTCACTCATTCTCTGTATGTAGCCTGACCATCGTAGTCTGCTCCCTACTAACTTCATGTTTAAATGTTTCTTCATTCCGATCTCTTCTCTCAATTCCCCCATCTTCCTTCTGTCTTTTCGTTTCACTTTACATATTCTCCGAACCCAGTTGTTCTCTGCTACCTGCAGCTTCTCTTCTTGTCTCTCAGTGTTCCCAACACATACGTCCAATTGGTACAACGCAGGCTTCCAACACCTCTCTACCTCCTTGCTACGTCCTCCAAATTCACACACTGTTCCGCATAAGCATAATTGTTAAACCTGGTTAAATACCGACTGTGTATTCCAGATACTTGGAACAGTGCAACTGGAAGCAAGACGCAACCATTCTCTTCTCAATATCCTTGATAGCAAGTAAAGAGCTGTTGGCAATTCCTAGACTTCGCAGTAACCATCCAACTGTCGCAATTGAGCGTTCTCAATAGTTTAAGACATCAGCGTTTGATTTGAAGTCAATACAAATATGGGCGGTGATTTTAAAGATACCGTGTAAGTTTGTTGTATCTTATTTAATAGTTGAGTCTAAAGTAAAGTTGGAGGACAGTTTTGGTGTCTGGTTCACGAATAGTTGAAATAAACCTCGTACATACGTTTTCGTCAATCGTTAGGATCGATGATGTATTCAACTGAGTGATCTTGTTGACATAGCAAACCAAACGTCCACACAGATCTTTTCGCAGTATCCCCACCCCGGGGAATAGGGGGAAGTTTGCTTTTTTTAATGTACGAACCCTCACCATGGGCCCCCGGGCACGCCTACAAAATGTTAGCCCTGTACTCGTGAACCAGACGGGGATACGAGGGACCATAAACACACAGTCACAAACTACAGATTAGCCCAGTTGCCCGGCGTTGCGCGGGAGAAAAGGCAAGAGCCTATGTTATGACTCTGCACTACCCAGTCAGGTTTTGGTACTTGCAATGCCAATGGCAATGACATCTTCGCGCTACAAAAAAAATAACGTACACTTGTCGGTTTCACGAAGAGTTCGGCTGACATTTGACTTAGATCACGTAACAATGGTTGAAACACGCATAACGCTGCTAACAATTGCACGTAACCATTGTTCCGAGTTACGTAATTTACGTCAAACGTCCACATTGGTTCCTTCGACGTAATTTTTCTGCCTCACCGCCGGGGAATTTCAAATATTGCTTAATGTAATAATCATCACCATGGGCCTCCGGGCACGTCTACAAATTAGATTCATCAATTGTCAGATCCAGAGTCTAACCATGCTAATTATGAGCGTCACCTCTTCGCCTTAGCAACTATTTTTACGTATCTATATTAGATTGGGGCTGCATACATCTACCATCTCAAACATCCCCATATACTGTTCTCGTTGAAACAACTTTGCCCTTTGTTGTTGCCCTTTGTTTTCTTTGAGCCATATATGCAACGTAACCTACGACGGAATGTCCGACAGAGGCGGCTATATTTGTTAATTTGACGGACCCGGTTTCTAGGCAAACACTCACTGGATCTGCCAATTTACGAATCCAGAGTTTGACGTCACAATCCTAAATGTGAGCGTCACCTTCGTCAAGCTTCGCCTTAGCAACCATGTTTACATATATACATTACATTACGATGGCGGCATACAATTGCCAGATTAACCTCTGCCCTTTGGTTTTACCGCAAAAGCAAATGTTTGGGTCAGAAGGCAAATACGACGTAATGTCCGATAGCGACGTCCATGTTTGTTAGCTTGATGGAGCTGCTTGCTAAGCAAAACGTTACGCAATGGATCTGACAATTTGTAGTACATACAAAAGGATAAATGACAAATGGCAATCAATTCAATCATTAAATTTTAATATGCGAACACAGGATTGTTGCTCAATAATGGCATAGCCAATAGAATAAAAATATTGAGAAACGCAGCCCAACAAACAGCCATATTATTTGCAATGAAATGATGACGTATGATACAGTGCCGGTATCTACCTAGACAGAGCACTCGTAACACGTTGCTCCATCACCAGAGCTGTTTTGACAGCAGCTAATTCAACGAACATCCAGCACACAGTTAGTGCCGTGCGTGATAAAGTTTGAGAGTCCAATACAAGTAACATATGTACTCCATGTGAGGGATATTTTTCTTCACCTAGTATAAGCACCAGATAGAAGAGACATACGGCGTTTAGTGTCTCATACGAAAGATACAGCCAAAGTGGGGTGAAAGGCATTGTCCAAGCTTCTTTGAAACAGAAGCAGATGTTGCAATTATGCTACAGCATATATAATTATGCTTTATTTATGCTCTCCGTCAAATGCTAAGTGACGCACTGTCTTGGCGGAAAGGCTTTGCTAATGACGGTTAACACGCACTTTTCATTGGTTTTAAAACATGCGTACGTGCGTACGTGCGTGTGTGTGTGAATGACCATTTCGCGAAAAATCTAACCTCTCTAGTATCGACTACGACATGGTAGCTCGTTTGTACAAATGTGTTATTTAGTGTCGTAGAAATCATCTTATAAACTAATACATTATTCCTGTCATATCTGAACATCAACGAACCCGATTCACGATGGGCTAAATCAGTTGAGGAGAGAGTTTTTAACCTACCCGACTGCATCGTGAAGATGACGAACGTACAACTGAGGATCCATATGGCATCCTCGGCATTGAATAGCTCCAGCTGAAGTTTTGAGTCGAAAGTCGAAATACCACCGATCGCCTGCCCCGTGAGATTCGTATCGATAGACGCTACGGTGGTCTCCATCGAGCGTGATGTCCGACCGCCCACTGCCGAGGCGCTCAGGTAAATAAGCCAAGTGTCATGTAAGCAAGTGTCATGCAGTAGTAGCAGCAGCAGCAGCAGCAGCAGCAGTGAGACTACCTTGAATCCTCTGGACGTGACGGCCGCACCGGCAATGACGTCTATATACAACCTGGGTCGCGCAGTGTGTAATTCGTTCGACAAAGTCGTTCCGAGCACTGTCAACGAAGACTTATGTCGGCAGTTATTGATTGCCAATCATGTGAGGTGTAGCACTGCGACATCAGTGGGATAAGTGTAGTTCAAAAGACGTAGTTCAACGGCAATACTGTTGCGACAGTTTTCATTGCATACACATATTTTACTAATATTACCTGACGGGAATTAAGCTAACTACTTGTGATATGAATCTAGCAGTGGGCTGCTATAATGCTTCGTTATCATTCCCGTAATGTCAGACACAGTCTTGCAAGAAACGGAGATAACAGCTTCGAACATCAAAATGGGGGTATACAGATATACACAGATATGTGTTGATGCGATCGAGAGCGGCCATCTCTGCGCCAACGACGCAGCTGAGCACTTAGAGACGCAACCTGCTGTATTTCTATTCCAAAAGTACTTCCATAAATATCGACGCGTTTCGTTCACTTTGAGCCAACTGCGTCGATTATTCCACATGCTAGTTGAACGAATAATAATTATTATCCCAAGGGGAATGTCAGCTAAATCTTTCGTGAAAGTGTAATAATGGTACTACACAGGATCGATGTAAGACACAGGATCGATGGAAGCTTGTGCAATGATGATGAGTGTCTAGAATATCAATCGACTGTATAAGAAACCTGCTCATGTCATTACACCGTACATAAAGATCACACACTCCTTATTAAATCATCATTGGATTCTAACCTCTCGTTATCGGGATACCGGAAGTTGGGTGGCATATGGGTACTTTCCCACGTAACTGGACCATTCACGCAGCAATCAGAGAACGAAGACTTGTTCTTCTTGCACAATTAATCCTTCAGTCACAGACGTGCATATGTATCCAGGCAGGTCAAAAATTACAGAATGTGACGAATGCTTGCCAGCAGACTGATGAAAGAGTAAATAACATAATCCATTTGCCTGAAAACTGCGGAACAAACGCCCTTTGCTCAAGTCACTTAGTCTGACGCTGTTCCATTTAAGTTGGCATAACTGTCTAAGCTCTAATTCTACAACACAGCTGACGGAGCATTAATTTATAAATGAAATTTGTGTGTGCTGTATTTGTTTCAATCATACTGTTACACATGACATATTATAATGTGTACATGTACGTGATTAAATATAGTTTATGCTAGAGTAAGTAAGTAAGTAAGTAAGTAATTTATTAGATCTAAACTGTACACGCATTAAATAATAATATATCAGTATATAGTATATAATTGTATGTAATAAAATATTACTGTATACAGAGATGATCATGGAGACTCCCACAAAGACTTATTAAAAGTCACTACCGTAGGAGCCACCCGTCATATTCTTTTATTTTAGTTTCTGAGGAAAGAAGAGAATATAGATATAAAGTTATCAACATTAAAATGTAGTAAAGGATAGTCCACTGTCAATGAAAACCTGGATTGTTGTTTTATTGTGCTGATGTGGTGTATGTCAGCATGTAGTGAGGTGAGAAAGTGAAATGTATTTATAGTGTTTGTTTGTACAGGTATAACAGTTGATGATTGTGCATGTGTTTTTATAATTCTGAATGATATGATACTTTGCATAATTTATGAAACCCTGTAAACTGTGTGTATAAAGTTTGTCTTTCACTGCTGTGGTGTGCAACTAACACCAATGAATATAAGGAGCATCGCATGAATGGTTCGATTTGGCCAAGTCCCAACATGGTCCATATATACAACGAGAGTGCATTGTGGTTATTATTGACATGCTGCAACACGTAGTGTGTGAATCATGCGGTACAACACATTGTCAAGAACGTGTCACAACTGTGAGATTTTAAGCATATAATTGCTCTCCCCTGTGCTCCTCCAAAACCGTGCACCGTATTCAAGTCGGTCGCTGAAGCGGTGCCGTGCTCGCAAACTGCCGTCGGTCTCTTGTGTGCAACACGGCTCGGCGTAGACGAAGAACCTCGACGATCAACTTAAAGCTCTACAAGACGCACTGGTGACCACCGAGGAGAAACGTTCGCCTGCCAGCAATGTGTAAGCTCGTGCCGATTTACATGCATAACGTTTTCATTTAATATCTATCATTATTACCATGGTCATCTTCATGCTGGCCGACCAGCTCATCAGTGCCTTGCGGACAATAGGTGTCTAGCGGACCTGGACGGTCACGTTGCAAATACAGTAACACATTCGATGTTCATCGGGTGTCTTCAATTTACCTTACACCTTACATCGCATGGTCCCGATGGTAGACATGGAGACTGGAATCCTTCTGATTGCAAGCATCATTGTAGTTAGAACCACTTGGAACATTGAATTGACACAGTCTATCAAATCGCAAATTTAATGTCTCTTTGATAAGATCAAGATAAGATAAACGCTATTTTATTAGCAACTGAACTGAGTTGGATTCATATTTTACAGTCAGTAAAATACTGCATATAAAAATCATATAATAGTATGATATAGTATTTACCTTTAATCTTGTTAAAATATCGTTTACACGGACATTCCCGCCTTTCTTTCAAAGCTTGTATAGACCTAGATAATTGAGAGTATATGTATATCACTGGTCGATCACTCAATAGCCACAGACAACTAAACTATTATCGCAGTGTTACAGCGACACAGCACCGTCTGAACTGTGTTATTGCCCTGTCCGTCCAGCAAGAAAACGTTGCAGACATGCATAGGAACGATTGCGTCAATTAATGCATTGTTCGTGTTGTAACAAAATGGATGAATGCTTTTGCATACTTTCGTGTAGATTGAGAAGCACCTCAAAGGGCACGTCTAGGCCATCGAACATCAAAACGCCGACTTGCTGTTTGATCAAAGGTACATAGATGAGTGTTGTACACCTGTACATCATAATAATGATAATACTAATAATAAAGACGTCCTATGTTGGGCAGTTTTCCGTGTAGACAATGCGTTCACGGCGCCTGGCTAATTCTAATTCATTAATCCTTTGGTGCAGTGCGAGTTAGAGCCACAACAGGTTACACATATACCCTCTTTTGCTTCCCTTGGCATAGACACCAGGCAGAAGGAACCTGCCGATTTTAATCTATCATCCGGAAGACACAAGCCAAGTAGGTGTAAACGAAACCGCCCAAGTTTCAAAACGGAAGCAGGTCCTCTCGATTGACACGCCGGTGTTACGTAACCCATAACATAACATCGTCGGCAAGACTCGCTGTTTAATTTTTTGTTGTCCGCGTTTCTACAAATTCGCCGTTTTCTTATTTTTTTCCATGTTTCTACAAACTCGCAGTTTTCTCGATTTTTCCCGCGTTTCTATAAACGCGCCATTTTCTCAATTTTTTTCGCCTTTCTACAAACTCGTTGTTTTTACGAAGGTGGGTTGCGCCACCTGTAGGTCACGACTGACATGAATATACACCCAAACGAGATTCGGGTGAAATGGGTCAGCGGTGGAATGTTCGCCTGCCACGCTTCTGGTCTAATGCATTTTTTTATACTACTTTGCAGATCTGCTGCAGCAGAAAAACGGAGGCAAGCCAGAAAGTCAAGAGGCAGCGACCCCTGACAACACATGTGGCCGCCATCCCCTGTCCACACTGCCAGCGATTCTTCCGGGGGCAGATTGGCCTTTTCAGCCACCTGCGTACTCACAGATCAAGCCAACCCTCTCAACCCCCGGATGACTGAAGTGGTACTCATCGCTTTGCGATGGACGAACGAACGAACGAACGAACGAACGAACGAACGAACGAACGAACGAACGAACGAACGAACGAACGAACGAACGAACGAACGAACGAACGAACGAACGAACGAACGAACGAACGAACGAACGAACGAACGAACGAACGAACGAACGAACGAACGAACGAACGAACGAACGAACGAACGAACGAACGAACGAACGAACGAACGAACGAACGAACGAACGAACGAACGAACGAACGAACGAACGTGTTGGTGAGCTATGATAAACTGTAAAAGTTATTGTGCCAATGGCATTATGTTTATTTTAATTAACTAAAAAACCAAACATACACAGCCACAAATATGCGTCATAATGCATTTATTTTGTTGTTCGGTATATTTTCTGAATTCTATCGAATTGTGTACGCAAAAATTCTATAGAATATTCTATAAAATATTCTACAAACAATTATAGAATATTTTCTGAATTCTATAGAATTGTAAAAAAAAATCTTTTAGAATATATCCTATTAAAATTGTATGGATTTTTTGCTAAGGGTAGGCAGCGTGTTCAGAGAGAACATCGTGTGGTTGATATGTAAATAACAGTTACTACTGCCCTCGTACCAGTCATATAAATCACCCCTCATTAGTTTCCAATCGCCATTTCGTTCAAATTACTAGGTGCCGCTGCGTGAATTGACTGATTGTGTACATTTGAACTCGAAATTGTCGCTAATGTAACACGATAACGTCAGTGTGTTCAATGGCTAGTCACATAAAAGCAAATAATGTATGCGTTCTGTGCAGTTATTTCCTGACATCAAATAGCTGTAGTCATAGATGCGTCTGGTTTGCATAGTAATATATGGTTGCGTACAGCGTTTTTATTAACTAACGTTCGTTCAGCGTGTTCGTTGATGTACGCTCGAATGATTAGTGACACGGACAGTCACTGCGAGTCGTCCAGTTGTCAGGTATACAAAATATGAAAAGTCATGGTTTTCGGCCTATGCACTTGTAAGAGTTGCTAATCACACGCAACTACAATCAAGATAATCAGGCTAGTGGTCTACTAGGAAAACCTTGTTGAACGTACATCATCTTAATTTAATTAATTTCTTAATTGCTAAATAACCGTGCGTGTTCTGGCAATATTCACTCACCAAGTTAAATATTCCTGTAAACACCTAGTCCTATTCTTGTCAATAGGATATGACCATGCTGTTTGCTGTTTGCGTCTTTACTAAATGTTTCCTGTTCTGAATTTGCAGTACGCTTGTAAACTCTTTTAAGCGTATTGCCACAAATCATGCCTCCAGTTTCGCGATTGTTGGAGAAATGGTGGGGGAGGCATATCTTACAATGGGTCATCTCAATCTTCTGCAACTCCGGATACGAGAACACCTACTTAACTCTTCCTGTTTATCGCCACAAGCTAGTCCAGACATTTAGCGTTCATTGAGTTTCTGAGACGGGGATTTGGTGACCGGTTCACTTATCTCAATAGTTGCAGCGGCGGATTTAGACAAAGTTCCAGTCAAAGTCGACGGAAGTTTAACAAGATTTGCCATCCAAGCCAAAGGCCCAGATGGCAAGTGGACAAGGAAGCCATTGGCTTATCGAGAGTCCAACAATGTTCATCTACTTATAACCCGCCCTCCTGAGATATGTGTCAACCTTGTTTTTAAACATATTCACGCTGCTAGCAGTTACACAATCTGTAGACAATTTGTTCCATTCATTTATTGTCCTCTGTGAGAACGTGTGCTTCCTGATGTCCAATCTACATTGATCCTTTACTAATTTTACCTCATGTCCTCTAGTTCTGCTATCCTTCTTGAGTGAGAAAAACATACTTCTATCAATATTTTCATATCCATTCAATATCTTAAAAACTTCATTCTGATCTCCTCTTAACCTCCTTGTCTCTAGAGTTGTTAAACCACATTCTTTCAGGCGTTCTTCATAACTAAGGTCTCTCAGTTCTGGAATCATTTTAGTTGCTCTCCTTTGTATGCGTTCAAGCGTATCTATATCCTTCTTACGATATGGACTCCATGCTTGTATACAGTATTCTAAATGAGGTCTAACTATTGCTTTATAAAGAGGTATAATTAACTTTTTTCCCTTGTATGTTATGTTTCTTCTAATCAATCCAAGAATTTGATTACCCTTTGAAGCTGCAATACCACACTGCTCTGAAACTTTCATATCAGCGCTTATTGTAACTCCTAAGTCCTTTTCTTTTACAGTAGTACCCAGAACAGTATCTCCCATTTTATAGTTTACATTCAAGTTCCCATGTCCTGTATGTAGGCATTTACATTTCCCAAAATTGAACAACATCCAGTTGTTCCTGCATGCTCCCTGTATGCTTCATTACAGTGATGTGCTTGATGGACTTCCAGTCGAGCTTTATTTTGCCAAGCCACTGGAGCCCAAACAGTGCTGGTTCTTGACAACAAAAAGTGGCAGTTTTGTTGTTGTCCGTTGTACTGAACGTTGACATCTAGCATTTCAAGTGGAGAGATTTCTTCGCCAGAATAGATCTTTATTAGAAGTCCACCATATGGTCTTTAATTAACCTTTCTAATAATTTACAAATCACTGACGTTAAACTGACTGGTCTGTAATTCTCTGACTTATTTCTCGAACCCTTTTTAAATAATGGTATGATGTTTGCTTCTTTCCATTCAAACGGAACAACTCCCTCTTTTAATGACAAGTTGAATACTCTTGCAAGTGGTATACTGATTTGTTCTACTGTTTCCATTAGTAATTTTGGAGGAATCCCATCCACTCCCGGTGATTTGTTATCCTTCATTGCCTTTATTTTCTTAGCTACCAATTCTGGAGTTACAACTAACGGACCTAAATAGTAAGATTTAGCCCCCTGAAATTTAGCATCAGCAACTGGTAATGAACTAATATCTTCTTTGGTAAACACTGAACTGAAGTAACCATTTAGGTCTTCCGCCATTAAAAACCCCTGTGATATTATATTGCCAGCACTGTCTTCTAGAGGTCCAACCTTGTCTTGTAAGTTTTGTTTACTCCTGACATATGCATAAAAACTCTTGCTGTAATTTTTTATGTTACATGCTAGTTTTTGCTCATAGCTTCTTTTAGATTGTCTGATTTCAGTTGTAGCTGCATTAAGTGCCTCTTTGTATTTTGAATAGTCTTCGTCCTTTCTCCACATAGTTTGTTTTAGCATTATTTTTCTAATAGCCTCTTTTGACAAGTGTTTCTTTCTACACCGTTTTCCTTGTTTTTGGAAGGGAACAAATTTATCGACGATACTCTCAATTTCATATTTTAGAATATTCCAACATTCAATTGCGGTCTTATTCATCAGCATGTTATTCCAATCTAGCTTTGCTAAGTATTTTCTCATATCTTTGTAGTTACCTTTGTGGAAGTTTCTCTTGTACGTTTTCTTATTTTTACTTTCTGATTTTACATTGATGTCAAAATGTATTTGATTATGGTCACTATTACCCAATGGTTAAAATATTTTTACATTGTCCACTAATTCTTTTTGTGATGACAAAACTATATATAATACATTTTCTCCCCTAGTTGGTTCTAGTACGTGCTGAGTAAGAAAGCTATCCTGGATTAAAAATAGAAATTGTTGGTCCTCAATCCCTGTGCTCTCTAGAGAATTCCATTGTATGTGTCCATGGTTAAAATCTCCCATTGTGATACATTCCCCTTTACTAACTTCCTTTATAGCGTTTTTTATTTTTGTGTTGTCCTCTTCGTTTATGTTTGGACTTTGGTAAACTAATCCAATAGTTAATTTTGAATTTCCTGAAACAATTTTGCACCAAACAGCTTCATCACAATCTGCTTCCCTTTCTAGTTTTATTTCATAAGCCTGAATAGATTCTTTAACATATAAAATAACTCCCCCGCCCCTTCTTCATATTCGATCTTTCCTAAACATTACATATCCTGTCAGTCCTAATTCAGCATCTGTTATATTTGTGTTGGCCCATGATTCAGTTATACCAATTATGTGAGGGTCAATATCTTCTACTATAATGTTTAATTCGTTTTTCTTATTTACTATGCTCCTTGCATTTAAACATACGCATCTATAATCTTTTTCAGAGATGTTTTTCGGATGATTTGATATTGGTTTATCTGTGCTAGTGGGCTCTTGTTCTGCTTGAGACACATCTAGGTAACCCCTCTGCACTTCTAGTTTAAAGAATGTTTACTTCCAAAAATATTTGTCATTGTACCCAAGTCACTATCTACCGCTGCTGAAAGTTTGTCCGCGAATACTGCCGCCCCCTTTCCACTTAAATGAAGCCCATCCTTCATGTACATATCAGCCCTCCCAACAAAACTTCCCCATAAATCCACAAATCCAACTTCCTCTTCCCTACATAGCTTCTGGACTAACATTTTAATTACCATCCACCGACAATTTCGATATTTGTGACCCCTCCTGCCCATTACAGGTAAAATCCCTGACAGTATTACCTGCTCAACCCGCGTCTGTTTTAGTGTTCTGACCAACTGCCTATTTTTCCTAACTATGGCAGTTGTACCCTCCCTCTCTACGTTATTTGTCCCTACGTGTACTAAAACAGATCCACCCTTACCCGAGCATACGATGTTTTTTACCCTCTCAGTTACCGCCTCTATTTTGGCTCCAGGCAAGCAGACCACCACATCATCTCCCTTGTTTAAGACTCTGTCGGTCTTCCTAACTATCGAATCCCCCACAAACACCCTCACTCTCTTCCTCACCCCCTCTATCACTGCTGCAGAATAACTCTTCCGTTTGATCCCCTCCATCACATTCTGTCCTGACCCCTTCCCTCCTGACCCCTTCCCTCCTGTCTCCCCCACTTCCCACTCCTTTGCCCTTGTCTCTCCCACTCCCCTCTCCTTCACTCCGGTTGTTTTCCCTCCCGTCTCTCCCACTCCCCTCTCCTTCACTCCGGTTGTTTTCCCTCCCGTCTCCCCCACTCCCTTCCCCTTCCCTCCTGTCTCCCCTACTCCCCTCTCCTTCACTCCGGTTGTCTTCCCTCCCGTTCCTTTCCTTCCCGTCTCCTTACGTCCTGTCTCCCTACAACCTGTCACCTTCCCTCCTCTCAGCTTCCTCCCAGGCTGCGGTGAGCTCTCCCTAGCATCTCTTGAGTCTTTCCCCACTTTATCATCTACTGTTCCCCCACGGGAACTACTGGCACAACCCCCCTGTTCCCTTCCCACCATTGCCACAACGAGCAGCCTCAGCTCTTCCAACTCCACCTCTAGTTCCTTCATCTTCGTACATCCCCTACACTCAAAACTAAAACTATCTGCCTGGACCTCAGCCCAGGACTTCTCGCACCCAGACTTGACGAAGTCCACCCAGTTACTGCAACTGCCACAAATTAAGTGCCTTGTGGCCTTTAACTGCCGTTTGCACGGCGCCATCATACAATTTAGTTTTAATTAGTTTGCTACGTTAGCCTTGAATAAGGCTGTTTTTGTGATCAAAAGAACACTTTAGGCTAATATACTTGCTAACTGTGTCTTCTATTAACCTCGCATGAGAAAAAAAAAACCTGCCACCTAGCGAATACGGAGAACACTGTGTAACAAAACAACGAAGTCAGTGTGTACTAATTTACGCTAAAATCCTGCTGTTAATTCCTTTTTACCGAAAATGTTTACTACCACTATGTCAGATATTACCTTATGTATGTAATTTAAGTAAATAAATCACTTTATCTTAAATATATATTAGCCAATGTAAACGATAGCTCGATGCACGGGTTGAATTCACGACCTGTAAACAAACTCCCTTTTATCACTCGTTGAGTTTGAATCCGGGAATAAATACTACCTCTGTTAACAAAAACGGTTTCTTAATATATGTCTACAAGAAGTTGGTGAACAATATATGTATAATACTAATAGTTATTCTAACCAATATTTCAATGTTACTGACTATTCACTATGCTATCTCAATTTTCGAATTGTAAACAACCCTATTAACGCTCGCTGAATTCCCTGACAGAATCCGAAACTAACTTACTCTAAAATACTCCCTCTGACTAATAATTAACAAAACCTGTTTCCTAATATATGTCTACAATACGTTTGTGTATAATATATATATATATACAATAGTAATACTTATTCTATTTGATATACCGCGTTTTTCTGTAAATGATCTACACCAAATTCAAGTCGCTGCACCAAGTCCAAGTAGCCGGAAGTTGTACTAATGGAACGCTGTTCTTGAAGACAGACTTCTAGACACGCTAGACGCGCACTCAGCTAGCAGGTGGCCACCCGGAAGGCGCACTGAGGCATACAAGGACAAGTCCTGACATGTAATAATAACATTATGTCATATTCATAAACACGCTGTTAAAATTAATATTTTATCAGACACACTATACTATCTACAGAATATGGGCGTCTTCACATTAAGGGTACAGTTTAGTCCCACGCAGCCTCAAAAATAAAAGTTTTCCAATTATTGTTTTGGGTTCATGTTATCTCCCACTGCTATTACATTAACATTGTAATTTTAGGTGCATGACATTACATATACTTCTAAGAAAACTGGCTTCAAAGTAAAATTTGCAATCTGGAAAGGACATTTCTTTGACGCACAATATACTATTATGATATGAGATTTATGTTAAATATTCTAATACAAATTGCAGTACTGAACAAAACAACACAGTACACTAAGAAAAAATATATTGCGCCGACATTCTCGAGAACCAGAACTGAGCAACGCGTTAGAAATAAAGGATTAGATAATCTCAAATCGGTTTATGATCGAAGTTGTATGTGGTTGAACTGATTGAATGATAAGCTAAAGAGGATAAACGTGGACAAAATGGTGGGTCTTCAGATGATATCGGAATATCATTATATTTCCTGTAGACGTAGCGATAACAATGATGGAATTCAACCTGTATGAGCGGCCATAGTTTCGACATTTGTTTTAACTCTGGGAATAAACGTATACACTAACTAGATGATCGAAGCTGCCAACGTTTTCTTGCAGGAGTTAGCAGCGAATATACACACACTGGTTGCTTATATGAACAGTTGTTTGACCCAAGAGAGTCATATTTCCTGGTTTACACTAAATATTCTAACACACGGGTTGAAAACCAAATTAAAGGTATATAAATGTTTTAATTAACCTCATTTTTTTTAATGTTAACTAAATGCATTGATACAACAGGTGCAATATATAGTTAAGTTGTCTTGACATTTCATCAGAGCTTCAAATGGATTCAAAACGTCGATCATAATTGTAAGATATCATATGTAACAGTAACAGTAATGTCCAAATATTCTGGAGAGGACCTTTTTTTAAATCGTCGACCCCTGGTATAACGACATGCCTAACGCGAAATTACAGTATACATGTAAGAATTTAATACCAGGCCGACAATGGACCACATACTTTTTGACAAAGATTGGCCTCAATGAAGCAGGTTGTATTGGATTAATTTCGAATTCAAATAAAGATTAAAATCGTGATACCTATCATATTATGTTCACTTGGACCAGGACAATTAGTAAACGTCCTCGATTATTTGATGACAAATTGCTGTTTTTCCATGAGTTGTGAAATTGACTAGATAAAGAAAAGGTGTTTTCACCTGTGCGGTTTAAAATATCCCAGCCGAAGGCCAAATATCAACATTGAACACATGTTTTTTTATTTAATTCGTTAAGCCAAATTTCATAACGCTTATTATCAAATGGATTTGTCAGAGAAGAGAAATACGCCGCTCACGACACAAACTCAATTCTGCAAACAAAAAAATTATTAGTGATCGTTATTATCGCTGCACCTGCAAACCAGCAGAGAGGGATGGAGAGGCTGCATCCACAACAAACCTGCAGAGAGTGATGGAGAGGCTGCATCCACAACAAACCAGCAGAGAGGGATGGAGAGGCTGCATCCACAACATACCAGCAGAGAGTGATGGAGAGGCTGCATCCACAACAAACCAGCAGAGAGGGATGGAGAGGCTGCATCCACAACAAACCAGCAAAGAGGGATGGAGCGGCTGCATCCACAACAAACCAGCAGAGAGTGATGGAGAGGCTGCATCCACAACAAACCAGCAGAGAGTGATGGAGGGGCTGCATCCACAACAAACCAGCAGAGAGGGATGGAGAGGCTGCATCCACAACAAACCAGCAGAGAGGGATGGAGCGGCTGCATCCACAACAAACCAGCAGAGAGGGATGGAGAGGCTGCATCCACAACAAACCAGCAGAGAGGGATGGAGAGGCTGCATCCACAACAAACCAGCAGAGAGAGATGGAGCGGCAGCATCCACAACAAACCAGCAGAGAGGGATGGAGCGGCTGCATCCACAACAAACCAGCAGAGAGGGATGGAGCGGCTGCATCCACAACAAACCAGCAGAGAGGGATGGAGAGGCTGCATTCACAACAAACCAGCAGAGAGGGATGGAGAGGCTGCATCCACAACAAACCAGCAGAGAGGGAGGGAGCGGCTGCATCCACAACAAACCAGCAGAGAGGGATGGAGCGGCAGCATCCACAACAAACCAGCAGAGAGAGATGGAGCGGCAGCATTCACAACAAACCAGCAGAGAGAGATGGAGCGGCAGCATCCACAACAAACCAGCAGAGAGGGATGGAGAGGCTGCATTTACAACAAACCAGCAGAGAGGAATGGAGCGGCAGCATCCACAACAAACCAGCAGAGAGGGATGGAGCGGCTGCATTTACAACAAACCAGCAGAGAGGGATGGAGCGGCTGCATTTACAACAAACCAGCAGAGAGGAATGGAGCGGCTGCATTTACAACAATCCAGCAGAGAGGAATGGAGCGGCAGCATCCACAACAATCCAGCAGAGAGGAATGGAGCGGCAGCATCCACAACAATCCAGCAGAGAGGAATGGAGCGGCAGCATCCACAACAATCCAGCAGAGAGGAATGGAGCGGCAGCATCCACAACAATCCAGCAGAGAGGGATGGAGCGGCTGCATCCACAACAAACCAAAAGAGAGGAATGGAGCGGTTGCATTTACAACAAACCAACAGAGAGGAATGGAGCGGCTGCATCCACAACAAACTAACAGAGAGGAATGGAGCAGCTGCATCCACAACAAACCAACAGAGAGGGATGGAGCGGCTGCATCCACAAAAAACCAGCAGAGAGGAATGGAGCGGCTGCATCCACAACAAAAGTATCTTTCAATAAAGTAGATTAGTGTACGACATTACTTCTGCAGCTGCAATTTGACTGCAGTTGAGAAAGTATTACAATACCAATTGTGTATCACCCTGTAACTGAGGAGAACACGGAGTTGAATTTGGTGGATTGGATATTTGTCTAAAGCGTGGAATATTGATCGGTTAAGTATTATTATTATATGTATATGTGTATATTAAACATAAACTTACAAGTGTCCTTGTTTAGTCAATAGTTGCTGTTAAAATTTAGCTATAGGAATAATTTAGGGTAGTTTATATCGTAGATCGCCGAAGACTCTGTAGCGCGAGCGATAATTAAGGTTTGTTTTAATCAGTTGATTGGGTACATAATACGAGACATAATATTGTTGTAAATAATTTAGTACATATTTAAGATTGAGAACCTGACTATTTTGTTTTAGCAACATTTACTGTTAAAAGTTAGCCGTATGTAGTAATTCAATGTAATTTAAAGAAGGTCGCTGAAATTTCTTTAGCGCGAGCGATATTACGTTTTGTTATAGTCCGCTGTTACATAGAAAGTACGTTGCAAGGCAGTAGTTGTAAATTTAATTAAGAAATAAATAAAATAGCATAAAGAGTGTATTACAACACAAAATCAGTCTTTGTGAAGACTACCTAGTATAAATTGATTATAAACGGATTATAAACAAATATAAATTGAATTTCTAACATGGCGCCGTGCAAACGCCAAGTAAAGGCGAAAATTAATTTGACATGCCCTAGCAGCGACAGCTGGGTAGACTTTGCAAAGTCCGGGTGTACAAATTCGTGGGCAGAGATTCTCATTTCGTGTGTAGGGGGTGTATGACAGTGGAATATCTGCAGGAGTTAAGGCATATGATTTTGATGATGACAGGGCAGGGTGAGAAAGAAGAGAGCAGAGGTGGGGAGAATGATGAGAGCAGAGGTGGTGAGACAGAGGAGAGCAGAAGCGGTGAGAACGAGGAGAGCAGAGGCGGTGAGAACGAGGAGAGCAGAGGTAGTGAAAACGAGGAGAACAGAGGTGGTGAGAACAAGGAGAGCAGTGGCAATGTGAGGGAGAAAGGTGGTAAGAAGAAGAAAGATGGAAAAAGGAATAATGTGCAACAAAAGGAAGATAAACGAGTGAGTGAAGACGGATTGTCAGGTGGCAGGATGGTCGAGGATAACAAGAGCAGAGAAAAGGAGAAGACTGTGGATCAGAAGAAGAAAGATGAGAGGAGGCAGAGTATGCAACAAAAGAGAGGTAAGCGGGTGAGTGGAGAGGGATTGCCAGGTGGTAAGACAGTAACGGTTGATGATAGAAGAGAAAGTGGGCATAGTGTGGGACAGGAGAGGAGCTTTGCTGATGTAGTATCACAGGGGAAGGCGAGGAAAGCCCGTGTATTTATGGGGATTACATCGTTAGGAAAGTTGATAAAATTGTAAACAAAGGAGATGACATAACAGTATGCCTACCACGGGCAAAAATAGAGGATATAGCAGAGAAGGCAAGACAAGTCATGGGTGGTGGCACGGGGTGTGCTGTTCTCGTGCATGTGGGAACGAACAATGCCGAGAAGGAGGGAACGTCAGCCATCGTTGGTAAGTACAGGAGGTTGATCAAGACACTTAAAGAGGCACGAGTTGGACAGATTGTGTTGTCGGGGATATTACCAATAATGGGACGCAGGGGTGAGGAATGTAGGAACTGTAGGAGGATGGCGATCAACACACAAGTACAGAAGGTATGTATGGAGGAGGGAGTAGGCTTCATAGACATGTGGTTAAACTTTGTGGGAAGAGATGACTTTTTCATGAGAGATGGACTTCATCTGACAGGGAAGGGTGCTGCAGGGCACAGGTACCATAAATTATTTAAACTAGATGCACAGGGGAACTGACAGAGAAAACTCAAAGGAGTACTACTACAAATACACATCCAAATAAATGTTCACCAATAATTTCAGACAATGAACTTAAATGTGTATGCTTAAATGCCAGGAGCATAGTAAATAAAAAAGTGAGTTATATATTATGATAGCAGATATTGATCCTCATGTAATAGGCATGACAGAATCATGGGCAAATTAAGACATAGTAGATGCTGAGTTAGCACTGATAGGCTATGCAATGTTTAGGAAGGATAGACGAGAAAGAAGGGGAGGTGGAGTAATTTTATATATTAAAGAATGAAATAACACTGAAAAGTGAAGCAGATTTTGAGGAAGCAATTTGGTGTAACATACTTACCAGGAACTCAACATTAACAATAGAAGTAGTTTATCGTAGTCCTAACATAGGAAGATGTAAAATTACATAATTTCAGATGGCAGAGGTCCTGAATGAGTATTTCAGCTCAGTTTTTACCACATTCCCCTCACTCATTCTCTGTATGTAGCCTGACCATCGTAGTCTGCTCCCTACTAACTTCATGTTTAAATGTTTCTTCATTCCGATCTCTTCTCTCAATTCCCCCATCTTCCTTCTGTCTTTTCGTTTCACTTTACATATTCTCCGAACCCAGTTGTTCTCTGCTACCTGCAGCTTCTCTTCTTGTCTCTCAGTGTTCCCAACACATACGTCCAATTGGTACAACGCAGGCTTCCAACACCTCTCTACCTCCTTGCTACGTCCTCCAAATTCACACACTGTTCCGCATAAGCATAATTGTTAAACCTGGTTAAATACCGACTGTGTATTCCAGATACTTGGAACAGTGCAACTGGAAGCAAGACGCAACCATTCTCTTCTCAATATCCTTGATAGCAAGTAAAGAGCTGTTGGCAATTCCTAGACTTCGCAGTAACCATCCAACTGTCGCAATTGAGCGTTCTCAATAGTTTAAGACATCAGCGTTTGATTTGAAGTCAATACAAATATGGGCGGTGATTTTAAAGATACCATGTAAGTTTGTTGTATCTTATTTAATAGTTGAGTCTAAAGTAAAGTTGGAGGACAGTTTTGGTGTCTGGTTCACGAATAGTTGAAATAAACCTCGTACATACGTTTTCGTAAATCGTTAGGATCGATGATGTATTCAACTGAGTGATCTTGTTGACATAGCAAACCAAACGTCCACACAGATCTTTTCGCAGTATCCCCACCCCGGGGAATAGGGGGAAGTTTGCTTTTTTTAATGTACGATCCCTCACCATGGGCCCCCGGGCACGCCTACAAAATGTTAGCCCTGTACTCGTGAACCAGACGGGGATACGAGGGACCATAAACACACAGTCACAAACTACAGATTAGCCCAGTTGCCCGGCGTTGCGCGGGAGAAAAGGCAAGAGCCTATGTTATGACTCTGCACTACCCAGTCAGGTTTTGGTACTTGCAATGACAATGGCAATGACATCTTCGCGCCACAAAAAAAATAACGTACACTTGTCGGTTTCACGAAGAGTTCGGCTGACATTTGACTTAGATCACGTAACAATGGTTGAAACACGCATAACGCTGCTAACAATTGCACGTAACCATTGTTCCGAGTTACGTAATTTACGTCAAACGTCCACATTGGTTCCTTCGACGTAATTTTTCTGCCTCACCGCCGGGGAATTTCAAATATTGCTTAATGTAATAATCATCACCATGGGCCTCCGGGCACGTCTACAAATTAGATTCATCAATTGTCAGATCCAGAGTCTAACCATGCTAATTATGAGCGTCACCTCTTCGCCTTAGCAACTATTTTTACGTATCTATATTAGATTGGGGCTGCATACATCTACCATCTCAAACATCCCCATATACTGTTCTCGTTGAAACAACTTTGTCCTTTGTTGTTGCCCTTTGTTTTCTTTGAGCCATACATGCAACGTAACCTACGACGGAATGTCCGACAGAGGCGGCTATATTTGTTGATTTGACGGACCTGGTTTCTAGGCAAACACTTACTGGATCTGCGAATTGATGAATCCAAAGTTTGATGTCGCGATCCTAATTATGAGCGCCACCTTCGTCAAGCTTCGCCTTAGCAACCATGTTTACATATATACATTACATTACGAGGGCGGCATACAATTGCCAGATTAACCTCTGCCCTTTGTTTTCACAGCACATGTTTGGGCCAGAATGTCAACGCAAATACAGCGTGATGTCCGATATCGATGGCCATGTTTGTTAGCTTGATGGAGCTGCTTGCTAAGCAAAACGTTACGCAATGGATCTGACACTTTGTAGTACACACAAAAGGATCAATGACAAATGGCAATTAATTCAATGACAATTCATCCAATCAATCATTATTTTTTAATATACGAACCATCTCCATAGGTCGAGCCTATAACATGTCAGCCCAACACATGCGAAACAGTCGAAGATGTGAAGGAACAAACAAACTTACACAGCCACAAACGGTTTTAATGTAGAGATGATGTCCTTCCTAAATTCATTTGATAGACACTAATAAAAATATTGAGAAACGCAGCCCAAAAAAACAGCCACATTGGTAATAATGATGACGTCTTGTACACGTTGCTCCATCACTGTTTTGGCAGCAGCTAATTCAACGACCATCCAGCACACAGTTGGTGCCGTGCGTGATAAAGTTTGAGAGTTCAATACAAGTAACATATGTACTCCATGTGAGGGGTATTTTTCTTCACCTAGTATAAGCACCAGATAGAGACATACTGCTTTTAGTGTCTCATTCGAAAGAAATGGCAACCAAAGTGGGGTGAAAGAAATTGTCCTAGCTTCTTCGAAACAGAAGCAAATGTTGCAATTATGCTACAGCATATATAATTATGCTTTATTTATGCTTTCCGTCAAATGCTTAGTGACGCACCGTCTTGGCGGAAAGACTAATGACGGTTAGCATACACTTTTCGTTGGTTTTAAGATATGTATGAGCGTGCGTGTGCGTGTGCGTGTGCGTGTGCGTGTGCGTGTGCGTGTGCGTGTGTGTGAGTGAGTGACCAATTTAGCAAAAAATCTAACCTCTCTAATATCGACTACGACATGGCAGCTAGTTTGTGCAAATGTGTTATTTAGTTTCGTTGCAATTATCTTGCAAACTAATACATTATTCCTGTCATATCTGAACATCAACGAACCCGATTCACGATGGGCTAAATCAGTTGAGGAGAGAGTTTTTAACCTACCCGATTGCATCGTGAAGATGACGAACGTACAACTGAGGATCCATATGGCATCCTCGGCGTTGGATAGCTCCAGCTGAAGTTTTGAGTCGAAAGTCGAGTTACCACCGATCGCCTGCTCTGTGAGATTCGTATCGATAGACGCTACGGTGGTCTCCATCGAGTGTGATGTCTGACCGCCCACTGCCGAGGCGCTCAGGTAAATAAACCAAGTGTCGTGCAAAGTCTGTCGGTAGACAGAGCGCTGCGAAACACGACAACAAGCAGCACCAGCAGCACCAGCAGCACCAGCAACACCAGCAGCAGCAGCAGCAGAAGCAGCGGCTGCAGCAGCAGTGAGACTACCTCGAATCCTCGGGACGAGGCGACCGCACCGGCAATGACGTCTATATACAACCTGGGTCGCGCAGAGTGTAACTCGTTCGATAAAGTCGTTCCGAGCACTGTCAACGAAGACTTGTTCTGGCAGTTATTGATTGCCAATCACTGCGACACCAGTGGGATAAGTGTAGTTCAAAAGACGTAGTTCAACGGCAATACTGTTGCGACAGTTTTCGTTGCATACACACATTTTGTTAATATTACCTGACGGGAATTAAGCTATCTACTTTTGATATGAATCTAGCAGTGGGCTGCTATAATGCTTAGTTATCATTCCCGTAATGGCAGACACAGTCTTGCAAGAAACGGAGATAACAGCTTCGAACATCAAAATGGGGGTATACAGATATACACAGATATGTGTTGATGCGATCGAGATCGGCCATCTCTGCGCCAACGACGCAGCTGAGCACTTAGAGACGCAACCTGCTGTATTTCTATTCCAAAAGTACTTCCATAAATATCGATGCGTTTCGTTCACTTTGATATGCCTAACGGTTCGACCACCGAAATGGAGGTACATAGACAAGTGTTGATGACACCGAAGCGACGCAGACGTTTAAATATATATATATATATATATGTGGTTTGGGCCTATGAGGGTAAAACTTTCGCTATCATAATTCATAATTCTAACACAATGCTGACTATTGACAGCTGGTTGGACAAAAGCCATGACAGGTGTCGACGCGGTGATGAGTGGCGACGTGTGCCTTTTTCTTCTTGTATTTATTTCCATCGTAACTGCAATTCTTGCCCAAACGAATTCGATTACAATCCACATTCTCCCATTCCTCTTCGTTGGTATATCAATATCCTGTGTGTAAGTGTGTGTGTGTGTGTGTGTGTGTGTGTGTGTGTGTGTGTGTGTGTGTGTGTGTGTGTGTGTGTGTGTTTGTGTGTGTGTGTGTGTGAGTGCGTGCGTGCGTGCGTGCGTGCGTGCGTGCGTGCGTGCGTGCGTGCGTGCGAAGCAGATGACGGCCCAAACTTTATGCGATCGAGATCGGCCATCTCTGCGCCAACGACGCAGCTGAGCACTTAGAGACGCAACCTGCTGTATTTCCATTCCAAAAGTACTTCCATAAATATCGATGCGTTTCGTTCACTTTGAGCCAACTGCGTCGATTATTCCACATGCTAGTTGAACGAATAATAATTATTATCCCAAGGGGAATGTCAGCTAAATCTTTCGTGAAGGTGTAATCATGGTACAACACAGGATCGATGTAAGACACAGGATCGATGGAAGCTCATGCAATGATGATGAATGTCTGGAATATCAATCGACTGTATAAGAAACCTGCTCATGTCATTACACCCTACATAAAGATCACACACTCCTTATTAAATCCTCGTTGGAGTATAACCTCTCGTTATCGGGATACCGGAAGTTGGGTGGCATATGGGTACTTTCCCACGCAACTGGACCATTCACGCAGCAATCAGAGAACGAAGACTTGTTCTTCTTGCACAATTAATCCTTCAGTCACAGACACGTGCATATGTATCCAGACAGGTCAAACAAATACAGAATGTGACGAATGCTTGCCAGCAGACTGATGAAAGAGTAAATAACATAATCCATTTGCCTGAAAACTGCGGAACAAACGCCCTTTGCTCAAGTCACTTAGTCTGACGCTGTTCCATTTAAGTTGGCATAACTGTCTAAGCTCTAATTCTACAACACAGCTGACGGAGCATTAATTTATAAATGAAATTTGTGTGTGCTGTATTTGTTTCAATCATACTGTTACACATGACATATTATAATGTGTACATGTACGTGATTAAATATAGTTTATGCTAGAGTAAGTAAGTAAGTAAGTAAGTAATTTATTAGATCTAAACTGTACACGCATTAAATAATAATATATCAGTATATAGTATATAATTGTATGTAATAAAATATTACTGTATACAGAGAGGATCATGGAGACTCCCACAAAGACTTATTAAAAGTCACTACCGTAGGAGCCACCCGTCATATTCTTTTATTTTAGTTTCTGAGGAAAGAAGAGAATATAGATATAAAGTTATCAACATTAAAATGTAGTAAAGTAAAGTCCACCGTCAATGAAAACCTGGATTGTTGTTTTATTGTGCTGATGTGGTGTATGTCAGCATGTAGTGAGGTGAGAAAGTGAAATGTATTTATAGCGTTTGTTTGTACAGGTATAACAGTTGATGATTGTGCATGTGTTTTTATAATTCTGAATGATATGATACTTTGCATAATTTATGAAACCCTGTAAACTGTGTGTATAAAGTTTGTCTTTCACTGCTGTGGTGTGCAACTAACACCAATGAATATAAGGAGCATCGCATGAATGGTTCGATTTGGCCAAGTCCCAACATGGTCCATATATACAACGAGAGTGCATTGTGGTTATTATTGACATGCTGCAACACGTAGTGTGTGAATCATGCGGTACAACACATTGTCAAGAACGTGTCACAACTGTGAGATTTTAAGCATATAACTGCTTTCCCCTGTGCTCCTCCAAAACCGTGCACCGTATTCACTGCATATAAAAATCATATAATAGTATGATATATATATATATATATATATATATATATATATATATATATATATATATATATATATATATATATATATATATATATATATATATATATATATATATATATATATAGTATTTACCTTGTACTCCCGAGTATTGTTTTGTCGGTTGCATAAACCCAGGGGTTTTAGAGAGTTTTTACGTCAATGCGTCCGCATTATTGGCAAGGGATACGCATTATTTTACAGCATAGTCAATCTTTGTTCACGTAGTGGATGATTCAATTTGTGTGAGTTTACTTTAATCTTGTTAAAATATCGTTTACACGGACATTCCCGCCTTTCTTTCAAAGCATGTATAGACCTAGATAATTGAGAGTATATGTATAACATAGACGTTGCGTCGAGTAGTAATTGTCAGGAACGATTGCGTCAATTAATGCATTGTTCGCGTTGTAAAAAATGGATGAATGCTTTTGCATACTTTCGTGTAGATTGAGAAGCACCTCAAAGGGCACTTCCATGATATCACATCACTGACCTCATCTATTTTAGAATATGACATAGAGAAGATTTATCTAGTCCACTAAATTGTGATAAAAACCAATCGTTATCAACCATGTTGAATAAAATAAGCGAACATATTGTACACAACACAACATACACAGCCTAACCTAGTTACTATGACAACACTAAACATGTTGAAAATATTACATAATGGCAATGTTGACACTCTATTATTATAAGAATGTACATTACAAAACACAACTGTATCAATGTAGTCAAAGAATGTGTGCCGACAACAACACACTATAAATAAATATATGCTATTATTCAGAAAAGCTACCGTTAGTAGAGTAAAAAGAAGGTTGTAATACCGTAAACGATTATAAAATATATGCAATGTAATAACATAATATGCTTATATATGGTGTAACACAACAGGTGCTACGTGTAGATGGTCACGAGCGTGACACACGACAGTCAGTTGCGATCCATGACAACGAGTTTGTCAAAGAATATATGCGCATACTTCTCTTCAGTGAGTAGTGCCTTCATCTTTGGAAACAGGTCTTTACGTTTTTGGACAGTTTTCAGCGAGTAGTCTTTATTGACGAATATTCCTTTCGGCTTGACAAGAGCGCTTTTTGTACAAGCAATTCGCGATCCTTGAAGGACGTAAACCTTTACTGCAATTGCCCGTTCATTATGCTAACAGTGCCCGTTCTAGTAGCGCGTTCGATTTTCATTTTATGTACCTTTTCTACTTTCTTCAGTTCTGCCGCGTCCCTCGCTGTCTCCCTCATTGGGTCATAGAATCGCTTGTTTCATACATACAGCCCCAGTGGAGTGAACGAAACACAGCTAGAGTGCAGTGAACGAAATTATCCAAGCTTTTTCGAAAGGCGCGCGCGTGCGTGCGTGCGTGCGTGTGTGTGTGTGTGTGTGTGTGTGTGTCTGTGTGTGTGCGTGCGTGCGTGCGTGCGTGCGTCCGACGAGCGAGCGAATGCCCTGCAATATCTGGTATACTGTTCTTTGCCAGATTGCAGGTGCAGACGCGAGGCCAAATAACATAACGTACCGATCCGTTTGACTTAGGTACATACATGATGGGAGTGATTCCTGATTCCTGATTCCTGCCCACTCACCCCAATCAACTTTTGTGAAGATTCCATCCTTCTCTAGTTTATTTCGGACGTAGTGAGTTAGGCACTCGTCTTGCTTTGTGAAATTTTGGAGTGGCCCCCTCCTTGAGATGGCGTTTCGTCTTGGGTCCCTTTATTTCTCCAAGTCCGCCTTCAAAGACTTCTTTATACTCCAACTTCAATGCATCCAGTTGTTCCTGCATGCTCCCTGTATGCTTCATTACAGTGATGTGCTTGATGGACGTCCAGTCGAGCTTTATTTTGCCAAGCCACTGGAGCCCAAACAGTGCTGGATCTTGACAACAAAAAGTGGCTGTTTTGTTGTTGTCCGTTGTACTGAACGTTGACATCAGCATTTCAAGTGGAGAGATTTCTTCGCCAGAATAGATCTTTAAGACCACCGAAGTATGGCGTGCCACTCCGGGGAAGTACTCATCGAAATGTTGTTTGTTTATCACAAACACTGCTGAACCGGTATAAAGCTACATTCACAATGGTGTAACGTTGGTCTTGGAATTCAACCAAATGATCCTTGTGTCCGGTTTGTCCATGGAATGTATCTCTAAAACAGTCACATACTTCTCAGCATCATTGTCGTAGACATCTTCGACAATGTTTACTTGTGCATGTTGGGAACCTGCGTGTTTACCACCAGTACTGCATTTGTGACAGTGTGCATCTTTGTATTTGCAATCATCAGGACTGTGCCCCATCCGTGCACATCGGAAACATATCTTGCTATATTGTCCCCTTTTAGGCTTAACCTAGTTTTGGGGATCTGTCCTTCAAAGTGATTGGACCTCGACTTTGGAATTCGCTGCCAATTGCCATAAAGTGCAGCCGAAACCTATCGCTGTTCAAACAGTCTCTTAAAACACACATATTTAAAGCAGACATTTTATTTGATTTTGATATTTTACTGCGCAATTCATACTTTATGTATATACACATGATTGTACGCATGTTAATATTGTAATAATAATTAGATATTCTTTCTTCTTTAAAAACAATTATTCATAGTCTTTAATTAATAGTAATTGTTTTATCTTATTTAACTTTTCATTCTATTCGCTATTGTGCACATAATTATGCTATTATTTACGTTTTTATACGTATATATGCAATTAGTTTTTAATGCAATTATATTTCTGTACAGCGCTTTAAGCATTTTCTTTTAAATTGCGCTTTATACAAATAAATATTATTATTATTTTTTATTATTTATGTATAGCCGCACCAATTCTGTACCGCCCGGCTCGGCAGCAACCTCAGCAGCCTTCTCCATGGCTACTAACATTTCTACTGCACGATCAAAAGTCATCGTGGCTTCCGACAACAACCGCTTTTGTGTGTGTTCGTTCCGGTCACACACTAGTCTGTCTTGTAGGAATCTCCCAAATTTGCAGTGTTCTGACAGTTTTCTAATTCTAGCATATTGCGCTACACTTTCTCCCTCCTGCTGTTTCCTCTTGTCGAATCTAAACCTTTCGGCAATCACATGTAGTTCTAAATACACTACAACTGCGTCATATCTGAACATCAACTAACCCGATTCACGATGGGCTAAATCAATCGAGAAGAGAGTATTCAACCTACCCGACTGCATCGCGAAGATGACGAACGAACAACTGAGGATCCATATGGCATCCTCTGCCTTGAATAGCTCCAGCTGATGTTTTGGATCGAAAGTCGAGTTACCAACGATCGCCTGCCCCGTGAGATTCGTATCGATAGACGCAACGGTGGTCCCCATCGAGCGTGATGTCTGATCGCCCACTGCCGAGGCCCTCAGGTAAATAAGCCAAGTGTAACGCGAAGTCTGTCGGTAGACACAGCACTGTGAAAGACGGCTTAACGCCATTAAGTGGATGCTAGCAGCAGCATGTGAGGTGTAGCACTGCGACACCAGTGCGATAATTGTAGTTCAAAAGACATAGTTCAACTGCAATATTATTACGAAAGTTTTCATTGTGTACACACATTTTACTAATATTGCCTGACGGGAATTGAGCTATTTACTTATGATATGAATTTAGTAATAATGCTATAATGCTTAATTGTCATTCCCGTAATTTCAGACATAGTCTTGCAAGAAACGGAGATATTCTGCCTAGCGATTCGATCACCGAATGGGTGTATATAAATATGTGTTGATGACACCGAAGGAGCGCAGTTGTTTAAACAGATACGTGGTTTGGGCCTATGAGAGTAAAACTTTTGCTAACATAATTCATAATTCCAATACTTTGTTGACTATTGACAGCTGGTTGGACAGAAGCCAAGGCATATGTCGATGTGGTGTCGTGTGGCGACGTGTGCCTTTTTCTTCTTGTATTTATTTCCATTTTAACTGCAATTCCTGCTCAAGCGAGTTCGATTCAGATCCACATTCTCCCATTTCTCTTCGTCGGTATATATATATTGTGTGTGTGTGTGTGTGTGTGTGTGTGTGTGTGTGTGTGTGTGTGTGTGTGTGTGTGTGTGTGTGTGTGTGTGTGTGTGTGTGTGTGTGTGTGTGTGTGTGTGTGTGTGTGTGTGTGTGTGTGTGTGTGTGTGTGTGTGTGTGTGTGTGTGTGTGTGTGTGTGTGTGTGTGTGTGTGTGTGTGTGTGTGTGTGTGTGTGTGTGTGGGCTCGCGTCAAATGTGAAAAACTGAGCAAATCCTGTATCATCAACCGTCTTAAGGAACGAGAAGCAGAGGACGGCCCAAACTTTATGCGATCGAGAGCGGCCATCTATGCGCCAACGACGCAGCTGAACACATAGTGACCATACCGAAGGGGAATTTCAGCTAAAGAAATAAATATTTCGTTAAAATGTAATCATGGTACAACACAGGATCGATGTAAGCTCATGCAATGATGATGAATGTCTAGAATATCAACCGACTGTATAAGTTATACGTTAAGATCTCACACTCCTTATTAAATCCTCATTGGATTCTAACCTCTCGCTATCGCGATACCGGAAGTTGGCAATCCGAGAACGAAGACTTGATCTTCATGCACAATGGATCCTGCAGTCACAGACACGTGCATATGTATCCAGCCATGTTGTTTTGGTACTATTTGATGGGAACCATCTAGTGTATTGATTTTCTGGAGAAAAAATGACAGAATGTGATGAATGTTTGCCAGCAGACTGATGAAAAAGTAAATGACATAGTTCATTTGTCTGAAAACTGCGGAACAAATGCCCTTTGCTCAAGTCACTTAGTCTGACGCTGTTCCATTTAATTTGGAATAACTGTTTAAGCTAAAATTCTACAACACAGCTGACGGAGCATTAATTTACAAATGAAACTTGTGTGTGCTGTATTTGTTTCAATCATCTTGTTACACATGAAATAACATGATGCGTATATGTACGTGATTAAATATAGTTAATGCTAGAGTCATGCTAAACATAGATGTCTGCGAAAATAAATGAGTCATGTCTGAGTACGTGATGGGTAATGCAACGTGTTCGTGGTAACAACAGACTCCACCATTCTTGGTAAAGTATAGTATACATGTAATCACTCTAAGTAATACAAGTATAAAATTGGTCTACGACACGATAAGATGACATTTTCGTCACATTCTGGGTACTAGTATTTATAACACGTAATGTCATCACTCTATAACACGTAATGTCATCACTCTATAACACGTAATGTCATCACTCTATTGGATGCAGTCCTACGACATCCTTTTTTTTAAAATAAATCAAATCAATTGACATGCTAAATATAATATTCTAGTTTAGTTATATACATGCATGTCCTGGGAATATAACTCTACCTGTCTGTATGTCTGTCTGTCTGTCTGTCTGTCTGTCTGTCTGTCTGTCTGTCTGGTTAAGCTATTGCAACTAACACCAATGAATATAAGGAGCATCGCATGAATGGTTCGAACATGGTCCATATATACAACGAGAGTGCATTGTGGTTATTATTGACATGCTGCAACACGTAGTGTGTGAATCATGCGGTACAACACATTGTCAAGAACGTGTCACAACTGTGAGATTTTCTGACCGCATATAATTGCTCTCCCCTGTGCTCCTCCAAAACGGTGCACCGTATTCAAGTCGGTCGCTGAAGCGGTGCCGTGCTCGCAAACTCCCGTCGGTCTCTTGTGTGCAACACGGTTCGGCGTAGACGAAGAGCCTCGACGATCAACTTGAAGCTCTACATGACGCACTGGTGACCACCGAGGAAAAACGTTCGCCTGCCAGCAATGTGTAAGCTCGTGCCGATTTACATGCATAACGTTTTCATTTAATATCTATCATTATTACCATGGTCATTTTCGTGCTGGCCGACCAGCTCATCAGTGCCTTGCGGACAATAGATGTCTAGCGGACCTGGACGGTCACGTTGCAAATACAGTAACACAGTCGATGTTCATCGGGTGCCTTCAATTTACCTTACGCCATCGCATGGTCCCGATGGTAGACATGGAGACCGGAATCTTTCTGATTGCAAGCATCATTGTAAGTAGAACCACTTGGAACATTGAATTGCCACAGTCTGACAAATCGCATCATCTAATGTCACGGCGATAAGCTCAATATAAGATAAAACGCAATGTTATTATCAACTGAACTGAGTTGGATTCACATTTTACAGTGCATGTATGCGCCCTGATTCTGGGCGCATACATAGTTAGTTAATTACGATGTCATCCGGGCATTTGACTAGTTCACAAAAAAAGAATTAATTATTATCTGTTGATAGGATTCAATTCGAATTAACTTTAATCTTTGATTATATTGACACAACTATTCGACTGAAAAGTTAAACCGGGCCAAAAAATGCTTAGTGTAACATCTCGACAAATGACGTTGATTGCCAGACTCTCTTCTCGGCGGATTCACGAAGCCGAACGAGAGTCAGATAAGTCATGGGCCAAAACAGACATAACAGATGCTGAATTAGTATTGACAGGATACGTAATGTTTAGGAGAGATCGAATGAGAAGAAGGGGAGGGGGAGTTATTTTATATGTTAAAGAATTTATTCAGGCTTATGAAATAAAATTAGAAAGGGAAGCAGATTGCGATGAAGCTGTTTGGTGCAAAATAGTTTCAAGAAATTCAAAATTAACTATTGGATTAGTTTACCGAAGTCCAAACATAAACGAAGAGGATAACACAAAAATACAAAATGCTATAACGGAAGTTAGTAAAGGGAATGTGTCATAATGGGAGATTTTAAACATGGACACATACAATGGAAATCTCTAGAGAGTACAGGGGGTGAGGACCAACAATTTCTATTTTTAATTCAGGAGAGCTTCCTTACTCAGCACGTGCTAGAACCAACCAGGGGAGATAATGTATTACATATAGTTTTGTCATCACAAAAAGAATTAGTGGACAATGTAAAAATACATGAACTATTGGGTAACAGTGACCATAATCAAATACATTTTGACATCAATGTAAAATCAGAAGGTAAAAATAAAAAAACGAATAGGAGAAACTTCCACAAAGGTAACTATAAAGATATGAGAAAATACTTAGCAAAGCTAAATTGGAATAACATGCTGATGACTAAGACCGCAATTGAATGTTGGAATATTCTAAAATATGAAATTGAGAGTGTCATCGATAAATTTGTTCCCTTGAAAAAAACAAGGAAAATTGTCTAGAAAGAAACACTTGTCAAGAGAAGCTATGTGGAGGGTTTATAGGCGTACCAGAAAGGATAAAGACTAAATTACAAAGAGGCACTTAACCTACAACTATAACCTATAACCTACAACTGAAATTAAATAAAAGAACCTTTGAAAAAATTGGCAGGTAATATAAAAAATGACAGCAAGAATTTATATTCTTATGTAAGGAGTAAACATAAAGTTCGAGATAAGGTCGAACCACTAGAAAACAACAGGGAAACATAATTTCAGACGGGTTTCAAATGGCAGAGGTCCTAAATGAGTATTTCAGCTTAGTTTTTACCACAGAAGATATCAGCTTACTTCCAGTTCCATTTACTAAATTTGAGGGCAGTAAATCAGAACATTTATGGCAGTTATTTGTAACTCCTGAAATGACATCAAAGAAAATTAATGAAAGATAATAAATCACCGGGAGTTTATGGGATACCACCAAAACTGCTTAAGGAAATTGTTGAGCAAATTAGTACACCACTTACGCCATCGCATGGTCCCGTAGGTAGACATGGAGACCGGAATCCTTCTGATTGCAAGCATCATTGTAATTAGAACCACTTGGAACATTGAATTGCCACAGTCTGACAAATCGCATCATCTAATGTCACGGCGATAAGCTCAATATAAGATAAAACGCAATGTTATTATCAACTGAACTGAGTTGGATTCACATTTTACAGTGCATGTATGCGCCCTGATTCTGGGTGCATACATAGTTAGTTAATTACGATGTCATCCGGGCATTTGACTAGTTCACAAAATAAGAATTAATTATTATCAGTTGATATGATTCAATTCGAATTAACTTTAATCTTTGATTATATTGACATTACTAACATAGCAGGCTAAGAAGGAATAGTTCCTTCAGAATGGAAAGAAGCAAACATTACGCCGCTATTTAAGAAGGGATCGAGGAACAAGCCAGAAAATTACAGACCGGTGAGTTTAACATCAGTTGTATGTAAATTACTCGAAACATTAATTAGAGACCACATGGTGGAATTCCTTGTAAAACATAAATTAAATAATCTCAACATGGGTTCCTAAAAGCAAGGTCATGTCTAACCAATCTCTTATGTTTATTGGAAGAATTTACAAAGTGGGTAGATGACGGGTCACCAGTGGATGTTGTCTACTTAAATGTTCAGAAAACTTTCGATAAAGTGCCACATCAAAGATTGTTACTTAAACTAAAAACCCATGGTATAGGTAATGATGTAATCAACTGGATAGAAAAATGGCTTACACACAGAAGACATAGAGTAATTGTAGATGGTGAGATTTCAAACTGGAAATCTGTTCTGAGTGGGGTGCCACAGGGATCAGTATTAGGCCCTATACTGTTTTTAATATATAATATATATATATATATATATATATATATATATATATGACATATCTAGCAAAGTACTGAAATTTCAGAAAGGTTACTAATGTTACAGATAAACAAAGTTTACAGGATGATCTAGATACATTAGTTAAATGGTCAGAAAAGTGGCAAATGTTATTACACATTTTGGGAAGTGTAAATGTATACACATAGGATATGGAAACATGGATGAAGAATATAAAATGGAGGATGCTGTACTAGGTAGAACCACACAAGAAAAGGACATAGGAGTAACATTTAGTGCTGACATGAAAGTTTCAGAGCAATGTGGGATTGCTGCTTCGAAAGGAAATCAAATTATAGGGCTAATTTGGAGAACTATCACGTATAAGGAGAAACAGCTAATTGTACCCCTGTACAAAGCAATAGTTAGACCACACTTGGAATATTGTATTCAAGCATGGAGGCCGTATCGTAAAAAGGACTTAGACAAGCTAGAAAGAATACAACGAAGAGCAACTAAAATTATTCCAGAATTGAGAGACCTTAGTTACGAAAGCCGCTTATTACAATGTGGTTTGACAATACTAGAGACCAAGAGACTAAGAGGAGATCAAATAGAAATGTATAAAATAGTGAACGGTTATGAGGATGCTGATAGGAATATATTCTTCAAACTTAAAGAAGGCGGTAGAACCAGAGGACACAAAGCAGCATTATTTAAGGAGCAGTCTAGGTTGGACATGAGAAAGTATTCTTTCTCACAGAGGGTGATGCTAGTAGTGTGAATATGTTTAAAAATATAATTGGCAGATATCTGATAAGGGCGGGCTACATATAGATGAGAAAATTGTTGGACTCTCGATAAGCCAATGGCTTCCTTGACCACTTGCCATCTGGAACCTGTTGTTTGGGATGGTAATCTTGTTAAATCTTGTTAAATCTTGTTAAAAGCGAGACTAAGTGTTACAGTGACACTGCACCGTCTGAAATGTGTTATCGCCCTGTCCGTCCAGCAAGAAAATTGTGCAGTTATGCATAGGGATGATTGAGTCAATTAATGCATTCTTCGTGTTGAAACAAAATGGATGAATGTTTTTGCATACGTTCGTGTAGATTGAGATGCACCTCAAAGGACACCTCTATGCCATCGAACATCAAAACGCCCACTCGTTGCTTGATGTATAAATGTATAACCTCTTATATAATCTCTTATATAATCTCTTATCACTCCTGTTTTTTTTAAAGAAATTACAAAGTGGATAGATGACGGGTCACCAGTGAATGTTGTCTACTTAGATTTTCCAAAAGCTTTATGTAAAGTGCCACAACATCAAAAAATTTACTTAAGCTAAAAGCCCAAGGTATAGGTGATGATGTAATCAACTGGGTTGTATTGTATTGTATCACCATTGACAACAACCCACTGAACGTCGTTGACAAGTTCACCTACTTGGGTAGCACGCTATCACAAAATGCCATGATAGACGATGACGTCTCAACACGGATTTGGAAAGCGAGCGCGTCATTCGGCAGACTCACCAAGCGCCTTTGGAATGAACGCGGTGTACGTCTTGCCACCAAAATCAGTGTATACTGTGCCGTGGTGCTACCGACACTGCTATATGGCTGCGAGGCGTGGACACCATACCGCCGACACATACGGAGACTCGACCAGTTCCACATGCGCAGCCTAAGGCGCATCGCTAACATCAAGTGGCAAGACATGATTTCCAACACCGAGGTCTTACAGCGCTGTGCACAAAATGGCATCGAACACCACATCAAGCGTGCACAACTCCGCTGATCCGGGCACCTTGTGAGAATGGCCGATGACCGCATCCCCAAGGCAGTGTTCTATGGAGAATTGGACGCCGGCAAACGAACACGGGGAGGGCAGCGAAAGAGATACAAGGACGTGCTCAAGGCAACACTAAAATCATGTGGCGTGCCTCACAATACCTGGGAGTCCACAGCGATGGACCGTGCCCTCTGGCGTCGCACATGCCACGTCGGCCTACACGAATTCGAAAAAAGCGGTGCGACGCCCTGAGAGAGAAGAGACTAAGACGGAAGGCTACCCAACCTTCATCAAACACTGTCACCTTTGTGTGTCGTGTGTGTGGACGACAATGTGCATCGCGGATCGGTCTGTTCAGCCACAACCGTACACACGATAGTGACTGAGGTCGAGATCCGTCGTACAGACGGCTCACTCCATACATACATTGTATTGTACTTTACTAACCTCCAACAGGTCCGAAGACCCAGTAACAGGACTGATAACAAAATATAAGAACAATACTTATAAATAATAAAAACAGTAAGAACAATAAGTATAATAAGGATATAAAACCACACAATATCTACATTACTAACATAGCAGGCTAAGACATTACTAACATAGCAGGCTAAGACATTACTAACATAGCAGGCTAAGACATTACTAACATAGCAGGCTAAGACATTACTAACATAGCAGGCTAAGACATTACTAACATAGCAGGCTAAGACATTACTAACATAGCAGGCTAAGACATTACTAACATAGCAGGCTAAGACATTACTAACATAGCAGGCTAAGACATTACTAACATAGCAGGCTAAGACATTACTAACATAGCAGGTTAAGACATTACTAACATAGCAGGTTAAGACATTACTAACATAGCAGGCTAAGACATTACTAACATAGCAGGCTAAAACATTACTAACATAGCAGGTTAAGACATTACTAACATAGCAGGTTAAGACATTACTAACATAGCAGGCTAAGACATTACTAACATAGCAGGCTAAGACATTACTAACATAGCAGGCTAAGACATTACTAACATAGCAGGCTAAGACATTACTAACATAGCAGGCTAAAACATTACTAACATAGCAGGCTAAGACATTACTAACATAGCAGGCTAAGACATTACTAACATAGCAGGCTAAGACATTACTAACATAGCAGGTTAAGACATTACTAACATAGCAGGCTAAGACATTACTAACATAGCAGGCTAAGACATTACTAACATAGCAGGCTAAAACATTACTAACATAGCAGGTTAAGACATTACTAACACAGCAGGTTAAGACATTACTAACATAGCAGGCTAAGACATTACTAACATAGCAGGCTAAAACATTACTAACATAGCAGGTTAAGACATTACTAACATAGCAGGTTAAGACATTACTAACATAGCAGGCTAAGACATTACTAACATAGCAGGCTAAGACATTACTAACATAGCAGGTTAAGACATTACTAACATAGCAGGCTAAAACATTACTAACATAGCAGGTTAAGACATTACTAACACAGCAGGCTAAGAAATTACTAACATAGCAGGCTAAGACATTACTAACATAGCAGGCTAAGACATTACTAACATAGCAGGCTAAAACATTACTAACATAGCAGGTTAAGACATTACTAACATAGCAGGTTAAGACATTACTAACATAGCAGGCTAAGACATTACTAACATAGCAGGCTAAAACATTACTAACATAGCAGGTTAAGACATTACTAACATAGCAGGTTAAGACATTACTAACATAGCAGGCTAAGACATTACTAACATAGCAGGCTAAGACATAACTAACATAGCAGGCTAAGACATTACTAACATAGCAGGCATTACTAACATAGCAGGCTAAGACATTACTAACATAGCAGGCTAAGACATTACTAACATAGCAGGCTAAGACATTACTAACATAGCAGGCTAAGACATTACTAACATAGCAGGCTAAGACATTACTAACATAGCAGGCTAATACATTACTAACATAGCAGGCTAAGACATTACTAACATAGCAGGCTAAGATATTACTAACATAGCAGGCTAAGATATTACTAGCATAGCAGGCTAAGACATTACTAACATAGCAGGCTAAGACATTACTAACATAGCAGGCTAAGACATTACTAACATAGCAGGCTAAGACATTACTAACACAGCAGGCTAAGACATTACTAACATAGCAGGCTAAGACATTACTAACATAGCAGGCTAAGACATTACTAGCATAGCTGGCTAAGACATTACTAATATAGCAGGCTAAGAAATTACTGTTATACATAGAAATGTTTTTTATTTTCAGATCTGAAGGTATTGGCTCCTATAAATATATCACAAGTGGGTTCAGTTAAATACAATGTGTTGAAAGTAATCATACATCTATTTAAAACTGGGTATTTCCTAATGTTGATTCTGCTATTGGAAATTCTAAAAGGAGTGTGGTAGCGACCTTGGAGGACAGTGATATTGGATATTTCTTACCAGACCGGAAGAATCAGGATGATAATGCACACACTTATGGAGACATATTAGATCTGCAACTTGCCTACGATGTTGAAGGGACGGTAGTCTAAAATGATGGCAAAGCGCAGTATAATTGTCAGTGAAGTACTGTATTTTGTATTTGTAACAGATATTTAAAGGATTTTATTGGATATCATTCGATTTTGTCGTTCGATAGAAGTACGTTGGCACGGATTCTAAATAACAATGTATACACTCATCACAAAGCTTGTACATCGGTAAATGTTGTACAAACGCGCTTAATAACATCACACATCTTAACAGCTTTAGAGACATTACGACAAATATGATCTTTAACATTCAAATTACCGGTCAATGTGACTCCTTGACCTTTGACAGCAGTGACCCTGGGTAGACACTGGCTTAAGATGGTGTAGTCAAAAGATAAGCATTTCTTTTTGTTAGTGAAAGTAATCATGCAGCATTTGTCTGCATTAAGTTTGAGGTGCCAGGTCTCACACTAGAGGCACACCCTGTCCAGATGCTTCTGCACCAACTGACAATCGGTCAACGACGTAATTGCTCTAAACAGTTTGGAATCATCAGCATCGAGTGATATTTCACATGAATCAACATGATTAATGAGATCATTAATATAATTAATAATTAATGCAAGATAAACAGAAGTTGGCCAATTTGTGAACTTGTGGTACACCGGACAACACCGGCTTCCAGTCAGATGCTTTACCTTCGAGTATCACACATTGTTTTCGGTTGAGAAAGTCGGACTACAACCATTGAATGCATTGCCCAGAATACCCATACGGTTTAAGCTTGTGAATGAACAGTGGGTGGCACAACAGGTGGTTAACAGTGAGTGGCACACTAAATCAAAGGCTTTACTGGCATTAGCATAGACTGAGAACAGCTGAGGGCCGAGCACGGAACCTCGTGGGATCCCATATGCAAGATGACGAGCAGGAGATGTAGCTCCACAAATGTGGACAGGCTGGACTCTGTCACTCAGGTATGACTTAAACCAGTCCAGTGCGTTTTGGACCACTCCGAGGTCAGGTGAGAATTTATGCATCATCACTTTATAGTCGACGGTGTCAAATGCAGCCGATAGATCAAGAAGCACCATGATGACAACGTTTTGATTGTCCATTACGAGCAGGATGTCATTCTGCACACAGACAAAAGCCATATCAACGCTGTGATTGGGTTTGTACGCGGACTGGTACGGTTCGCTGAGATTGTGCTCTGACATGTGAGCTGACAATCTCGCAGCGACGACACGTTATATTGTCTTGGATAAGTAGGTTAGAATAGACACGGGTCTGTTGTTATTCAAGACGGCTGTGTCCAGGCTCGGTTTCTTGAGTACTGGCCTGACGTGCGCACCCTTCAATTGAGAAGGCGCTACGCCCGTTCTCAGAGACAGGTTAACAACTGTCGTGAGCCCAGGTACAATGTCACGTGAACATTCTCCGAGAAGGCACGTCGGAATAGGATCTAGTTCACATGATTTCACCGGCGATGACTTTAACAACGTTCAAATTTCAGCCTCAGTGATGGGCTCAAATGCAGTTAACAGACACGTTTGCGTTGCATCTTGAACGGAGGCGTCTACATTGTTGACATTCTGAATGAGTTCAGACCGAATTTTCGAGATCTTTTCCGAGAAAATAATCTTAAAAACCGCATTGCAAGTGTGTCAAATGAGTCACATGGCGGAAATGATGTGTCGTTAACGTTGTGTTATTGTTGCTTGTCGACAATTTTGAACAGTCGCCTCTGGTCACCAGATGCAACGGCGATTTGACTCGTATGACGTCACGTCGAAGCTTGCCGACAGGCGCGGGGAAAATATGCATAATCGAGGCTGGCTGGTAGAACAGAGTATTATTTAGAATTATTAATTAATGGAATTCTAATGAATTTTTCGGTGATGTGGAAATGGAAATATACTGCATGATGTAATATAATATAATTTCAAGTTACCTTGTATCAGTTTATACGATGCATTCGAATCAACTTTATAAGTTGATTATATTAACACAACTGTTACACATGAAAAGTTAACCTATAACAAATGTATAGAGTAGAATCTCGATAATGACACTGATTGGCTGCTGGGGTGCTTCACGGTAACGCCTACACAAAATGGAGTCCGCAACAGTAAAAACATCTCTTTTGAGCCAGACTCTTTTCTCGGCGAGTTCACGAAAGCGAGCGAGAGTCGGATACGCGAGACTGGCCATATTTTAGTCGGATGGGCGTATCGGAGTTTGGCGGAACCAGCATTAAGAGTGTACCAGGCCGAACATTCCAACATTTCAAAATCAGTCACCAAGCGGAGTCGATCTACAGGTGTACAGTGGACTCCACTTAATAGAATAACTTCAGGCCAGAGCAATTTGATTATATTACTCGGCTTATAATACAAGTGTATTAGGGAATGATTCCGTCGCAGCCAATATATTGAATTCTACTTGTTCAGTGAGAAAGAAAACTGCGTAGCATCCGAATTTCATATACTGTTCTCTGAGTGAAAACATATCATTAAATTATATTCATTGTAGTGAGCAAAACTCCAACATCGCTAGAATTCATCAATATCCTGGTTTGTATCCGATTTATAGTTGTGTTGTTGAACGACAATAAACTTGTCTGCGTATGTTATGCTGCTATCTAGTCAAACAATATTATTTTATGCTCTTTTTCGCATTTTTGTTTACTGTTTGATTGAACGATTGATTGATTGATTGATTGACCACGGGTTATGCACAACAAAGGTTGCAGTTGAAAACCGTCTTGTTTCAATAACATTGTTACTTTCACCTTAGAACATTTTCAACCTGATAAATTCACTGATCATAGTGTGATTGTGACATTTCTTGTAACACCTCAACTCTCATATCCTGGACAATATAATAATATAAAAGTGGTGTCTGAGATTGTTTCACGTTTCTTTGTGTTATGCTTTTTAAGTAATATATTAACTACTTACCTTGGAAATTGGCTACTACTGTGATTGGTGGTGACAATTGTGTTGTTGCCATGTCGACTACATCATTATTACCAACCACAATAGCGTTATTAAAGACGTTGACCACTTCAAACAGACGCTCGAGTGAAACACAATAGCATCGTTGCGTGCCAGTCGATGTGATTGCAAGCATTACGCCGCTCTCCGACAAAAGCACCTGTGGCTTTGAAGAGATTCTTCAATTTCCGTCAACCAAATTACCGTTTTTCATTTCCTGTTCTAATTACGGCGACGTCGACTGCCACGTCGCTTCACGATCGGCGGGGAAATATGGCGTTATTGTTATGCACGCACACACTGCAATTGCGTTATTTACGTAAGACCCTACTAGTAGTGATTTAAGGGGAAACGGGATCTAATGCAAGGGTATGCATACTGGATTATGACTACGACCTATAAAAATGAAAATAAGAAAATAAAGCCATTGAAGGATAATAAATCACTGGGAGTGGATGGAATTCCTCCAAAACTACTAATGGAAACAGTAGAACAAATCAGTGTACCACTTGCAAGAGTATTCAACTTGTCATTAAAATGAAAGAGGGAGTTGTTCCGTTTGAATGGAAAGAAGCAAACATCATACCATTATTTAAAAAGGGTTCGAGAAATAAGTCAGATAATTACAGACCAGTCAGTTTAACGTCAGTGATTTGTACATTTTTAGAAAGGTTAATTAAAGACCATGTGGTGGACTTCTTTATTAAGCATAAATTATTAAATTCACCTAAACATGGATTCCTTAAAGCGAGGTCATGCTTAACAAATATGTTTTTCAAGAAATCACTAAGTGGATAGACGAGGGATCGCCAGTAGATATTATCTACTTAGATTTTCAGAAAGCTTTTGACAAAGTGCCACATTAAAGATTACTACTTAAATTAAAAGCCCACTGTATAGGGGATAGCATAAATGACTGGAAAGAACAATGGCTGACTGACAGGAGACAACGTGTTGTAGTAGATGGAGAAGTTTCAAACTGGAAATCAGCTTTGAGTGGGGTACCACAAGGATCAGTGTAGGACCTTTATTATTCTTAATATATATATATATATATATATATATATATATATATATATATATATATATATATATATATATATATATATATATATATATATATATATATATATATATATATATATATATATATATATATATCAATGGCTTGGACGAAAATATAACAAATTTGAAATTTGCGGATGGCACAAAAGTGTTTATAAAGGTTAACACTGATGGCGATAAACAACATTTACAAAACGATCTAGACAGATTAGTGAAATGAGAAATGGCAGATGTTGTAAAATTTTGGGAAATGTAAATGCCTACATACAGGACACGGGAACTTGGATGTAAACTATAAAATGGGAGATACTGTTCTGGGTACTACTGTAAAAGAAAAAGACTTAGGAGTTACAATAAGCACTGATATGAAAGTTTCAGAGCAGCGTGGCATTGCAGCTTCAAGGTGGTGTAACTTCCTGCAGGAAATAGCGGTGTTGCGCATGCGTGGTCGCATAACTTACTGCGCTTGCGCGGTGGTGTTACTTCCTGCAGGAAATAGCGGTGTTGCGCATGCGTGGTCGCATAACTTCTGCGGTTTTTCCTTTATGTCTAACATTTTTTTATTTAACTACCCGCGAATAAGTGTAAATAAAAGTTGCCATGTTTATGCATGTTCGCGTAGTGTATCCGAAGTGCCTTTTGTTTTACGTTTACATATTCGTTTCCTTCATGTCTAACATTTTGAATTTAACTAGCCGTGTATCAGTGTATATAAAATTGTAATGTTTTAACATTTTGAATTTAACTAGCCGTGTATCAGTGTATATAAAATTGTAATGTTTTAACATTTTGAATTTAACTAGCCGTGTATCAGTGTATATAAAATTGTAATGTTTACGCACGTTCATGTAGTGTTATTGAAATGCCTTTTGTGCATATTTCAGATTTCAGATTTGAGACGTTGACGTTGAGTCTTAATTGCGTGCTGGTTATAAACATGAAAACGTAGCAGTATGATTGCTGATCTGGTGAATTATGTAATCAACAGTCAAAACAGTGACATTGGTTTAAATAAAGTGCTCTACGGTGTGTTCATTGCGTGTCGATTATAAACATGAAAACCTCTCAACAATGCCGTCCATTGTGTGTTCATTGCGTGTCGATTATATACATGAAAACCCTCTCAACAATGCGCTCTATGGTGTGTTCATTGCGTGTCGATTACACACATGAAACCCTCTCAACAATGCGTTCTATGGTGTGTTCATTGCGTGTCGATTACAGACATGAAAACCTTTCAACAATGCGATCTGTGGTGTGCTCATTGCGTGTCGATTATAGACATGAAACCCTCTCAACAATGCGCTCTGTGGTGTGTTCATTGCGTGTCGATTACAGACATGAAACCCTCTCAACAATGCGCTCTGTGGTGTGTTCATTGCGTGTCGATTACATACATGAAAACCTCTCAACAATGCGCTCTATGGTGTGTTCATTGCGTGTCGATTATAGACATGAAAACCTCTCAACAATGCGCTCTGTGGTGTGTTCATTGCGTGTCGATTACAGACATGAAAACCTCTCAACAATGCGCTCTGTGGTGTGTTCATTGCGTGTCGATTACAGACATGAAATCCTCTCAACAATGCGCTCTGTTGTGTGTTAATTGCGTGTCGATTACAGACATGAAAACCTCTCAACAATGCGCTCTATGGTGTGTTAATTGCGTGTCGATTACAGACATGAAAACCTCTCAACAATGCGCTCTGTGGTGTGTTCATTGCGTGTCGATTACAGACATGAAACCCTCTCAACAATGCACTCTGTGGTGTGTTCATTGCGTGTCGATTGTAGACATGAAACCCTCTCAACAATGCGCTCTGTGGTGTGTTCATTGCGTGTCGATTACAGACATGAAACCCTCTCAACAATGCGCTCTGTGGTGTGTTCATTGCGTGTCGATTATAGACATGAAACCCTCTCAACAATGCGCTCTACGGTGTGTTAATTGCGTGTCGATTATAGACATGAAACCCTCTCAACAATGCGCTCTGTGGTGTGTTCATTGCGTGTCGATTACATTTATGAAACCCTCTCAACAATGCGCTCTGTGGTGTGTTCATTGCGTGTCGATTACAGACATGAAACCCTCTCAACAATGCGCTCTATTGTGTGTTCATTGCGTGTCGATTACAGACATGAAAACCTCTCAACAATGCGCTCTGTGGTGTGTTCATTGCGTGTAGATTACAGACATGAAACCCTCTCAACAATGCGCTCTGTGGTGTGTTCATTGCGTGTCGATTACAGACATGAAAACCTCTCAACAATGCGCTCTACGGTGTGTTCATTGCGTGTCGATTATAGACATAAAACCCTCTCAACAATGCGCTCTACGGTGTGTTCAACGACAATGCCTATAGTGAATGGTGGTGTTTTCCTTTGATTGAATGTTCACACCTCAAATTGTTTGCAGATACATTAAAGAGCATCATACCATAGTTTTAGTCAACTGGTATCTTACAATTCCAACAATGATACTTATGAATTAATAATCTTGAATAGAAACAACGCCAATTGTTTTTCACATGGGTTTTTACGTCCATTGATTGGTAGTTCCTAGAAGTTGGTGTGACCTTATTTTATGGTGATCATTGTATTTAAATTTGTGTTCACTACTGGTCTGTCCACATATCTGCCTGCTCCGTTGGTTGGTACATTTACTTTGCGTTTGGATCGCTATGGAATATTTTGATTATTTGCTCTGATTATACTGAATTGGAAAAATGGCTAGATTTGCTCATCTGATTACTGCTGCATGAACTGCTTTGTGTCGTGAGAATTGCAAATTGTATACTTGTAGTAGTGATATTAATGTTAAATGTTGTTACTAAATTAGTAATCGATAGGAATTTTGTGATTGTGCACACTTTGTTTATCTTAACATTTTTAATGATGTGTCACACTACGTGTAACGTTGGAAAGTTCTCCATCTGAAGATTTAAATAACAGCTAAACGAAGCAGCTGGTATTTTTAATACTGACAAATACAATAATATAAGCAACATTTCAATGCAATCTAATCAACCTAAGCAGGAATTATCATATTGTTCTTGGAAGTGATGAAAGTATGACGTAAAACATTGTAACTCCACAAACAAGGGCAGGATAGGTATGGCAGCAATTAGTCATTGTGAGATTTCAGAGGTACACAGAATGCACTTAGAAATTACAATGGCGAACATGCCTTGTCAAGACTCCAACTGTGCACATGACAAGCATGAAACGTTATCTGATGCTTTCGTCAGTTCGGTGACTCGGTGTCCGCGGCCCGACGCGAGGGAGACGCCGACCCCCACAAAGCCATCATCGCGTACACCATGAAACCACTTTTTTATTCGGGCTACGGGAAGACGATCACCAACGAATATCTACACCGGGACGTGAAATACTGCACGGAGGTCAGCTCGTCGACTTTGATCAGTGATCAAAGATTTCATCAGCTTGACGTCGTTGTCGACATCGCGTACGAGATCGAGACGAACAAAAGAAGCGTGAAATACGCGTTGCCCCTCCATGCCAGTACGCCAAGCTGCGCATGATACAGTTCTATTACGATTTCATCGAAAAATACCTAGAACGACCCCTATTCTAGTTCTGCGAGATGGATACCGATTCCGCGTACATTGCATTAGCAGGTGTGTGCGTAGACGCCCTCGTGCCCGCGGGAGCATTACTTTCGGCACCGAGTCGAATGGCTCCCGAAGTGTTGCACTGAACACGAAGCCGCTTACGTGTGCTGTCGACTCGCCGGTCACCCGATGGAACACTTCCAACCCGTGCTCGACGACGGCCATTAAATCGTCGCGATGGGCACGCGATGGAAGCATCTCTTCACTTGCATCGTCTACCTCAGGCGCCCTCGATGATCGACTCACCACCCGAAACAATGACACGGTGTTACGGGGAATGGCAACCTACCCACGCGACGCTTACTTGCAGTTCGAAGAAGGCCTACCGAACGCGCCTTTGTTCGATCCGAAGACGAACACTTAGTAGTCATAAACGACCTGATGGTGGAAACGAACGGTCGGGTCACAACCTTGTTCACCAAAAAGAATCATTACTGTAACACGTCCGTCCTCTACCTCGTGCAGAACCTATTCCAAAAAAAAAACAAAGAAGTCGCACCATTATTCTGAACGCGCAATACATGGATAACGCACTTGGCCCGATAGGTGTATCCGGGTCGCGTAAAAATCGTGCAAGATTCGTTTACAGACGCGACAGTGGTTTCGTACGGTTATCTGTTGCACATGCAGATGCACGCACTGGCGAAGACGAAATTGGCAACAGCGAAGAAGAGAAAGGTCATACCAAACGGTGGCTTTCTATCGGCCTTGCTAGCTCCGTTAGCGATCTTAGTCCTTCTTCCCTTGCTCAGGCAGGTGCTACAGTAGACGGAGCACGCTAGGAAAATGGCCTTGGTGGATCCGCGGTTGTTGGAGACCCTTCGACCACTGCCACCACCTACGGACACGGTCGGCAACGTTATGCAAGGAATCTAAGCCAAGATGACCTCGATTCTCGACCGAACGGACGTAGACGTCGGGGAAAAGGTGAAGCTGTACAATCATATATTATAATTGATATATGCGTAAAACAACATACACGAGTGGTCGTAATGAACGACGACGGAGCACTGAGTAGCAGCACCAGCAGCAGAGCCTGTACAAGCAGGCGGGGTAGAAGTCGACATCGCGGAGACCGAACACCGTGAAAGGCCAAGCGTTTGATGGAACGACTCAATGTCGACCCCGCGTTGATCGATCGAGCCGAATTGATGCATGACGGTGCGGCGGTTCCCGGAAGCAACATCTTTGATATCTGGCACGACGTTTTGAGAAAACATTCGATCGCGTACGAATCAGCAAAGCGAAGCGGCGGTTCAGGAAAGGTTACATGGCTAATTGGAGCGAAGAGCTCTTCACGATTCGCAACGCGTATCCCTCCGATCCGCCCGTGTACCAGTTGGTCGACGACCTGGGTGATACGCTGGATAGAACCTTCTACGAACCGGAACTACAGAAAGTATCTGTACCGAAGGATAAACTGTACCGCGTCTAATCGGTTCTGCAGCGGCGGAAGATGGGAGAGCGAACGGAGGCATTGATGAACTGGTACGGCTAGCCCCCATCTTTTAACAGCTGGATCGATGCCAAGACGCTCGTCCAGTATAAATGATAATCACACGCCGGTCGAGTAATCATTCGGACAATGACGGAAGAAGCGATAGCGGTGTCCAGTATCACCGAGGAAAACGTGACGGACGCGTGTAGCGATGACGACGACGACGACGACGACGTTGACAGCACTAGGTCGCGTTGGCATCTCTTCGGTACCGGTTGCCTCCAAGGCGGAAATAGTGTTCCTGTCTCAGGACCTCGTCTTGTACACGATCATCGTGGTCAGCATTAACAATCAGACAAGCGATCACAGCGACTCTAATCCGTCGTTGTGTAGCTCGCTGGGTTCCTGCTGCCCAACCCTTCCGTGAAACGTGCCGACGGCGACTGATCTCGTTCTACCTAGCAACGTTCTACCTAGCAACGCAACCTGCGCACCAAGATCCATTTCGCTGTTTCACTCGCACGGACCGTGAACGTTGTCGTGAACGTTGTCATGAACGGTGAATTCGAGGAGGTGCTTGAAATCACCAAGAGCAAGACCGTCACCCACGCTTACCGATGGACACGGACCAGATCGCTGCTGGCAATCGACATGCAGACTAGGATCATCGTCCACGACGTGATTCCCAAAGACGGGCGGCCGACGACGATCGACACTTACCCGATCACATTCGTGTGCTCACGAAGGCGATCGACCCGGTCAACATTGGATCGCCCTTTACGTGGACGAGGGACACGGCGACTACTTCTGCTCGTACGGGCTACCGCCACTACACGTAGCGTTCCGCACGTTTCTGAACGACCATTGTCAGGACCAACAACAACAAGAGCCTCAATCTAACGTGCACCAATACTGCGTCGCTTACTTACTTACTGCTTCGATGTAACGGCATACCGATGAACGTTTTCACAAAGACGTTTGGCACTGATTTAATCGCTAACGATTGTCACGTGTTCGACTGGCTTAAAGCCCCGAGAAAGGGTAAAATAAAACAACTGGTACTCAGTTAGACTAACAATCACGTACAAATGTACTTAGCTTAGCTCCAAACCTTTTTATCTCTGTCATATGAGGTGGTGGTTGTATTGTGTGTGTGTGTGTGTGTGTGTGTGTGTGTGTGTGTGTGCGTGCGTGCGTGCGTGCGTGCGTGCGTGCGTGCGTGCGTGCGTGCGTGCGTGCGTGCGTGCGTGCGTGCGGTCAAGCGTGCGTGCGTGCGTGCGTGCGTGTGTGTACTGTATGAAAGTGTCTTAATAACAATCGTGTGTGTGTCTTAATGACAATCATGTCTGTGTCTTAATGACAATCATGTCATACTTTGAACAGGTCGACACCGAACATACGGTGATTTATAACTGTTATTTACAATAATAGTATAACTTATTACAATCACAAATCACAAAAATCTTAATTATAACCGGCAATAGCATTACTAACATTAATAATACACAGTGGACAATTTACTGTCGTCGTATATAACTTTATAATAGTCAATATTGTAACCTCGACCAATGGACAATCTTCGAGAAATCAATGAATATTTCACACAGACACGTGAGATCCAGCTTTGAACCTTTCTGCTCAAGAATGCTCAGTGTTGTCCGCGAAACCTTCGCCCTGTGTGGTCAACGTATTAAAGTCATAACATGGTGTGGCCTGGAGGTGTACTGAACCTTCGCCCTGTGTGGTCAACGTATTAAAGTCATAACATGGTGTGGCCTGGAGGTGTACTGAACCTTCGCCCTGTGTGGTCAACGTATTAAAGTCATAACATGGTGTGGCCTGGAGGTGTACTGAACCTTCGCCCTGTGTGGTCAACGTATTAAAGTCATAACATGGTGTGGCCTGGAGGTGTACTGAACAAGATAATGCATTGATTGTTTGAGCTGACACTAAATGTAGACAACAATGGCCTGGATGAAGGTTTACCGTTTGAGCCTAATCCTAAATGTAGACAGTAATAGCTTGGTATGAAGGTTGACCGTTCGATACAAAAGAAGAGGACGGATTGATTTCAGTTGTCGGCGAGACGAGGTTTGGGACCAGATTAACCTCACGTGACTCCTCATCACCCCGGCGCTCGGCATTCGTTGGTCCAACAACGTCCCGTCGAGGACTCCAGTGCGATGGCATTGTCGCACATCGACCCCGACGTCTGAGTGGCTGGCAGCCAGTGCCTGAGCGAGCGAGAACCGGCGAGTCGAACAGGACTGATTTACTGAAAGTCGTCGGCTTGAAACGACACTCCCTCCGCCGCATTACATGGCTGAATGTTTTACGTAGAAACGTGTGGCGGTTGAAGGATGTTGTGTTTCCGCCGGGTTTTAAGCCCGGACTTGTGGAACCGTTGCCTCTGTCTGATGCGTCGTCCAGGACGGTTTTCTCGTTGTGCGCCGCGCTGGATTTCCTGCGTGCTTGACACGTCCGAGCGAAGTCGCAGTCATCCGTGTCGAGCAGGCCATGCATGACGGCGTCGGCCCCGAGTAGCTCGTCCTCCTGTGACACTCGCAGACCGATCGTCAGGTCGATGATCTTCAGGAAGATGAACGTCATCGAGGCAGTCCACGAGACGATGATGACGATGCCCAGCAACTGTACCCCAAGAAGGTGGGGGTTGCCAGTCTGTAACAAGCAAAGGGCGAACCAGAAGTGCACAGACTATGACACAGTTGCGTAGTTCAGTTGGCGGGATGTTGAGGTTTTAACTAAAGTTCGTCTTTGAGCTGATTTATCATGGTTGAAAACATATAATATGCAGACATCAAAGCCGCATAAACCGCACTTAATCCTCCAGCACACATGACTATAAATATGGCTTAGATACTTGTGATACTTACATACAGGAGTCCTCCACCAGTGTGGACAAAGTCGAGCAGGGGCAGAGGATCATCCGTCCGGGTGAACAGTCCCACAGCTATGAGGCCCCATGTGGAGGAAAACGCGTGCACGCCTACGCAACCTGAAAGGGGATATATGATTTAATGAAATTTTACTTAAAGACTTAAAAAACTATGCCTTCCAAAACTACAAGTTCCAGATGGAACGTCGACAAGGAAGGCATTGGTTTATCGAAAGCCCAACAATGTCATCATCTATGTATAGCCCGCCGTTATTAGATACCTGTTAATTTCATTTTTAAACATAATATTCAGACTACTAGCATTAACACAATCATTTGACAGTTTGTTTCATTCATGTATCACCCTCTGTGAGAATGCGAACTTTCTCATGTCCAACCTACACTGTTCCTTAACTAATGCTGCTTTGTTTCCTCTGATTCTACTGCCTTCTTTCAGTTTGAAGAACATTAATTTTCCTATCAATATCCTCATAACCATTCACTATTTTAACAATATCCGTCTCTGTCTGTACTCAGGTACTTATTTATACAGCTGAATGAACGGAATTGGAGCAAGAGCTTTCGAACCCGGGTTCTCTCGATTGACAACCCGACGTTCTAACCGCGACCGCGCCCCACGATAGACAGTTAGTAATGACACGTCTCGTATGTTTAATTTTGTTCCAAATACTGTTCCCGTGTGTTCATATATTAACGTTATTATTTAATATGTTCCAATTATTGTTATTATTCTCCCTGTGTGTTCGTGTGTTTTGTTATTGACTGTTCGTGTAGTATTTTTATTATTATTATTTGTCTTGTTCTCAGCTTTAGTTAATGTGCGTCCGTGTTTCCCACATTGTTTGAATAACTGCCTGGTACTACTTACCCACGGGATCGTCTATTTTGAGTTTCTCGAGGAGTGCGACCCCACTCAGGGAAGCCACAGCCCCCAAGGCCCCAATGACGAAGCCCTCCCACGGGGCTGCAAGGGCGCAGAACGCTGCAAACAAGAAATCTGCATTTAGATTCCAGTTAGCCCATAACAAAAAACAGGAACACATTTAGATTCCAGTTAGCCCATAACAAACAACAGGAACACATTTAGATTCCAGTTAGCCCATAACAAACAACAGGAACACATAGTAACGCACGTTAAAGAATAACAAATTCCAGTGTACTTGGTCATTATACATAAGTTTCGTATAATGCTTAATAATACAAAGAAAGCAACGGCATTGTTTATAATGTGTTTCATAGTGTGTTCGTGCGTGCGTGTGTACGTGCGTGCGTGTGTATGTCTGTGTATCTGCATGTGTATGTGTATGAGTGTGCGGGCGAGCGTGCGTATGATATAGTTATCTAGATATTATATATGTCTATTTGTTATCTTATCACCATAATTGTTTTATTATTTTATTATTATTTTATATTATTAACATGCACAGAACCAAAAGATATCGTTGTATAGATATGGTGCTATACAAATGGATAAACATTAAACACTAAATATAATTGTGTACCTGTGTGCGTGTGTGCGTGCGTGCGTGCGTGCGTGCGTGCGTGCGTGCGTGCATGAATCTATCTTTCTATATGTTTGTCTGTCTGTCTCTCTGTCTATCTATCTATATATTTACCTATCTATCCAATGCATTAAAACGTCTTGTGTACATTTCGATGTAAGCTAAATAAAACAATACGTACGAGTTATAGCAACAAGCGATCCCAGAATGCCGTTGATGAACATCGAGACGTCTACTTTCCCCTCCTTCGTTATGTAGCTGGTAAAATAGCGACATTATTTAACTGACGTGGTTTAACAAAATATTAAGTAGTCACTGCCACGAATTGGCGAGGTTTCCGCTCACTAGTTTGGCTCAGGTCTAGTTGGGAAGCCTTTTTTCTATGATTCAACGCTCGTGAATGGTGGTTGCACAAGTGAACAAGACAATAAAGACAAGTGAGAAAAAAATAGATATTTAATACGCGTTATTTACTAAGTAATTTCCATAGACTCCTGGGTCTATATAATATAATATAATCTTCCGATCCTCTGACAATCTGACCGGGGTTAATCATCCAGTGTAGCAGTAGAAACTTCTACTAACATCTAATCTGAACACACACACGCACACGCACGCGCACGCTCACGCGCACGCGCACGCGCACGCGCACGCGCACGCGCACGCGCACGCGCACGCGCACGCGCACACGCACACGCACACGCACACACACACACACACACACACAAAACTGTTCTAACATGAATTCAAACTAAAACCTATCTCATCATAGTCCAGGGCACTATGTCATGATATAACGTCCCGTGGGCAATAAATGATCCCACCTGTTTAGGTATATTCTATACATCCCAAGGGGAACAAGAAAAGCCATGTTGTCAATCATGGAGGGGTGGGAGATGGCGGCCATCTTGGTTTTTTAAATGTCTTAATATTTCTCAACATATCTCTAGTTGTGAATATCTTACTATCGCATTATCTTATTAGTTTTGTTGGTTGCATCCATATTTTCAAAGCCGAAGAATTCAAAATTACAATTTAAATTTAGTCACAACAATATTATGAATGAGAGCTATCTTGTTTTTCAAAATAGCCGCCATGTGTCAACGTAAAACAGTATAGTTTGAATATAGTCGGTTTGGTAACATTTCTTTACAAAAAAAATTAGTGTGGCTTGTCCTTACAATGCTGTGCTGTAATATCTACATTTACGAAACTATAGCTATGCGCAAGACTGGCTGCGCAGACTGTAAGCGGGGAAGAGGTAAGCCACACCAGTCATTTGCTGTCTTTCATTATGCGAGTAATATGTTACATTTTAGCCATACACGTTAATCAAATATGCCTCCATTGGCAAAAACCACTGTGCTGATATGTCGGTCCTTTCATTTATTTAGTATAGTATGTTTTATAATGTGTATGGTCACATTAAATCGTTACTCGGCATGTCTTCTAACCAGTCATTACATAATTAATATACTGGTTGGGGCCATTTATGGAAAACACTTTGGACAAGCGATCATTATTGTAAATCACTAGCAGTTACTCCATCGATATGATGCAAACAGTTTGTTTGAAACGTAGTTTTTTGAGTGTCATGCTTAAGATTAGCGAACGACAAAATAAGACGTTTCTGAAAAAAATTTTTTACCGCATATACTTGCTCTTATATTTAAAGCGTATTCAGAATCCTTGATGAACGACAAGACGCAACGTATTAAATGTGTACACATCACGGAGCCTTTCGATACTTATCGAATAGTTATGCAGATTTATATTTTTGTCCGATAAGATGAACTATGGCAACATTATCTTTTTCAGTCGTCATTGAAGCAAACGACCAGGCGAAACTTATATTATGGGCAGTTATCTTGTTTAAGCATGAATTAAATGACTGAGCATGACCAATTGCAATGTTGACCAACCAACAGCTAAGGTGTCTTGACAGGGTACAAACGTTCGTCTCTGTCTGACATGCCAACAAGATTTAACTGAAAAACTCGTTGATTTGCCTTGTTCTTACAAAGCATTATTACAATACATCAGAGAGCGAGCAGCCTATGGTGACGAAAAATATCCCGAAATCAGCATGATGATTGGTGATGCAACAGAAGAAGACATACTGTTTAATGATGTAACCTGACATAGAAGCTGCTACCATGGTACTTGTAATGTAACACGGGGTAGGAGGGCACAACCTACTCCGTTCCCATCTGCTACATTTATCCGCTCACATGCAATTCAATATGACAATACTGTGTGCTTTTTCTTTGACGCAAAACCTTCTAGACGCAATCCTCTGTTTATAGGACGTACCGATGCACCTGGTCGGCGTCTTCGTTCTGCAGTTGAATTAAGTAATTAAATAACTACCGGGTGAAGTTCAGTACTGCTATTAACCCTAACGACGCACATGTCATTGACGTTCAGTATCATAACAAATGTTGGACATTGCATGTAACCAATGTTCTCCGCCAGCCAAACCACAAAAGCTCAATTCCTAATGTAACAAGTGAACTAGCAGCCGACATTGAGTTCATTAGCCTAGTTGAAGAGGCTCTCGTTGATGGTGATATTCTCAAAATGTTTGGTCTACATGCTGCGTACAGGGATATTTGGTCGGCTAATTGTTTCAAGAATCCCGAATGTTCACGAACAAAGTCAAATATGTTATTGCAAGCGATATTCCTGGCGTGGAATTCCACAAGGCAAAGCGAAGAAATGAATCTGAACTTGTGAGTGTGAAGTATCTCCGGGACGTAGCCGTGCGGATTGCATTATTGAAGTATATCCGGGACGTAGCCGTGCGGATTGCATTATTGAAGTATATCCGGGACGTAGCCGTGCGGATTGCATTATTGAAGTATCTCCGGGACGTAGCCGTGCGGATTGCATCAGAATCTCAGAACAGGAGCAATACAGCTGACATGAAGGTATTATTCGATACATCTTTTTCAGAGAAGTCATAATAAAAGCGGTAAAATGGAATTTATCCGGTTCACTGACTGACATAGCCGATGAACATGTACCAGCAGAGTTGTACACATTCTTCCGATGGGTTTTGCAAGGAACAAAGTCCAATCTCTCATCTGAAATGTATGAAGACAAACGAGCTGCCGTAGATAAACATGCTAAGAGTCTTGACCAGAGTACTGTGTTTTATCATCTTTCAGAGTGCCATACAAGACATAAATCTGATTCAGTTAGATACAATAATGCCACATGGGGATTGGTGTAGTCATAAGACAAGCAACAAGGGGCAAAAAGTCATCAATCTTCTGCATGGTGTTTCATTCGGATACGAGCGTCTCCTAAAGCTAGAAACTGAAATAGCTATTACAGTTCTACAACAAATGAAAGAGAATTATGGAGTTTATGTCCCTGCAAACATTGTTCGTGGCAATGCACCAGAGGCGTGATTCAGATGATAAAACATAAAAGTTAGAGCTCACAGGCCAAGTCGAGATTCCATGTAGAATACCAAAAATCCCAAACCACCAAGCCCAGCGTATTCTTCGTCTGCGCTCAAAGCAGGACAACAACATGAAAATGACAGCACACGTGAAATGGCTTTGTTGTTAGGGAAAGTTCTCTCTTGTGAAACAACCCAACTCAGCACAGAACAAGTGGGAGTAGCGCGTGCACAACCCAAACAACACATTCCAGGCTGGGCTGCTTACAATTCGCTGTTGTGCAATGCTATGTCGCTCACCTGTGTTAACACACCGCCTCTACTGGCTGTTGAGCCGCTCACCAGTGTTAACACACTGCCTCTACTGGCTGTTGAGCTGCTCGCCTGTGTTAACACACCGCCTCTATTGGCTTTTGAGCCGATCACCTGTGTTAACACACCGCCTCTACTGGCTGTTGAGCCGCTCACCTGTGTTAACACATCACCGCTACTGGCTGCTCCGGGTCACGAGTGGCAGACGTTGCTGACAATATTGACACAGCGCAAGACATTTATGTCAAAGTTGTTGGCCCAGAACGCAAAACAGTGGTAACTCTTGACATGGGCTTATACAAGCCAGCCAAACAACTTCAAATGGCTCGGGATGACTGCAGTCATTTGATCCTCCGCCCCGGAGAACTGCACATGGTCGTGGCTCATCTCAGAACAATTGGCTCTTACATAAACAACAGTGGAATAGATATGTGTTGGATTGAAGCGGACATATATGGTTCAGCTACTGTGAAACAGATTTCCGAGGGACGCCATGTCAAGAGGGGCATTGCAGCACATCTAGCTACCCTACAGGCTTTGTTCACACTCTATGCAGAAGCTTTCTTCATCGACAAAGCGGATTTGTTCCACGAATGTGCTCGTAAGGTGGAACATCTCAAGCAGACATGCAACGATGGGAATGATGAAGACATACAGAAAGCCCAAGCAGAAACGATTCATACCATTGAATCACTGAATGTTGTGAATCAGATGGGTATATTTGATGAACGTGTCGCAAACAAGCCACTAGCCAGAGGTATTCGTCAATATATGCAGATGGTAGTAGAAATGCTTATCTACATCAGAGCAGTACGGACTGGCGATTGCAAACTACATCTGGACGCCACAGAAGTATTTGTGAAATACTTCTTTGCGACAAGTTGAACTATGCACGTCTTACTCCTGTGTACCTGGCAGATATGAAAACCTTAGCCCAGTCAGATCCCGAAATATGGGAAGATTTCATGAAAGGCAACTGTGATACCATTCCGTGCTGTGCGTCCCGATCATTCCTTGGAGAAAGTAAATCGGATGATGAAAGTAGCTGGAGGCCTGATTGCCATCACACTAAATTCGTATGCTCGCACTAAATTATTTCTGGTGGTACCTGAGCTAGCAAGGCTTGTAGAGGAAGCAAAGATCATGGCTGATCTACCTAGTACAAAAGGGAAACATCACCATGAATTCACAGAAGCAAAGGTCAAGCAACAGGAGAAAAATGTTATGGATCTCAAACACAACATTGAGCTATTCACGAATCCGTTCGCGGATGTGTGTGACCAGTTCATAAACCTGGTTACCAAAGTTGTTTTGCCTGAGAAGATCCAAGAAGACATCGACAGGAGGACAATGTTTGGGAAGGAGAAACTTGTGCCGTTTGTTTCAGTGAGAATCACGACAAATCTTTGGGCTCCAATGAAGAAACTTAACCTACAAATGTGGTCTTCAGCAGGCAAGAAGGTTGGAGACAGGTTGGAGAAGGGTGGAGACAAACTTCTGGAACTCGAGGAAGATAAAGCACTATTTGTCCAAATGCTTGTAGTCGCCAAATCCAGAGATATTGATCTTAAGCATGCCATTGGAACTTATGAATTTTCTGTCGTGCCACGAGGACTGTTTGCGGCAGACGATTCCCTCCTCCATGCCACTTCAAAAAGTGATTTGATGTCGAGCAAGAAAAGTACCAGAGGAATATCCAAAATCTGGTACTCAAGCCAACACAATTTGCAAACGCGTCGTCATTATCGACGTAATGGCTGCAATCACTAGACAAGCTAGCACGGATAACCAATTGTTCTGATCTAGCAAAGCATTTCATTGAACGGTAGTGTCAGATGTATAGTGATTATGACGAAGTGCATTTGGTATTTGATCGGTATGATTTTGGCGAATCACTGAAAACGTCCACACGTGAGAGAATACTAGGTGTTAACAAGGCTGTAGCATATCACATCACAGATTCAACATCAATGGCCAAAGTTACCATGCATAATCCTTTAGCTCATATCAAGACAAAAGATGAACTCATAACATGTCTAGCTCACAAGGTTCTAGAGTATGCCAAGACAAACGGAAAGAATGTTGTATGGCATGGCGAGGTCAAGCAGAAGCCAATCACAGACAGGTGAATCTCTCAAGTGTTCAAGAAGAAACTGACACCAAGCTAATTCTTCATTCCCTTGATACTACATCAAATGGCGCCACCTCAATTAGTATCCACTCTCCTGGTTCTGATGTCCTTGTACTAGCTATAAGACGTTATCAAAGTATCTGCTATGGCACATGCGTTGTGACAGGAACTTGATAGAAACGTAGAGTCATACCACTTCAACCCATTTACAATGCACTTGGTCCCAACAAAGCCGCAGCACTGCCAGGCTTCCATGTACTAACCGGGGCAGACATCACTGGTAGATTCGCTGGCTAGGGGTAGATGACATGCTGGAAAGTGATGCAAGAACTCCACGAAGATGATGAGATAGTGCAAGCACTAACACAGCTTTTTACGGCAGAGAAATCACCCGAAGTTTCATTTGTAGCCCTTGAAGCATTTGTCTACAAGTTGTATTTGCCTCACACCGAACTGACAAATATAGCCGACGTGAAGCTCAATCTGAGGGTCTATCTCCAACTAGGGCTGCACTGATACCAGCAATTCTGAGAGCACATTACCAGATTATGGTTTGGTGCATTGATGTATTAGCCAACCCCGATCTACCACAACCTCAGCTTTATTGTTGGGATTTAGTTGACGGGGATTTCCAGGAAGAGAGCGATGAAGATTGAAATGTAAGTATAATCAAAATGGCTGGAAACAGTTGTTTTGATACAAATACTCCCTAAATAAGATTTTAGTTAAGCTCCTTGCAATTTAAGATGTTGGTTTTACTACCAAAACAGGTCCATACGATGTTCACAACAAAAGTTATTGTTGAAAATGACTAAATACCCCCCGACTAACATTCCCGCAGGGTGATCTACCACATTGGCGTGTAGGTTTATCTAACGTGACTAGTCCTACAACCGCCTCTCTGTGCCCGCATCTACACGGTTGATTTTTAGGCATGTAATTCCTAAATATCAACACAGTCGAGTCTCTGCATTCTTACAATCAGTTCATTAGGTATGCCCTTTGTGTGTCGGCGTGGCCCCTTTGTGTGGCGGCGTGGCCCCTTTGCCGCCCGTCTTTATATGGGAGACGTAGATGAGTTCCCAGTCGTCGTGAACGGAGGGTAATCGCCGTTTGACGTCTCACTTCGGCAGTCGAAGAGCGGGCCGTCCACTGCCGAAAAGCGTACCGTCTGCAGCTGAAGAGCGGGCCTTCCTCTGCCGAAGAGCGCACCGTCTGCATTTCAAGAGCGGGCCGCCCGCTGTTGTCGAGCATACCGTCTGAAGTTGAAGATCGGGCCGCTCGCTTCGCCCCGCGCGCCATCTGCCGTCGCCGTGCGCTACGTTGCCTCACGAGTATAGACACAATGGACGGTCGTCCATCTATCACTTTCTATCTCTGTTGCGCCGGTTGTGTGGTCGATCACTACTTCCGTTTCCCATTCTCCTTCTAACTTTAGTGGGTGACTCACACGTGCCCTACACCGTGGTCTGCTCGCCGAGATCACCACACGCGTATCTAGTTTCTTTTTATACTCCTTGTTTCTGAGACAACACATGACAGTAATTCACCAATCACCGTCTCCTAGTCTAGTCCACTAAGAAAAACACCCCTAAATAGGGTAATACTCCGGTCTTTGTCTACTCAGAATGCACCATTCTCTAAGATAAACAAACCCACGCCGTAGATACGGACACGGGCATGCTTGATCAAAATAATTACATAATATTGGTCGGTTCCACCAAAGACCGATGCATTCATTCATGCTTGAGAGGTTTAGCTAATAAATAAACAAACAGGAAGTAGTATTCTGCTAAAAAAATAACAGGAATGCTACAGTCATGTTGTATACACTTCCAAAGAACAGTTGTTTATGATTTTGCTTTAACTGTGTCGTATTTATTATTCAAATGTTTCCGTGATAGCACAATGCGAAGTCAAGGAATATCAAGCGCTGTTATTATCGAACCATTACCTCAGCAGCAGAGCAATTAAACCGCCTCCTGTTGCCGCATTCGTTGTACTTACTGCTGATCTGAAACATTCAAAGCCATGTAACATTTAACAATAAAAAGAACGTGCTGTTATTGGTGTTGGTGTTGCTATTACAATAATAATATTATTATCATTGTTGTTGTTTTTTCGTCGTCGCGTCGTCGCCATTAGTGAAAGTTGTTTTAAATTTCCCTGTGTGTGACCTTTTGCTTCTTCCGACATATCACCAGATAGAAGGGACCAATGGCTTCCGGTGTCTCTTCCGAAGGACACAAGCAAACTGGGGTAAATGAAATTACCCAAGTTTCGAAAAGGGAGCATGTAGTTTGGAACCCCGGTCCCCTCGACCGAAAGTCCGACGCTCTACCACACAACCACCGCGCCCCACACACAACCACCGCGCCCCACACACAACCACCGCGCCCCACACACAACCACCGCGCCCCACACACGACCACCGCGCCCCTCACACAACCACCGCGCCCCACACACGACCACCGCGCCCCTCTTGCTAACTATCTATCAACAGTAATTTATTTCCAACAACCAACAGTACAAATTCCATTATTACAAAATACAACATTATTTGCAACATTTAAGAAAAGAAAACAAACAACAGTGTTGGTGGAAAGGGAGTGAACTAAAGTGTGATACTTGGCTCCCCCAACTAGTATTTTATGCATGATACAAATACATTATCTTACAATAAATATACATTTCAAATCCATAACTAATAACTAATGCATACAGTGCCTACAACATATAATGTTTGTAATTATTTTTAGACCTAATACATCGAAAGAAGATGTAAGTTTATGAGTTTTTTAATGCTTGTATGCTTCTGCAGCTAGTGATGTTTTCATGCAACGAATGCCATAGTTTTACTCCACAAACAGAAATACACATTGATTTTAAGTTGGCACGCACACGATGATTTCTGAATGTATCTTTCTGACGAGACTACTGTTGTTATGGTTTCAACTTGGTTTGCGATCAATTCTTACACTGTCATGAGTTCAGGCAGCTCAGTCGCCACAATCACTGGTTCTTGCGATATTATCACTAGAGTATGTATCGTGGCCACAGTTCCATTAGTTGTTATGCTACACATGTATTATTGTTTATAAAAGCAGTTCAGCTTTGTTGAGTTGCTACATATAGTATTGTTTATAAAAGCAGTTCAGGTTTGTTGAGTTGCTACATATAGTATTGTTTATAAAAGCAGTTCAGCTTTGTTGAGTTACAAATGCCACACGCTGGTTGTTAAGCAGGATAGATCTATTGCAAAAGAAACACGCTGGTTGTTAAGCAGGATAGATCTATTGCAAAAGAAACACGCTGGTTGTTAAGCAGGATAGATCTATTGCAAAAGAAACACGCTGGTTGTTAAGCAGGATATATCTATTGCAAAAGAAACACGCTGGTTGTTAAGCAGGATAGATCTATTGCAAAAGAAACACGCTGGTTGTTAAGCAGGATATATCTATTGCAAAAGAAACACGCTGGTTGTTAAGCAGGATATAGATCTATTGCAAAAGAAACACGCTGGTTGTTAAGCAGGATAGATCTATTGCAAAAGAAACACGCTGGTTGTTAAGCAGGATAGATCTATTGCAAAAGAAACACGCTGGTTGTTAAGCAGGATAGATCTATTGCAAAAGAAACACGTGCAGGTTTCGCCGCAATTTTAGAAATGTAACTACGGACGGTAAGCGCTGTTGCCTGGCTGTCGTGTGTGAAGCCGCGTTACAAGGGTCTCCGTTACAAGGGTGAACTGATTGCTGGACGACCTCTGAAATCAGCCCCTGACATCACCCCTTGACATTATCCCCGCAAGGACAACCTACGACCTGGGACTAAACAACGATGAAGCCAACAATTGAACAATGTTACCAATGTCTATGTATTTGAATAGTGAAAATGAAAGTTGTTATCGTAATTGTGTTGTTTGCATTGTCTCTTTTAGGTTGAATCCAATATATTGAACATGATGCACAATCTTACTTTTAAGTTTTATGCAGACCAGACACCGTTTTAATGTGTTTCAATGTTCATTTATGGAATTTACAGACTAGCAATGTCCTGATGGATAATGTTCATTACATCCACTGTGGTGTATGTTCATTACATCCACTGTGGCGTATGTTCATTACATCCACTGTGGCGTATGTTCATTACATCCACTGTGGCGTATGTTCATTACATCCACTGTGGTGTATGTTCATTACATCCACTGTGGCGTATGTTCATTACATCCACTGTGGTGTATGTTCATTACATCCACTGTGGCGTATGTTCATTACATCCACTGTGGCGTATGTTCATTACATCCACTGTGGCGTATGTTCATTACATCCACTGTGGTGTATGTTCATTACATCCACTGTGGCGTATGTTCATTACATCCACTGTGGTGTATGTTCATTACATCCACTGTGGCGTATGTTCATTACATCCACTGTGGCGTATGTTCATTACATCCACTGTGGTGTATGTTCATTACATCCACTGTGGTGTATGTTCATTACATCCACTGTGGTGTATGTTCATTACATCCACTGTGGTGTATGTTCATTACATCCACTGTGGTGTATGTTCATTACATCCACTGTGGCGTATGTTCATTACATCCACTGTGGTGTATGTTCATTACATCCACTGTGGCGTATGTTCATTACATCCACTGTGGTGTATGTTCATTACATCCACTGTGGTGTATGTTCATTACATCCACTGTGGCGTATGTTCATTACATCCACTGTGGTGTATGTTCATTACATCCACTGTGGTGTATGTTCATTACATCCACTGTGGCGTATGTTCATTACATCCACTGTGGTGTATGTTCATTACATCCACTGTGGCGTATGTTCATTACATCCACTGTGGTGTATGTTCATTACATCCACTGTGGCGTATGTTCATTACATCCACTGTGGTGTATGTTCATTACATCCACTGTGGTGTATGTTCATTACATCCACTGTGGCGTATGTTCATTACATCCACTGTGGTGTATGTTCATTACATCCACTGTGGCGTATGTTCATTACATCCACTGTGGCGTATGTTCAATACATCCACTGTGGCGTATGTTCAACGTATCAATGAAAATGAAAGTTTGTTTAAAACGACATCAAATATTTCGTGCATTTGCGTTTCAACTAAAATTTAGGCGACTTACATTTGTGGAGTATAACTTATATAACTTTTATAACTTATATAACTTATATAACTTATATAACTTATATAACTTATATAACTTATATAACTTATATAACTTATATAACTTATATAACTTATACTATTTTTATATAACTTAAGCAACTCTTTATGCTACTTAGCAAAATCCTGGAAACGCAGTTGACTGACGCGTTTGTTTGTAAGTGGAGACAATGTTACGACTGGTTCAGGAAAAATATTACAACTCAAAATACGTTCAGGAATTTTTTTCGGAGTTCGAGGTGAAAACTATGACGACACGTTTGATTGCTTACAAGAACAAGAACAAGTTTACGATACAAATAAAAATTGAGTGATAGAAACAAAGTTTACGATACAAATAAAAATTGAGTGATAGAAACTAAATATACATTAATATGTTCACATGAAAAACTACAAACACAATATAACTTAATAAAGGGCAAATATTTGTGGTTATTTTTTTTCCAGTTTAATAAGTTGGCAGGTATGTCTTGATGCGTGTATTTAGAATATAATTATTTAAGTTCATGTAAATGATCTAATTTTTTAAAGCGGTTCTGTCAATTCTATAAGTATTTACTTAAGGTTAAAATTTGCATAGCTTTCATTTGAATTGTTATCATTCCGCTATCCTGGTAGTCCTACGACATGATACAATAGCTAATATGAGATAATATTAGTGTATTATATAAAAGCAATTTTAACACATGCTTTAATCTGTTTAATATACCGACAATTTTGGAACACTTGTTTGATATTTTTTCAGCGTATTGTTTTCAAATTTAAGTTTGCATCTAAAGTCAGTCATAAACATTTGATTCTTCTACTCGTTTTATGTTGATATTATTGATGTTGAGCGAAAATGTGTATTTGACTTTATTAGGCATTTGTAAGGTCATATATTTAGATTTATTTTGTTTAATAATAATTTATTAGTATTAAGCCATTCCATTATGTTAAGGAGTTCGTAGTTTACTGCAGATTCAGTGCATTTGTTTGGTATATTGTCATTAAAGGATTTGATTGTGCTAAATAAGGTGGTGTCGTCGGCATACATAATAAAGTTAAACAATTTGCAAGCTTTTGTTTATATATATATATATATATATATATATATATATATATATATATATATATATATATATATATATATATATATATATATATATATATATATATATATATATATATATATATATAATTTCGTACGCAGTCTACTGGTGACATGATGTCAGCTCCAATGGTCATAGAGCAAACTCCATATAAATTGAGATGATGTTTTGATATAAAAATAATCATCTCAGTTTTGTCATAATTTAACTTTAGCATACGAAGAGTCATCAATCGTCTATATATTATAAATATATATATATATATATATATATATATATATATATATATATATATATATGTATATATATTATAAATACTATATATATATATAAATATATATATATATATATATATATATATATATATATATATTATAAATACTATATATATATATATATATATAAATATATATATATATATATATATATATATATATATATATATATATATATATATACATGTCGTCGGCATACATAATAAAGTTTAAAATGTTGATAGCTTTTGTTTATATATATATATATATATAATAATAATTATATATATATATATATATATATATATATATATATATATATATATATATATATATATATATATATATATATATATATGTATATAATTATTATTATTATTATATATATATATATATATATATATAAACAAAAGCTATCAACATTTTAAACTTTATTATGTATGCCAACGACATGTATATATATAGTATTTATAATATATACATATATATATATATATATATATATATATATATATATATATATATATATATATATATATATATATATATATATATTTATAATATATAGACGATTGATGACTCTTCGTATGCTAAAGTTAAATTATGACAAAACTGAGATGATTATTTTTATATCAAAACATCATCTCAATTTATATGGAGTTTGCTCTATGACCATTGGAGCTGACATCATGTCACCAGTAGACTGCGTACGAAATTTGGGAGTTCATATGGATCAACATCTGACGATGACACATCATGTGACTGCTGTGTGTGCTGCTTGTAATTATCATCTATAATGATGATAATAACTATCATCAATACGTCACTATCTCACAACAGAAGCCACCAAAAGTGCTATTAACGCAATTGTGACCTCTCGCCTTGATTACTGTAATTCGCTCTTGGTTAACCTCCCGGCATCACAGATACTTCGATTGCAACGAGTACAGAACAATGCTGCTAGACTAATTACGCGCACCAGTAGGCACGACCACATAACACCAGTCTTAAGGGGCTTACACTGGCTGCCGGTAGCAAGTCGAATACATTTCAAGGTGCTAGTGTTGGCGTACCAATGTCAATGGTTTGGCGCCGACTTACTTGGCCGAATGTTTACACATCCGAACTCTTGACGGGCGTCCACGCAAGGACTATGCGCCAACACTGCACCAATGCATCACTAAGAAGAGCATTGGTGAATCTGCATTTGGACAACAGCGCCTCGTCCTTGGAATTCATTGCCCGCAGACATTCATAATTCCAAGACGCTAAACTTTTTTAGAAAGTCTTTAAAGACTCACCTTTTTGTTGGTCACTTCAAATATATGTAAATGAAGATAATATTATGTGATGGACACTATGGGTGGACTATTTGTGATATACATTAATTTTGCATTAGGATTCTCACCAGATTTTAAGGTTTTCTAAATTATTTTATTTATTTATTTCTAAAGTAATTTTATTTATTTATTCGGCGTTTACACGTGTGTGTGTATAGTTAAATAGTATTTTATACCATGTGAATAGAATTTTATGTACAGCGCATTGATCCATATAGTGGGAATTAGCGCTTTTAAAAATGCTGTATTATTATTACATATATATATATATATATATATATATATATATATATATATATATATATATATATATATATATATATACATATACATATACACATATACATATACATATACACACGTACACGTACACGTACACGTACACGTACACGTACACGTACACGTACACGCACACGCACACGCACACGCACACGCACACGCACACGCACACGCACACGCACACGCACACGCACACGCACACGCACACGCACACGCACACGCACACGCACACGCACACGCACACGCACACGCACACGCACACGCACACGCACACGCACACGCACACGCACACGCACACGCACACGCACACGCACACGCACACGCACACGCACACGCACACGCACACGCACACGCACACGCACACGCACACGCACACGCACACGCACACGCACACGCACACGCACACGCACACGCACACGCACACGCACACGCACACGCGCACGCACACGCGCACGCGCACGTGCACGTGCACGTGTACGTGTACGTGTACGTGTACGTGTACGTGTACGTGTACGTGTACGTGTACGTGTACGTGTACGTGTACATATATATATATATATATATACATATATATACATATATATACATATATATATATATATATATATATATATATATATATATATATATATATATATATATATATATATATATATATATATATATATATATATATATATATATATATATTATAAATAGCCTACCTGGCTGCCAGCTTCCACCTGAGTTCTGACACGCCCAGTGTACTGCCGCAGTTGAAGCCCAGCCAACCCCACCTGCAGCAAAACACAGAAAGCATAATGTAAGCGAATTATGCATTCAAGACACTATGAGAATTGTATAAATAACGGACAATTCTAGCCCGCAATCAAATGAATATTCCCGACGATGATGCACGGATAGTAGATGCAGAAGTAGCTAAATGGGAGTGTAGAAAACAATTATTCGAACATTGGAGATCCTTCCCTTCAGATGTTACCAAAAACAAGAAGATTTTGTCTGCACTCGCAGGGGTTCTCCTGTCACTGCCTGCCTGCATGTAGGTTTGACATGCAGCCAGCCAGGCAGCCACCAAAAATGTAAAACTATGACAAGCATAACTGAAAGGGGGTACTGTTTCAGAATCACTGGCAATATGGTCGTATGATATGCACCCGGAAATGAAAGATGATTATCGCATTTAAAAACACCGGGTTTCAATGTCGCTGCACGTACTGAAAGCTGCTTTGACGCAGCGTCACACTGACGTCACACTGACGTCACAATAACGCAGAGATCACTGGGATGGGCAGAGCGAAGTCATTGTGTACGGTTGCCAAGGAAATCCGGCCATCTTGGTGAAAAACATTCGAATGCTATCAACCGAAAACGCCGTTTTTTTTATGCAGGGTGCAACCACCAACGCCAGCGATAAACATGCAAGTGGTTCAGGTGGCCGACCAACGATGCGTGGTTGAGAAAATGTAAAGACGCTATAATCATACTGACTGTTAGTTTCAACTTTCAATCGCGTCCGCGGGCGTGTTGACTGTTGTTATTAATTAATTAATTAATTAACAGTGTGCCATTGGTATTGTTGGTATTGAGATAGGAATGAGAAATGTCATTTTAAGCATCTGTATGTTTTGTATTATGACTAGCCAGGGGCATAGGCAGAGTAATTAAATTAAATGTACCAGATAATATGTGCGTGCTTGCGTGCGTGCGTGCGTGTGTGCGTGCGTGCGTGCGTACGTGTGTGTCCACATGGGCGTCCGCATCGGGGGGCAATATATATGTATATATGTGTGTGCGTGCGTGCGTGCGTGCGTGCGTGTGCGCGTGCGCGCGTGCGCGCGTGCGTGCGTGTGTGTGTTAACATATACTTTGAACTCACGAATGTACGTCCACAAAAAATACAGATCCAGGGGGGCACTTGCCCCCCCCCCCCCGGCAGACGCCCATGTTACTAGCGAACACGAAAGAATAATTATTTTGTAAACTACAACACTGACGACGCTGAAATTTGGCATGTAAATTTGGCATGTCAATTTGGCCTATAAATTTGGCATGTAAATTTGGCATATAAATTGAAGTGGAAAACGTTGAGGCAGCAGTGCCAGTGTCATCTTTTCGTGAAGTCGTTTGATTCGTCGTTAGATTATCTAAGTAGTTCACCATAAAACAAACTTTTCAAACAATTTGTTTTAAATAATCAATCGATGAAATGATTTAATATTAATCTTGTGCACAAAGATTTGTTCCGAATTTTAGAAAAAAATTGCAAGTAAGAAATATTTCATGCGTGTACGTGTACAGCAACATTTGCCACAACAAGTAGACCGATTAGCAACGGCATAACCTAAAGCCAAGAGTTTGTCTCGTAAAGCTAAGTACTTTCAGTTTTGACAGTCATTGTATTTTTGTTCAATCATTATTTGTTTACTACGCGCAGTTATCTTCCAACTTTCCCACGACAGCATCGTGTGACCTATGATTAAGTCCACATTAGTCTATACTATAGACGTAATGACGATTAATTTGTAACGAACATACTTTGGAAGCGAATCACTGAATGTGTATGACTTTCATGTTTTCAGAAGAGCTGATCATGATGTATATATGTCGCCGATTGACAAACCAAGCCAGTTATGATTGGTACGCACTGTAGGTTTTAAAATGTGCAGTTGCCATTCCATATTCGGTGGAGAAGATGAATCTAGGATATGTTACTTTAACTGTGTACTTTAACTGTGTACTTTAACTGTGTACTTTAACTGTGTACTTTAACTGTGTACTTTAACTGTGTACTTTAACTGTGTACTTTAACTGTGTACTTTAACTGTGTACTTTAACTGTGTACTTTAACTGTGTACTTTAACTGTGTACTTTAACTGTGTACTTTAACTGTGTACTTACACGCTCAGCTACAGCTATTATTTTAGTTACCACAGTACGACTTATGAGCAGGACTATGATTTATACGATGCTAATAAAAACTATTATGTGTACAGACTAATTACATATAATCTATATTATGTGTAATTATACATTGCCTGGCTCCCTGCAAGTGTTATTGCATTTTAATACGTAAGCTTGGTTGTTTGAAGGTGTGGTGTTTGTAGTTTCTTACAGGTAATTGTAAAGTGTTTTTTTGCTGTATTCTGTTCTGAATCAAATAGATGCAATAAAACAATTAGAATATTATGTTGTTTTCTTAGTATGTAAGTTAATCAAAGGTTCCAGTGATGCATAAATAACAAACCAACATCATTTCATTTGTTTTATCGGTTGTAAATTCGAGTAAAATAATTAATAAAAATCATCTGAGTTTAATAAAAAAAATATGTCACATTCAAAGTGACAAAGGACATATTTGTTAAAGTCGAAGGGTTTATGATTTAGTGCTAAATCAAATCAAATCAAATTTATTGTAACTCTTTACAATACATACAATTCAAACCAAGGTAAACCGTGTATAATAATGTAAAGAGAGCAGTAGGAGAAGAACATTATACAATGTTATACTCCCTAGTATATATTTCAATACATATATCATAGTATTAAACACAAAAATAGCATGCAGGTGTAGAAAAACCAATCATGATTGTGATACATTTTATATATTGACATCATTGTGTAATATAAATTGCTTAAGTATACATTTGTAGTTCATTATTGAATAAGAATTAAACTTGAGTCTTGTGTTAAAATAATTCAAAATTATAGCACCCTTAATTCTTACAGAACGAAGTCTTATTTCTAAAGTTGCCAAGGATATGTGTATTTGTGTAGATTGTCTTGTATTGTAGCTATGAACATCCTGATTAAGTTTAAACAAATTATAAAAAATTGTAGGTAGAAGTCCACTGTTGTATTTATACATAAACATTTGTATTGAGTAGACATATAGTTGTCTAAACGTTAAGATGTTTAGTAGTTTAAAGATAGGTTTTGTATGAGCTGATATATTAGCTGATACGAGCATTCTCACCGCTTTCATTTGAACCTTTATAATACTTGAACAATATGAGTAAAATGCACCACCCCACACTTCAATACAATATGTCAAATGAGGGAATAAAAACGAGTAATATAAGAAATGTTGAAGAAGATACTTGCTTAATAGCATTATCATTAATCAAGTTTTGTCGGTTTGATAAGTTTTCTGATGGATGTTCTAAATATCATGTATTGGGTCTTGTCAATGTTTAGATATAATTTGTTAGCATTTAACCAAGCTACAAGTTTTTTAGTTCAAGATTAATTTTTTTAGCTATATCATCCAACTGATCACCCTGCATAAATACACTAGTGTCATCGGCAAATAATAAGGAGAAAAGAATATCGGAGACATTAGCAAAATCATTGATATATAATAGAAACAGCAATGGCCCCAGTATGGAACATTAAAGCACTCCACAAGTAATAGAGAGTTTAGTTGAGCTAGTGTTATTGTAATACACATATTGACTTCTATTAGATAAAATATCTTTTAATCCAGTCAATGGCTAAGCCACGTATACCATAACATTGGAGTTTTTGACACAATATCTCATGGTCAACAGTATCAAATTCTTTAGATAAATCTAAGAACACCCCTAGCACAAATTGTACGTTTTTAGTTCTTCTGACATTTTGTCTACAATGGTCATTAGTGCCATGCTTGTGGAGTGATTGTTTCGAAAACCAAACTGATATTTGAGGTTGAGATTGTCTTGTATTGTAACTATGAACATCTTGCTAGAAAGCTAGAAAACGTATAGCTAACGAAAACGTATAGCAAACGAATGTCTGATGATAAAAATGTTGGCCATTTTTACAACAAGAAACATAATATTAAGATAGTAACGATTAGATTGTTCAAGCCTACAAAGACAATGTGTAAGACAACCAAGGCTATGAAGCCATTTACAGTTTTCACAAATAACTGTATTGGTTCTTTGCATAATTTGGTTAGCAGAAGCAGTTCAAAGGAAAAATCAGGCCTGCTGCAAACAACTGGTCCAACATTTAAACACAATGGTGTATGGCACTTAACTTCCCGATGGTATATAAAAAAGTTGCAAAGTTGTGAATTTATCTGAAACGTGACTTCTCTGAAGATTGCATAGAACAATTGTGCTCCCACAATATATATAGGCCTATGCATCCCGACCGTCGCTGGTGACTGCCCTCGTGCGTAACTTCTCTACTACACGCCTGCTGTGTGACACCACTGAAACTCGTTCACACTTTCGCCGCGACGATTAAAGCTAGTAGTGAAAGCAAATTAATATATCGTACATGTTGTTATCATACGGTTGCCAGTAACAGCAACCCACACATCCTAAAGTTCCTTACTGTAAAAATAACGCCGACATAAGGGAATTTGCGACTACGCGCGATTGAGATAACGGTATAATTCCGATTCTGCCAAACGCCGATAGACCAAAGTCGGAATGGCTACTAGTATATATAGTTGGTCAGAAATATTGCGTCGCATTTATATCATACGGTTGCCAGTAAAAGTAACGCATACATCCTAAAGTTCCTCGTTGCAAAAATAATGTCGACATAAGGGAATTTGCGAGTACACGCAATTGAGATAACTCTATACGATATAATTCCGATTCTGCCCAACGCCGATGGACCAAAGTCGGAATGGCTAGTATATATCGTCATATTAATATCGTCGTATACAATAATATCTTCCCATAGAATTTAGCTAGAGTCAAAATATTTGCATTTTTAAACTTCATAAAGAGTGGCCTTTACAATGATATTACATTTGTTGGATATTTTATTTAACAAAAACAATTTTAAGTTATGCATTTTAGAATTAACTTGAAATCTGCAGACACTTTTCTTGACGGTGGCGACCTATAAATATTAATATCTTCACATATAATTAAGCTAGAGTCGAAACATGTGCATTTAAGAACTTCTTAAAGAGTGGCCTTTACAATGATACTACACTTGCTGGATATTTAATAAAAACATTTGTTTAAAGTTATGCATTTTGGAAATTGGCTTGAAATCGGCAGACACTTTTCTTGACGGTGGCGACCTATAAATATTAATATCTTTCCAAAGAATTAAGCTACAGTGAAAACATGTGCATTTCTGAACTTCAGAAAGAATGGCCGTTGGTGTCTCCTTGCAATCTCTCTAGCCACTTCGAATCCACCATCTGTTCAATGTTTGTCGTTGTCAATTCACCCCATTTTTTCTACATCTTCGTGTTTTTCCTGGTAATTCTTCTTCTACGCTGCTAAAGTACAAGTACTAGTTGCAAATCTGTTACGACACGGGCACCGAGCTACCTATCAAAACATCAGATTTGTCCTTCATACTCGCTTGCCCCTTTCCTTTCAACGTGCCTATCTCCAAAGTATGCTATGCCGTTACCATTTGGCTTGATGTCATAGCGTTTCCTTCTGTTTAATGAGTCTAGGCTCTTCGCTCATTGCGAAATAGCTGATCTGCGTCATCTTGCTGAACTTGTTTGAAGCCCTCCAAGCGCCGTTGCTGCCATATGACAGCGGACGCTACGTAATCACTGCCCGTCCTAATGCTGACGCGCAGTGAAGACGTCAACGCGTCCGGTGTAGAAACGCCCGTACTCTGAGTTCTTCCGTGTCTTACAACAATTATTGACAAACGACGTCAAGCAGCGTACAATTAGCCACGCAATCGTCGCTCGCCCACGTATTTAGATCTTTCTAAATGCTCGAAAATAATCGTTTTCCTTTTTCCGCCGTACCGGAATTAGTAAGCTAAGTTGTACTTGCGTTTCTGCAAGGGATCATCACATCATTGATTTAATTCTGGGTTCATGTCATACGAATAAAGTGCCAGTGATTTTTAGACGGTACCCACGTTAGAGGGATTTTTGCACTCTGAAATAAATTCACAGACATGAATGTCGAGTTACTAGTTGGCAGCAGAAGAACGAAGAAGAATTAACACGTTTCTAACCAGAGCATGAACATTCCAAGCAGAGCATTTGTCGGGCATGCCATACGGGTCTGCTCCGCATTGTTTCCGAAGCGTCCATGTCGTGGCGAGAGCATTATGGTCGCAACGAGTCCGGTCACTCCCCCAAGCAGATGCACCGGACCGCCGCCAGCCATGTCGACCATTCCAAGGCGGCGCAGCCAGCCGTCCTTGCTGAATTGGACACATTACATGAGCACGTTGTAAAATGGTTTGTTTTTCGGTGACGTCTTGTGTTTCGTCTTCAATGAACGTGACTAATTAAGCATTCACTCTACGTATGATTCCATTGTCTAATGTTCCTAGCTGCTGTTGGGACTAAACGCCTGTCTTGTGTTCACACAGATAGGTTCTTTGTGTACAATGTGCGTATTGTGCGAGACAGCGTCTCAAGTTACCTTATATATCTGACTTAAATGTTCATTAATGTGTGTGTGTGTGTGTGTGTGTGTGTGTGTGTGTGTGTGTGTGTGTGTGTGTGTGTGTGTGAGTGCGTGCGTGCGTGCGTGCGTGCGTGCGTGCGTGCGTGCGTGCGTGCGTGCGTGCGTGAGCGGGTGCATGCGTGCGTGCGGGTGTGTGTGTATTTGTGCGTGCGTGCGTGCGTGCGTGCGTGCGTGCGTGCGTGCGTGCGTGCGTGCGTGCGTGCGTGCGTGCGTGTGTGCGTGCGTAATATTATTAAAGTATCGGGATAGCGTTTAAAACAAAAACATTTCACGATATATAATATTTATAATATAATTGGTGGAAATGGATGCCATGCCACATGTCATGAAACGGCTAAGCAAGAAACCGCGTCTGTGCCACAAACCTGAAGATCCAATGCGCAGGAAAGCAGTAGATTATTGTATTGAGGAACGAGAAGAGCGTATACGCCGGCAGTTTCACCCGCTCGGCCATCGCACCTGACAACAAGACACGAAAGTCAACACAAGACGGCATTATATTACAGAAAATTAATACTGTTTGAAATCGAAATCACCTATAGTAGTTCTAAGCCATAATGCATTTAGTAAACAGCGCTGCTGCTACTTCGTTCTGCGGTCAATACGAGTTTTAACGTTGAAAATCGCCTCCCATGCACCTGTTGAACAGCCGTAGAAGAGCTCCAATTAGCAGGAAATAGCTGCCACTGCGCACATATTATTACTATTATTATTAATACTAACACTTATATAGCACCATATATCCGGGACCAGCCCGTTCATTGGCACGTAAACACATTATAAGCTGTACGTGGAATCATAAGAAGAGTTTAAGAAAAAAAAAAAAAAAAAAAAATATATATATATATATATATATATATATATATATATATATATATATATATATATATATATATATATATATATATATATATATATATATATATATATATATATATATATATATATATATATATATATATATATATATACATATACGTATATATATATACATATACATATGCATATGCATATGCATATACATATACATATACATATACATATACATATACATATACATATACATATATATATATATATATATATATATATATATATATATATATATATATATATATATATATATATATACCGTTAAATGTAATTTTAGACTAAGCTTAAATATACTAGCTATATTAAGTAACTAAAATACATGGCGAAGTGACCGAAATATCAAAATTATTAAATAAATAGCTATAACATATTAAAATTAATTAAAATATATCATATAATAAACACATAAATCAAAATACATGTTCATAAAAAGTCATAAAGCACAGTTCCTCAGTGGAAGAAAGCCAGCTCACATAGATGAGGAGAGTCTTAGTCAGATTGTTTATTTGTCGCATGTTTTCTGGCAGAGAGTTCCAAAGTGAAAGTCCGGACACCGAGAAATCTCGCTTGCCATAGCCCTCTAGGTTGTCATAGCCCTCTAGGTTGCCATAGCCCTCTAGGTTGCCATAGCCCTCTAGGTTGTCATAGCCCTCTAGGTTGTCATAGCCCTCTAGGTTGCCATAGCCCTCTAGGTTGCCATAGCCCTCTAGGTTGTCATAGCCCTCTAGGTTGTCATAGCCCTCTAGGTTGTCATAGCCCTCTAGGTTGCCATAGCCCTCTAGGTTGTCATAGCCCTCTAGGTTGTCATAGCCCTCTAGGTTGTCATAGCCCTCTAGGTTGCCATAGCCCTCTAGGTTGTCATAGCCCTCTAGGTTGTCATAGTCCTCTAGGTTGCCATAGCCCTCTAGGTTGTCATAGCCCTCTGGGTTGTTTCATGAAAGGAATTTCGCCGAAGTGATATCGCTGCCGACGCGAATTCCAGAGTATTAAAAAAAATTAAATACTTTTAAAGTACTTGAATACGAATACGGTTACTCCTATATGGTCAAATGCAAATACTATTTTGAAAATTAATATAAAACATTTTATTTTTTGCGAATAACATTAAAATAGTCCATGCATATGGTTTGCAATTTTTTTAATTTATTATAAAGCATCTGTTTTTACGCTGTTTGTTTGTGTGTGTGTGTGTGTGTGTGTGTGTGTGTGTGTGTGTGTGTGTGTGAGTGCGTGCGTGCGTGCGTGCGTGCGTGCGTGCGTGCGTGCGTGCGTGCGTGCGTGCGTGCGTGCGTGCGTGCGAGCGTGCGTGTGGTTTTTTTATATGGACATGTGTGTTTTCAATACTGGAGACATTTTGTAGGTCCAGTTTAGAATTGACCTGACATGAATGTCGGAGTAAAGGACATTACAATTATGTTGTCATTTGATAGAAAATATATGTTAGATATAGATTAGACAAAATTTTGCACATCTTGACAAAGTTCCCTTTGTGAAGATTACATTAAACTGTAAATTACGTAAAAGATGGACAGTGAAACGGGACTTTCAAAAGTGCACCACAGGGAAATTAGAATAATCCGTTGGGAGGCAGTTGAAACAAGCAGCCTTTTCATGGAAACTATTTGGTAAGTGTGTAGCCAATGACTATGTGAAAAGGTTTGGATACGTCACAAAGGACTGGCAGGATACAAGACTAGCAAAACCATGGTAACTGTAGTTGCGGCTGATGTCCTTGAGAATTACGACTGATACCGGGTCCGGCTAAGTGAAAGTGAATTCACGACTATTCCTGTTTATGTTTTCTTTTGAAGTACTCTATGTTTTCATCATTTCGACACCATTGTTATTCAGATGCTTTTAATAGGATATCAGTTAATGTATTTCATTTCCAATTTTTTCCACGTTGTCCAGAACGTCACGATAGTTTCCGCTACATAAATTAACATTTACTATTTTCATCGCACATTTTAAGGTAATTTTTTTATAATTCGATTTTAAGAATCGAAGTTCTATGTGATCATTAAACTGACAACGCAAATTCCTCCGTGAATGTCCGCGCATACACTTATTGCGAGCAATGAAATTTGTTTTGCGGCCAAGAAACGTTGTTGTAACGACCGTTACACGCCAGTGTACTTGGTGCTTAAATCATCGAACACAGGACACACTTGTCAATGAGATTAGTTTCTCAACTGAAAAAAACTGTTTCGGAAGCCGTCACGGGAAAGGCTCATGTGATGGCGAAATTGGCGTTGTAAAAAGGATTGCCTTGGCATCTGCTACGGCTCTAAGCGAAACGTGCAGGAAATAGCAGCCACTGCGTTCATCGAAAAGATATGTTATACATCGCCATATATCCGGGACCAGCCCGTTCATAGGCACGTACACACATTATAAGATGTACATGGAATCATAAGAAAAGTTTAAGAAAGAAAAAAAAAGAAAAAAGAAAATAAAAATATATATATATATATATATATATATATATATATATATATATATATATATATATATATATATATATTTACCGGTAAATGTAATTTTAGACTAAGCTTAAATATACTAGCTATATTAAGTAACTAAAATACATAGCTATACTATATTATCATTTATTAAAATATATCATATAATAAATACATAAATAAAAAAAATAAAAAAAATACATGTTCATAAAAATGTCCTAAAGCACAGTTTCTCAGTGGAAGTAAGCCAGCTTAAATAGATGAGTTTTAAGGAGACTTGAACTTAGTCAGATTTTGCATTTGTCGCAGGCATTCTGGCAGAGTTCTAAAGTGTAGGTCCGGACACAGAGAAAGCTCGCTCACATAGCCCTCTAGGCTGTAGTGCGGAACTGCTAGCAGATCAGCAGATCGAAGGTACTATATACTAGGAAAAAGCACAATGGATGATCGAACTTGAACGCAGCAAAGGACAACAAAAGAGATCAATTCACGCAGAGGTTTCACGGGACGAATTGCAATCTGTTTTTGTTGGCAACTGTCAGAAAGGACGACTGCCTGTCAGACAATTTCTACATAATCACTAAATATAACACGTGTGATTTTTGTAAATCCTCATTAAAAAATCTAACTATAACTGGACACTTCGGCAGCGATACTGCTTCGGCTAGTCGACGCGACCAAACATTCTTAGTCTCGTCGGAGGGACAATTTGGTCGCTTCGGGAGCGAATTTTGGTCGCGTCAGCGCCGTTTCATGAAAGGAATTTCGCCGAAGTGATATCGCTGACGACGCGAATTTCAGAGTATTTGAAAAATGTAATACTTTTAAAGTACTTGAATGCGAATACGGTTATTCCAATATGGTCAAACGCAAATACTATTTTGAAAATAATGAATATAACACATTTGATTTTTTTCAAATTCGAATAATATTAAAATAGTCCATGCATATGGTTTGCAAATATTTTTATTTATTATAAAGCATCTGTTTTTATGCTTCTAGACTTATTTAATTATCGTAAATTGGTGTACGCAATTTGGGAAATAGTTGTTTAAAGGGAGTGTGCAACGATTTTTATTGGTGAACTGATGCGGGAACAACAACAACATCAACTATTATTATCATTGTTATTATTATTATATTTGATTGGGGTTGTTCCCGTATCAGTTAACCAATGAAAATCGTTGTAAAATACTTCCTTTCATATGTGTGTGCGTGTGTGTTTGTGTGTGCGTGCGTGCGTTCGCGCAAGCGTGAGTGAGTGGGTAGTATTATTAAAGTATCGGGATAGTGTTTCTGTTTAAGACAACATCATTTCACGATCGAGAACACAATATATAATATTTAATATAACTGGTGGGAATGGATGCCGGAGTAAAGGACATTACAAATATGTTATCATTTTATAGAACATATTTGTTAGATATGGTTGAGATAACATTGTGCACATCAAAACAATATTCCCTTTGTGAAGATTACATTAAATTGTAAATTACGTAAAAGATGGACACTGAAAAAATTGCACCACAGGAAATTAGAATAATCCGTTGAGAGGCAGATGAAACAAGCAACGTTTTTAAGGAAACTATTATGTAAGTGTATAGCCAATGACTATGTAAAACGGTTTGGATATGTCATAAAGGACTGGCAGGACACAAGGCTAGCAAAATCGTTGCTTAAATCATCGAACACAGGACACACTTGTCAATGAGACTAGTGTTTTCAACTGAAAAAAACTGCTTCAGAAGCTATCACGGGAAAAACTCATACGATATCTAATGTTTAGTCCGTGTGTTATTGGGTGCCTGAGTGTATGTTTGTGCTAACGCCAAAATACTACGAATTCCTTGTACTTGCTACTTGGTAATAAAACGTATCTTATCTTATCTTATCTTATCTTATCTTATATATATATATATATATATATATATATATATATATATATATATATATATATATATATATATATATATATATATGCTAGAGTATTTTTACAACGTCAATTTCGCCATGTATATAGTGCGTGCGTGCGTGTGCGCGTGCGTGCGTGCGTGTGTGCGTGTGTGTGTGTGTGTGCGTGCGTGCGTGCGTGCGTGCGTGCGTGCGTGCGTGCAGAACAATCAACCTGAGGGCCATTAATGACACGAGAGGGAGCAGTTTCATTTGTACTGAATCTACGGAATCAAGCATTGCTCGGTCAAGATAGCAAAGATAGCAAAGATAGCAAAGATAGCAAAGTTGCTTCTGTGCATCCCGCATTAGAGAAACAAGAGCATATCCCAACATTTGTCAGAGAATTTAAGAGAATGGCCCTTATTAACAAGTTTTGGTGTCCACGCGACGAACGTGTACAAAATAAAGTTTGAATTTGGACATGTTTAACACTTGATGATTTTTTCCTTTTTAAATACTGAGATAAAGAAAGCTGTTTGAAATGTAAGAAATGATTGTTCTCTTTAAATGAAAACAGCATAGTTAGATATTTGATGTCTCCATCACTGGGGTAAAGCCTGTCGCCGTGTCCTTTTTAAATGTTGATTTCAGATGTTAATATTGCATGAAGGAAATTATAATTATGTAGTTAGTATTATGGTTCCAAAGAGCATGCTATCAGCATAGAGGACGTTGTGATAAAAATATTATTTATTTGCTAATCAGGTCACTGATGGACACCAAGTCCCAAACGTTACATAATGCACCGCTTGTATTACAATGAAATTGTCGTAAACTTACCATTGAGTAATTATCTTTTTCCTGTTATGAAGAAGGAGTTCCAGAATGTAATAAAACTAATATCAGTTTGTATTAATTAATTTGAGTTTTGAGTCCCTTTGTCCCATTTTTATTGGCCAGTGTCGAACACGCACACGTATGTATGTATTTAATAAGCTATTAAGTTTTATAATAACCGCACCCCAAACAGTGATACTGAGGGGCATTATTTCTGTGATCCACCATGCTTACACTGTTACATTGATTGTGCATTCCTATGTTATGTCATACAGCATCACAAAGCACCAAACACATAATTTTTATATTAGAGGCATTGTCACAGACTTCAAAGTCAGACCTGTTTACAAATAAGCAACAGTTAGCAGCTACTTGTAACCATCATAACCTGAACTAATCCAATTATAGAAGAGGTATGAAATTGTTTTTCACACGTGATTGGCAACTCAAGTAGTTTTCGCTTTCAGTTCGCATACACTTATTATAATCAAATATTTCATAAATCATAGTGCATGGCGTTTTTATTTACTAACTTCGCGTCATTGTTTAAACAGCTTACTACAGAAAGGACTTCATTCGGCCAATTTATCGTATTTACTTCGCTTTCCGCGTTTTGCCACTTCTACTAAAATTATAAATACTAATACATTTAATTCCAACATTACATATATGCAGTGTATATACATACACAGCTATTGCAAAACATTTATAAAAATGCTCATCTAAATCATATATATTTAAGAGATGAATAGTTACAATCATATTAAATTATCTAATGGTCGTTTCTTCGGTGCAAGCAGTGTTAATAATGTTAACAAATAAAATTGATAGAAATCTGATAATGGCGGGCTGTACACAGAATACCCTTTTGGACTCTCGGTAAGCTCAATGGCTTCTTTGTTCACTTGCCGTCTGGATCTTATCATTGTGGATGGCTGCCTTATTAAATCCTTGTTAAAACTCAGCTCGTCGGTCGATAAACAATTAGGCGTCCAGTAGCCGGCGCCATATTTTTAGCGTCGAAGACGGGGCAGCAAAGTGTTTTACTGTGAAACCTATTCAGCCGTTGACCTTAAAAGGGTCACCGTAGACGTGTGTCATGCTTCTTCATTGTATTCCGAAATTCGTGGTGACTGTGACCCAGACGCCAAGTCAAAGCATCGTATGGCTTTGTGGATCAGACAACAAATGTGGCATTTGATTGACCGTTAACTGTTACTAGTTGGAGGGGTCACCTGATCTTTGTGTACGACTTTGCCTTTTAAGACTTTTCCACAGTCACGTGACGTGTTTTATTATAGTCAAGAAGCATGCTAGATTTTATATACCGAACATGAAAGGGTGAAAACTGCTTGAATTTCCACGAATTGTTAGTTGTTTAGATTTTCACTGAAGCGAAAGTAAACACTACCTACCGGACACGATGGTTGTGGCCGTTGTGGCGAACGACGAATGGAAGAAGAACCTGGCGTAGTCGTTTCCTGAATCTTCAGCGTTTTTGTTGCGCAGCATGAAACGATTCCCGCCAGTGAAACCGCCCATGAATGTGACGTCATCGCCGAAACTGAAAGCGTAGCCGAACAGCCAGAAGGAGAGTCCGCCGACAATGACGTCAATGGCGTTCTTCATCATGATGTTCACCTCGTCCTTCTTACTGACCAAGCCGCTCTCTAGCAGTCCGAAACCTGCGTCAGACAGCAACATGAGACGACGGTACAGTGTAATCGAGTACAGGGAGATAGGAGAAGGCTAGCCAGACAGAAAAAACAGAGCCAGACAGATAAAACAGAGCCAGACAGATAAAACAAGCATGCATTCATACAAGTAGGAAAATACCATGACGTATAGACACTTACATGTAAGTAGGAAAATACCATGATGTATAGACACTTACATACAAGTAGGAAAATACCATGACGTATAGACACTTACATACAAGTAGGAAACTACCATGACGTATAGACACTTACATACAAGTAGGAAACTACCATGACGTATAGACACTTACAAGTGAACACTCCAAGAACGTGGATTATTCGGTAATTTAATCAAACCAAACTTCATATTCATTGAGAGTGAGAAAGTATTATTTTTGTTAATGTGTGCGTGCGTGCGTGCGTGCGTGCGTGCGTGCGTGCGTGCGTGTGTGCGTGATGTGATTATAAATTTATTTTCTATGACCTGCTAATTACTAAATGTAAGTTTTACCACTAAATAGTGGGATTACTTGACATTTTGTTATATAATGGGTTGATATGTTTTATACGTATATAGTATGTGACGTGTAAGAACATAAATGTGCCTTTACCCCACTCACGAGGAAACAAACACATAATGTTGAAAAAACATAAAACGCATGTAGAGGTAAATCGAAAGTGAAAGGTCATGCAAGTACTGTGTTCGAAAAAAACTAGCAACACAGTCTGAACGAGTTCAATCCGCCACTTAGCCATTTATTGATACATTGTTCTGCTGGTCAGTGGTAAGTGGTCAGGAAACACACAAATGTTCTTCCTCAAATATATATATATATATATATATATATATATATATATATATATATATATATATATATATATATATATATATCCGGTCATTCTTATAATCCAAGACGCGCTTGCAAGCATACGTTTTTTTAATGCATTTACTTAAAATGTGCACAACTGAACTGAACAAACTGAACTGAACAAACACGTTCCAGTAATTAAAACCTGTTGTTTGGGAACACGAGCCTATAATTGCACCGACCGCCAGGGTGCAGAATATGATGTAAGGCTACTATTAGCTTCCCATTGAAACCAAGGCTAAACAATTAGCTTACAAATTACACACAGTGGCACGGATTGGGCAGATTGTGTTGCCGGGGAAATTACCGGTAACGGGAGACAGGGGTCAAGAGCATAGGAACTGTAGGAGGATGGCGGTCAACCCAGAGTACAACAGGTGTGTATGGAGGAGGGAGTAGGCTTCGTAGGTTAAACCTTATGGGAAGAGATGAGTTTTTCATGAGAGAAAGATGAGCTTAATCTGACTGGGAAGGGTGCTGCCGTTCTTGGGTGTGACTTTTCAGGGTTATCGACGAGGGAACAGGTACCGTAAACTATTTAAACTAGATACGCGGGGGGGGGGGACTGACAGAGACTGACAGAGAAAACTCAAGGAAATGTTCACCAATTATTTCGGAAAATGAACTTAGATGTGTATGCATAAATGCCAGAAGCATAGTAAATACGTTAGCACAGGATATGCAATGTTTAGGAAGGGTAGGCGAGCGAGAAGGAATGGTGGAGTAATTTTTTATTTATTTGTATATTAAAGAATCTATCAAACATATGAAATAAAACTGAAAAATGAAGCAGATTGTGAGGAAGCAATTTTGTGTAACATAGTTACCGAAGCCATACAGAGCAACGGAAGCTGATTCTAGTGTGTGGAAACTGTCTATGGGGTGAAAGGGACAGTTTCCACACACCAAACCAGACTTATTCAAAAAAATTACTAATATTAAGCTAAACTAGTGTGTGGGAGCTGTCAATGGAGCGTGAGACATGACATCGACAGCTCCCCCCCCCCAAAAAAATAAACCTTTGACTAATATTACAGTTAAGAGCTCAGACTTTTAAATTGTTGCGTGTACTACCCACAATGCATGTGCACAGACCACCACAAACTCCTGTCAGTCAATCAGTCATTGTCGGATACTCTCTGCCATCCGATCGGTCCTAAGGCCAACATCGCGTGCCTAGAACGACGGGAAGTCGACGATAATAATAATAAAGTGTCGTTACGACAAGGATATGGCAGAAGCACATTCATTACGTCTTTCAAGTTATATCGACCCAAATGTTACTTCGGACTAAATCTGCTAAAACACTACTTCACCCCCTCCCAAGATGAGACATTAATGCCTGTTTTGTCATGATTTGTGACACTTTGGGACTTGCTGCTGTCACGAACCAGGCCACATTACAGCTACGTCAACCCAACGTGTGTAGATGTACTGTAGAATACACTACGGTGGCCCGTAGGAGCTATGCACTTTGTCCAATCATGACATCTCCCCCTGTTACAAGTGTCACAAGTCCATATATGACATCTCTCACTTAAATGTCATAAGTCCAGTTTGTCTGGTTTTCTGACTACACGTCCATACTTAGTTCTGGTTATGTAGTTATAAGAACTTGAAGCATCGACAATTTCAGCATGACTTGATGTAGCCCTGTGTGCTGAATGTTCTTCGGGGATGGCGTGCGTGGCTTGGCTGCTGAACCCTGGATTTTGTTTGGTTATAGGGAGTTGATCGTTGTAATCGTGCCTCACGGGAGCGTTTCGACCCTATTCGATCCTATTCCTGCGATACATTCCTCCACCGTTAGACAGCACAACGTAAGATTCCCCCTGCGTTCAACATTTCGGGCTCCATGTTTCCTGCCCTTCTACTTTCACCGGGTGGTAGGTGTTTTAAATCTCTTGTTGTAGAAGTATTCATACATCTGCTTTGCTGTTTTTTCATTCCCCTCGACCTATTTAGCGATAGGCCGTCTTGAGTTTAACTTTTCAGGGAGCACTGGCAGAGTCGTTCGGACTTGCCTTCCGATGATTAGTTCCGCAGGACTGTACCATGTCGCATCGACTCGTGTGTTGCGGTACGTCATCAACCAGAGAAAGCATCGTCTTGGCACAATATTCGTTTCGCTGTCTGTACGGCTCTGTCTCTCTCCGTTGGATTGGGGAAAGTGCGGACTGCATGCTCGGTGTTGGAACATGTGCGTATTAGCAACAGCTCGGAGTTGGAACATGTGCGTATTAGCAACAGCTCGGGGTTGGAACATGTGCGTATTAGCAACAGCTCGGGGTTGGAACATGTACGTATTAGCAACAGCTCGGGGTTGGAACATGTACGTATTAGCAACAGCTCGGGGTTGGAACATGTGCGTATTAGCAACAGCTCGGGGTTGGAACATGTACGTATTAGCAACAGCTCGGAGTTGGAACATGTGCGTATTAGCAACAGCTCGGGGTTGGAACATGTGCGTATTAGCAACAGCTCGGGGTTGGAACATGTACGTATTAGCAACAGCTCGGGGTTGGAACATGTACGTATTAGCAACAGCTCGGGGTTGGAACATGTACGTATTAGCAACAGCTCGGGGTTGGAACATGTGCGTATTAGCAACAGCTCGGTGTTGGAACATGTACGTATTAGCAACAGCTCGGGGTTGGAACATGTACGTATTAGCAACAGCTCGGGGTTGGAACATGTGCGTATTAGCAACAGCTCGGGGTTGGAACATGTGCGTATTAGCAACAGCTCGGGGTTGGAACATGTGCGTATTAGCAACAGCTCGGGGTTGGAACATGTGCGTATTAGCAACATCTCGGGGTTGGAACATGTACGTATTAGCAACAGCTCGGGGTTGGAACATGTGCGTATTAGCAACATCTCGGGGTTGGAACATGTACGTATTAGCAACATCTCGGGGTTGGAACATGTGCGTATTAGCAACAGCTCGGGGTTGGAACATGTGCGTATTAGCAACAGCTCGGGGTTGGAACATGTACGAATTAGCAACAGCTCGGGGTTGGAACATGTGCGTATTAGCAACAGCTCGGGGTTGGAACATGTACGTATTAGCAACATCTCGGGGTTGGAACATGTGCGTATTAGCAACAGCTCGGGGTTGGAACATGTACGTATTAGCAACAGCTCGGGGTTGGAACATGTGCGTATTAGCAACAGCTCGGGGTTGGAACATGTACGTATTAGCAACATCTCGGGGTTGGAACATGTGCGTATTAGCAACAGCTCGGGGTTGGAACATGTACGTATTAGCAACAGCTCGGGGTTGGAACATGTGCGTATTAGCAACAGCTCGGGGTTGGAACATGTACGTATTAGCAACATCTCGGGGTTGGAACATGTGCGTATTAGCAACAGCTCGGGGTTGGAACATGTACGTATTAGCAACAGCTCGGGGTTGGAACATGTGCGTATTAGCAACAGCTCGGGGTTGGAACATGTACGTATTAGCAACAGCTCGGGGTTGGAACATGTGCGTATTAGCAACAGCTCGGGGTTGGAACATGTACGTATTAGCAACATCTCGGGGTTGGAACATGTGCGTATTAGCAACATCTCGGGGTTGGAACATGTGCGTATTAGCAACATCTCGGGGTTGGAACATGTGCGTATTAGCAACAGCTCGGGGTTGGAACATGTGCGCATTAGCAACAGCTCGGGGTTGGAACATGTACGTTTTAGCAACAGCTCGGGGTTGGAACATGTACGTATTAGCAACAGCTCGGGGTTGGAACATGTGCGTATTAGCAACAGCTCGGGGTTGGAACATGTGCGTATTAGCAACAGCTCGGGGTTGGAACATGTACGTATTAGCTACATCTCGGGGTTGGAACATGTACGTATTAGCAACATCTCGGGGTTGGAACATGTGCGTATTAGCAACATTTCGGAACTGCGAACTATGTTGTGGTCCGTTGTCTGTATAGACCTCTTCTGGAATTCCCCATCTTGAGAACATGTTCTTTAGTCTCCCCACTACTTATGTCGTTCGTGTCTGAGTTAGGTGTGCGATTTCAATGTATCGGCTATGATAGTCCACAACCACGAGGTATTCTTTCCCACCCCAGTGGGGCGCGATGGCGTACCGGTTAAAAGGCCGGACCCTCAATCGAGAGAACCCTATTAGAAATCCCACTGCGGTTGCTTCGAACCTTTGGCAAGTTTGATCACCCCACGTTGCTACAGTTCACTCAGCTGTATAGATGAATACCTGGCAATACAGACGACAGTGGTGGATATTTGAACGAATAGTCTTCGCGCAGCAATTCCAGCGTTGCTGAATACTTCCCAGAGAAGTTGAGATGGCCTTGGAAAGAACAGGTCTGCCAGGGGTGAAGTGTAAAACGCTTTGAGCGGTCCTACGGACTGGATACCGCGCTATATAACTTACTTACCTGTATGCTCGCAGAGATCACTCGCTATCACTCGCCCATCAACGGTTCGCGCCGCTGGCTTGGTCTGTGCTCTTGGCAATGAGTACAGTTATTGGCGATTCCGTCGATGTCATTCAACATTCTTGGCCACCACACCGTTTGGTTTGCACGTTCGCGACACTTCACTAGTCCTTGGTGTCTGTGATGTATCTTTTGTAGGATCTCCTTTCTCATCCCTGGAGGACTCACTACACAAGAAGGGCCGTTTACGACACGCAGTTCATTCCTCATACGGAACAAATATGTCACTGTTTCAAAAGTGCTGTGTCTATGTCTGGGCCAACCTTCGAGAGTGTACTTCACGGCTTGATACATTGATTCATCTTTGGCTGTTTCGTCGTGTACGTGTTTAGTATGGGGTCTGTGATGGGCAATTCACCTATCACTTCGTCCACATATGTTTTGACTTCTTCGATTGTGTCCGGTGTCGTTTCGTTTTTGAACAGATGATGAGACAATGTGTCTGCGATGATCTGATCTTTTCCGGGTAAATATTCTGCTTCCGCATTGAATCGCATTCTTTGGCATCTTGATGGCATTCTATCAATGTCTCTACTATAGAACAGCGGCATCAGCGGTTTGTGATTTGTGAGTATTGTGAAGTTTTTAGGCCAGTCAGGTACATCGAAAACTTCTCGCATGACCAAGTGCTTGCTAAGCATTCTTTCTCGATGGATGGATGCATATCCCAGCTCGGCCTTCGATAGGCCGAGAAGCCTAAGCTATGGGCTTCATCACGCCTTTTTGCTGCTGCCCCAATGCTGCACCAAGTCCATATCCACTTGCATCGGCAATAACCACTGTTGGCTTAGTCACATTATAGAATGCCAGAACAGGTGCTGAAGATACCAACTTTTTTAGCTTCTTGAAGGCTTCTCTCTGTTGTGGACACCAGTACCATGCTCTGTCTTTACACAACAGTTAGTTCAGAGGTCTTGCGTGAACACTCCTGTCCTTGACAATTTTTGCCAGGTAATTTATCATCCCTAGGACTCTTCGTAGTTCTGGAATGTTGCGAGGTTCATCCATGTTACGAATTGCCTCCACTTTGTCAGGGTATATGAGCAGTCCATCTTTGCTGATTTCGTACCCCAGGAATTACAGACGATGTTGAACGTATATTCACCAGATTTCAGAACTTTATGTGCGTCTACCTTGTCAATACCTAAGTAGAACCCCGTGTCGTGTCATAAACCTGTAAGGCCATGATCATGGATGTCTGGGACGATGCATGGAGCTGTGGTTTTCTGCTGTTGCGTTGATGTCCAGGATAGTTCGACATTACACTGTCGAAACCATTAGAACATCTGGGATATATTGTAATGATGACATTGTAAATATAACAGTAGAATGAAGATATTGGTGTGATTCGTGACCACAATACACATGAAGTTTGCTGTATCAAACACGTTGGTTTGATCTACTTTAATGTGCTTGCACGAAAATGCCACGGTGGTCACATTGCTGGGTATCGTGTCTTGAAATCCATCACGTCAACTCAACATTTCTGTTGCTCTACATATAAAACATTCATGCGTAGAAACATTACAATCGCCTGTTCTCACGGCCCACTGGCTGACTGTCACCATGGCTGATTGTGCTCGGCTTTTGCATGAGTGATTGTAACATCATGGCAGTATCTCCCACCTTTGGAGTTACATCGTCATTAACTGGATGTCAACGTGTGTCGTGTTCTCCCACCTTTGGAGTTACATCGTCATTAACTGGATGTCAACGTGTGTCGTGTTCTCCCACCTTTGGAGTTACATCGTCATTAACTGGATGTCAACGTGTGTCGTGTTCTCCCACCTTTGGAGTTACATCGTCATTAACTGGATGTCAACGTGTGTCGTGTTCTCCCACCTTTGGAGTTACATCGTCATTAACTGGATGTCAACGTGTGTCGTGTTCTCCCACCTTTGGAGTTACATCGTCATTAACTGGATGTCAACGTGTGACGTGTTCTCCCACCTTTGGAGTTACATCGTCATTAACTGGATGTCAACGTGTGACGTGTTCTATTAGAAGGTGCGTTATTCTGCTCACTGCTCTTGTGTTGTGTCGTATTTGTTGTGCGGCATCGATCTGGTTGCATCGTCTGGGATGCCAATTGCTAGGTCGGCGGTTTTCAGGGCGTCTGTGTTAAAATACCCTGACACGCTTATTAATCATTTATAATAGGCGTCGCAAAGAAATTGAAGATGCACGAATAGTTTTGTTATTAATGCTAGCGAACATTTTTAAAAAGCTAAGCATAGAGATTAGTAAGTCTCGTGGAGCTTGAATGTTGACAGGATACGTAATGTTTAGGAGAGATCGAATAGGAAGAAGGGGAGGGGGAGTTATTTTATATGTTAAAGAATCTATTCAGGCTTATGAAATAAAATTAGAAAGCGAAGCAGATTACGATGAAGCTGTTTGGTGCAAAATAGTTTCAGGAAATTCAAAATTAACTATTGGATTAGTTTACCGAAGTCCAAACATAAACGAAGCGGATAACACAAAAATACAAAATGCTATAAAGGAAGTTAGTAAAGGGGAATGTATCATAATGGGAGATTTTAACCATGGACACATACAATGGAAATCTCTAGAGAGTACAGGGGGTGATGACCAACAATTTTTATTTTTAATTCAGGAGAGCTTCCTTACTCAGCACGTGCTAGAACCAACCAGGGGAGAAAATGTATTAGATATAGTTTTATCATCACACAAAGAATTAGTCGACAATGTAAAAATACATGAACCATTGGGTAACAGTAACCACAATCAAATACATTTTGACATCAGCGTAAAATCAGAAAGTAAAAATTAAAAAACGTATAGGAGAAACTTCCACAAAGGTAACTATAAAGATATGAGAAAATACTTAGCAAAGCTAGATTGGAATAACATGCTGATGAATAAGACCGCAATTGAATGTTGGAATATTCTAAAATATGAAATTGAGAGTATCATCGATAAATTTGTTCCCTTGAAAAAACAAGGAAAACGGTCTAGAAAGAAACACTTGTCAAAAGAAGCCATTAGAAAAATAGTGTTTAAGCAAACTATGTGGAGGGTTTATAGGCGTACCAGAAAGGATGAAGACTATGCAAATTACAAAGAGGCATTTAACCTAGCTACAACTGAAATTAGAAAATCTAAAAGAACCTTTGAAAAAAAATTGGCAGGTAATATAAAAAATGACAGCAAGAGTTTCTATGCTTATGTAAGGAGTAAACAGAACGTTCGAGATAAGGTCGGACCACTGGAAAACAACAGTGGAAACATAATTTCAGAGGGTTTTCAAATGGCAGAGGTCCTGAATGAGTATTTCAGCTCAGTATTTACCACAGAAGATATCAGCTCACTTCCAGTTCCATTTACTAAATTTTAGGGAAATAAATCAGAATATTTAGGGCAGTTATTTGTAACTCCTGTAATGATAGCAAACAAAATTAAGAAGATGAAAGATAATAAATCACCTGGCATAGGTAATGATGTAATCAACTGGATAGAAAAGTGGCTTACACACAGAAGGCAGAGAGTAATAGTAGACGGTGAGATTTCAAACTGGAAATCGGTTTTGAGTGGGTTACCACAGGGATCAGTATTAGGCCCTATACTGTTTTTAATATATATAAATGATCTAGAAGATGACATATCTAGCGAAGTACTAAAATTTGCGGATGACACAAAAGTATTCAGAAAGGTTACAAATGATACAGATAAACAAAGTTTACAGGATGATCTAGATAAATTAGTTAAATGATCAGAAAAATGGCAAATGTTATTCAATTTTGGGAAGTGCAAATGTATACACATAGGGCACGGAAACATGGACGAAGAATATAAAATGGGGGATGCTGTACTAGGTAGAACCACACAAGAAAAGGACTTAGGAGTAACATTTAGTGCTGACATGAAAGTTTCAGAGCAATGTGGGATTGCTGCTTCAAAAGGAAATCAAATTCTAGGGCTAATTAGGAGAACTATCATGTATAAGGAGAAACAGCTAATTGTACCCCTGTACAAAGCAATAGTTAGACCACATTTGGAAATTTGTATTCAACCATGGAGGCCGTATCGTAAAAAGGACATAGACAAGCTAGAAAGAATACAACGAAGAGCAACCGAAATGATTCCAGAATTGAGAGACCTTAGTTATGAAAGTCGCTTATTACAATGTGGTTTGACAACCCTAGAGACCAGGAGACTAAGAGGAGACCAAATAGAAGTATTTAAAATAGTGAACGGTTATGAGGATGTTGATAGGATTATGTTCTTCAAACTTAAAGAAGGCAGTAGAACCAGAGGACACAAAGCAGCATTAGTTAAGGAGCAGTGTAGGATGGACATGAGAAAGTACTCTTTCTCACAGAGGGTGATAAATGAATGGAACAAACTGCCAAATGATTGTGTTAATGCTAGTAGTGTGAATATGTTTAAAAATAGAATTGACAGATATTTGATAAGGGTGGGCTACACATAGATGAGAAAATTGTTGGACTCTCGATAAGCCAATGGCTTCCTTGTCCACTTTGCCATCTGGAACTTGTTGTTTGGGATGGCAATCTTGTTAAATCTTGTTAAATGTTGTCTCTATAAATTAACTGCAGTAAATGAAGCCTCGCATTCCGACAAAGGCCGCCTGACATTTATTCGCCTGTCGTTCTCGGACATGTCAAAGAAGATGTGGTCAACTGGAATGCTCATAACTATGTTCACCAGCCCAGCTGAATGTAGTTCGGGGTCGAGTGGATATATACAAAGCTCACATTTATCATGTATACATTTCGTGTCTTTGTTCATCACCTTTGATTCTCGCATCCATTTCTTCTTTGTGGTAGGTTTTGGCAGATGACTGTTCATTATCTCTCATCCCGTGCAAGTCAATTGGGATGCCAAGGCATGCATTCATGCTGTCAAGTGTTGAACGTTTCTGGTTTCCGGTCTCACATGTTGTGATGCGTTGGCATCCTACATTGGTATTGGCAGGAGCGCATGAAGTTCTGACATATCTGGTGAACATACACACAGCTTCTTAAGCAACACCAGCGTTTTTGGATGTCACGTAGCAAGTCGCATTTTTCGGGATAGCCTGCTATGGACAGTTTATATGTGAAACTTGCCAGATGCAAAACTGTGCTCACTTCCTCCCACCAGTGAAGCCTCCAAGAAAATGTGGCCTGGTCCCATCTTCAAGTAGCAATCAGTGGTAGATCCAACTGCTTACGGTTGGTCGCACGAGAAGGGGGAGAGGACCAGTGCATTCAGTCCAACAGCTGTACCTACTGACATCTTGCTAGGTAAAGCTGTTAAGGGGGTCGCACGAGGAGGGGATGGGTCAAGTGCATTCAGTCCAACAGCTGTACCTACTGACATCTTGCTAGGTAAAGCTGTTAAGGGGGTCGCATGAGGAGGGGATGTGTCAAGTGCATTCAATCCAACAGCTGTACCTGCTGACATATTGCTAGGTAAAGCTGTTAAGGGGGTCGCACGAGGAGGGGATGGGTCAAGTGCATTCAGCCCAACAGCTGTACCTACTGACATATTGCTAGGTAAAGCTGTTAAGGGGGTCGCATGAGGGGGGAGGAGTCAAGTGCATTCAGCCCAACAGCTGTACCTACTGACATATTGCTAGGTAAAGCTGTTTAGGGGGTCGCAGGAGGAGGGGGAGGGGTCCAGTGCACTTAATATATTATCTAAATGTAGTATTAATTCAGTCAGAAAGTCCAGGATATATATATGTGTCATTTGTATGTGAAGTTGAAATGCCACTGAAACGGTACATTCTAATGAACACCAAGCCTACGGCAGCACACAAACAACGAACCATTGTGTGGTCAAGTTAAAGAGTGTGACTAATACTGGTCCTTGTGGTACCCCACTCAAAACTGATTTCCAGTTTGAAATATCCCCATCTACTACAACATGCTGTCTTCTGTCAGTCAGCCATTGTTCTATCTAGTCAATTATGTCATCCCCGATACCATGGGCTTTTAATTTAAGTAGTATTCTTTGATGTGGCACTTTATCAAAAGCTTTCTGAAAAACCTAAGTATATAATATCTACTGGTGATCCTTCGTTTATCCAATTAGTGGTATCTTCCAAAAAACATTGCATATTTGTTAAGCATGACCATGGATTTAATGCCTAACAGGGAAGTTCACCATGTGGTCTTTAATTAACCTTTCTAATAATTTACAAATCACTGATGTAAACTCACTTGTCTGTAATTATATTACTTATTTCTCGAGCCCTTTTTAAATAATGGTATGATGTTTGCTTCTTTCCATTAAACAGGAACCACTCCCTCTTTTAATGACAAGTTCAACACTCTTGCAAGTGGAATACTGATTTGTTCTACTGTTTCAATTAGTAGTTTTGGAGGAAGTCAATCCATTCCAGGTGATTTATTATCTTTCATTGCCTTTATTTTCTTAGCTACCATTTCTATTTTCTTAGCTACCATTTCTGGAGTTACAATTAACTGCCCTAAATAGTCCGATGTAGCCTCCTGAAATTTAGCATCTGGAACTAAACCTGTACTCTCAAGAGATTTCCATTGTGTGTGTCCGTGGCTAAAATCTCCCATTAAGACACATTCCTCTTTATTCACTTCCTTTATAGCGTTTTGTATTTTTCTGTCATCCTCTTCGTCTATGTTTGGACTTCGGTAAACTAATCAAACTAATCCAATAGTTAATGTTGAATTTCCTGAAACTATTTTGCACTAAACAGTTTCATCGCAATCTGCTTCCCTTTCTAATTTATTTCATAAGCCTGAAAAGATTCTTTAACGTATAAAATAACCCCCCCTTCCCATTCGATCTCTGACACCCTGACAGTCCTCATTCAGCATCTGATATGTCTTTGTTGGCCCATGATTCGGTTATATCAATTATGTGAGGGTCAATATATTCTACTATAATGTTTAATTCATTCTTCTTATTTACTAAGCTCCTTGCATTTATAGCCTGCTTCAGAAATGTTTCCTGAACATTGGTTACTGGTTTGTGTGTACTAGTGACCTTCATTCCTGTTTGAGGCTCCTCTAGGTAACCCCCACGCGCTTCTAGTTTAAACAATGTTTGTGTGTACTAGTGACCTTCATTCCTGTTTGAGGCTCCTCTAGGTAACCCCCACGCGCTTCTAGTTTAAACAATGTTTGTGTGTACTAGTGACCTTCATTCCTGTTTGAGACTCCTCTAGGTAACCCCCACGCGCTTCTAGTTTAAACAATGTTTGTGTGTACTAGTGACCTTCATTCCTGTTTGAGACTCCTCTAGGTAACCCCCACGCGCTTCTAGTTTAAACAATGTTTGTGTGTACTAGTGACCTTCATTCCTGTTTGAGACTCCTCTAGGTAACCCCCACGCGCTTCTAGTTTAAACAATGTTTGTGTGTACCAGTTACCTTCATTCCTGTTTGAGACTCCTCTAGGTAACCCCCACGCTCTTCTAGTTTAAACAATGTTTGTGTGTACTAGTGACCTTCATTCCTGTTTGAGACTCCTCTAGGTAACCCCCACGCGCTTCTAGTTTAAACAATGTTTGTGTGTACTAGTGACCTTCATTCCTGTTTGAGGCTCCTCTAGGTAACCCCCACGCGCTTCTAGTTTAAACAATGTTTGCTACCAAAAATAGTGTTATGCTCCCCATGCCACTGTCGACTGCTGCTGCGTCATGACAACATGCACACATGCATACATACACACATGCACACATGCACACATGCATACATACACACATGCATACATGCACACATGACACATGCTCACACATTCACAAGGACACCCACGCACGCACGCACGCAAAGCAAAACCTTGGCCTCTGGAATCATGAATAGTTACAACGACCTTACCTGACTGCATCGTGAAGATGATAAACGTACAACTGAGGATCCATATGGCGTCCTCGGCGTTGGATTTCGCCATCAGGTTGTCGTTGTCGAAAGTTGAGTTACCACCGATCGCCTGTCGGGTGAGATTCGTTTGCACAGACGCCGCTGCGGTGGTCGCCATTGAGCGCGCTGTTCAACCGCAAGGCGCGCAGGTAAACAGCACTGCGAGCGAGCTTCACATTAACTCCCTCCGATAGAGGCGACGTCGTGAAGCACTGCCACGAGCCATCAAGTATCTGCCGATGGCTGATATACAATAATGAAGTCTTGGGTCACTACAGTCGTTTTGGTCGATGGCCCACCTAGTACAATCAGGCATTGAACAATGGGAATTGCGTTGGCTAAATGGGCATCCAACACCGAGCACTCATTCGGTATATTGATTGCGTGTAGCCTGTAGGCACTGGACTTCTTTTCTAGCCACTTTAATACGTAATTATGGTCCGCGTTCGCTCTCAGGTGCTTGGCGACAATACATGAATGAATGAAGGAAATCCTTTTATATATTCTGCACTTAACGCATATACCAGATTTTCCAACGCCGTCTATACGAGACGCGTGTAATTGGCTACTCCTGAAGGTGAATGTTTACGTTTTCATATTGCTTGTCAAATTCCAGTTTTATACAATTTATGACAGTAAATATTCTACAGCAATAACAACTAAGACTTGAAGTATGAAAGTGTTGATTTAGATGAAGGTCGAGATCAAGCAATTCAGAGAATGTGGGTATTTTAATTATACGAAGCCCCGGATCAGTCAACCAATGAAAAATCGTTGCACATTCCCAAACACAGTCACAAGGTTTCATGACGACACCCAATATTATTGCACCAAGGGACCTCACCATCGCCGTGAAACGCGATCTAGCTAGCATTCTCCAACACACGCACTTACCGTTGGCCGCGATATAGACCACGCTTTCGTCAGTAGCAGCGTCAAAATACAAACTCCGCGCAACAAAACCGCGGATAACAGAATCCACCGTTCAGTAGAACCACACATATTTGTAAAATCAAATAAATTAATAGAATAAAATATATTAGCGGAATCAAATATATATGAGTAGAATCAAATATATTAGTAGAATGAAATGTATTACCTAATCATGCTGTAATAAAATGCGCCGCTTAAGTGAATCAGTGAATCAAATAGCTCTGGGCCGACGTGATTATGTTAACCGGCGTCTACCGTAGTACCAAGTAACTAATAGGTTAAAAAATACAAATTCCATCCACGCATTAACATCCACAACAGCTCAAGTGAGGAGTCAACCAGTATCAGTGATGACTAAGCAAAGGGAAAATGAGAACTTTCTGGGTTCTGCAGTGACCTATGAAGCAGCAACCACAACATTAACTTTCTGGGTTCTGCAGTGACCTATGAAGCAGCAACCACAACATTAACTTTCAGGGTTCTGCAGTGACCTATGAAGCAGCTACCACAACATTAACTTTCTGGGTTCTGCAGTGACCTATGAAGCAGCAACCACAACATTAACTTTCTGGGTTCTGCAGTGACCTATGAAGCAGCTACCACAACATTAACTTTCTGGGTTCTGCAGTGACCTATGAAGCAGCAACAACAACATTAACTTTCTGGGTTCTGCAGTGACCTATGAAGCAGCAACCACAACATTAACTTTCTGGGTTCTGCAGTGACCTATGAAGCAGCAACCACAACATTAACTTTCTGGGTTCTGCAGTGACCTATGAAGCAGCTACCACAACATTAACTTTCTGGGTTCTGCAGTGACCTATGAAGCAGCAACCACAACATTAACTTTCTGGGTTCTGCAGTGACCTATGAAGCAGCAACCACAACATTAACTTTCTGGGTTCTGCAGTGACCTAGGAAGCAGCAACCACAACATTAACTTTCTGGGTTCTGCAGTGACCTATGAAGCAGCTACCACAACATTAACTTTCTGGGTTCTGCAGTGACCTATGAAGCAGCAACCACAACATTAACTTTCTGGGTTCTGCAGTGACCTATGAAGCAGCAACCACAACATTAACTTTCTGGGTTCTGCAGTGACCTATGAAGCAGCTACCACAACATTAACTTTCTGGGTTCTGCAGTGACCTATGAAGCAGCAACCACAACATTAACTTTCTGGGTTCTGCAGTGACCTATGAAGCAGCAACCACAACATTAACTTTCTGGGTTCTGCAGTGACCTATGAAGCAGCAACCACAACATTAACTTTCTGAGTTCTGCAGTGACCTATGAAGCAACAACCACAAAATTAACTTTCTGGGTTCTGCAGTGACCTATGAAGCAGCTACCACAACATTAACTTTCTGGGTTCTGCAGTGACCTATGAAGCAGCAACCACAACATTAACTTTCTGGGTTCTGCAGTGACCTATGAAGCAGATACCACAACATTAACTTTCTGGGTTCTGCAGTGACCTATGAAGCAGCAACCACAACATTAACTTTCTGGGTTCTGCAGTGACCTATGAAGCAGCAACCACAACATTAACTTTCTGGGTTCTGCAGTGACCTAGGAAGCAGCAATCACAACATTAACTTTCTGGGTTCTGCAGTGACCTATGAAGCAGCAACCACAACATTAACTTTCTGGGTTCTGCAGTGACCTAGGAAGCAGCAACCACAACATTAACTTTCTGGGTTCTGCAGTGACCTATGAAGCAGCAACCACAACATTAACTTTCTGGGTTCTGCAGTGACCTATGAAGCAGCAACCACAACATTAACTTTCTGGGTTCTGCAGTGACCTATGAAGCAGCAACCACAACATTAACTTTCTGGGTTCTGCAGTGACCTATGAAGCAGCAACCACAACATTAACTTTATGGGTTCTGCAGTGACCTATGAAGCAGCTACCACAACATTAACTTTCTGGGTTCTGCAGTGAACTATGAAGCAGCAACCACAACATTAACTTTCTGGGTTCTGCAGTGACCTATGAAGCAGCAACCACAACATTAACTTTCTGGGTTCTGCAGTGACCTATGAAGCAGCTACCACAACATTAACTTTCTGGGTTCTGCAGTGACCTAGGAAGCAGCAACCACAACATTAACTTTCTGGGTTCTGCAGTGACCTATGAAGCAGCAACCACAACATTAACTTTCTGGGTTCTGCAGTGACCTAGGAAGCAGCAACCACAACATTAACTTTCTGGGTTCTGCAGTGACCTTTGAAGCAGCAACCACAACATTAACTTTCTGGGTTCTGCAGTGACCTATGAAGCAGCTACCACAACATTAACTTTCTGGGTTCTGCAGTGACCTATGAAGCAGCAACCACAACATTAACTTTCTGGGTTCTGCAGTGACCTATGAAGCAGCTACCACAACATTAACTTTCTGGGTTCTGCAGTGACCTATGAAGCAGCAACCACAACATTAACTTTCTGGGTTCTGCAGTGACCTATGAAGCAGCAACCACAACATTAACTTTCTGGGTTCTGCAGTGACCTATGAAGCAGCTACCACAACATTAACTTTCTGGGTTCTGCAGTGACTTAGGAAGCAGCAACCACAACATTAACTTTCTGGGTTCTGCAGTGACCTATAAAGCAGCAACCACAACATTAACTTTCTGGGTTCTGCAGTGACATAGGAAGCAGCAACCACAACATTAACTTTCTGGGTTCTGCAGTGACCTATGAAGCAGCAACCACAACATTAACTTTCTGGGTTCTGCAGTGACCTATGAAGCAGCTACCACAACATTAACTTTCTGGGTTCTGCAGTGACCTATGAAGCAGCAACCACAACATTAACTTTCTGGGTTCTGCAGTGATCTATGAAGCAGCAACCACAACATTAACTTTCTGGGTTCTGCAGTGACCTAGGAAGCAGCAACCACAACATTAACTTTCTGGGTTCTGCAGTGACCTATGAAGCAGCAACCACAACATTAACTTTCTGGGTTCTGCAGTGACCTAGGAAGCAGCAACCACAACATTAACTTTCTGGGTTCTGCAGTGACCTATGAAGCAGCAACCACAACATTAACATTCTGGGTTCTGCAGTGACCTATGAAGCAGCAACCACAACATTAACTTTCTGGGTTCTGCAGTGACCTATGAAGCAGCTACCACAACATTAACTTTCTGGGTTCTGCAGTGACCTATGAAGCAGCAACCACAACATTAACTTTCTGGGTTCTGCAGTGACCTATGAAGCAGCTACCACAACATTAACTTTCTGGGTTCTGCAGTGACATAGGAAGCAGCAACCACAACATTAACTTTCTGGGTTCTGCAGTGACCTATGAAGCAGCTACCACAACATTAACTTTCTGGGTTCTGCAGTGACCTATGAAGCAGCAACCACAACATTAACTTTCTGGGTTCTGCAGTGACCTATGAAGCAGCAACCACAACATTAACTTTCTGGGTTCTGCAGTGACCTATGAAGCAGGTACCACAACATTAACTTTCTGGGTTCTGCAGTGACCTATGAAGCAGCAACCACAACATTAACTTTCTGGGTTCTGCAGTGACCTATGAAGCAGCTACCACAACATTAACTTTCTGGGTTCTGCAGTGACCTATGAAGCAGCAACCACAACATTAACTTTCTGGGTTCTGCAGTGACCTATGAAGCAGCTACCACAACATTAACTTTCTGGGTTCTGCAGTGACCTATGAAGCAGCAACCACAACATTAACTTTCTGGGTTCTGCAGTGACCTAGGAAGCAGCAACCACAACATTAACTTTCTGGGTTCTGCAGTGACCTATAAAGCAGCAACCACAACATTAACTTTCTGGGTTCTGCAGTGACATAGGAAGCAGCATCCACAACATTAACTTTCTGGGTTCTGCAGTGACCTATGAAGCAGCAACCACAACATTAACTTTCTGGGTTCTGCAGTGACCTATGAAGCAGCTACCACAACATTAACTTTCTGGGTTCTGCAGTGACCTATGAAGCAGCAACCACAACATTAACTTTCTGGGTTCTGCAGTGACCTATGAAGCAGCTACCACAACATTAACTTTCTGGGTTCTGCAGTGACCTATGAAGCAGCAACCACAACATTAACTTTCTGGGTTCTGCAGTGACCTATGAAGCAGCAACCACAACATTAACTTTCTGGGTTCTGCAGTGACCTATGAAGCAGCAACCACAACATTAACTTTCTGGGTTCTGCAGTGACCTATGAAGCAGCTACCACAACATTAACTTTCTGGGTTCTGCAGTGACCTATGAAGCAGCAACCACAACATTAACTTTCTGGGTTCTGCAGTGACCTATGAAGCAGCTACCACAACATTAACTTTCTGGGTTCTGCAGTGACCTATGAAGCAGCAACCACAACATTAACTTTCTGGGTTCTGCAGTGACCTATGAAGCAGCAACCACAACATTAACTTTCTGGATTCTGCAGTGACCTATGAAGCAGCTACCACAACATTAACTTTCTGGGTTCTGCAGTGACCTAGGAAGCAGCAACCACAACATTAGCTTTCTGGGTTCTGCAGTGACCTATGAAGCAGCAACCACAACATTAACTTTCTGGGTTCTGCAGTGACCTAGGAAGCAGCAACCACAACATTAACTTTCTGGATTCTGCAGTTACCTATGAAGCAGCAACCACAACATTAACTTTCTGGGTTCTGCAGTGACCTATGAAGCAGCTACCACAACATTAACTTTATGGGTTCTGCAGTGACCTATGAAGCAGCAACCACAACATTAACTTTCTGGGTTCTGCAGTGACCTATGAAGCAGCTACCACAACATTAACTTTCTGGTTTCTGCAGTGACCTATGAAGCAGCAACCACAACATTAACTTTCTGGGTTATGCAGTGACCTATGAAGCAGCAACCACAACATTAACTTTCTGGGTTCTGCAGTGACCTATGAAGCAGCAACCACAACATTAACTTTCTGCGTTCTGCAGTGACCTATGAAGCAGCTACCACAACATTAACTTTCTGGGTTCTGCAGTGACCTATGAAGCAGCAACCACAACATTAACTTTCTGGGTTCTGCAGTGACCTATGAAGCAGCTACCACAACATTAACTTTCTGGGTTCTGCAGTGACCTAGGAAGCAGCAACCACAACATTAACTTTCTGGGTTCTGCAGTGACCTATGAAGCAGCAACCACAACATTAACTTTCTGGGTTCTGCAGTGACCTATGAAGCAGCAACCACAACATTAACTTTCTGGGTTCTGCAGTGACCTAGGAAGCAGCAACCACAACATTAACTTTCTGGGTTCTGCAGTGACCTATGAAGCAGCAACCACAACATTTACTTTCTGGGTTCTGCAGTGACCTATGAAGCAGCTACCACAACATTAACTTTCTGGGTTCTGCAGTGACCTATGAAGCAGCAACCACAACATTAACTTTCTGGGTTCTGCAGTGACATAGGAAGCAGCAACCACAACATTAACTTTCTGGGTTCTGCAGTGACCTATGAAGCAGCAACCACAACATTAACTTTCTGGGTTCTGCAGTGACCTATGAAGCAGCTACCACAACATTAACTTTCTGGGTTCTGCAGTGACCTATGAAGCAGCAACCACAACATTAACTTTCTGGGTTCTGCAGTGATCTATGAAGCAGCAACCACAACATTAACTTTCTGGGTTCTGCAGTGACCTAGGAAGCAGCAACCACAACATTAACTTTCTGGGTTCTGCAGTGACCTATGAAGCAGCAACCACAACATTAACTTTCTGGGTTCTGCAGTGACCTAGGAAGCAGCAACCACAACATTAACTTTCTGGGTTCTGCAGTGACCTATGAAGCAGCAACCACAACATTAACATTCTGGGTTCTGCAGTGACCTATGAAGCAGCAACCACAACATTAACTTTCTGGGTTCTGCAGTGACCTATGAAGCAGCTACCACAACATTAACTTTCTGGGTTCTGCAGTGACCTATGAAGCAGCAACCACAACATTAACTTTCTGGGTTCTGCAGTGACCTATGAAGCAGCTACCACAACATTAACTTTCTGGGTTCTGCAGTGACCTATGAAGCAGCAACCACAACATTAACTTTCTGGGTTCTGCAGTGACCTATGAAGCAGCTACCACAACATTAACTTTCTGGGTTCTGCAGTGACCTATGAAGCAGCAACCACAACATTAACTTTCTGGGTTCTGCAGTGACCTATGAAGCAGCAACCACAACATTAACTTTCTGGGTTCTGCAGTGACCTATGAAGCAGCTACCACAACATTAACTTTCTGGGTTCTGCAGTGACCTATGAAGCAGCAACCACAACATTAACTTTCTGGGTTCTGCAGTGACCTATGAAGCAGCTACCACAACATTACCTTTCTGGGTTCTGCAGTGACCTATGAAGCAGCAACCACAACATTAACTTTCTGGGTTCTGCAGTGACCTATGAAGCAGCTACCACAACATTAACATTCTGGGTTCTGCAGTGACCTATGAAGCAGCAACCACAACATTAACTTTCTGGGTTCTGCAGTGACCTAGGAAGCAGCAACCACAACATTAACTTTCTGGGTTCTGCAGTGACCTATAAAGCAGCAACCACAACATTAACTTTCTGGGTTCTGCAGTGACCTATGAAGCAGCAACCACAACATTAACTTTCTGGGTTCTGCAGTGACCTATGAAGCAGCTACTACAACATTAACTTTCTGGGTTCTGCAGTGACCTATGAAGCAGCAACCACAACATTAACTTTCTGGGTTCTGCAGTGACCTATGAAGCAGCTACCACAACATTAACTTTCTGGGTTCTGCAGTGACCTATGAAGCAGCAACCACAACATTAACTTTCTGGGTTCTGCAGTGACCTATGAAGCAGCAACCACAACATTAACTTTCTGGGTTCTGCAGTGACCTATGAAGCAGCAACCACAACATTAACTTTCTGGGTTCTGCAGTGACCTATGAAGCAGCTACCACAACATTAACTTTCTGGGTTCTGCAGTGACCTATGAAGCAGCAACCACAACATTAACTTTCTGGGTTCTGCAGTGACCTATGAAGCAGCTACCACAACATTAACTTTCTGGGTTCTGCAGTGACCTATGAAGCAGCAACCACAACATTAACTTTCTGGGTTCTGCAGTGACCTATGAAGCAGCAACCACAACATTAACTTTCTGGGTTCTGCAGTGACCTATGAAGCAGCTACCACAACATTAACTTTCTGGGTTCTGCAGTGACCTAGGAAGCAGCAACCACAACATTAGCTTTCTGGGTTCTGCAGTGACCTATGAAGCAGCAACCACAACATTAACTTTCTGGGTTCTGCAGTGACCTAGGAAGCAGCAACCACAACATTAACTTTCTGGATTCTGCAGTTACCTATGAAGCAGCAACCACAACATTAACTTTCTGGGTTCTGCAGTGACCTATGAAGCAGCTACCACAACATTAACTTTATGGGTTCTGCAGTGACCTATGAAGCAGCAACCACAACATTAACTTTCTGGGTTCTGCAGTGACCTATGAAGCAGCTACCACAACATTAACTTTCTGGTTTCTGCAGTGACCTATGAAGCAGCAACCACAACATTAACTTTCTGGGTTATGCAGTGACCTATGAAGCAGCAACCACAACATTAACTTTCTGGGTTCTGCAGTGACCTATGAAGCAGCAACCACAACATTAACTTTCTGCGTTCTGCAGTGACCTATGAAGCAGCTACCACAACATTAACTTTCTGGGTTCTGCAGTGACCTATGAAGCAGCAACCACAACATTAACTTTCTGGGTTCTGCAGTGACCTATGAAGCAGCTACCACAACATTAACTTTCTGGGTTCTGCAGTGACCTAGGAAGCAGCAACCACAACATTAACTTTCTGGGTTCTGCAGTGACCTATGAAGCAGCAACCACAACATTAACTTTCTGGGTTCTGCAGTGACCTATGAAGCAGCAACCACAACATTAACTTTCTGGGTTCTGCAGTGACCTAGGAAGCAGCAACCACAACATTAACTTTCTGGGTTCTGCAGTGACCTATGAAGCAGCAACCACAACATTTACTTTCTGGGTTCTGCAGTGACCTATGAAGCAGCTACCACAACATTAACTTTCTGGGTTCTGCAGTGACCTATGAAGCAGCAACCACAACATTAACTTTCTGGGTTCTGCAGTGACCTATGAAAAACTAGCATATAACATAAAAATGGGTGAATGAATTGCCCAAGTTTCGAAACGGCAGCACGTGGTTTCGAACAGCGGCCGAAAGTCCGACGCTCTACCACACAACCACCGGGCCCCTCACACAACCACCGGGCCCCACACACAACAACCGCGCCCCACACACAACCACCGGACCCCTCACACAACCACCGGGCCCCTCACACAACCACCGGGCCCCTCACACAACCACTGGGCCCCACACACAACCACCGGGCCCCAAAGTAACATAATTGATTCAATGGCAAGTCGAAACACTAAAATGTGGAAAGACAACATCTACCACACATCCACGACCATCGACTTCGATGCTGGAGAAAAGGCAGCGGTCCACAAGATATGCGGCAAACATTAGCCAGATTTAAACCATTGTGTACATTAATCATTAGCACGTGTGTACGCAAAGTATACTGGAGACAGAACCGTCCTCTTTGTGATATGGCATCCCGGCATGCAGTTGATATTGATTAATTATTCTTGCGCCCCATCAATTTATACTACGCCATGTTTAGCCAATGTCTGTCTCACTTGCTAATTTGTTATTCGATATGCTGGTTCTCAATTAACCTTAATAAGCATAAGCGTGAAAGGGATAACTATTTATTATGTGTTCGGTGAAACTCCGGTTGCATACACCGTGTTTACGTCGGTGCCTTAATGTTTACCCCGGTGGCATATCATTGTATAATTCATAAGTCATTATTACAGTTTTGTCTTGTGTAACGTTTCCAACTGCGGCATTCAGTGGTCCTTGTGCACACAGTTAGGTCTCAAAGGAGACGAACTATAATCCGGATTAGCACGTTTATTAATGTTGTGCGCATGTTTCCGCCTAATCCATGCACGCCGATGGCATGTTGGATCAAATGTAGTATCACGCTGCACCTGTGTCATGTCACATGTTGGATCAAATGTAGTATCACGCTGCACCTGTGTCATGTCACATGTTGGATCAAATGTAGTATCACGCTGCACCTGTGTCATGTCACATGTTGGATCCGTGCAGTTAGTCGCTTAGCAACTTACTTTCAGTAAGATGATTTTGGCACGAATTTTGCCATTGTATCTTATAATGATATCCCGTAGACACGTGAATGGAATTGTTCACATAGCGTGCACCATGCAGAACTCACCGCTGTTATCGTTATATCGCAATTAGGAGGCTGACGTTAGTCGTCTAGCTCAAGACAGCATGTTTCCGGCAAGATTCATGTCAGTATTACGTACACTTTCCTGACAATTCATTAGACATGTGGACGGAGATTATTCGTCGTTAGCGCAATAAGACAATCGCTGCAAGTGAGGTCGCGTTGAAATCGAGTTTACGTCGGTGAATCGGCACTAACGACACTGCGAAGGGAGAACTTATAGGGCGACCGGAAAACGACTAAGATCGGGTCACGTTTCTCGCAGCTGATGTGGCGAGTTAAACAGAAGCAAATCAGACGAAATATTAGTAAAACAACCAAGTGAAAGGGAAATAGACGCGCACTTGGAGGAGACAAGCTTTAATTGCCGAAGGGAACGACCATTTGGTTCTAACGACATGCACAACGCAGGCGCTAGCGAAGTCGTCGTCGACGCCTCTATATGGCTGCCTCCTACGAAGACGGCGCGCCTTTCAAGAGGCAGCTCCTGGAGACACACGCAGCGCCGCCTCGCGCCAGTGCACGACAGCAGTTTTATGAAGGGTTTCCTCGTCGTCACAGTCGTGATCGTGCTGGGAGCGCGTCGGATCGATGGGACCGGACATGATGGGCAATGCGACGAGGGGCGAGGAAGGTCCAGAGCTGGCAGAAGATGCCATCTGGGTCCTCAGCAGCACCATCATCATCTTCACGATGCAGTCAGGCGAGTAGTAGTATCGGTTTAAAAAGGATGCACAAAGATGTTCATTGGTTTAACTGATACGAAGCTAGTTGGGGGTTCGTATAATTAAAATGCTCCAATTCTCTGATTTTTTCCCTCAACGTACATTTAAATTAACAATGATATACTGCGTGTTTTAACATGTATTGATGTAGCATATTTACCGTCAGAAATTGAATAAAACGAGAATTGGACAGACAAATCAATCATCCGATAAAAACGTATTATTTCGTCTTCAAATGTAAAGACTGATTGGTCTGCCTGTTTCGTACGACGTTCGGTAGAAGTAGTAAAACGGGCATATTTTATATCATTGTGTATTTTCTACAATAGTAATACTTAACAGGTCACGACAGTACACGTCTTGCGTGGATATTTTTGTTAACCGACATGTTATAAATATGACTAAATTCAATGTCACAAACTTAGTGGCAATGTCCCGTAACGCAGACGTTCAGTCAAACAATGAAACTCGTACTACATTTCCTTTAAATGGCAGCATTCAAAGCAAACTGTAATACGACGGTTTGAAATATAACAAGAGTTAACAAGACTACGGTTCAAAGCAACACGCTCTAGACCTACTTGGCATATGGACAAGGAGAGTTTGTTCAGTTCGTTTATCGTTCTCTGTGAGGAGCGGTATGTTCTTATATCCCACTGGTACTGTTCTTGTTCTACAGAAACTTCATGTCCTCTTTTTCTTCTACGTTCCATAAGCCGACATTACAAATGTAAGCTTACTGTGTGTAATTGCAATTAAAAGTGTATGTTTTAATCGATTCAAATACAAAGGTAAACACCTTCGAAAGTGATATTGGCTACAACATAAATGCTTGGAGGTAGATGATGGGTGGCGGTATTGTGTAGCCTTGGAGGTAGTTGATGGGTGGCGGTATTGTGTAGCCTTGGAGGTAGTTGATGGGTGGCGGTATTGTGTAGGCTTGGAGGTAGTTGATGGGTGGCGGTATTGTGTAGCCTTGGAGGTAGTTGATGGGTGGCGGTATTGTGTAGCCTTGGAGGTAGTTGATGGGTGGCGGTATTGTGTAGCCTTGGAGGTAGTTGATGGGTGGCGGTATTGTGTAGCCTTGGAGGTAGTTGATGGGTGGCGGTATTGTGTAGCCTTGGAGGTAGTTGATGGGTGGCGGTATTGTGTAGCCTTGGAGGTAGTTGATGGGTGGCGGTATTGTGTAGCCTTGGAGGTAGTTGATGGGTGGCGGTATTGTGTAGCCTTGGAGGTAGTTGATGGGTGGCGGTATTGTGTAGCCTTGGAGGTAGTTGATGGGTGGCGGTATTGTGTAGCCTTGGAGGTAGTTGATGGGTGGCGGTATTGTGTAGCCTTGGAGGTAGTTGATGGGTGGCGGTATTGTGTAGGCTTGGAGGTAGTTGATGGGTGGCGGTATTGTGTAGCCTTGGAGGTAGTTGATGGGTGGCGGTATTGTGTAGCCTTGGAGGTAGTTGATGGGTGGCGGTATTGTATAGCCTTGGAGGTAGTTGATGGGTGGCGGTATTGTGTAGCCTTGGAGGTAGTTGATGGGTGGCGGTATTGTGTAGCCTTGGAGGTAGTTGATGGGTGGCGGTATTGTGTAGCCTTGGAGGTAGTTGATGGGTGGCGGTATTGTGTAGCCTTGGAGGTAGTTGATGGGTGGCGGTATTGTGTAGCCTTGGAGGTAGTTGATGGGTGGCGGTATTGTGTAGCCTTGGAGGTAGTTGATGGGTGGCGGTATTGCGTAGCCTTGGAGGTAGTTGATGGGTGGCGGTATTGCGTAGCCTTGGAGGTAGTTGATGGGTGGCGGTATTGCGTAGCCTTGGAGGTAGTTGATGGGTGGCGGTATTGCGTAGCCTTGGAGGTAGTTGATGGGTGGCGGTATTGTGTAGCCTTGGAGGTAGTTGATGGGTGGCGGTATTGCGTAGCGTTGTAGGTAGTTGATGGGTGGCGGTATTGTGTAGCCTTGGAGGTAGTTGATGGGTGGCGGTATTGTGTAGCTTTGTAGGCAGTTGATGGGTGGCGGTATTGTGTAGGCTTGGAGGTAGTTGATGGGTGGCGGTATTGTGTAGCCTTGTAGGTAGTTGATGGGTGGCGGTATTGTGTAGCCTTTGAGGTAGTTGATGGGTGGCGGTATTGTGTAGGCTTGGAGGTAGTTGATGGGTGGCGGTATTGTGTAGCCTTGGAGGTAGTTGATGGGTGGCGGTATTGTGTAGCCTTTGAGGTAGTTGATGGGTGGCGGTATTGTGTAGCCTTGGAGGTAGTTGATGGGTGGCGGTATTGTGTAGGCTTGGAGGTAGTTGATGGGTGGCGGTATTGTGTAAGCTTGGAGATAGTTGATGGGTGGCGGTATTGTGTAGGCTTGGAGATAGTTGATGGGTGGCGGTATTGTGTAGCCTTGGAGGTAGGTGATGGGTGACGGTATTGTGTAGCCTTGGAGGTAGGTGATGGGTGGCGGTATTGTGTAGCCTTGGAGTTAGTTGATGATCCAATACATGTGAAAACATATTTATCTATATTTTACAGTGAGACAAGTAGCGCTGCTGAATTTTTTTGGCCGAATATCGTTACTATCGATAGTTCAGTATACAATCGACGATAACTATCGATAGTTCAATTTACTATCGATGGTATTGCATCGTTGCATCGACTACTTTGATGCATCGATAGTTCGATGTACTGCTACATCCCTAGGTCTGATCTCCACACTGTTATTTGCCCAGGTTTCGGCCTACTTGAGAGCGGCATGGTGGGCCGGAAGGACGAAGTGAATATCATGATGAAGAATGCCATCGATGTAGTGGTGGGCGGCCTGTCGTACTGGCTGTTCGGCTACGCCATCAGCTTCGGAGAGACGGACGGCTATACGAACGGCTTCAGTGGCTGGGGTGATTTCCTGCTCACCCGGTCTGATAACGACGGAGGGAGTACATACGCTCACTTCTTCTTCCAGTCATCCTTCGCCACCACAGCCACGACCATTGTGTCAGGTACGTAAGCCTGCAAACGAGGGCACAGACCACAGTTAATTTTCCGCTTGGTGGCCATGTTAGTGTTTTGCATGATTACAAGAAAACGTGAACATCAACATTTCTGAAACTTCGTGCTTTGTTACCAATGTGCGGAACAACTTTTGCCAAAAAAAACTACACACCTCCAGCTCTGTTAATTATATCGCATACATTATTACAAACATTATTAGAATTGGCATTTTCGCTAAATGCTCGTACCGGTGTTTCGGGAATGTCACCTCCAGTGTCCCCACGTTTCTTCAAACCAGCTTCATGATGCAACGTCTCACTGCCAAACGTGTCACTGCCAAACGTGTCACTGCCAAACGTTTCACTGCCAAACGTCTCACTGCCAAACGTCTCACTGCCAAACGTCTCACTGCCAAACGTCTCACTGCCAAACGTGTCACTGCCAAACGTGTCACTGCCAAACGTCTCACTGCCAAACGTGTCACTGCCAAACGTCTCACTGCCAAACGTGTCACTGCCAAACGTCTCACTGCCAAACGTCTCACTGCCAAACGTCTCACTGCCAAACGTGTCACTGCCAAACGTCTCACTGCCAAACGTGTCACTGCCAAACGTCTCACTGCCAAACGTGTCACTGCCAAACGTCTCACTGCCAAACGTCTCACTGCCAAACGTCTCACTGCCAAACGTCTCACTGCCAAACGTCTCACTGCCAAACGTCTCACTGCCAAACGTCTCACTGCCAAACGTCTCACTGCCAAACGTCTCACGTTTCAAACATACCGATTAACCTTGCTGGTTAATTACAGCCTCTTCTGCTATTCTAATTGAGGCCTACCTACTGCTTTATGCAGAGGTATAATGAGCTCTTTTTCTAGATATGTCTATGCGGTGTATTTCCTAATCAATACAAGAACTATTACCCTTTGAAGCCGCAATTCCACGCTGCTCTGAAACCTCCATGTCAGCGCTAAGTGAACGTTACTCCTAAGTCATTTACTTTAACAGTTCTACTTAGAATAGTAACCCCCTTTTTTATTTCCCACTCACGTTTCCTGTCCTGTGCGTAGGCATTTACATAGACGCTGTTGGGGCCATGTGATACGCTAGTCACACGTGGAGGTGAAACATAACTTAACATCGCCAATTAATCATATTATAATATTTGATTGAATGTTACATCATAATGAGTAACTCCAAACACTGCAATGTGAAATTATGAATATATCGCCTACATAAGTTCTTGAAAGTCGTCATTACTGTTGGGGTTAGAGTCAATGATAATGTTCGGAACCGAGTAAAAATGTTATGTCGAAGTAATTTTTATTTCGTCTACTTTGCTTTCCGTATATGTGTAAATTTTTTTTCATCTAACAGTGGATGATATGACAGATATAACTTAATTTAAACTGAACAAGCAGATAATTGTGACATTTAAACATGCGATTTATCAGCAATACTGAAGATGCACAGTTTCATTAGTTAACTGATACCCAGCTAGATGGGGTTTCGTATAACTAAACTGGCAAAATACTGTGGATTTTCAGTCCATCTAAATTAACAATGTTATATTTTATGTTTGAGCCTTTACTGCTGCAGTACATTTAGCGTCAGGTAGTCTATAAAACGGGAATTTTACAAAACAATAAATCATCCGGTGAAAAACGTTCTGAAGGTTTATTGGTCGGTCTCCAGTGGCAGTAACGCAGTCTCTGTATCTGTCATCAATCTAGCATATTTTAATTAATTGCCAAATCGTACATTAAGAGGTGAAAGGTCACGATGGTAAGACGTCGTATACGGATACTATTTTTAACCAACTGATATGTTATAAATATTAAATACAATGTTCTAAATATTAAATACAATTGTATCAATATTAAATACAATGTTGCACATCCCGTAAACAGTCGTGCCGCTAGCCAATGAAATCGTTCTTCGTTCCCTTTAAAGATGGCCGCCGTATGTTGCAGGCGCCATGGCAGAGCGAGTCAAACTTCAGGCGTATATTATTTTCTCCTTCTTCAACACCATGGTCTACTGCTTCCCAGCACACTGGGTGTTCAGGTTTGTACTGTTATTTTGACATTTCAACTGCCTTTTTGAAGCATAGGCTCACCTCTCGTGAGCCACTGCAGAAGCGTCCTTGACGCGGTTCAAACAATTCAAGTAACTACCTCGCATGTGATGCGATTGAATTAATCACTCTTTGCATCACGCAACAGAGTGTTACATATGTATACATCATTACAGAACTTCATGACATACTCTATCTAACTGCCAGTATCGTAAAGTAAAATGTATTGTGATTATAATGTTATGGTTGTGCTACCAATGCTGTGCATTGTTTTATAGTGCACGGCTAAATTGCAACACGTGTTTTATAATTGTGGACGAAGTTTTACGTAGGATCATGACTGTGTTCACAGTTATAGATATAGCGTTAAGTTATGATTAAGTAACACGTAAAACGCCGATTCCCATAGATTATTGAAATTTTCATTTCCTGGTTAATTACGTTGTTCGGGCCTATTATTTGTTTCAATGGTGTAGTATTCCGTGCAATATGTATGTCCTTGGATTTGTTGTAGCACGCATGTCTGTCGACTCTTCGTCATTCGTACGGTGTCTCCGTCATTTTGACAAAACCAAAAATGCTCCTTCCCAGATATTGAAATCTCCGTCATTTGTTGCTCAACGGACTAGAAAATGAAGACAATAATTTTGTTTATCATTCACCGTTTAGTATTCGTGATTTGTGCTGCTTATCTGTAAAGCGGACTGTTGTCAGTCGCATGAAAAGATCGCGACAAGTGGCTGTCATAAAATATCAACTACACAACCATGACTTGCTGCGAATCGACTGAAGTCGGGGAAACGCTACTAAATTACAACCAGCCGTGTCTGGCCAACCTCGGCTCTGCTGGTAATCTCTCTTAACCAGGCGTCGGCAACCTTTTTGAACGGAGGGCCAAATTAGTTACTTGTCAGCACAAGCACAAGTACATTATCCTCGTTTATAACTGGGAGAATGTATATACCTTGTGTGTAGCAGTGGAATGGAAGAATTTGCATTTCGCAGTTATGTTTCCCACAATCGCAACTTTGTCTCGAAAGCGGAAACAAACTGGAAGAGTTCATTGACTGGTTGTTCTCGTCCCTGGAGTCAGACGTTCAGCTGATTGAGGTTCTCCGTGATTTAGACTAGAAATGCAAAATCGCACATCCATAATGGGTCAGGGAATGCCGGTACTTCTGCACCCTTCTTCTCCGTGTATGCGCTAATTTCATTTCTCAGCTCGTACACGTGGCACAGCATGGCAACCCAACCTAGTCTCATGTCTCGGCTCGTACACGTGGCACAGCATGACAGCCCAACCTAGTCTCATGTCTCGGCTCGTACACGTGGCACAGCATGGCAACCCAACCTAGTCTCATGTCTCGGCTCGTACACGTGGCACAGCATAGCAACCCAACCTAGTCTCATGTCTCAGCTCGTACACGTGGCACAGCATGAAAACCCAACCTAACCATGGCACTTCGGTTTAGTGCAGGAATTTTGTTGATTGCGCATTCCTCTCGGTGGGTAGGTGTTGGAACTGCCTGTGATTTGGAGCACTAGCGCGACTGTAGTCCACGGTCTTCCCGTCGATGGCCGTAACGTTTTGCATTTCCATAGACTTGCAACACAGGCTTTCGTTGTGGATGATGGAGTGGGCCCTGAATAGTTTTGACCTGGCACCTGCATTTTCACGAACCTTTTCCATAAGCGCACAACTCCGTTCGCCATAGCAGGAGACGAATATTATTCAAAACAACACGCACGCACGCACGCACGCACGCACGCACGCACGCACGCACGCACGCACGCACGCACACACAGTGAGAAAGCATGTTTGATATGTTCATCGCGTGGAAATGTTATTACCGAGTTGCATTACGTGATCTGTATACGGAAGTTTAGACGGGACATACTATTTTTAATTTTATATATCGCGGGCGCTTGCCGCATTAGGCACAACATCTCGCTGTTGGTCCGCCGGCCGCAGCCGGCCGGCGGACCGCAGGTTGCCAACCGCTGCTCTTAACGTCTGTGCACTAGGGTCAGTCGAGCAAAGACGACCATGATATACTGGCATCGACGAGACGCAATCAATAAATTGCGATTGCGGGGAATTCCTGGCAATGTCTCAACTTCTCTGCCACCGACTGCTGGATGGTCTGTAAACACTGGAAGATCTGGCCACCGTCACGTAGCGGGGAAGGGGATGCGCCAGAATAATGGCAGAACATGTTAAGGACACAGAAGGAAGAAGATCTGTAAAATCGTCCAATGATATAATTACCCGCCTACTAAGTGCAGGCAGAGATTATACACTAAACATTTATTTTGCCCGATTTAACTTTTCTGTCTGACAGTTGTGTAAATATAATCAAAGTTTAAATTTAATTCGAATTGCATCGTATAAACTGATAAAAGTCTTATTTTAGGAATTGACCAAATGCCCGGATGAAATCGTATTTAGCTAATCGAGGCTAGCAGGTCCGATGCAGAAGGGCTTCGCGGGGCCGGCGTCGATTGGCTAATAATATCAGTCATCACGGGTTTATCGTCACAGGCTGACATGAATGCTATCGGATTTTTATTACATTTATGCAATGTAGAGCCCATGGTGTTGTTGTATATTGCAGTGCTGGATAACCTCTCTCGTCTGTCCAAAATTAGCAATGCTTTGTTAAGCACACAAGAAACAAATCCGTCCTTTGATAATGATGACATTCTGCTAAGTTATTGGATTCAGATTCAAAACCGCCTTTTCGTATTCTCAGCTTACACGGGGAGATCACAAGAACGACGTAATCTGATTAACAACTGTTCGATTGCTAATGTGACGTTAAGTCTGATTAATGTTTATCCTCAGTGTCTCACGTCTTGCTACACCACTGAATATGACATCTTAAAAGGAATATAAAACGATTTTCATTCACTAATTGATAAGCAGCTGCTTGGGGATTTCGTATAATTAAAATCCCCACATTGTCATAATGGTTCGGTCTCAAAATTCATCTAAATCAACACTGTTACGCTTAATTAATCTTTACCGCTGTGTAATATTTACCTTCAGAAATTGTGTAAAACGGGAAGTTGACAAAATAATAATTAATTTGATCGCTGTTTTACAGCGATCTCTAATTATGTCGTAAAATACTTCACCTCATCATCAAATCGTGTCTTTTCGAAAAATATTAACATACGGAAGATCGTGATAGTAACATGTTTTGAATGGATAGTATTTTTAAACAACCGTAATGCTACAAATACAAATACATTGATATAGCGCTCGAATAAGCCGGTTCTTTGCCAATTAATATCTACATACCCTGTACGCTCATCATACAGCTCCCCTATCGGTCACAAGCTGACGTTATCCAAAAGAACACGTGATCCAAATGATCCGCTGCTGAGGACGGATCACTATTTACTTTCCAATTGGCAACAATGTTAACGTGTTTTAATGGTCTTCGCAAATTTGTACTTTAAATTCTGAAAATCAACTATGTATGTATGTATGTATGTATGTATGTATGTATGTATGTATGTATGTATGTATGTATGTATGTATGTATGTATGTATGTATGTATGTATGTATGTATGTATGTATGTATGTATGTATGTATGTATGTATGTATGTATGTATGTATGTATGTATGTATGTATGTATGTATGTATGCATGCATGCATGCATATATATATATATATATATATATATATATATATATATATATATATATATATATATATATATATATATATATATATATATATATATATATATATATATATATATATATATGCATGCATGCATACACACAACACTCGTCATATATATATATATATATATATATATATATATACATATATACATATATACATATATACATTTAACAAGATTTGCCATCCAAGCCAAAGGCCCAGATGGCAAGTGGACAAGGAAGCCATTGGCTTATCGAGAGTCCAACAATGTTCATCTACTTATAACCCGCCCTCCTGAGATATGTGTCAACCTTGTTTTTAAACATATTCACGCTGCTAGCAGTTACACAATCTGTAGACAATTTGTTCCATTCATTTATTGTCCTCTGTGAGAACGAGTGCTTCCTGATGTCCAATCTACATTGATCCTTTATTTTACCTCATGTCCTCTAGTTCTGCTATCCTTCTTGAGTGAGAAAAACATATTTCTATCTATATTTTCATACCCATTCAATATCTTAAAAACTTCAATCTGATCTCCTCTTAACCTCCTTGTCTCTAGAGTTGTTAAACCACATTCTTTCAGGCGTTCTTCATAACTAAGGTCTCTAAGTTCTGGAATCATTTTAGTTGCTCTCCTTTGTATGCGTTCAAGCGTATCTATATCCTTCTTACGATATGGTCTCCATGCTTGTATACAGTATTCTAAATGAGGTCTAACTATTGCTTTATAAAGAGGTATAATTAACTTTTTTCCCTTGTATGTTATGTTTCTTCTAATCAATCCAAGAATTTGATTACCCTTTGAAGCTGCAATACCACACTGCTCTGAAACTTTCATATCAGCGCTTATTGTAACTCCTAAGTCCTTTTCTTTTACATACCTGCTGGACAACACTCGTCATTAATTTTCTGTCAGTATTTTCTCTCCAGAAAATATGTTTTCTGTGTTTTCATTATCGTTACTCAGTTTGTCTGCGGACGCATCACTATTTATTTTCCATTGGCGACAATGTTAACATTGTCTAATGCTGTTCGAATATTCTGAAAACCAACTACTGGGCCCTGTATGTCAATATGTATTCCATCACCAATCTACTGGACGAAATTCGTTAAATAATCTAATTGTTTCCTACAGAAAAATAGCATACAATATGCTCGACATCAAATGGCGTCCAAAGCAACTACACCATGTCTTCTTGCGCAAGGGATCCTGCAGTCACTGATACGTGCATATACGTTGCCAGCCATCCACTAGACATATACGTTGCCAGCCATCCACTAGACATTGTAATATGGACACAGCCTAGGAGAAGGCAGTGTTGGTTGAGCCATTTTTTAATTATGTTTGATATCTAGAATACAATCATATTCCTAAGTAACAATTGTTTTTACTCGCAATAATTATTAATTGATTATGTTATACCAAAATCATTAATCTAATATGCATAGTTAAGCATATGTAGCTAATTCGAACAGGGTTGGTAAACTGGCTCAACTAACAGTTGAGCCATACAGTAGCGTAATTTGAGTCACAAGGGTAAATGCTAAATAGTTGTATAATTTACGTAGGCTTTCTACCAAAACTTCATAACAACTCAGCCAACACATCTACATAATGGGTATAACATGTCACTGACAAGTCAACACGCATTAATTAATAAATCAACATACTTAATTAATGTTGACTTATAGGGCCATCGCAACCAGTGTCACTAACTGTTAATATGTTGCCTTGTAGATCCGATGTCTCAATTTGCTCGGAAAGATGAATTCCATGATATATTTTGAAGTAAAACAACACAAGTCTTCGTTCTTTAACCACTGCCCAACTATCCCAATTGGGCTCTGGGAGGCTCGACTAGCCCCGTTTCGAAAATTAAGCTTTTGTAATTAACTTCTCATTAAAAGGTCATGTGAATAAAAAGAATCTTCTTCCCTATTAGACAATTTGTAAGTGCACAGGCAATAAAGTATAGTCACGTGCGTTGATAGTTTACACACCAGCAGATATTAATCACAAACACACAAAGTTATGAGAAGCTACAAAAACACAATTCAAATAACATTTCTGACCGTTGTGACAAATGGCACCCATTGTAGGTGAATCGTGTTCTAATAACATGTTCAATCACTGGGTGGTACCATGTAACTATCGCTGCTGTAGTTTCCTGGGAAACATGAGTGGCTCAACTAACATTGCCTTCCCAAAGTCCTGAAATAGTTGTGTCTGTCATATCCCAGTTCAAATATAATTTATTTTCAGGCAGCAATCAATAGTCACATATTTCCAAATAAAATCGTCCCAAAATCACCGACACTTCTTTCGTATAATTTGAAACCTGGAGTAAAATAGTAATCATTCACCATCATCTTTCGCCGTCTCTTGTGACTTTCAGCCGCTCAGGCTGGCTGAAGCAACTGGGCATGATCGACATTGCCGGATGTGGACCAGTCCATTTATTAGGAGGGGTAACTGGTACGGTTGCCGCAATAATGCTGAAACCACGAATAGGTCGATTCAACAAAGATGCGAAACCAACGTACCTGGCGAATCCAGCGAATGCCTTGCTGGGAATGTTCATGCTTTGGTGAGACCTGATATCCCTATTACTTTGTCATTATATAAGTAGACATATGAAGATTCCATACAAATAAGTATAATACATAATCGCATTCCCGCAGGCCTACGTCAATCTGCTCTAGTTATTTAAGTGCTTATACTAACATTGTGAACCTTCATCAAACCCAGATAGTATATAGTGTGAAATAATCAAGATTTTAATGCAATATAAAATAATAAAGGTACTTCTGATCAAATAACAATGCTAATTAGAAAATACTAGGCGGTGCAACGTTAATAAATAGTAGGTGTACCAGAATTCCCACGCGAAATTGCAGATGCAGATTGCTCAAATAACGCGTGCAATCGCCAAACAACATCTAAGGTAAAAATAATTATAATATATAAATATATTTAATTATTTGTTGTACAGACGCCTTCCTAAGATTGGTTTTAGTCTGACTGTGATTTAATTCACTCTTATGCGCATTCTCCGTCTTCAAATGTGCCAACCCTGAAGGAGAGAGTGTCTAATTAACTGTTTCGCGTTGAGGTAAAGTTATAACTATAATTATACGTTCGATTTGTGCCCGAATGCAATTAAACACCAGTATACGCATTCTCCTTCTTCACAAGGTTCGACAATGAAGGAGAGTGTTTAATTAATAAATTATTTTGCGTCCAGGTCATGACGACCCAGACGCCATTTACAAAGAAGCCTGGTGTAAACGATCAAGCCATGCAATAACATGCCAGGAACTAATGTTGAGTAAATTACATCTTCCGCCAGCCTACACTCCAGAGCTTGCGGCCAAAATCAGCATAAAAGTCACACTACGCTGTTGCAATGAAAACGAAATATCTCCTGCGCAAAGGAAACGGTGTCTACTCCATTTGTGCGAATCTCTCTCTCTTTTGCTTCTGCGGAATTGCCTAAAATGGTCAGACTAAAACGACACACGTGTATTTTCTTGAACCAATATTGTCCGCGTTCGCGCTAATTCCATGCTACGATGTTGGCCAAAATGCTTAGCCAATGGTAAACATCCGATTCTGCCGCCGCCAATGTCATTGTATAGCTGAACACAATGCGTATTAAAAGTGTGCCAGCAGCACGAATGTGTTTGTAAGCGTGTTAAAAGTGTGCCAGCAGCACGAATGTGTTTGTAAGCGTGTTAAAAGTGTGCCAGCAGCACGAATGTGTTTGTAAGCGTGTTAAAAGTGTGCCAGCAGCACGAATGTGTTTGTAAGCGTGTTAAGTGTGCCAGCAGCACGAATGCTTCGACTTACGTGACTACGTGTGTTGGTTGTTGGAAGGTGGGGTTGGTTTGGCTTTAACTGCGGCAGCACCCTGGGCGTCTCGGACTGGAAGTGGCAGTCTGCTGCCAGGTATGTAGTGATTCACAATATTTATTCGCCGAAATACAAAGTGCCTTAAAACGTTGTTTTGGTATGCTATGTAGCTACAAATACCCAGCTAACAAAAACTCATTGGGCCAGTGAAGTTCAAATGCGCCCCTTTCATTGGCCCGTCATTGGCTGTTTTTCATTGGCCCAATGAGAATGAGAACACCAGGCCAGGCCAAAAGCCAATGGAGACATTATTGGCCCTTTACTGGTCCCAGCTAACGAAACCTAACTGGGTGAACGATTGGCAGCCATCGTTGTGCAATCATGTTTTTTTCATGGTAAAAGTTGAGCTTTGTCATTTCGTGTCGGGCTGAAGACATATTCTCATGTGCAGTCAGTGCAGGAGTATGCTTTTGCACATGTCTTAGACCTCACCCTAAGGTATACCCTGATGATGTATTTTGTCAGGGTAGATCGACATATGATATATTTCCATTCTAATGACATGGTCACTGAAATGGTGAAATTAGCAACAGCCTGTGTGAACACTGCATTTCCCAGGTGCTCCATAACAGCCATTTCCAACCATAAATCAAAATCATGATTAAATGCAGATGACTTAGTGAAGAACATAAATCAATGAGCTGACTACTACTACTACTACTACTACTACTACTACTACTACTACTACTACTACTACTACTACTACTACTACTACTACTACTACTACTACTACTACTACTACTACTACTACTACTACTACTACTACTACTACTACTACTACTACTACTACTACTACTACTACTACTACTACTACTACTACTACTACTACTACTACTACTACTACTACTACTACTACTACTACTACTACTACTACTACTACTACTACTACTACTACTACTACTACTACTACTACTACTACTACTACTACTACTACTACTACTACTACTACTACTACTACTACTACTACTACTACTACTACTACTACTACTACTACTACTACTACTACTACTACTACTACTACTACTACTACTACTACTACTACTACTACTACTACTACTACTACTACTACTACTACTACTACTACTACTACTACTACTACTACTACTACTACTACTACTACTACTACTACTACTACTACTACTACTACTACTACTACTACTACTACTACTACTACTACTACTACTACTACTACTACTACTACTACTACTACTACTACTACTACTACTACTACTACTACTACTACTACTACTACTACTACTACTACTACTACTACTACTACTACTACTACTACTACTACTACTACTACTACTACTACTACTACTACTACTACTACTACTACTACTACTACTACTACTACTACTACTACTACTACTACTACTACTACTACTACTACTACTACTACTACTACTACTACTACTACTACTACTACTACTACTACTACTACTACTACTACTACTACTACTACTACTACTACTACTACTACTACTACTACTACTACTACTACTACTACTACTACTACTACTACTACTACTACTACTACTACTACTACTACTACTACTACTAGTAGTAGTAGTAGTAGTAGTAGTAGTAGTAGTAGTAGTAGTAGTAGTAGAGTTTTGAAAAAGAACCTAACATGATTATGTACACACGTACTATATATGTGTCATTTTACGCACGCACGCACGCACGCACGCACGCACGCACGCACGCACGCACGCACGCACGCACGCACACACGCACACATTGACAAGTTTTCTCCATAGGGCCTGGCGGGTAGTTACTCCTATACTAAATCCTACCCGTAACATGCTATTTTATTCCCAATCAGTGCGCCTGCCTGAATCCACGCTGCTCGGCATTCTGACCTTTTCTTTACGTCTAGTAATCTGTATATATGGCAATAGCCTTTATCAATAATATCATCCCCATTAAGCTTTGGTTAGTAGAGAACTTTGGTTAGAATAGAATGTGCGATACTAGGCCCCATATAATAATATGGCTATTAAATAATATTTTGTTAAGGGATTCGTCAAATTTAAATCATTTACTTTAAATCTGCACATGAATGCAATGGCGTTCAAAACTGTTATGCTTCCAAATCGATGGCACTGATGCGTATTCATGCTGACAATGAATTAAGTTATTTGTTACATGTTTGAGGATTCTTTTCTGTGAAAAGAAATGTCTTCTGTTGGCTGATGCAGGAAAAAACTGTATTCGTGTTTAATCATTGTCACCAGCAAACCGCCCAATGTTGCTGGCAGCTTAAGATAACGCAACTGCTGGGACATTTACCTAAGGTTAGGATCTCTCTTCTAGTCTACAACTCATACGCAATTGATTTAGCTGTTTGCTCTTTCCCATTAAAGAATCACCAGTCATCTCATCTAACGGAGCACAATAACAGCTCGTCAAGTGCTTACATATAATTATATGCTAGACTACTAATTGTCACACTTGTTCACACTGGAAACAGCACGGCGCTACGTGTCATGCCTCTCAGCAGCCAGCAGACTTATCGCTCTAGTCTCTTGGGAATGGTGATTAGATGATCATGCGAATACAGAGGATTTTTCTTGCCATTTAAAATTAAGAAATCGTGTGTACTTTGCAGATCTGCCGTCAGCACGATGAACGCAGCGACAGGGGGCGGTTTGGTCGCCTTGCTAGTTAGGTACGTGTGTTCAGTAATGGCGTATTCCTTTTAACGGTCCTAAATAAAGTGAACGAAAAAAACTAATTACCTTAGACTAAAGTGCCACACAAATTCTGTCACACAGGATGCTGCGTAACTTGTTTTGGCAATTATACTGAAAACAAAACGAACTCAGTGACCCCGTTTTATTATACGAGTGGTGTTAATATATGTGAAGTTTAAAATTGTTTCGAATGTATTCTATACGCTTATGACATTATTCTCATAACTGATGAGAGACAATTTGATTGGTTACTTAAATTCAGAGCAAACAATAAAAATGTGTATATTTATAAATCAAGATTCCAGTGGGAACGACAATCGGTGACTCCACCTCACGGAATCTGGATAATCGATACTAAGAAAATTAATAACAGGCTGGCATAGACATAAATAGAACACCCGTTAGTAAAACGTTTGTAAATAACCCAGTGCTAGTGATACTTTTAAATGGGTTATTCCATGTCAAATTAACGAATGGTCAAAAAGTTGATGTTCCAGAATTTGCTTAAATTTTAACCAAAGAATAAGTAGCTACGCCTGAGCACTTCAGCAAAAAACTATCTATGTTGTCATGTTGTATGCCTGCTGTCAGGTTACAGTCCTGTTGTCATGTTGTATCCCTGTTGTCATGTTACAGCCCTGTGGTTGTGTTGTGTCCCTGTTGTCATGTTACAGCCTTGTGGTCATATTGTATCTCTGTTGTCATAGACATAAATAGAACACCCGTTAGTAAAACAAGACCGCTGAGCTCTTATCAGTTGACACATGATAAAGCGATGCAGACATGGACCATTGACATTCATGCTGCTGCACAGCAAGAACCCACTAGAGGCCCAGTGTTTATACTGTACAGCACCCAGTCTTCATCATATATCTATAGATATACAGTACTAATAAGAGATTATTACCATATAGCTATATATACCTAATACCTTATTACGTGCACGATCTATCTATGCACCTTGTATATCAAATATCATAACATATTAACTATAACAGTAGCACCACTAAACATGATCGAAACTGAACTTTCTGAAGTGCTCTATACAGGTATTACAGGTATTAGCTAATGACTGCAAGTGGTCAAAATCTCATTAAGCCCTGTTGGACATTCTTCTCCAAGGTCCCAAAAATATTCTTTTCCCATCTTCCAACACATTCCCCAGCTGCTCCATCACAGCCATTTCCACCTGCAGATCAAGATCTTTCTCGAATGTTATCTGGCCAACTTGCCCAAGGACACGCCTCATGTAAAGAAATGTGCTCTCTCATTTAAGCTGTCAATTGTTTTAGTAGGCAACCTTTCACGTGGTTTGTCAAACAAATGCATAGAATGCAATGAATGTTGCAATGTGTACAAAATGAGTTCATGATAGTGATTCATACAACGAAGAAAAGGCAAACGACGACCAAAAAGGGGAGAGCCTCATTAAATGCAGATGACATAATAAAGAAAAAATCTTAATGAGCTGACATCTAGTAGAGTTTAAAAGAAGTGTTACACATATGCATACACGCATGCACACATTATTTATAAAACTGAATCCTACCTCTATAACATTTTATGTTGCACCCAATCAATGTGACTACTAGGAAACACTTAATGTACGCTCCCCCAAGAAAAACAAACGTATATGTAATATATTGATATTTCAGAACATTTTCGAAACTGTTACATTCATTCACATACACTAACACAGCACAAACATTTGCGACATAAATTACCTGAAAATAACGAGATGTTAGATCCTGTCTTCTGTCGATTCGTACAGGAAATAACCATATTTGTTGTCCCACAACTTTCTCCAGCAAGCCTCCAAAATGTTTGTCTTGAAGAGTTTAACACTAATGCACGATGTTCACTCCAGTATGAACAACCCAACTGCCCACACTTATAACACAACTACTGGGACCACCCTCACCCAAATTATTTATCAGTCTGGTGGCCATGCCCCATTAAGAACAAATGCCAATGACAAATCTTCAAGTTAATTGGTTCCTGGTGTCATCTTCACTGGCTACTAGCCCGATAAGTTTATACTTCTCTGGTAGCCACCTCATCTTGATTGCTTTTGTTTGCCTTATATTGCATATGATGATGGTGAGGAGGAAATAAATTAACTTACTTACTTACTTACTTACTTACTTACTTACTTACTTACTTACTTACTTACTTACTTACTTACTTACTTACTTATTTACATAAGTTAGACAACTATTTCTAACATGCTATGTTTACACTATAAACAGTACTACCCTATGTGTCATGCAGTGGATGCAACTGTTTCTGCTGCCGGTCAGTGGTCCACGCCCGCTTCACTGCAGTGAGCTGGCTTGTCGCTCTTGTTTATAGGGGGTGATTAATGATGTAACTCTATGCAGGCTAGCCATCTAGTATGAATAGTGGCGCCGCATGGTGGGATACGAAGTAAACAAATGCCACTCCTAATAATTCGTAAATGATGCACTACAAATCTTACCTGTAAAGTTGTGAAACGGATACATCGACGTTAAAAATATCTAATCAGAGGTGGACAATATTGTCGACTTCTCATAAAAAAGTATTTTCTTTAAATATTTTAGATATTAAGATTTGATATTACATTGTTTGGAGGTTCCAAAATTATAATCATGACATCATGATTAAATTATAATTAAATTTGTGCGTTCGTGCGTGCCTGCGTGTGCATGTGGGTGCGCGTGTGTGACGCTCATTATAAGATATTATCTTGAAAAACGACATGAGTGCCAGAGTGTTGTGTAGTTATATCCAACTCACATATCAAATGGTCCACAGTTATGTCGCTCTCGACAAGAGGATCGACGTGTGCTACTTCATAAGTGGAGTCCTCGGATCACTGGTTTCCATAACAGGTCAGTGGTGGGGAATTTGTCTTCATTCGAAAAATTATTTTTCATGATACAACCAGATTACCTGCATGCGTCATATATAAGTCTGCTAATTAGAATACTTCGAGGCTGGCACAATTCTGTTTCTCCGGATCAGTCATATAATGCAATATATACATATATGTATATATATATATATATATATATATATATATATATATATATATATATATGTATATATATATATATATATATATATATATATATATATATATATATATATATATATATATATATTTATATATATATATATATATATATATATATATATATATATATATATTATATATATATATATATATATTATATATATATATATATATATATATATATATATATATATATATATATATATAGACCAACGCATCTCCTGTGTGTGTGTGTGTGCGTGCGTGCGTGCGAGCGTGCGTGCGTGCGTGCGTGCGTGCGTGCGTGCGTGCGTGCGTGCGTGCGTGCGTGCGTGCGTGCGTGCGTGTGTTGATAAGTCCCGAGCGCCTAGGGTTCTGCCCCGTCCATTCACCGTCTGATTCTCGGCAGCATTCTGTGCTCTGGCGGAACCATGGGAGGGTTTCGTCATCGGAGTCGTCGGAGCCGCGATCACACTGGCGGGCAATGAGCTTCTCGAGCGACTCGGCATTGACGACCCTGTTGGTAAGTGGCCACGTACACGCGCGAGCACGCACGCACGCACGCACGCACGCACGCACGCACGCACGCACGCACGCACGCACGCACGCACGCACGCACGCACGCACACAATGACACACAGTCACAGTCACACACACACACACACACGCACGCACGCACGCACGCACGCACGCACGCACGCACGCACGCACGCACGCACGCACGCACGCACGCACGCACGCATGCACGCACGCACACAGACGCACGCACACACTCACACACACACGCACGCACGCACGCACACAGACGCACGCACGCACTCACACGCACACTCACACACTCACACACACACACACACACACACACACACACACACACACACACACACACACACACACACACACACACACACACACACACACACACATCCACTAACGTGTTTAAGGGTCCTATGTTTCAGGGTGTGTAGGTGTGCACGCCTTCGCCAGTATCTGGGGTCTGCTGGCAGTCGGCCTGTTTCTCAGGAAAAACTCGTCCACAAGTCAGCTGGGAATTAACCACATCGCAGGCGGCTTGCTCTACGTTAGTAGAAGTGGTTTTCGTTATTGTTGTCATTGTGGTCGTCGTTATTGTTCTCATCTTTGTCCTTATCGCTTTGTTGTTGTTGTTGTTGTTGTTGTTGTTGTTGTTGTTGTTGTTGTTGTTGTTGTTGTTGTTGTTGTTGTTGTTGTTGTTGTTGTTGTTGTTGTTGGTGTTGTTGTGAACGTGATGTTGGATTATACTTACGTCCTACGTTAGCTATACTAAAGTCATGCATCCTGATCATGTCGAGTTTACTGTGTCTTTTGTGAGCGGTCTAACTCTAAAAGAAGTTTAGCACAAACTAAAAATGTTGCGTTGAAAATGCTTCTCGAACTTTCGCAGGGCGGGTCTGTCTACGTGCTTAGCATACAACTGCTAGGCATCGTCAGCATCACGACCTGGACGATCGCAACGTCCTACTTCTTCCTGAAGATCATCGACCTGACGATGGGACTGCGCGTCTCCGTCGAGCATGAGCTGCTGGGAGCCGACATCGTCATGCATGGTTTGGCAGAAGTGTCACGTGATTTACATCGCAATCAGAACAGCAGCGACATAACTATGGGAAGGCGCGACGACGAGAACTGTATCGAAAACGTACCGAGAACCAGATCTCCGGGTTCTATACGCCAGAACAGACACCGACGGTCGTCTGCATACATCCATCTTCGCTCTGGCACAAACTTCGCGTTCTACCCAGAAGATGACGAGCACAACTCCACGAAACATCGACGAAGGTCGCAGACGGCGGTTCAGCTGACTCATCTGTCTTCCTCCTGTGATCCCAGCATAACCCATGCCCTAGGCGAGGGGACGGTGTCAGGCATTTCGACGTACTTGTAGATATGTAACTTATTTGTAGATATTCGACTTGTTTTACTTTTCAAGTTTGATTTATGACTGATATGTTTGGCAAAATAGCAAGCAACACGATGTAGCCAAGGACAAGGTGTGGACAATCAATGTTAAGGCCGGTTCACACGAGCGATTGATTTTCCGAGTTATCGGGCGACACTCGAAACCGGTTCGTTGATGTCCAGATGTGTTGTGTGTGAACAGCTTAAGTATCATCCGCAGTCGATTGAATAAAAAATGCGTATTTTTGTTCTAATCATCGAAAGAATTGATTTTAATCGGTAGATCTGGTAAGGTTAAAATACTGGCTATCCAAAATGGTAGACACTGCGCGGGCCAATCACGGACGTGACTTCCATCTTCTCGCCGATGACATGACAAAGTTAAAAAATTCAAAAAGATGAAATTCGTGAGTTTTCAGCGTTTCCATTTTCACTTCAATTAATGTTTGACCAAACATGCCATGCGTGCGTGTTTACTTAATGTAAAATGAAAACTTTCTCTGTAACAGTAACCGATCTACTATATTTACTACATGCCTCGAGTCTGCGATCTATCTAGCACTTTTCTTATTACCAGAGATCGGCCTATTTGTGGATTTTATTATTTTTTCGTTGAAAATGTTGGACGTAACTCGTTCAGCACGTCCGGGTCATGTATTCAATGTCTGATGTACATAAAACGGTGTCCAAATTATAAGTCATGCTATCACTATGTAGGTAACCTTGTTGACAAAACGCGGTCGCATTGTGCGTGGGCGCGTGCGTGCGTGTGCACGCGCATGCGTACGTGCGTGCGTGTGGGTGAGCGTGCGTGCGTGCGTGCGTGCGTGCGTGCGTGCGTGCGTGCGTGCGTGCGTGCGTGCGTGTGTCGGTTGTGGTGACGGCTGTGGGTGTGTAATCCATGCTCTGTTAGAAGAAAGACTTTTCCAGCAAATGTATGATAATATATAATTACTATTAATTAGCACGTATTGCTGAAAAGATGAATGAATGTAAATGTAGATGCAACAAATCTAGCTCTTGATATTTGAGACACATTTATGGCTCAGCATTGATGCCCCCCTCTCCCCCCCTCTACCCCCCCCCCCCCCCCCGTTGATACATTGGTCACTCCCCAAATGCCATGATTTGCTTTGCGCGTAACAGCGTTTAGTGATCCTGAAACCTTGGTGTGTGGTTGTTAAGACAAGTGCGGCTCCTTAGAAGTGAAGCGGCCACCCACGGCGCGCTGGCGCCAGCCAACAGGCATCTCTCGTTTAAGAACTGTCGAGAGGTATCCTGTTGGAAGCACTGCATAAATCGTGACTTCACAACGCATGAACGGAGTCGAGCAGATCTGTCGTCATTACATAAGCACATAAACAGCGACGCACTAAATCAGTTCCTCACGTTTACGTAGACGTAACGTAGGCCTACTTATGTAAAGAGTGCTGGGTCACGATGACTGTAAACATGTCCCCAGCAGTATCGCGTTGCACTGTAAGCAACTGTGAGTTTCGCGTGGGATCAACATGGGAATAAATCATTGTTTGACTTCCGCGTTCATTGTAGACGAATAAAGTAGAAGTGATTTTGAGACGATATCATGCACCCATAGCAATTTGTTTTACGAAGAGAGAACCAGCAATACAACGTGTTCCCCTTGGTGTTGTGTGTGTGCCTACGTACATACATTTCGCCTTGGTGTTGTGTGTGTGCCTACGTACATACATTTCGCCTTAGTGTTGTGTGTGTGCCTACGTACATACATTTCGCCTTGGTGTTGTGTGTGTGCCTACGTACATACATTTCGCCTTGGTGTTGTGTGTGTGCCTACGTACATACATTTCGCCTTAGTGTTGTGTGTGTGCCTACGTACATACATTTCGCTGTAGTGTTGTGTGTGTGCCTACGTACATACATTTCGCCTTGGTGTTGTGTGTGTGCCTACGTACATACATTTCGCCTTAGTGTTGTGTGTGTGCCTACGTACATACATTTCGCCTCAGTGTTGTGTGTGTGCCTACGTACATACATTTCGTCTTAGCGTTGTGTGTGTGCCTACGTACATACATTTCGCCTTGGTGTTGTGTGTGTGCCTACGTACATACATTTCGCCTTGGTGTTGTGTGTGTGCCTACGTACATACATTTCGCCTCAGTGTTGTGTGTGTGCCTACGTACATACATTTCGCCTTAGTGTTGTGTGTGTGCCTACGTACATACATTTCGCCTCAGTGTTGTGTGTGTGCCTACGTACATACATTTCGCCTTAGTGTTGTGTGTGTGCCTACGTACATACATTTCGCCTTAGTGTTGTGTGTGTGCCTACGTACATACATTTCGCCTTAGTGTTGTGTGTGTGCCTACGTACATACATTTCGCCTTAGTGTTGTGTGTGTGCCTACGTACATACATTTCGCTGTAGTGTTGTGTGTGTGCCTATGTACACACATTTTCCTAATATAATATTATATATAATTGTGCGGATAACTGTTCCATTTGTCACGTGTGTGCACGCATATGAGTGAAACGAATTAAGCAAAGATAAATATACCGCTGGTGTCTACGTTCTACACACAGAAACATCTGAACATCAGATTATTCATAGTCTGTGTAAAGTCCAGTTACGATTAGAAGCATAGAGTGATCGAGTACATGTCCAGATGTAATGTTGCAGACTGCATGTAGTTTAAATCATACCTATATTTATGATAACACTTTATACAAAAGGAAAAGGAATGTTCTTATATAGCCCCGTAGCCGGTCAGTGGGAATGCTCAAACCATTTTACACTTCACCCACAGGCATATACGCTCAAACCGTTTTACACTTCACCCACAGGCATACATGTTCAAACGCTCAAACCGCCTTACACTTCACCCACAGGCATACATGTTCAAACGCTCAAACCGCTTTACACTTCACCCACAGGCATACGTGTTCAAACGCTCAAACCGCTTTACACTTCACCCACAGGCATACATGTTCAAACGCTCAAACCGCTTTACACTTCACCCACAGGCATACGTGTTCAAACGCTCAAACCGCTTTACACTTCACCCACAGGCATACATGTCCAAACGCTCAAACCGCCTTACACTTCACCCACAGGCATACATGTTCAAACGCTCAAACCGCCTTACACTTCACCCACAGGCATACATGTTCAAACGCTCAAACCGCTTTACACTTCACCCACAGGCATACGTATTCAAACGCCCAAACCGCTTTACACTTCACCCACAGGCATACGTGTTCAAACGCTTAAACCGCCTTACACTTCACCCACAGGTATACATGTTCAAACGCTCAAACCGCTTTATACTTCACCCACAGGCATACGTGTTCAAACGCTCAAACCGCTTTACACTTCACCCACAGGCATACGTGTTCAAACGCTTAAACCGCTTTACACTTCACCCACAGGCATACGTGTTCAAACGCTCAAACCGCTTTACACTTCACCCACAGGCATACGTGTTCAAACGCTCAAACCGCTTTACACTTCACCCACAGGCATACCTGTTCAAACGCTCAAACCGCTTTACACTTCACCCACAGGCATACATGTTCAAACGCTCAAACCGCCTTACACTTCACCCACAGGCATACATGTTCAAACGCTCAAACCGCTTTACACTTCACAAAAAGGCATACACGCTCAAACCGTTTTACACTTCACCCACAGGCATACATGTTCAAACGCTCAAACCGCCTTACACTTCACCCACAGGCATACGTGTTCAAACGCTCAAACCGCTTTACACTTCACCCACAGGCATACGTGTTCAAACGCTCAAACCGCCTTACACTTCACCCACAGGCATACATGTTCAAACGCCCAAACCGCTTTACACTTCACCCACAGGCATACATGTTCAAACGCTTAAATCGCCTTACACTTCACCCACAGGTATACATGTTCAAACGCTCAAACCGCTTTACACTTCACCCACAGGCATACATGTTCAAACGCTCAAACCGCTTTATACTTCACCCACAGGCATACGTGTTCAAACGCTCAAACCGCTTTACACTTCACCCACAGGCATACGTGTTAAAACGCTCAAACCGCTTTATACTTCACCCACAGGCATACGTGTTCAAACGCCCAAACCGCTTTACACTTCACCCACAGGCATACATGTTCAAACGCTTAAACCGCCTTACACTTCACCCACAGGTATACATGTTCAAACGCTCAAACCGATTTACACTTCACCCACAGGCATACATGTTCAAACGCTCAAACCGCTTTATACTTCACCCACAGGCATACGTGTTCAAATGCTCAAACCGCTTTACACTTCACCCACAGGCATACGTGTTCAAACGCTCAAACCGCTTTACACTTCACCCACAGGCATACGTGTTCAAACGCTCAAACCGCTTTACACTTCACCCACAGGCATACGTGTTCAAACGCTCAAACCGCTTTACACTTCACCCACAGGCATACGTGTTCAAACGCTCAAACCGCTTTACACTTTACCCACAGGCATACATGTTCAAACGCTCAAACCGCCTTACACTTCACCCAGGCATACACCCGCAGGCATACGTGTTCAAACGCTCAAACCGCCTTACACTTCACCCACAGGCATACATGTTCAAACGCTCAAACCGCTTTACACTTCACCCACAGGCATACGTGTTCAAACGCTCAAACCGCTTTACACTTCACCCACAGGCATACATGTCCAAACGCTCAAACCGCCTTACACTTCACCCACAGGCATACATGTTCAAACGCTCAAACCGCCTTACACTTCACCCACAGGCATACATGTTCAAACGCTCAAACCGCTTTACACTTCACCCACAGGCATACATGTTCAAACGCCCAAACCGCTTTACACTTCACCCACAGGCATACGTGTTCAAACGCTTAAACCGCCTTACACTTCACCCACAGGTATACATGTTCAAACGCTCAAACCGCTTTATACTTCACCCACAGGCATACGTGTTCAAACGCTCAAACCGCTTTACACTTCACCCACAGGCATACGTGTTCAAACGCTCAAACCGCTTTACACTTCACCCACAGGCATACGTGTTCAAACGCTCAAACCGCTTTACACTTCACCCACAGGCATACCTGTTCAAACGCTCAAACCGCTTTACACTTCACCCACAGGCATACATGTTCAAACGCTCAAACCGCTTTACACTTCACCCACAGGCATACATGTTCAAACGCTCAAACCGCCTTACACTTCACCCACAGGCATACATGTTCAAACGCTCAAACCGCTTTACACTTCATAAAAAGGCATACACGCTCAAACCGTTTTACACTTCACCCACAGGCATACGTGTTCAAACGCTCAAACCGCCTTACACTTCACCCACAGGCATACGTGTTCAAACGCTCAAACCGCCTTACACTTCACCCACAGGCATACATGTTCAAACGCCCAAACCGCTTTACACTTCACCCACAGGCATACATGTTCAAACGCTTAAATCGCCTAACACTTCACCCACAGGTATACATGTTCAAACGCTCAAACCGCTTTACACTTCACCCACAGGCATACATGTTCAAACGCTCAAACCGCTTTATACTTCACCCACAGGCATACGTGTTCAAACGCTCAAACCGCTTTACACTTCACCCACAGGCATACGTGTTCAAACGCTCAAACCGCTTTATACTTCACCCACAGGCATACGTGTTCAAACGCCCAAACCGCTTTACACTTCACCCACAGGCATACATGTTCAAACGCTTAAACCGCCTTACACTTCACCCACAGGTATACATGTTCAAACGCTCAAACCGCTTTACACTTCACCCACAGGCATACATGTTCAAACGCTCAAACCGCTTTACACTTCACCCACAGGCATACGTATTCAAACGCTCCAACCGCTTTACACTTCACCCACAGGCATACGTGTTAAAACGCTCAAACCGCTTTATACTTCACCCACAGGCATACGTGTTCAAACGCTCAAACCGCCTTACACTTCACCCACAGGCATACATGTTCAAACGCTCAAACCGCTTTACACTTCACCCACAGGCATACATGTTCATTCCAACACCAACGTTCTCAACTGCTCTAGGAAGCATTCAGTTATGCTGCAATTTCTGAGCGAAAATTATGTGTTCTCATACATCCAGTAGGGGGGAAGGAGAACGAGGGTGAGAGATGTGGGAGGGGGTGGAGACGGGGGTGCGAGACGTCAATGACCCGGGAACAGTGACGGAAGGAGAAATTCACCAACATCCAAATATCAAGTAGTAATAAACCAGTGGTTTGTACTCATTAATGTAAGATATTCCACTTCCAGATTTAGCATGCTTTAAGATGTGTTGGATTTTTAAACCGATGTTCTGGAGAGGACATTTGTTTAACGCATTTGTTATAATGTTTACACGATCTGCTATGGCTAGTGTAAACATTTGGAATACCTTCACAGTTGTATTGACGTGTCAGTAAAACATAGCAATGTATTTAGCATGTTGCATCAATGTATTTAGCTAATTTTGCAAGAATAATGAGGTTGGTTGACAATTTCAGCTAATTGTCGTCTTGTTGTTAATGCTGTAAAAAGCTTGCAGCAAATATTAACAATATTATATAAAATATTACACTTTTAAGTACATTAAGCATGTTTATTTAGTAGTAGTCATTCCATGTTGTTGTAAGAATGTTAATCTTATGGATTAATTACCACACTAGCATATCATGCGTTAAACAAATGTCCTCTCCAGAACATTTGGGCATTGCTGTTATGATATGATATCTTACAATCATGGTCGACGTTTTGAATACATTTGAAGCTCTCATGAAATGCCAGGACAACTTAAGAATATATTCTACCTATTTTATCAACCCGTTTAGTTAATATTTAAAAATAATGAAGTTAATTAAAAATTGCATTTAACTTGAATAGTGTTTTCAATGTTTCAGGTTCCCCGTATGTTAGAATATTGTGTGTAAAGCCGGAAATATTACTCTTGGATCACACAACTGCTCATCTAAGCAATCCACGTATTTAAGATCACTGTTCACGCCTGCAAGAAAACGTAGGCAGCTTCGATCATTTAGTTATCTAGGTGTAATATACACTGAGTTAAAACAAATGTCGGAACAATGGCTGATTAAACACGCTGAAACTCCCTCATTGTTAGCGTTAGGTCTGCAGGAAATGTAATAGCCCCGACATAATCTCAAGACCCACCTTTTTGCCCGCGCTGACTTTCTTTAGCCCCCCATTCAACTGTTGGTGGCTTAAACATTATAAACCGATGTTTGGTTTTAACGCGCTGCTGGTTCTCGAGGATTTTAGCGTAATATATTTGTTCTTATCATATTATATTGTTGTATTCGGTACTGCAATTTGTATTGGAATAGTTAACATATACCTCAAATCATAATGGTATATTGTGTGTCAAAGAAATGTCCCTTCGAGATTGCTATTTTTAGGAAATATATATATATAACGTCATACTCCTAAAATATCAGTGTTAATGCAATATCATCTATAGTGTTGGAAAATAAAATGAACCAAATAGTTGGAACACTTTGATTATCAAGGCTGTGTGGGAATACATGTGTACACTTTACGTGACAACGCCCCTAAACATTACGCCACCGGGATCACGCACACTCATAACCGACAGGCCGAATGCTCGACAAAGATTTTGTTTACGAATTATGGGACACACGGATCAAACGAACGTCAATACTGCGTTCCTATACGCAGCGCCACCTATCGTATCGAGTGTTGACTACCGCCAAGAAAAATGCCAGAACGTAATGTTTATGGCGACGGTCCTATCTAAATAGAGTCATATTACTGTCACATCAAGTAAACAGCCAGACGAAAAAAAACTGACGGCACGCGAGTTATGTGAGAGGAACGAGACGTGATTATATCTGAGTGCGACACACGACGCTCAAACTAAATAGTTTCCGATAAACCTGCCTAAATACGTGTTTTACAGTTCCATAAAAAACGATAAACAAACACACACGCACGCACGCACACATGCACACACGCACGCACGCACGCACAAAAAAGAACGTTTGTACATATACATGAATGCGAGAACCACACAGACTGTGTGTTGCGTGCGCAGCTGTTAGGCGGGTGTCTCAAATGTAACACCCGGCGTGATTAATGAAATCACTGTGTTGTTAAGAAGGTCCCACTGCCAGGGAAAGCTAAGCAGATTTACAACTAGCCGAGTTACCCGGCAGCCACTGCAAGACCTTATGACATCTTGCACCACCCAGTCAGTTTAGGTGGGGCAATGCAAAGGCCCCCCCCCCAAATCATGTAACACTGCCGGTTTCACAAAGCGTTCGCGCCATACGAAGGAAACTATGTGGACACTTGACGTAGATCTGGTAACTATTATTGTTCCGAGTTACGCAATCTACATCAAACGTCCACATAAGTTCCGTTGTAAAATCCCCAGCCCAGAGAAATTCGATTTTTTATTAATATACGAACCATCCCCGCGTGTCCTGAACACGCCTAAAAATGTAGCCCCCTACATGCGAAACTGACGGAGATACGGGGGAACAGACAGACAGCCAGGCAGGGGGAACAGACAGACAGCCAGGCAGGGGGAACAGACAGACAGCCAGGCAGGGGGAACAAACAGACAGCCAGGCAGGGGGAACAGACAGACAGCCAGGCAGGGGGAACAGACAGACAGCCAAACAGGGGGAACAGACAGACAGCCAGGCAGGGGGAACAGACAGACAGCCAGGCAGGGGGAACAGACAGACAGCCAGGCAGGGGGAACAGACAGACAGCCAGGCAGGGGGAACAGACAGACAGCCAGGCAGGGGGACAGACATATAGCCAGGCAGGGGGAACAGACAGACAGCCAGACAGGGGGAACAGACAGACAGCCAGACAGGGGAACAGACAGACAGCCAGGCAGGGGGGACAGACAGACAGCCAGGCAGGGGGAACAGACAGACAGCCAGGCAGGGGGAACAGACATACAGCCAGGCAGGGGGAACAGACAGACAGCCAGACAGGGGGAACAGACAGACAGCCAGACAGGGGGAACAGACAGACAGCCAGGCAGGGGGGACAGACATACAGCCAGGCAGGGGGACAGACAGACAGCCAGGCAGGGGGGACAGACAGACAGCCAGGCAGGGGGAACAGACAGACAGCCAGGCAGGGGGAACAGACAGACAGCCAGGCAGGGGGAACAGACAGACAGCCAGACAGGGGGAACAGACAGACAGCCAGACAGGGGGAACAGACAGACAGCCAGGCAGGGGGGACAGACAGACAGCCAGGCAGGGGGGACAGACAGACAGCCAGGCAGGGGGGACAGACAGACAGCCAGGCAGGGGGAACAGACAGACAGCCAGGCAGGGGGAACAGACAGACAGCCAGACAGGGGGAACAGACAGACAGCCAGGCAGGGGGAACAGACAGACAGCCAGGCAGATACAAGTACAAACTGTTTTGTAGTATATACAGGACGTGTTTCCATGGCAAATGACATGCTAGACGTCAGGGAATCTTCAAAATAACAAAGCAAACAATTGCTAGAAGGGGTACCGTCTTAAAACCATCGATACTTAATACGTATACTATGAACTTAATAGTAAATTGGTGGCCCTATATTAGATATGTATACCAACATAGCATGAAAACATTCAAGGTTTTATGTTAATATATTTTAATTTAATAGTAGGCCTTAGTTATTTGACCTTTAATAGTAGACCTTGGTGATTTGACATTTAATAGTAGGCCTTGGTAATTTGACCTTTACTAGTAGGCCTTGGTGATTTGACCTTTAATAGTAGGCCTTGGTGATTTGAACTTTAATAGTAGGCCTTGGTGATTTGACCTTTAATAGTACGCCTGGGTGATTTGACCTTTAATAGTAGGCCTTGGTGATTTGACCTTTAATAGTAGGCCTTGGTGATTTGACCTTTAATAGTAGGCCTTGGTGATTTGACCTTTAATAGTAGGCCTTGGTGATTTGACCTTTAATAGTAGGCCTTGGTGATTTGACCTTTAATAGTAGGCATTGGTGATTTGACTTTTAATAGTAGGCCTTGGTGATTTGATCTTTAATAGTAGGCCTTGGTGATTTGGCCTTTAATAGTAGGCCTTGGTGATTTGACCTTTAATAGTAGGCCTTGGTGATTTGACCTTTAATAGTAGGCCTTGGTGATTTGAATGAACGTTTTATTATGTTTCGTTTCACGCAGAGCGTGCGCGGGCATTGATACAAAGGTAAAACTCACCGTGATAACACGCCAGGTGAGGTCATGCGACGAGCAGTGAACCAGGTCGTAACTGATGGGAAATCCATTTATCAAGTTTCTCTTAACTCAGACCTGTCCCGCCATACGTTAGCGTCTGCAGGGCCAAGCTATATTTGAATTGATCGAAGACCAAATTTTCGCATCGGTTGGTGTTCAGCAAAAACGAAGAAAACGAACTTGCCGATTATTTAGACATCTTCAGCAATGTCCAACAATATACAACAACAACCAATAAACTACCCTATGAACTTGAGTTGCGGAACGAAACCAATATGCCGCGGTCCTGGCGTGAGAAATGGGAGGCACGAAGCGATTGGCTCGCTGGTTTCATGAAGAGGAACGAAACGGTTAGTGTCCGAAAGCCTGAAGCTACGAGCATTGGACGTGCAGTAGGCTTCAATCCTGTTTATATTGTTAGGTTCTTCGCTAATTTGGAGGCTCTCTTGATCAAACATTAATTTGGCCCAGCGCAAATCTACAATCTATATGAATCGCGTATCAGCACCGTTCACACTTCTGGCAAGGTTATCGCGAGCACTGGCATAAAACAGGTCGGGCAGATCACATCTGCAGAACGAGGCGTCCTAGTTGCAATATGCGCATGCATCAAACACCACTCGGCCTATCTCCATTTTCCCACGTGACCACTTTCAAGAAGACATGCTCAATGGTTCTCCTCCTGAATCAGTAGGAGCTTCAAATAAGTCGGGGTGGATGAACAGTGAGATGTTTGTATCTTTGGGGCGCGATAGTATACCGGTTAGAAGGCCGGACTCTCAATCGAGAGAACCCGGTTTCAAATCCCACTGCGGTCGCTTTTGTTCAAAGAACCTTTGAACAAAAATTGGCAGGTAATATAAAAAATTACAGCAAGAGTTTCTATGCTTATGTAAGGAGTAAACAGAAAGTTCGAGATAAGGTCGGACCACTGGAAAACAACAGTGAAAACATAATTTCAGATGGGTTCCAAATGGCAGAGGTCCTGAATGAGTATTTTAGCTCAGTTTTTACCACAGAAGATATCAGCTCACTTCCAGTTCCATTGACTAAATTTGAGGGCAATAAATCAGAACATTTAGGGCAGTTATTTGTAACTCCTGAAATGATAGCAAAGAAAATTAAGAAGATGAAAGATAATAAATCACCTGGAGTTGATGGGATACCACCAAAACTGCTAAAGGAAATTGTTGATCAAATTAGTACACCACTTGCAAACTTATTTAACTTGTCACTAGAAGAAGGAATAGTTCCTTCATAAGGGAAAGAGGCAAACATTACGCCGCTATTTAAGAAGGGATCGAGGAAGAAGCCAGAAAATTACAGACCAGTGAGTTTAACATCAGTTGTATGTAAATTACTCGAAACAATATTTAGAGACCACATGGTGGAATTCCTCATAAAACATAAATTAATAAATACATCTCAACATGGATTCCTAAAAGCAAGGTCATGTCTAACCAATCTCTTATGTTTTTTAGAAGAAATTACAAAGTGGGTAGATGACGGGTCACCAGTGGATGTTGTCTACTTAGATTTTCAGAAAGCTTTCGATAAAGTGCCACATCAAAGATTGTTACTTAAACTAAAAGCCCATGGTATAGGCAATGATGTAATCAACTGGATAGAAAAGTGGCTTACACACAGAAGACAGAGAGTAATAGTAGATGGTAAGATTTCAAACTGGAAATCTGTTTTGAGTGGAGTACCACAGGGATCAGTGTTAGGCCCTATACTGTTTTTAATATATATATAAATGATTTGGAGGATGACATATCTAGCAAAGTACTCAAATTTGCAGATGACACAAAAGTATTCAGAAAGGTTACTAATGATACAGATAAACAAAGTTTACAGGATGATCTAGAAAAATTAGTTAAATGGTCAGAAAAATGGCAAATGTTATTCAATTTTGGGAAGTGTAAATGTATACACATAGGACATGGAAATATGGACGAGGAATATAAAATGGGGGATGCTGTACTAGGTAGAACCACACAAGAAAAGGATTTAGGAGTAACATTTAATGCTGACATGAAAGTTTCAGAGCAATGTGGGATTGCTGCTTCGAAAGGAAATCAAATTCTAGGGCTAATTAGGAGAACTATCACGTATAAGGAGAAACATCTAATTGTACCCCTGTACAAAGCAATAGTTAGACCACATTTGGAATATTGTATTCAAGCATGGAGGCCATATCGTAAAAAAGACATAGATAAGCTAGAAAGAATACAACGAAGAGCAACTAAGATGATTCCAGAATTAAGAGACCTTAGTTACGAAAGTCGCTTATTACAATGTGGTTTGACAAAACTAGAGACCAGGAGACTAAGAGAAGACCAAATAGAAGTGTTTAAAATAGTGAACGGTTATGAGGATGTTGATAGGAATATGTTCTTCAAACTTAAAGAAGGCAGTAGAACCAGAGGACACAAAGCAGCATTAGTTAAGGAGCAGTGTAGGTTGGACATGAGAAAGTACTCTTTCTCACAGAGGGTGATAAATGAATGGAACAAACTGCCAAATGATTGTGTTAATGCTAGTAGTGTGAATATGTTTAAAAATAGAATTGACAGATATCTGATAAGGGCGGGCTACACATAGATGAGAAAATTGTTGGACTCTCGATAAGCCAATGGCTTCCTTGTCCACTTGCCATCTGGAACTTGTTGTTCGAGATGGCAATCTTGTTAAATCTTGTTAAATCTTGTTAAACCTTTGGCAAGTTTGATCACACTACGTTGCCACAGTTCACTCAGCTGTATAAATGAGTACCTGGCAATACAGACAGTGGTGGATATGTGAACGAATAGCCTTCGCGCAGCAATTGCAGCGTGGCTGAATACTTCCCAAAGAAATTGAGATGGCCTTGGAATGAACAGGTCTGCCAGGGGGTGAAGTGTAAAGCGCTTTGAGCAGTCCTATGGACCGGATACCGCGCTATATAAGAACGTACCTTTTACCTATATCTACGACACTTCTTCAAACACACCAACTGCTCCAAGAACAACGAAGTGTTACTGATCATGAACAACCACTACACGCACGTCTAGTTAGAGGTGGTCGACTTAACCAGAGGAAGTGGCGCTGTAATCCTCACACTACCGCCACACGATAGTCACAAGTTGCAGCCACTGTACTGCGCTGTATTTGTGAAGCACCAGGCTCATTTTGTTGTTATAGAAAAATATTTCAGTTCAGCCTCTTCTCGATTTTTAATTTTGAAATGATATGTCAACCAATAATAAAGAACAATTTGATGATATTCTACATATTGTTGGCACTGGTTGAATTTGAAGAAAAAAAAACGTGCATGGTGCCCCGGTCTCCCCTATATAACACGTCGGCCATTTGTCGTCCCAGCAAACTGGATTGTGTCTTTGTACTACTGGGATCCTTCCACCACTGAACCGTGAATATACTGCCAGCAACTTGATACGTAAACCTGAGCACAGCAGAAGTGTCGTGTAAACGTTTGTAGCAACATTCAGCCCAAGTAGAGCCTGTAGGGACTCGAGCACGTCTTCAACTTTGGGGCATCTGTTTACAGCGGGTCCGGCTCTTATCATTAACAAGATCGGACTGATCATGTGCGAGTATTGCGATACTCCGTCTGCAGCGATCTCTAGCGAATAATCTCCATCTAATATACAGGAAGCTGAAATACTGAAAGTTTGCACAGATCGACCCTGCCTCGCCCAATGTGTACACAGCCGTTCTTGTGACAATTTGACGCCCTCCCAACTGCGATAGGGGCGTGCAGTGCGACCAGAACACACCCGGGGATGTTTTATCCTGGGAAGTGACGGGTTCCCCCAGGCCCGATGCCGTCTTATTCCCGTAACGCGATACCATGGAGATTACCGTGCAGCCAATAGCACGACCCCGCACGCCCCCCCCCCCCTTCGTTCACAGATAACTACATCAACTATCGGTCCGCGCGGCAACTAGCAGCGAACGCAGCATCAGCGACCATCCCATGTTTTCTTAGATATTTACTAAGCTCTCCACCTGCCGACATTAGTAACCGCCTCGGCCTAAGTACCGCCCCTCCAACGCAGCCACCACTGTAACAACTGCGTCGAAACTCCCGCGGGAAGTATCCCACAACGGGGAACAATCATCCCACCGCCGTGTCAATCTATCCAAGGGCTGGATCTACCGGCGTCATCGCAGCCGCAGGGGGTGTCGTACGAGGTTGTTTTCCGTAGCGAACAGGTTGTCGCCGCCGCCACCGCCGCCGCCGTGTTCGGGGGACGAGACTCGCCGTAGTCGCCGCATCTTGACCCTGATCTTTGGAACGGGCCTGTTGTGAAGAGACGACGACCACCAGTGCTCGTCGACGGATGCGCTAGGACGGACCTTTCGACTGACACGCCGGCGATACACGACCTCAAACTAGCATGCCTGAACCGGTTCGCGTCTAGGTCGGCGAAACCACAGTGCTCTGTTTGGGATATTCGTTTCCGCGGCCGATTGACCGGCGGCAACAACGACATGGGTGAATTTCCACCGCCCGGCGTACGGCTCGTGTTAACAGCAGCATCCGTATATCTATGTCTCCTCGTAGGGAATGTTGGCGGGTCGCTGCCTTCGCCTTCAACAACGCCGACTGGTGAGTACTACATGTCGCTTGCACCTACGCCCTTTGGCGATTCTTTTCAGCGAGGTACCAGCCGGGATAAGTTTAACTGTACAGCTGCGCTCGACACCGACTCACGCCCAGCCACCGTAGTTACGTGATAATCCGTTGGCGTGCGACGGGTTGTTGAGTTGCGGCTTTGTTTCGAGCCACTCGACTGCGTGGCGAGACCATTACACGTGGCAAGATTGCATACGCACGACACTCATATCCCGACAGTATTGTCCTGCTCGTTCCCAGAAGTGTGCACTTTCGCACATTTCCCAGCATAGCTGAATTTTTCATAACAACAAAACCGTGTTTATGTCGAGTTTGATTGACTTACAATGCAATTTTGATCTCACGATCATAGCCATGTATATTAAGTTAGAAGCGGACGAAACGTCACTGCCAAAGTGGCGTAACATTCCAGTCATGTATAATGCCAGTTCACGGGAGGTCAGTCACGTGTTGGGTGTTCGTAACATGCACAAAGAGCTCTTTGACTGTACAGAAACACGCTATGCATGCGTGCGCGTGCGTGTGTTATTGTTATGTATTATTCATTATTATGTGTACTTTTATTATATAATCTGCTTATCACTTATGCCAGTTATACTACCACTGAATAGTGGTGTTGTTGGGTATTACCACATTCAATAGTGGTGTTGTTGGGTATTACCTCATTCAATAGTGGTGTTGTTGGGTATTACCTCATTCAATAGTGGTGTTGTTGGGGTATTACCTCATTAAATGGGTGAATACGTTTTGGTATGTTGTATGCGACGTATTCGGGGGATGGATCCAGGATTTAACCGGGATATATCTTGTAGCTAGTAATGACATAATATACTCTCAGTCCCAGACTACAGAGGGTACAATTGTGACTTGTAAGACTGCATCATAAATACGTCTTACAAGCAACAAGACGTCTTACAAGCAACAAGAGATCCGAGATGAACCTTAGCTTATGAGTTTGGAGATTGCTCAACGGGTGTCCAACACAAATACTTTTTTCAACGGTATCTTCTCCAAGAAACCCCATTCATATGGTACTGATGTAGCTCTACCCGACCATCAGGTGGCGCCGGGTCGACGCACCCCGCCGGGCCGCTGGTGCCTGGGCCGGCGCAGAGACGTCCATGTGTGTGTACCTTGGGTGTGCATATGTGTTCCCGGCCAATATACAGCGTTATCGGGATCTAGAGCAGGGTCCACAGGCGATAAGTCGAGGGGCGGCGAGAAATAACGGCTGGATTGGGAATCTCTGGTGGTTTGGTAGGGTGGGAAATCAACCCCGCGGGTGTGATTGTGTATTGGGGAGGGGTTGACTGGGTCTTTGTTGTTAACGCCCACGACACAAAGTTCAGGACGCACATGTCTGCATATATATCACGAAACTCTGTTACTGTTTACACTCCGTCCAGGTATGTTTCAACGTACCTATTAACCAACGAGCGAACCAATTCCCCTCAGTCGTGATAACATTTCAGAGTCTATACGCGCAGCGCCTAGATGCTCCGAGGTCGGAGTCCGAGCAAAGCATATTTGCCACAAATATGCACGTCGCGTCGCGCATAACGAAATACCTCTCGGAGAACACTCCCGTGTTTACTTAAATACTGGGTGTGGATTATAACACAAGTTATATAACTGTCCCTTATCCAAATAAATGAGCTGCGTCGTTATCTGTTAATAGCGGCTGGGTGGTGCGTGAAAGCTCTACTTGGGTTGCTCGGTATACAACACTACTCAATGCGGTTATCGTTGTGACATTCCGGGGGCAGACTCTAAGACATACGCGTCAGTTGTCGTTGTGACATTCCGGGGGCAGACTCTAAGACATACGCGTCAGTTGTCGTTGTGACATTCCCGGGGCAGACTCTAAGACATACGCGTCAGTTGTCGTTGTGACATTCCGGGGGCAGACTCTAAGACATACGCGTCAGTTGTCGTTGTGACATTCCGGGGGCAGACTCTAAGACATACGCGTCAGTTGTCGTTGTGACATTCCCGGGGCAGACTCTAAGACATACGCGTCAGTTGTCGTTGTGACATTCCGGGGGCAGACTCTAAGACATACGCGTCAGTTGTCGTTGTGACATTCCGGGGGCAGACTCTAAGACATACGCGTCAGTTGTCGTTGTGACATTCCGGGGGCAGACTCTAAGACATACGCGTCAGTTGTCTGTTATTTGAATACCCTGACGCCGTCCCGTGATGATTTCATCACGCGCCTCGCTATCTCCGCAGGTGGCTTCTATCGTAGCACCAGGCTACACGTGTCAATGATCAATGTACGATACACTATACAGTAACGTACGATTAGCCTTGTGTCGTAGCACCAGGCTACACATTCAATGATCAGTGTATGATGCACTTATATTAAATGGTACCTTTGCGACGTGCATCGCCCGCGAATCGTACGAGACGCTGGCGGAGTAACACAAATAATCGTATGAGACGCTGGCGGAGTAACACAAATAATCGGACAAGGCCATATGCCACGTCCGAGTATTTGCGCTACTCCGCCAACGGTAGGGTACGATTATAGAAAAAGGTACCATTTTATATTTATTTCACACGCTTTAAATTTAAGTAAAAGTTGGGAACTATGTTCTGTGTCGTTGCAAAAGGTTATCATTCGGTTTTAAAACTACAACATTTTCTTGTGTTGGTTTGTGAGCGATGGCCTAAACAATAGTTTCGTCGTCATCGAACGTGCGTCATGTCGGACGCCATTGTGTCCTTCAGTCAGTCATCTCAAACACGGTTATATCCGGCTACACGTCATGGTATGGCTTGTCTCGATATATCTCGATCCCGAGTACCCAGGCACCCGAAGCCAACTGTAGTAAGCTCATAGGCCGCTCAAGTTGTTGATTAATTCCTTGTTTTGATAACGTTATTCAACGCTATCGCGTCAAATGCTGCGTTTCCGTCGCAATCATGAGTTTGTTTTACAATTAGTATATCCATTGAGACGACGGCTCTCGTAAGTCAGCTGTCTTTGATTATTTGATATATAATGTCAAAGTTCCCCAGAGTTTGTAGGAATTCTTCTGTAAACACAGCACCTCAGCGTCGGTTACCCCTAATGATGTACGGTAGAATCTGGTGATAGAAAAGGCTGCGCTAGATCAAAGTCAATCCATGTCCGCGAGACTGAATTTGTGATGTTTGGCGGGTGATTAATTATGGCCGACTAGGAATAAACTTAATCAGGGGTAACCAGGTCCCATAAAACGTGCATTAAGTTGAGATGTTCACCACCCAGCGTAACCACGCCTAACGGTTATTGCCCCTGTCTGGTCAATGACACGTCTCAGATTCTGATCTTCAGCTTTCTGTCTCAGCAGGAGAGCCCTTATCTACCCTTTGGCGTTAACTACCCGCTTGATTGTAAGCAAATGCGACAGCCGAGGACCTTATTTATAGAAAAACATACGTTTATATCGAGGCACAGGTCTGCCGGTTGCAACTAAGTACAAACACACACGACAGCGGGGGACACTAGATTAGTGAGGCACAAGACTGCTGCTGAAACTAAATGAGACACTGTTTTGTTATAGAGAGACAGATTGGTAAACTGATGTAGAGAAATACCCGTACACTATACTACTGGAGACACGGAATGATACACCACACTGTTGTAGAGACCGAATGAGACACCACACTGTTGTAGATACCGAATGAGACACCACACTGTTGTAGAGACCGAATGAGACACCACACTGTTGTAGAGACCGAATTAGACACCATAGTGATACTGCTGTCGAGACCGAATGAGACACCACACTGTTGTACAGTCCGAATAAGACACCACACTGTTGTGGAGACCGAATAAGACACCACACTGTTGTGGAGACCGAATAAGACACCATAGTGATACTGCTGTCGAGACTGAATGAGACACCACACTGTTGTAGAGCCCGAATGAGACACCACACTGTTGTGGAGACCGAATAAGACACCATAGTGATACTGCTGTCGAGACCGAATGAGACACCACACTGTTGTAGAGCCCGAATGCGACACCACACTGTTGTGGAGACCGAATAAGACACCATAGTGATACTGCTGTCGAGACCGAATGAGACACCACACTGTTGCGGAGACCGAATGAGACACCACACTGTTGTAGAGACCAAATGAGACACCATAGTGATACTGCTGTCGAGACTGAATGAGACACCACACTGTTGTAGAGACCGAATGAGACACCACACTGTTGTAGAGACCGAATGAGACACCACACTGTTGTAGAGACCGAATGAGACACCACACTGTTGTAGAGACCGAATGAGACACCACACTGTTGTAGAGCCCGAATGAGACACCACAATGTTGTAGAGACCGAATGAGACACCACACTGTTGTAGAGACCGAATGAGACAACACACTGTTGTAGAGACCGAATGAGACACACAATGTTGTAGAGACCGAATGAGACACCACACTGTTGTAGAGACCGAATGAGACACCACAATGTTGTAGAGACCGAATGAGACACCACACTGTTGTAGAGACCGAATGAGACACCACACTGTTGTGGAGACCGAATGAGACACCACACTGTTGTAGAGACCGAATGAGACACCACACTGTTGTAGAGACCGAATGAGACACCACACTGTTGTAGAGACCGAATGAGACACCACAATGTTGTAGAGACCGAATGAGACACCACAATGTTGTAGAGACCGAATGAGACATCACACTGTTGTAGAGACCGAATGAGACACCACACTGTTGTAGAGACCGAATGAGACACCACACTGTTGTAGAGACCGAATGAGACACCACACTGTTGTAGAGACCAAATGAGACACCATAGTGATACTGCTGTCGAGACTGAATGAGACACCACACTGTTGTAGAGACCGAATGAGACACCACACTGTTGTAGAGACCGAATGAGACACCACACTGTTGTAGAGACCGAATGAGACACCACACTGTTGTAGAGACCGAATGAGACACCACACTGTTGTAGAGCCCGAATGAGACACCACAATGTTGTAGAGACCGAATGAGACACCACACTGTTGTAGAGACCGAATGAGACAACACACTGTTGTAGAGACCGAATGAGACACACAATGTTGTAGAGACCGAATGAGACACCACACTGTTGTAGAGACCGAATGAGACACCACACTGTTGTAGAGACCGAATGAGACACCACAATGTTGTAGAGACCGAATGAGACACCACAATGTTGTAGAGACCGAATGAGACATCACACTGTTGTAGAGACCGAATGAGACACAACACTGTTGTAGAGACCGAATGAGACACCACACTGTTGTAGAGACCGAATGAGACACCACACTGTTGTAGAGACCAAATGAGACACCATAGTGATACTGCTGTCGAGACTGAATGAGACACCACACTGTTGTAGAGACCGAATGAGACACCACACTGTTGTAGAGACCGAATGAGACACCACACTGTTGTAGAGACCGAATGAGACACCACACTGTTGTAGAGACCGAATGAGACACCACACTGTTGTAGAGCCCGAATGAGACACCACAATGTTGTAGAGACCGAATGAGACACCACACTGTTGTAGAGACCGAATGAGACAACACACTGTTGTAGAGACCGAATGAGACACACAATGTTGTAGAGACCGAATGAGACACCACACTGTTGTAGAGACCGAATGAGACACCACACTGTTGTAGAGACCGAATGAGACACCACAATGTTGTAGAGACCGAATGAGACACCACAATGTTGTAGAGACCGAATGAGACATCACACTGTTGTAGAGACCGAATGAGACACAACACTGTTGTAGAGACCGAATGAGACACCACACTGTTGTAGAGACCGAATGAGACACCACACTGTTGTAGAGACCGAATGATACAACACACTGCTGGAGAAACCAAATGACACATAACACTGCTGTTGAGACAGAATGGGACACCACTTATACAATATCACGTCGATCAGAAAATATATTGCGGATTATTGCGAGAATAACTCAATCCCATCTCCGTTTAATATGACGATCAGCGATGCTCCACAGATTCCCCAAGTAGACACAACTTGTTAAAAATATGAGTTACCGCCTTTCCAAAGATCAACCTTCCGAAGATTGATTATGATGTGGATGTAAGCCGGCGCCAGAATGTCACTGACCTGTGCACTACACAGACGCCTAAACTGAAAGCAGACACACGACAATATGTAGCAGAAACGGAGACGGGACAGACATGTGACATATATTGAAAGACGTCTTTAACCTTTGTAACGTCGGTTAAATTCGCTGAATCCTGTCTTCTGTCTCATGATGGCAATGACTGCTCAGCACAGGATGTGTACCATTCTTCTTGAATTGCAATGTGTTGCTGCGTGTCGTTTCGACCGGGAGACCGACATTCTAACTTGTTTATTTATTCATTAGCTATGACTTACTTTTATTTCATCCAGCTGTTCTGCATCAGTGGTCAAAGTAGTTTAATGTTTACAGAAGAAAAAAAAATCCGGAAACCCTTTGATGGCGCCGAGATCTTTTCTCAACAGGTGGCGCTGTAGCAGAAAACAACATAGGTCAATCAAGGGCAGTCGACTAGTGGTCAAATGATTTAACGGAAACCGACTACCAGAATGTTTACACTTCTTCGGACGTTTATTGAAATCGCCACTTCAGGGTTGGTATGTCGCGTAGGGGAAAAGGACATAGGTCAGGGGAGATCATGTGACATGGACTAACAAAAGTACTAAACGCCGTTGATATTCTAATATTCCAACTGGAAACAATGCTAAAATGTATTCAGTGTGCATGTGTGCGTGCGTGCGTGCGTGCGTGCGTGCGTGCGTGCGTGCGTGTGTGCGTGTGCAACTGGTTTAGCCACCGACCTGCAGTCGTGCTTTAATAACATCCTACAATTTCGTTTCCGTGAAAATCAATGTGAAGTATCCCTCATAAATTGTCGCCAGATCGAACAGAGGTGATCCATCCAAAAATTATGTTTCACTACAGGCCTACAAGAAATCCTCAAAGTGACTGACATTTTATTCGGCTACAATGAACAAGGAAGCAAAATAGAAAATTAGAAAGGAATAGGAAATGGAATTATGTTCTGGTTTTATGCATGCCACGATGTTAATGATTTGGTTTTGTCATCCCAATGTTCTGTTGCTGCGTACCGCCATCATACATCGCTTACAGTACCATATCAACGCATCCAATAGGTGCCAACTCTTAAGTCTAACGGACTTTTTGACATTTGATAGTCATACGGGCTTTGTCGCGAAACCCAGACAACGTATCCGGCGAATCCATTTGAATATGCGCGGCAAACCAACGGACGTAGATGATCTTACGGGTTCGTTTGCGATCTTACGGGTTTATGTTACGGCATATGGTGTAATCGTGTTTAGTGAAGACATATGGTGTAATCGTGTTTAGTGAAAACATATGGTGTAATCGTGTATAGTGAAAACATATGGTGTAATCGTGTTTAGTGAAAACAAGCCACACATGCACCGCTAGCTTCTTAGGACAAACATACATAAGCTTCAAACAACAGTATCTGAGTGTTTTTGACATCAATAGCAGTCCCCTAGTAGATTCCCATTAGTAGGGTCTACAGTCGGATCATGAATATTTGACTTCACACTTTGAACTGCGTGCGGATAAAAACGGCACAGATGCAGTGTTTGTCGACATCAGGAATAGTTTTCAATGTCGTCCACTCCATTGTTTTATACATAATCACATCGATCAGTAGGCTACTAGCGAATATCATGTCCTCGGTACACTAATACGTTGAGATGTTTGTAGCAACGCCAACGGGCAACGTTGTAGCTGATTAGAAAAACACTAATTTGACAAGTAGATCATTTAGTTGTACTCTGGCTTACTACCTAAAATTAACGTTCAATTCAAGGTCTGATCAAGTAATAATTTTATTTAATTGCTAGCAAAAAATCGTCTATTGCGGTAACGTACGTGTCATAGTTCGTAAGTATGGCCACATTCCTGTTAAAATTCATGAACGCATAAGTGAAATAGTAATCCGCTGCCATCTGGCCATAGTCGGCCCTCGTGGCCACCTACTTGACGGACATAAGTGGACGTAACTGTGATGTCGCTGTCCAAGTCATGACCGTTGTGTCAACAAACGTACGTGTCTGAGTTGTTGACCTGTCGTTACTATTGGCACCACTACTTGGCTGGGCCTCAACTGACACATTCGGCTCAGTTTGAGTCACCGAGTCGTGTTGTTGGTCAATACAGGAAATGTCATCATGTAATCTTAGAATAGTAATCACCATCCGAAAATATCTACGTATAATGTCGATCCGCACACCCTTTTTAACGGTTCCTCCTCAAATCGATTTGTTTGCTCGTCTCATTTCAAATTAATTTTGCGAAATATCAAACTTGTCGAGCATCCACTGCAACATGTTAGCTCGTTTGTGCAACTTTTATACATACTTTTTTGCGTGTGAAATCATCAGACAAACTATTACATTATTTAATGTTTGGTCAAACATTAGTTGTAGTGAAAATGGAAACGCTGAAAACCCACGAATTTCGCCGTTGGTGAAATTTCGAACTTTGTCATGTGATCTGCGAGAAGATGGAAGTCACGCCCACGATCAGCCTTGATCCCGTAAAGTGTTTTACGATTGGAGTATCCATTATTTTGAGCCTTACCACATCTAACGACTAAGATCAATTCTTTTGATGAATCGAACAAAATACGCACTTTTTTATTAAACCGACTGCAGCTATTACTTAAACTATTCACCTCACCTCGCCTGACCTATCTTCTTCGGGCCCAGTGGCCCATAAGGCCGAAGTGCATCTCCTCCAGCTAGCTCTGTCAGCTGCTACACGTCTGGCTTCGTTCCAGATGTTCCATCCCAGTACGCATCTTTCATTTTCAATAGTTGATCGCCATGTTGTCTTTGGTCGACCAACCTTTCTTCTACCTTCGGGCGTCCAAGTTGCTGTTCTTGTCCATTCGTAGCATACGTCCTACTCATTTCCATCTTCTTAACTTGACCTCGGTGCTGATTGTCTTCAATTTTGTTTTTGCAAGAATACCTTGATTTGATACAACGTATGGCCATCTAATTTGTGGGAAAGTCCACAAACGTGATGTATAGAGTTGCCTGCCATTCCACTACCTGTTCTATAATATATCGCAAAATAAATATCTGTTCAACTGCCTCTCTTTCTTCTGAAACCTGCTTGTTCGCCTCTCAACTTGCTGTTAACTTCAAACTTAAACTATTCACAAACTACATATTAGGACATCAACGAACCGGATTCGCGATAGGTTAAATAGGTTGATGATGGAGTTTTGATCGCACAATCATTAAAATCTAAATTATTCATCCTCATATCAATTAATCAACGTCTGTCGGCCGAAGCAGGCACCGTGCACTCAGTCACACATAACGTGTTATAAACATTAAACCTGATCATATCGGGAAAGAAAGTCGACAATGGCTCGAACATGGGGATTGATGTCACTTATATTTTAAATATTTATGCATAGTTACCAAGTAATGTGTTTGAATAATTCATAATCCTATGTTGAGTGATTACATAATCCTATGTTGAGTGATTACTTTCCTATACAAAGTATTCCTTTTGTGGTCCTTTTGCTAATACTCTAATGTTCTACACTGCCAAAGTGAGAAGAACTTGTTAATATTAATATTTGGATAACAGATAATGTATTTCCAATTTCTCCAACTAACATCGTCATTGCTTTTGCCCCGCCGTTGTCCTGTTCCTTGGTTGAAACCCTGAAGAAGCGGTCATTTCAGCAACTCGCGCAATTAATGCTGAAGACAGAACGCGCCTTGAGCATACTCACGCCCCCCCCCCTCACAATAAGGGCGTGCGTCCTGAAGGCTTCGACTTTCTAATCAGACAGTTCCGATGCAGATCTGCATCGGTGCTAGTGACACAATGTTTAAAACAGACACGCACTAAACTCACTACATGTGCATTCCATGTCATATACCATATGTATACTGTCATCAAAAAGCAGAAGAAATGTGCTCCAAATATTTGATTGTGAATAAGCTTATTGTTGAATATTGTCGGCAATCAAACACCATACTATGCGATTGACGTCACGTGATGTTGCGGTTTTTATCACGAAAAGGTCGTCATTGTATATTTGTGCATGGTTATTGTTACGCAACTTTAGTGATATACCTACCAGAATGGTTATAGAAATTAAATACGTGTTTATTGTACGAATTTATCCCATTTAACAAGATTCATTCCTCGCAAAAAGTACGTTTCGGTGGCCTGGATCCTCGTCTTTACCAGGATCCGACAGCCGAACCTCTTGTCTAAAGGTGATAGATCTATCAGCGATGTTGGCCAATGAAAGTACATGCGTACTTGATCTCCATTGTGTCTTTTCGGGCGACTCATTATTCGCGTTCACCCCACAGCCCGAGGAGTCAGCGGCGTAGACGGCTTACATCCGGACTTGTCGAAGCCGATTAGTTGTAACACTCGGAGAAGACCGAACGAACTCTTTACGAAGTATGGTGATTACCTCACACAGAGAATACCCCTGTTTCGTGGAACACACGTTGCAGCGCGCACGCACTACTTCCATTTATAATGCTATCTATTCGTCCAGTTCATGCGTCATCAGGCGTAGCTGTCTGCAAGTCATTTCGAAATAACGTTTTATGCTTATGTGTACGCACGTATCAATTAGTTTCGTAAATGTAATGGCTGATTTACAAGAACAGAATAATCTTATCAGCTATGACTGATAGGGTTAAACGCGACCGCGTTAACAGAATAACCCGACGTCTGATGATCTTTCCAGAACAATCAGACACGTTCCATTGTATCAGATGTGACGGCATGTTGGAATTAACTGGGTACAGTACAGTATCATTTTCCATTGAAACCGATGATAAGAGTCAGTCAAGTAATTAGCAATTTGATTCTATTAAACGGCTGATTCACTTCTACGAAACTCAGAATGGACTCAGAAATATGTGAAAGTGAATGTAGGGCCTTTATGTTTGTCAAACACAAAATTTGTGAAAGTGAAGGTAGGGCCTTCATGTTTGTCATACAGAGTGTTGTATTGTCTGTACATAATTACTACACACTATATATGAAATTGTGTGAACGACAATTTTTCTTAAATAGACGAAATTCGCCTTAACACAGTGCACATGGGGAAGGATTCTAGTAAACGGCTGATTCTCTTATTCGCGATCCTGTTAAGCGGCGTCCATTGTTATCACCTCTACTCACAAACAGATCTTTGAAACCTATTAGGCTTAGCATAAACGAGCAGTTATTGCCCTTTATTGGCTTTATTTGCGTCCATTTCTATATAGTACACATTATTTTATGATTTTCTTGAAAACTGACCCCACAAGAATACCACTGGTATTCACTTAAATTAACCCCACCTATCGGGAATATTCCACAAAACATGTCCTCTGACGGAGCTATAGGGAACTTCTAGTGTCCTCTGATTCATATAAGGTGACATTTGTATACTTATAACAAGAATATATATGCTACATCAGCAACCAAAATCAACACATGACATCGTGAGGTTCACATGAGCACTAGACCTATAATAGATCGCCCAGACATTTTTATCTCATAACTTATAAATCTTGTGAAATGACAACGCAAAGTTCAAATTCCATCAAGTAGGTCACAAGCCTTTAACATAATGTCGCATGCTCCAAGATGTGATAGCCATATGCATGACCATGCAGTTTCAGTCTGAGATTACGCAACAATATTGTTTTCTTGATTTCCCGGTAAATCACGAGTCAAAAGCTTTTTGTCATCAACGACATCACGAGGGATTCTAATTACGAGTCAAGCCACTACTAAACACTCTTACTTACTTTGCCAAATAAGAATATATTTCTACAATAAAGTTGCCTCACATTGTTTGATAGCGGCGATCCAGCATTTGTAGGAAAATATGATCAGGAAAATATGCATCAGGCACAGCATGGTTTACACCTAGGACCCAACTACTGTGTATCCCTACTGTTTAATCTGGTTGCGTGGTTCTTGTGCTTCGTGGTACCTGAAGTCAGACGAATATTTATTCACCCATTGTCTCCAACGCTAAAAAGAGGTTGACGCCATTAGTTTTTGTAAAATAAAAAAAATTTATTTCAAGAAAATGCTTCCAATGGTTTGTCGCGCAAAACAACCAAAATTTAGGACAACGAGTGGATAGAACACATTATCTACTGATTGTGTAAGTGCTAGCAGAATATGTTTAAGATAACATTAAGACATTAAGTACAGAAGGGCGGGTTACACATATATGACAAATGGTTGGACTCTCGATAACCGATGGCTTCCTTGTCCATTGGGAATCTTGGGTTTTACTTTTATGTGACAATCTTGGTTTTTTTGGTCAAACCTACGTACGTGTGTGTATTGTCATTGACACATGTATGTATGGCGCCAAACTGCTTTAAAAAACATTTTCTTGCGGCAAGAATCCCCGAACACAGCAATCTCCCCAAATCGCCGACCCTCAATTTATCTACGATGAACGCTGGCGTAAAATAGTGATCCAAACACGTAATATTGTGCAACCGTTTTCCGATGCCCGACTTCATTATAGAATCTCAGTGGCTAGAATGGGTATTTCATGTGTTTGTTTAGTGACACTGCTCGGACAAATTAACTGTGATTTTATGTAGAGTGAAACCGAATCCGCCTAAATGGCCAGCGACCCGAGCTCAAAGGTACAACAAACAAGAATCAGTGAGCGTTGTTTTCGTAGCTACGATTAATGGGTTGCGGTTATCAAATGTGCTGCGGACCTAGAGTCAGAAAAACTATCGTTGTTATATATCATTACACACGCTTTCAATACGTGCCGTGCGATAATGGTGTGCAATACTAAAAGCGGTATTGAACACTCGTGGTACGGACCGAACTAAGTACTTACGTCACGACGTGGCCATCGCTTACGCAATGGCGCGTGCGATGACGTAGTCAATCCGTCCGATTCCACTGTCGGTGGGCACCACAATGCTGCATTCACGTGTATCCATACTTTATATGCCGGAAAAATCAACTGTAAATGTTTGAAATGTATTGACGTTCAATTTTCTCCGTTTTCTTCCGCCCAGTTTAGTGACCACCAACCTTACCTTGCGGTTGTCCATTTTTATTCCATTATTGTTATATCACGTTGACAGTATTGTTTACGTCATTGTGTATGAAACAGCAAACGGACATTTGATTGTTTAAAACCGAATGACAGCCGACTGCAACGACATAGAACCTAGAACATAGATCTAGGTCCCAACTCGACGGAGTAGCCCAAATAATCGGTGTTACTCACGCCTAAATTAAAGTGCACTGAAATCGTACAAAACCCATTCACCATAAGCATAATATTGGTAGTAAATGTTCACTCAAAATGTTAACACAGTTTTATTGTGAGTTATAGGATTTGTTAATGAGATGCTATGTGAAATTATGCATAGTACAGAAATCAACCATATTAACATCATCCCTTAAACGTATCCATAATCATCACACCATGTGAATTGTATTTGAATATGGACTGTATCGCAAAAAACACGTTATGGTAGTCAGCCTTTTATAGAACAGATCACGTGCAGAATGTCGTCGTCGTCGTCGTCGTCGTCGTCGTCGTCGTCGTCGTCGTCGTCGTCGTCGTCGTCGTCGTCGTCGTCGTCGTCGTCGTCGTCGTCGTAGTAGTAGTAGTAGTAGTAGTAGTAGTAGTAGTAGTAGTAGTAGTAGTAGTAGTAGTAGTAGTAGTAGCCGCCGTATTTCCATCAAGTTGTGTGATGAAGGGCTTAATATAAGCACGAAGCACAGACCCACACATCAAAAGGGTATTGACATGCAGTGATACGTTGTGGGTCTACTGAAAGCATTTCTAGAATAGTCCACCAGCAGAGAATCCAGATCATTAGGTCTACTCTCGTCTTGTTTCGTTTGTAAGCATTCGGGTAAAATACTTATTCGTGTCTACAGTTAATCAAAAGCTCTCCAAGTTGTTATGTCGCATAGGTAATAGTTTATTTTGCGTACAGGCCTAATTTTAACGATATTTTGCATGGCTATCACAAACACTGAGACGGGCAGTTGTATCCATTTCATTTAAGAAATAAATGTAAGATGCGTCAGTTTATTATGTTGAAATAACTCAGAGAATGTGTCTCGGACAAACGGAACCGGCGTGTGGTCTGTTGTATTTATAACGAATGCTAATGTCATGCATAATATTTCTAACGATTTGATTTACCTCTAAATATTACTGAATATATACCAGGATGTAGTTATTCTTTATGTTGTACCATATGAAGTAACATCAATCACTATAATATATTTTATAATATACAAAAATAGATTGATAAGGCAAATTTATGAATATGAAATTGTAAGGATCATTATTGATAGAAATGTTTGTTCAAACTGAAAGTGATAGTAGAACCAGATGGTACAAAGCATGATTAGCAAAATAACTGTGTAGATTGGACATGAGAAAGTATTAATTCTCATATAAGACAATAAACGAATGGAACAAAGTGTCTGCTGATTGTGTTAATGCAAGCAGTGTGAATACCTATGTTTAAAACTAAAATTGATAGATATCTGATAACTGATAAAGGCGAGTTACACATAAATAAAAAAAAATTGTGGATTCTCGACAAACCAATGTCTTCCTTGTGCAGTTGCCATAAGGAGCGTATCGCTTTTGGTGGCCATTTTGTTACATCTTGTTACATCTTGATAAACCCAAACCACCGCGAAGGAACAATGCCACTGTTAGGGGGTCGTTCAAAATGTTCAACATTATCGGAAGTGTACATTCTGGGGGGGGGGGGGTTTGGGGGTTGGGGGGGGGGTTGGAGGCCTCCGTACGCTTTTTTAATGTCGACATCATGATGTAACAAAGTCGGTTTTCGTCTACTAGAGTAACATAACTATGCACAGTGTCGTAATAACACTACAACGAATAAAGTATCGCCTACGTTTCTAGCATATTTGTTGAACTAAGTTGGGAAAACCAGGGAGTAGAACTTGACCTCCTTACTCTCCCCATTGGTGTCCTAGGGTTTAATCTTTGCCTGTGGATTGTGTACGTTATCTCTCCCGCGTTAACTGTATCATGTATTTAGCGTCTTCATAAACTATCACTCGGTAGGTTGATAGGAAACACGTACAATCGATGTTTGTTTGCGTGAAATCGAAGGTCAGCTTTTTTCTGAATCACCATTCTCAGAAGTGCAGATATTGTGACGCATGGATGTCACAGCGTGTTGAGTCAGTCAGGGTCGAGCATTGTCCAACATCTTAATCACGATAACAACAACGTCCTGACTGCTGAACGAGGCCGTGATTGCCACCAGCCGAACGGAAAGTGTGCTCTTTCGCGGAGTTTAACACAATACTTTTGATCACCACCGTAACAGTTTTTTTTTAATTAGCAAGTTTAACATATTTTAATTCCTTGATGCATATTCTTCTTTCCCTTGGTCCCTTGCGGGGTGGGGGCCACATCATTTGATGTGTTCCGCTCTCTCGACGAGTCGCCTCCATCTATTGCGATCTTCTATACAATTCTCTCCCACTCTCGTTCACCCACGTTGTCACAGTTCATTCTGTCGACATAAACGGACATGTGAACGAATGGTCTGGCTGCAGGACTTCTCTGAAGGTTCAGTTCATGCGTGCCGTGCGAAATTTCATACTGGCATTTTGCCCGTGTGAGAGGCCTTGCCTTAAAAACCCTCTCTTGCTTTATGCTTCCCAGAGAAGTCGAGATGGCGTTGGAATGATCTCGGCCGGCCGTCGGCCGACCGATGCCAGATGTCCACAAAATGTGTTGCCAACTGTTGGTGGAGAACATACACATAACGATTACATTTGTTGCCAACTGAAAAAGTAGGCGCCAACATGTTGGCAACTGAAGAATCGGTATGTGTATCGGCTTAAAATATTTCGATTGCCAAATCATGCGCGGTTTAACAATTGACACAAATATTTGCGTTCACTTCACGCACCAAAGTGCGAAAACCACGAGGACGGTTTAGAGTACATCACAAAATTAATAGGTTCAAACGTGAACGAAATACATCGGTGCTTCGTGTGTGGCTAATCCTTGTTCACCGTTATATACTCATTGTACTTTGTACTGTGTTATACGGTTTTATGTTGCTTTAGACTAATGACAACTGAGTTATATTTGATTACTGTATTGTATTCCAGCTGGTCCTCGTCAACAGTTTCTGGAGGATCTCCCGAGTAGCATTTTTATCTAGTTAATGACGCTTTGTGCGATATTGTAGATATGACTATGTTAAGTTGTGTATGTAATCAAATAAAAAAAGTCCTTTTTCTTTATTTTAAGTAAGCTCAGGTCGTTTCAGCGCATCTATACACACGTTTACGTTTTGGACACTAGAGCGACACAGAACGTCCTAGAGAATCGTCATCGCGTCGATTACGTATCTACCTCGGATGGCGGGCCACAACCATCGCTACAATGAGTGTTTATCGCGGTTGGCGTTCTGTTGCGTCTAACAATAATATTACGCAATAAACAATTTGTTAAAAAAATGCAAGTAGGCTCGATTACGCCCTTTGGACGGATTAATGTCGTCACTGATTGTCCCCCTCTCGAAATCAAAGATGATACTGATCCGTCCGAAGGCAAAACGTATTTGCCATGTTTTGCTTTTCACTCGAGTAGCCAAACAAACTGTCTGGCATGGACTCACAAGACAGACATACACTTTAAGTAAGCTCTAACCCACTCAGTGCCAAACAAACTGTCTGGCATGGACACACAAGACAGACATACACTTTAAGTAAGCTCTAACCCACTCAGTGCCAAACAAACTGTCTGGCATGGACACACAAGACAGACATACACTTTAAGTAAGCTCTAACCCACTCAGTGCCAAACAAACTGTCTGGCATGGACACACAAGACAGACATACACTTTAAGTAAGCTCTAACCCACTCAGTGCCAAACAAACTGTCTGGCATGGAGACACAAGACAGACATACACTTTACGTAAGCTCTAACCCACTCAGTGCCAAACAAACTGTCTGGCATGGACACACAAGACAGACATACACTTTAAGTAAGCTCTAACCCACTCAGTGCCAAACAAACTGTCTGGCATGGACACACAAGACAGACATACACTTTAAGTAAGCTCTAACCCACTCAGTGCCAAACAAACTGTCTGGCATGGACTCACAAGACAGACATACACTTTAAGTAAGCTCTAACCCACTCAGTGCCAAACAAACTGTCTGGCATGGACTCACAAGACAGACATACACTTTAAGTAAGCTCTAACCCACTCAGTGCCAAGCAAACTGTCTGGCATGGACACACATGACAGACATACACTTTAAGTAAGCTCTAACCCACTCAGTGCCAAACAAACTGTCTGGCATGGACACACAAGACAGACATACACTTTAACTGTCTGGCATGGACACACAAGACAGACATACACTTTAAGTAAGCTTTAACCCACTCAGTGCCAAACAAACTGTCTGGCATGGACACACAAGACAGACATACACTTTAAGTAAGCTCTAACCCACTCAGTTCCAAACAAACTGTCTGGCATGGACACACAAGACAGACATACACTTTAAGTGAGCTCTAACCCACTCAGTGCCAAACAAACTGTCTGGCATGGACACACAAGACAGACATACACTTTAAGTAAGCTCTAACCCACTCAGTGCCAAACAAACTGTCTGGCATGGACACACATGACAGACATACACTTTAAGTAAGCTCTAACCCACTCAGTGCCAAACAAACTGTCTGGCATGGACACACATGACAGACATACACTTTAAGTAAGCTCTAATCCACTCAGTGCCAAACAAACTGTCTGGCATGGACTCACAAGACAGACATACACTTTAAGTAAGCTCTAACCCACTCAGTGCCAAACAAACTGTCTGGCATGGACACACATGACAGACATACACTTTAAGTAAGCTCTAACCCACTCAGTGCCAAACAAACTGTCTGGCATGGACACACATGACAGCCATACACTTTAAGTAAGCTCTAACCCACTCAGTGCCAAACAAACTGTCTGGCATGGACACACATGACAGACATACACTTTAAGTAAGCTCTAACCCACTCAGTGCCAAACAAACTGTCTGGCATGGACTCACAAGACAGACATACACTTTAAGTAAGCTCTAACCCACTCAGTGCCAAACAAACTGTCTGGCATGGACTCACAAGACAGACATACACTTTAAGTAAGCTCTAACCCACTCAGTGCCAAACAAACTGTCTGGCATGGACACACAAGACAGACATACACTTTAAGTAAGCTCTAACCCACTCAGTGCCAAACAAACTGTCTGGCATGGACACACATGACAGACATACACTTTAAGTAAGCTCTAACCCACTCAGTGCCAAACAAACTGTCTGGCATGGACTCACAAGACAGACATACACTTTAAGTAAGCTCTAACCCACTCAGTGCCAAACAAACTGTCTGGCATGGACACACAAGACAGACATACACTTTAAGTAAGCTCTAACCCAATCAGTGCCAAACAAACTGTCTGGCATGGACACACATGACAGCCATACACTTTAAGTAAGCTCTAACCCACTCAGTGCCAAACAAACTGTCTGGCATGGACACACAAGACAGACATACACTTTAAGTAAACTCTAACCCACTCAGTGCCAAACAAACTGTCTGGCATGGACACACATGACAGACATACACTTTAAGTAAGCTCTAACCCACTCAGTGCCAAACAAACTGTCTGGCATGGACACACAAGACAGACATACACTTTAAGTAAGCTCTAACCCACTCAGTGCCAAACAAACTGTCTGGCATGGACACACAAGACAGACATACACTTTAAGTAAGCTCTAACCCACTCAGTGCCAAACAAACTGTCTGGCATGGACACACATGACAGACATACACTTTAAGTAAGCTCTAACCCACTCAGTGCCAAACAAACTGTCTGGCATGGACACACATGACAGACATACACTTTAAGTAAGCTCTAACCCACTCAGTGCCAAACAAACTGTCTGGCATGGACACACAAGACAGACATACATTTTAAGTAAGCTTTAACCCACTCAGTGCCAAGCAAACACGACTAAGCAGCAATTTCTCCATGCTCACACAACCACCGGTGTATTGGGGGGAGGAGCAATTTTTTACATAGGTGATACCGGGAATAATGGTGATGCTTCCCCACTAAAAACGTTGCCTGCCAGTGCAGACATACATAACCACCTAGTGGCGAAGTGTAGTACTTGGTGAGTGTTTGATTCAGCAGCATGACGGTGTTACTGCAACTCGATAAACTGGTTTTATGTAATCACCTGATGGAAGTATACTCTGTAGCGTTTGACAATAAGGAAAAAAGCGAGGCAACGTCTCGGAAGTCCCGATGATAGCGCCCGTCCTGAAGGTGCAACAAATGAGGCTTTATATGAATAAAATATAAATACACACATGTCGTACATTAAATTGGCTGATCCAATGATCAACCACCAATATATTATACTTGGAAAAATACACGAAAATAACTCGAAATGAGTGGAGTTGATTGTTCTATATAGTTTAAAAGTCTACCTGAACCTAGGCCCTGCATGTTCATTCAATATGTTACACACCTGCTGGCAACCACGTAGGGCCTAAACAAAGCGGTGACAGATTGTCCAACAAAAAGCTGTTGTTGAATGCTAAAGTAATGTCTTTCCAACTACGGAGGTAACGTTGTACCAATAACACAACGGGACAGCGGACGTCCAAACACAGCTACTGTGTGCCTACAGCATCAACAACGGCAATACATTCAAGGATCTGTTTGGCTAAACATGAGCTGCACCGTTCTTGAACATTGCTTAAATGTACACGGTCTTATAGTTGTTTCCCACAAAATCATATAATATAGTATAAACTATATTCTTCTTGAACATATTGACCATCCAAATGGTGATTTATGAGCCACATTGTTTTTAATATGATTTTGTGATTCATTAAAACACATTTGGGCGGTCGATATGTTGGAACAGATACATTTCACACTATGCAACTATGACATAACTTTACGGAAACAACGATCTGATTTGATTAAATATCCACCAAAACATCCGTTGAGACATGGACATTATGATA